>OX465579.1:107438860-108638860 GCA_950022655.1 Alentia gelatinosa
TAATCCTCTGAGGAACAGTTACTCTTTGAGGCATCAACTGGTCCAGGCCTCAAATTCATAAATCAACAAATATAAAAGTTTCCCAAAATGTTGTTGTAATATCGTATTAAAATTTGTAAGCAAAAATATTAAATGATACGTTTGATCGTGTAGTTTAACATCTCGGTAGGCTTAATAATAAGGCGTTCCTATTACAATATACCCACCCGTTCTACATGACATTATATATATGCAGTAGCACCCGCCCTTGAGTATGCCCCACAGGCGCCCGTCGGTACTTATATAGAACGTCCTGACCATGCTGAACAATTCACAGAACGAGATGGTAATTTACGGTTTGTACGGACCGAGGCATTTATGCCGAGTTCCGTACAAACGGTAAATTATCATCGAGTTCTGTGACTTGTATAAGCATGGTTGGACGTTATATATTTACTTTATACACAAAATAAAAAAAAAAATCAATTTCATTTTTCTTAACAACCAAAATTACAATAAATGTGTATGGCAAGGTGGTCCATATTCTAGTGTATGGACCGCTGGTCTGTACAGTATTTTTACGTCATATGCCGAAACGGTGCGTATTTACAGTATATACGGCATGAGTATACAGTAAAACCCCTCTTAAGGGGACACCCTCCGTTCCGGGCCTATATCTAAAGTATGCATCATTACGGATACATACCTAGAGTGATGCATCATTACGGATACATACCTAGAGTGACTTGGAAAGGAGTCCTTTCCAAGTCACTCTAAGCGGGGTTTTCGGTCTGTCAATGGTTATACAATAGAGAATACAGGTCTACATAAATGAAGGAAACGATGGTTATTAGGTTAAAATGTTTATCAATAACACATAATTAAGTAAATAAATATGAATTATATAATATAAATGAATATAAATATACAAAAAAAATAAAAAATAGATAATAAAGGTTAATATATAGACTGAGCATTCCCGAGCGGGCCCGGGCGGCCGGAGTGTGTTTCATGGTAATAATCACATCTCTAGCGGCTGTGGGCGGGGCACAGTGAGTGGATATTAGTACCAGTGATTTTCGCGCCTGCTGAAGGTGCCAGGTAAGAGGCCCGCTGTGGGCGACACAGGGAGGGCTGGGGGCTTTGAAGGTGCGGTATTCAGTGAGCCGTCGCGGCTCTGGGCGGCTCACGATGAGTCCTTTTAGGGCTGCTGATTTCTCTCAGAAATTACTGGGGTGGGGCGGGGGGTGGGGGGGTGGTATGGTGGCATTGACCGGGGGTATAAAAAGGAGCGAATTTCACAAGGAAGGTATATCCACCCTCATATTGTTCTGTCTGTCCTGTACAAAGGGGCACCATAAACTTGGATTTTCAGTGTTTTTGATATGATTTCCTTCTAAACTGTCCCCTTAAGCAGGGTTTATAAGCATTTCTGTACCGAAAAACTGACCCCTAAAGCGGAGTCTCCCCCTTAAGCGGGGTGTCCCTTTAAGCGGGTTTAAAATAAACTCTTAATAGTGGGAAAAATTTCCGTTCCGAGCAAATTGTCCCCTTAAGCGTGGTGTCCCCTTAAGCGGGGTGTCCCGGACGAGGGGTTTTACTGTATAGTAAAGATATAATGTATCTTTTTCTTATTTGGTATATACAGTAAAACCCCTCTTCCGGGACACCCCGCTTAAGGGGACACCCCGCTTTAGGGGACAATTTGCTCGGAACGGAAATTTTTCCCTCTATTAAGAGTTTATTTTAACCCCGCTTAAGGGGACACCCCGCTTAAGGGGACACCCCGCTTTAGGGGACAGTTTTTCGGTACAGAAATGCCTAAAAACCCCTCTTAAGGGGACAGTTTGGAGGGACATCATATTAAAAACACTGAAAATCCAAGTTTATGGTGCCCGTTTGTACGGGACAGACAGGTGTCGCAACCAGAACAATAAACTGAGCATTCCCGGGCGGGCCCGGGCGGCCGGAGTGTGTTTTTTTAAGGTAATAACCACATCTCTAGCGGGTCTGGGCGGGCCACAGTGAGTGGATATTAGTATGAGCGACTTTCGCACCCTTGAAGGTAGGGGGTTAGAGGCCCGCTTACAGGTTAGCGGTGGGCGACACAGGGAGGGCGGGGGGCTTTGAAGGTGCGGTATTCAGTGAGCCGTCGCGGCTCTCGGCGGCTCACGGTCATAGGGCTGCTGACTTCGGGGGGTGGGGGGGGGGGGGGGGGGGTGACATCGAACCGGGGTGTAAAAAGGAGCAAATTTCACAAGGAATGCATATTCATCTTTAATTGTTTGTACATTTATATTCATTTTTATTCATTTATATTGTATAATTTATATTTATTTGCTTATTTATTAATAAACCTTTTAACCTAATAACCATCATTTCCTTCATTTATGTAGACCTGTATTCTCTACTTTATAACCACTAGCATCCGGAAAACCCCGCTTAAGGGGACACCCCGCTTAAGGGGACACTTGGCCCGGAACGGAGGGTGTCCCCTTAAGAGGGGTTTTACTGTATTCGTCACTATCATTACAAAAATCTCGCTCTACCATGAACCCAGTTTATGATATAGATGGTAATAGTAACAAACAGTAGTATGGTAATAGAACTAGTAAATGTTCAGATACAACCAATTGCGTCTAGATATTATTGCAAGTATAATAAGACTTGTTACGAACAGGTTGCCTGTTACATTTATGGAATAATATATACATTGTACAAACACAGACACAATTCAGATGATGGAGATGATGATGACACATTATACTAATGTTGGCCCTTTATGATTGCATGTTATATTAGACTCACTGAAGAGAACTTCTACTGGGCTTACTTTGCTTGTTGCACAGCTTGCACTGCACACTGCTGTGCACGTTTAAAGTTGCCTTTCCCGAGGTAGCCACGTACAGCAGCGCACAGAGCACGGATAATTCCCTCGTGATTATCCGCCTCCACCTCCTGTCATCAGTTTTATATAGTGCAGGATAGAGATTAGAAAAAGAAATAAGAAAATACCGCACCAAAGTCAAATCTCGAGGATAAGGCTCTTAAGCTTGGAAGACAAGTGGGAATCTTGTAAACTAGGGTCCCGTTTAATAATCTAGGATCCTATATGTAGACCCTTTTCCGTATGCCATAGAGACCCAATGTCAAGTTTATTCAACACTTATAGACGACCTTATGAACGACTAATACTGTCTTAACGAAAAGACTTAGATATTATCGAATGATAAACCTTGTACGAGTTACAGAAAAGTGTCTTCATTTACGATCCTACACTATTAACCGGGCTCCAGGTCAGCCAGGTCACTGTTGACGTTTTTTATGTAGTTTGGTTATATTTTCATATTTGTACCTTTACATGTCAAAAGATCATACAATAAATTGTATCGAAAATTTTAAAGAATCAACATGGAAGCAGTTACATAATACTATATTCCAAGACTTAAATCAAAGTGGTTGTTTTGCGGCGAATTTCTTTTCAGAAAACATGGTCATGAAATGGTGTATGACTGTGGAGAAGTTCAAACTATCGTTTAATAGGCATGAATGAGGTTAAATATATATTATCTTTGTATAACACGACAAAAGAAAAATGTAAAGGAAAGCATAGATTTCCATGGAAAAAATGTAAAACTGCCATTTCTCACCTTTAATGCCTCTATTATTGTCACTAGTATGTAATGGGATTCTGTCCTTCGAGCCATTCAATTTATAATTATTTCTTACACTAGATAAAGGTTTCTGCGAAATGCGGCTTACGAGGAACATGGATTAATCTACGATATAGCATTAAGGCTATGAAGTTAAACATACCTTTAAAGCGGACTGTGCCCAAGACATTGCAGGCCCATAACTGCCCTGTTCACGCATGAGATTACTAAGCTCAACAAACATATCCACTTCATCCAGAATATCCTTGCCAAATGACATTAGTTTAATCCGGGTTGCCATGATGGAGGCTGCTCGCAGTGCTTCGTCTGCTCCGGTGAAGTTGAGGTTTGTGTTACGAATAGACATGACTTTGATGTAGGCTTCCCACTGCCCTATCCAAGACTCCATCACCGGGTTTGTCTGCAGGTAGAGCAGCAAGCAAAACAATACCTGCTCAGCCTGGTAGAACAATCCAAAGCCGTGCAGGAATTCAGACAGTTGGAAAGCATTGTATACGAGCTCCCCTCTCTCTGTATCATTGTCGAGAACTTCAAGCTGACCTACGTAGCTAATAAATGATCCTACGATACCACTGAAGATGTTAAGCCGGTGGAAGGTAAGCAAAGGGTTCAGATATTTATAATATAAATGATGATGTAGTTCATCGTCTAGCACTTTCATAACGGGTGGTTCTCTGAAAAAGATTGTGTTTTCTGGGAGGTTCCCATCACGAGCTTGCATATATATATCCAGTAAACCTTTCATATTCTCCAATACTGCCATTTCTGCCTCGAACTGCTTTTGATACTCAGGATCTCCAGACAATTTTAATGCTTTGAGCTGCTCCTTGGGAACAGTTAGTATCCCTGCCCTCCTGATTTGCTCCTCTAGGTATTCATCAATCTTGTCCTTGTTCTCTGGGGGATTTCCTTCAAAGCTGCCCTTTTCATCTTCTCCAAAATGGCTCATTTTATCTTGCACACTTTCAGACCCTTTCACAATAATCGTTTCTGCTTCTTCATCAGGAGTCATACCAATGTTAAATGTGACCCTGGAGCCCACACGGGACCCAAAGCCTTTGGATCCAGGTGTTTCCGAACCAGGACCAATGCTGGGTAAAGGATCATAGTGGGGCATACGTAGCTTAGCCTTTGGTTGGGTGGGCGGCCGTGGCATGCTGATAATTGTGTTATCGAGAAACTCCACCAGTATCTGGTACTTCTTTCTGATCTCTGTGTTTTCCACGTTTGGGGTTTTAAGCGATTCCCTGAAGTGGAAATACCAGTCTGACTTCGCATGGTGGTTATTCAGCAGAAGTTGTACGAAGACCTTGGCTCTGTCAAATGGGTGGCTACCAGCTGCCAGAATAGTCTCTTCATCCTTATCGCTGAATATGCCATTTTCCTTTAAGTACTCCATGATATGTTCAACCTGAGTTTCAAACAGAATCGAGAATCATGTTTAAAGGTAAGTCATTTCATTGTAAACCGATGAGCATAAGGCTGACCACCTAATCATTTTAGAAGAATCAACAAAACATCAAACTCCAAAAAGTATATGATGAATCCATTGACAGCAAGAACACTTTGTGCTGTTTTTATCCAAACCCTTCATTCAGTTTCCTATACCAACAACTATAGCCTCGCCATAAAGGGAATTTCCTGATCTTATGACTAACAAAAACGAAGATACATTTAACCTAGATTACATAGCCAATTACCTTTAATGTCTGGTGGATTGCAACCTTGTTCACTTTGATCCGCATACGCTTTTGTGCTTCCATGATGAAAGGAGTACGCTATATTTCCGTCCTGTGCATGAGAAATATATATGAAAAACCATGAAATATTCAGTGTCATTCACAATTTGTGCAATCCTTGGGAGCATTCTTCTTACAGGATTTTGCTAGGCAAGAGGAAATTTTATCTGAAGATGTCATTTATATATTATCTATATTTTGAATTTATATATATTCATATATATTTTTTGTATCTTGAATACATAAGGTATTTACTTTTCATTTGATGAATTTGTTGGTCTGTAGACATATATATCTCGCAGAATAAAACCTTGATCGTAAGATTATTACATCACATTGCATCAGACAGGTTACGCAAGTACTAAATGGTTAATTCCCTGAACACAGCTGTAAAGTCAGGATCAGTTTCTGTATCGATAATATGTAACAAGTGATTGAGGAGGCAATGAAAGATAGCTAACAAAAAGACGCATGATGCTATAAATATGAACCAAATTACAGTATTTACAATTCCCATATATCATTTCAATAATAAATGCGATACGGTTACAGATATATCCTTGTCCTCAATCTGTATAGGTTGCGGCATTAAATGGAGCACATATGCAGTATGTATACAAGTGAGTGTGACAGTGGATACATTGAACATGTATCATACATAACGAAGGAAATCGATATATTTAGCAATGCTTTCAGTTGTAGAAGGCCGCATGCGGGCGTATCATTAGGGCTTTCTATCGCTCATGTCGCTCTCATTATCTCCAACTAAGGTTCATTTCTAAGTTTGTAGCTTACCTGCTGAAGGTTCACTGAGTTACAGTGAACGTGAAGGTAGGTAGTTGACGTCCGGGCCAGAAGACTCAACTTGAGCCCCACGCCTTACTCCAGTGTGGCTTGTCGCCAAGGTCACCGGTAAACATTGTCCAGACCCGCTGCTCAATGCAGTGTGGGCATTTCAATGCCTCCGTGGCGAATAAGAAATACACATTTATTTTGTGTTTTCTATTCCACATCAATATCATTTCATAAATATGGCTAGCGTTATACATTATAACGCAGTGAAATGAGGGGCCCCCCAAAAATGGTCCAAGAAAAATAACCTGTGTTTCAAAGCGTATGAAATCCTATTTCTTTATTAGAGCGTGCTTGCATACAATATATACATCGCCTAGAGGTTAGAGTGGTCAGACTTCCAGCGTCTTGTATAAGAACTATTCTTTGACTATCTGCATGCTATTCACTATGATATTGAAAACGGACCAGGGAGCCAGTGTCTCAGGGTCTTAAAGCTATGCCCAGCTGACCATGACCAATCACCCAAGACCAAAATACCTCAAGACCCACTGGAGCTTGATATGCTTGGATCCTAGACTCTGGCAGTTGCAGAAACCTGGGTGCAAGTGGGTTACAGAGAAGGATCCATACACGGAATGTAACCCAAACCTTTCAATTATTATTCATTTATAATTGCACACTCATTCATCAATGATGAACACTATTTGCTCCTTGTTAATACATACCCCTGCTATGCATGATAAATGATACATCATTTGCTTGAAGTTTCTTGGCGCTTGTGTCTCACCTTGGCTCACTCGATATCCCTATAACTATCACATTAACTATCACATTAACCAACATATCCTTTTTGAGAGTGGCCTACAGGCTCATATACTCTGCCTAAAGATTAGTGTGGTGATGGACTTTGAGCTTGCTGCAAAAACTATTACTCCACTATCTGCGTGCTAATACTCTGACATTGGGAAATGAGCAGAGGGCCAGTGTATCACAGTCTTAGAGGCGTGCCCGGCTGACCATGACCAATCACTACAAGTCGAAATACCTCATTGACTAACTGATAAACGTTTGGATCATTTTGTTATCTATATAAGTTGACTGGATGCAAGTGGGTTACAGAAAACAACCCATAGACTGAATATTATCTCATCCTTGGTACATGTTTAGCCATAAAAATGACATCAAGAATTTATACGCAATGTCCAACCACGTAAAGTGACAAGTTTAAGCCATGGTCATGGCACAGTAATGTGAGATGTCATAATAGACTGGCCAATCAGTGGCCAGTTGTTCAGGGAGTAGACAAGACATCAACATAAAGATTCATACGTACTTGACCGGATATTCTTAAGCTATTTGAAGCATTCTCATACTGTTATGCTATTTGATGTCAGGGAAAGGAATGAGATAAATCCAGAAAGGAACTTGAATCGTATGAATAAACAATACTCCACTCGTTTGGATGTGCTGTAATTGTCATTTGCAATGGCTCGATGACGATTACAGTGCCCCCAAAGTCGTGGAGTATTCGCTGATCCTATTTTTTTTTTTTTTGATAAAGTAAAGTTTATTGACAATATAGAATTCATCAGGTACATCGACGATCTTCCATCTATATGTCCTTAAGACTAACACAGAGAAACATGGAAACAACGGAAGAAACATGTAATAGAAAATAGTAAACATAGCCAGTTGCGGCAAGAAACAATACTAAATTAAGGTATGACCATTCATAAAAAATAGTAATAATAAAGGTAATACTACTAATAATAATAGTAGTGCAGGGTGAATCCAGAACTCCTATGAAAGATTTTAAGTTACGTAGCGAGTTGATTAAACAATCAGTCGATTATAATAGTCAGATGTACATTACGCAGTCTTTGTAGGTTGGTGACTAAGTTCTCATTCTAATTGTCCCATGTCATAAATAGTATAATATAATATAATACATTCAATATGTAGGTCTACTCCGCTTATATAAACACAGTACAAATAAATGTCAAACAGTAAGTAGGAATTCCTTTATCCGGCTTTTATATTGTTCTAAATTTTCCAGCATTTGAATTTCAACAGGTATTTTATCCCATGTTTTCATCCCTTGGTATAGTGGGGATTTAACATATTTTTCGGTGTTAGGTTTTGTGATTTTAAGGCATATTTTCTGGTTCGCACGTGTTCTGATCAAATCATTTTCAAATATGTTTTCTTCGAAGCTACTCCACCATTTTATTATCATTAGTTTGTGGGTTTCTCTTCGATATAATAAATTTCTAATTCTACAGTCATCATGCATTTCATTCACGCTCATTTCTATCACTTTTTTCTTACCAATATATGAACAGATTAACTTGTATCCAGATTCTTAAGTTTAATCATAGAAGACAAAAATCATGTTTGTCTTTGATCCTTTTTATTTGCATCACAATGTTGAACAATCGAAAGTCCGGAGTCAAATGCTTATAAATCTACGTTTGCCGCTAAACAACAAGCTCAAGCGTATAGTATGTAGTATGTTTATTTAATGGACAACTGCTTTGATTTTACGAGTTATACAATCCTTTTTCTACACCCATTGCTTACTTACAAAGATCTATGCCATCTAGACAAATTCACAAGGCGATAGATAATACTGGGATTATTACCAAAGATGATACATGTAGTCTATAAGCCCGTGTCCATACAATACACCCTCTCCGATAAATTGATACCGGTATTCAGTCAGTGCTACCACCGACAGACTTTCAGGGGAACTAAAAAAATCTCCGCCATTTTCTTCGGCCAATGGAAACAAGGCTTTTCAGGAGATGTCCAGCGAACTGGTATTTGGTTATGTCTGCATGCTTGGAGTTTCTCAGCAATTCCATGAGAGTTCTCACTGAATGCCTCGTCAAATTATTTTTAGTCCTTTGAGGGTTTGAGCTGGGCAACATCGCGACCATTTACCAGAAGGGCAAAATACAAATCAGAGAAGTACACTGCAGGACCAACCTCGCCGTCTTCCATGAGCTCTTTACTCTCGACAATATTCTGAGCCACTTTCTTTGTTTTAAGGAGAGGCTGCACCACGAAGACGGCAACAAGATGAATCAACTTGGAGAACGACACAATTAGACACAGTGCGATATTCGCCATGACGGACATGTGCACCATGTCTTTGCCCTCCTCTACGCACTGAACGGTATAGCGATATGTCGTTCTCATTACACGGATCTGAAAATCACAGTAAAAGTATGGCTCTGGGTCAGTAACGGCCACTGGCTCTGGTGGATACGCGGTGTAGGTGAGAGCCGCGAAGAGGAGCCACAGGAGACAGCCGGCCGTCTGCACCACGATATAAGCCGGCACCTTGCTGTAAGACCGGTGCAGATTACGGACGAACAGAACATCCAGGGAGCTGCCGGACACTATACACTGGATGAGTGCGAAGAGGCCGCAGACGAGCAGGACTTCCCCGGCCAGGTAGTGGAGGAGGAGACGGTTATGACTCAGCAGTTTCACCGGTGCATGCTCGGCCGGACCCGGAACATGGTCCCGGTATGCGGATGTGCGATTAACATGCTCATTGGCACAAATGATGTCTGTGTAGGCGACGTTGGCTGCGGTGAATTGACTCGGGCACCAGCAGGATACGCCTTGAGAAATAACAAGCAGTGAGTATGGCGTTGTTAGTATTTATCAGCTACCTAATACGGGGTGTCCATAATTAACATATAGGGCACATAGTGATTGCTAATTCTGCCATCATCCGCCAGGAAATTGTAAGATAGCGGTATTGTAATCAGGGGACAACCACTATTTTCTGCTTTTATAATCTATATATATTCGTCAGACGAGGCTAAAAGCCCTCTATGGCAAGCAAAAAATAATATTCTTAGTAAAATCCATTGATAACTTGACCCACTGCCTGGTATTTTGCATGGTAGGTGGTTCTTTATTTACTATATACCCGAAATTAATATTTTAAAAAAACCCAAAAAAAACAACTAAAATTTTAGTGAACGTGTATGGAACAATGTTCCGTATTTTGCCGTATGGAACACTGTTCTGTACGGTATTGTTATGTTCTATAGCGAAATGGTGCGTATTTCCAGTATATACGGCATGGGTATAGTAATTGACCGTATGCAATATCCTCGCATTCACCCGTATATTACTCCACGTCAACTACGCTGCGAAAATGACCACGCAGATCAAAATCCTAGTAATATTGTTTATTTCAGACCTATATAAATAGTGTTTCATTCCGTATCACATTTATAATGAAGAAATATACAAAGAATATCCATAGAATTAACATAAAAGTTTAGCTAATGAAATCAATAAACAGTTTCCTACCTACGCTGATCAGTTATATATGGGTTTAGCAATCGAGTAACTGGTTTATATCACATTCTCCTTTTTTCTGATATTCAAATGTGCATTACATTGAAATAACTGGCATTGTAAGTGCGTTCTCCGATCGGCAGATTTCATCATCATATCCAATGTGTTACATTGTTCTTCAATATAATGGATCTGGGTATGACATAACCCATCTACATACATCCAGCTGTGTATTCAAATCTTTTCCTTTAACAATTCCAGCTGCAGTATGGTAGATATTGAATGATATTGATAAAGCATTAAATAATTTGGATGAAGGTTGATTGGTCTGTCGGGCGTTATTTTCAATACAGATTGTTTGATAGGTACATTATAAAGTTCAAGTTGTATTCCATCTCAGCAAAGTGGGGTATTTTGAGTTCAGAGTTCATATTCTTTGAGGCACAGCAGTCTCTTTATCTCCGATTTTAAAGTGTTCTTCGATTCTGTCTTCTGGGTACTTGCTTTCAGATGAGGGTTCTCTATTTCTAAATGAATAAGGCCCGGCGTCCACCTACTATGATAGAATCGTAGACCTCCCGATATGGCACCGATACAAAATGTCAAAATCGGTGCCATATCGGGAAGGTGCAAAATCGTAAGCATATGTCTAGACATGCCAATCCACCACGCGTTGTATTGGGTTTTTATCGGTGTCTAATCACAGAAATGTGGTCAACTGCCCCGATATTCGGTGACCTTCCGACGCGATTTTGATTTTGTATAGGGAGGTGAATCGTAAACCATATCGGAGCCATATCGTAGTAGGTGGACGCCGGGCCTTACTTTTACTTACCACGGCTAGCTCCATAATACGTTGCCCCAGCAGTCAGCAGGATCACCAAGAGTGATAGTTTCTGGACCCACTGATCCATCTTTATTCCTAC
Source organism: Alentia gelatinosa (assembly GCA_950022655.1). Taxonomy (NCBI): domain Eukaryota; kingdom Metazoa; phylum Annelida; class Polychaeta; order Phyllodocida; family Polynoidae; genus Alentia; species Alentia gelatinosa. Next base: position 107,450,297 of record OX465579.1, read on the forward strand.
TAAAAGATACATGGGTATACATATCACGTATACGTATTACATTACATTCCTTTGGTTAAATCTTTACTAATACCACAAAAAATATCGAAGCTAATATTAGATACATGCATTTTTTAAAGACTTGCAATACTCGCCACTCAGTGGACTCTCTTCTGTATAGCAGTCGGAACTATGTGCATAAGAATACACACATTGATACTAAAGCCCATAAGAGAGCGACACGCCGATTCCTCCCGACCACACCTTTACCCTACGGATCCGTCCGGTCGGTCAGAATCGGTGAACTATATGTCGCTGTACATGTACGCACCTTCACCGACTGTTCCCGATTCTCTGAAGGTTGCTTCATTAGTGTTAATGTATATCTGTCTGTTAGAAATACGAGTGTTATACACCAGAAGTTATTCAACTTTGTATTATGCTCTATTAAGGCCTATCACCCAGCTCGGGGCCCAGCCGGACCCGGCTCCCGGTCGCTCTCTTTGATTTCAATCGGGCAGGTATACGAGGCTATAAAGGATGGAGGTGTGATCGGGAAGAATATTTGAGGGTATATGACAGCGACATTTATGTTCCCGATTAATATCTTCGATCGAATCGGTGAGAATCGGTGGTAGATGTCGCTGTCTCATGGGCTTTACGCCGCATAAACAAATAAGCAGGATTATTTTACGGCGGTATTCGATATCAAGCTGGATTCTGCAGTCACTGGATCTATTGATTTAGAGATTATAGTTATAGTGTTTTTAGATCTATTGATCTGGTAGATGCTTCAAGTAAAGCAATCCCCTTTTCATTCTACTCTTAGAAATGTCTGGTCTATTTTCTTAACACTGAATTCATTCTATATATTGTTACCAACATATATATCGGACAATTTTCGAACTTTTCATGTATAGATCTCATGATGTTATATTCATTGAAACATAAGCTTATCTTGCCAAACATAAACATGTAACCATAATAAAAATACTTACTTCACTGTACAAGGGTATGTTGCTCTCTTGGGTACAGGGATCCCTATGGACGTCCAACGGTTGAGCAGTATGGATGCCCGATGATTTGAGCAGCTCCCGCGTATGTGGATATATATATATATATACGGTCGAGTTACCGTAATTCTTCATGTATATCCATGAATCAAATAGGACTACTCCAAAATCAAACAATTTCTGCCGAATAAATAGCACTCACTTTACCCGTTCTTGCACTTAATCTCTAAGGTAATCCGTATATGCCAAATAGTTATAATTATCATAACACCGGACTGCCAATTAAAACATTTTATTCAACAGTAAAAATTTTAAGAGGAATGTTATCATTCGAGATTATACAATAAAAGAGTTTAAGACAAGGATCTCCGACATGAGATACAAGAGTAATAATCACATTGAAATATGATAAAAGTTGTATGAAAGTTCTCAATATGAGATAAGAGGTTTTTGACGTAAAACTATACGGCCCCCGTAGTATTGATACAGTATTTGGGGTGTTGGTGGGTGGGTAAAAATACACAGAGAGATGGTCTACGTGCGTTGTCGGTCGGAGCAGGTAGACTGAATGAGTCATGTGACTAGTGACGTTACCATGTGGTTACATAACATATAGTGAAAAGTCAGAACGGCAGTCCGGAACAGAATTAAAATTAATTTACAATTAAATACAATCGAAGAGGATACAAAGGCAATGTTACGTTTGAAAATCTTCTGACGAAACCAGTAGTTACTGAGTTTTATTATCCACCTAATACAAAGTCTTCATGGGAAATTTATAGAGCACCTGGAATTCGCTACCCGTAGTTTCTGGCACGTAAAGGAGATTCCGGATAAATATTCCCATCTATAATGAGGTTAAATTATCATGTAATTCGAAATAAGTTTCTTGAATGTTCATTCAATATTGATTATTTATAATCAATCATAATGATTAATTTTGTAGATGGGTAATAAATAAAAAAAAGGCTGGTTTTGTATACGATTGGCCGTAATCCCCTCTCAGGACGTAATATCCTTGCTGTCGTTTGGATATTACTACGCGTCAACTACTCGGAGATTACATCCACTCGTACACAAAACCAGTCATTATTGTTTATTTATTATGTATTATGTATTATTCATTATGTATTATTTTCTATGGAGAATTAACAAAAAAATGGAGACCCGCAGCGGCCCCGGGATTCCGGCAGATCGATAATATTACCCTTCGGTGTGAAAATAGCAATGCTCTATAATGTAACAACATCCTGCATCGTGGGGGTATTCGAATTAGCTTGCTGGTGCTTTATTTCTGGTATTTACTGTCATAAGTCAGGTTATTAGAAACACCCCGCATGCAGCCCTAGAGGTTAGACCTACATATTCAATGAGAGCCATTTCCTCACTTTAGCGTTATACGCTGTGTATCATCAACAGCGGAGATGATGGAGGCGAGTAAATGGGTAAACAATTACAAATAATAGAGTTTGGCAGGTCAGATCCCGCCATTTGTGGGCTCGTCAATGTCCAACCACCCGCCACAGGCCGAGGGATATCCACATGTTCTGATACACATTAGGAATCAGCCAGAATAATAACTGGAGTGTTGATGCGATGTGACACATTTGCCAATACTTTTAGCACTTGAGGTAATTCATAAACATGTACGTGCATACATAGCTGTAGTACGACTTGGAATGGGTTGATTAATTCTTTATTCATTACACAAATTCATTTCTAATGAAGTTCGGAAATACGGGTTGTGTTAATAATTGTACCACATTTATTGCTGAAACCGTTGTGTATACATCCACATAAAATGATATTGTCAAACCAAGTAACATATTGATATATAGATGTAGAATATACAGAAGTCATCCTAAGATATACCAACCATAAAGCACAGCTTTATATTTGATTTACAGAAATGGATTATTTTTCATAAATTATTTGAACACATATTATAGAGGAAACCAATGAAAGTTTAGGGTCAGAGCCTCGTATCCCATTGAGTTTGAATCACTACGTAATTCACAAGGCGAGGCCGCGTGAATTACGTAGTGATTCAAACGAGATTAGATGGATTTCTGACCCTAAACTTGAATGGGTTTCTGAGTTCATCTCACCCTTCACATTGATTAATGGGCTAACATTTGTGATATAATTCCCCATTGGATATTTTTCCTAAATATTTCATGGTCGTTAGATACGAGTTCCCAATGTTAAGTCTGTGGAGAAAAAAATACCAGGGGTGAGATAATAAGAAAGAAACTGATGAGTGTTTGGTCTGTGTCCTCGTTCGCCATCGAGTTTGGAGTGCGCAGTGATATGAACGAGGCGATAGCCGAGTGAATATTCTGGAGCACTCCAAACGAGATGGTGAACAGGGACTCAGACCAAGCATGAATATGTTTCTGAATTTATCTTAGCCTGGAAATATTCATCTCTTTATCACCCGTTGAGAACGAGTGACCGTTCTCAGAAGCCTGTTGAGAACGAGTTCGTAAGGCCCGGCGTCCACCTACTACGATATGGCGACGATATGGCCTACGATGCACCTCCCGATAAAAAGTCAAAATCACGTCGGAAGGTTACCTAATATCGTGTCAGTTGACCATGTTTCTGCGATTAGACACCGATAAAAAACCCATACAATGCGTGGTCGATTGGCATGTCTAGACATATGTCTACGATTTTGCACCTTCCCGATATGGCACCGATTTTGACATCTTGTATCGGTGCCATATCGGGAGGTCTGCGATTCTATCGTAGTAGGTGGACGCCGGGCCTTATGCTAAGCCTATGGACGTTTATACCAGGCTAAGATAAAGCAACATAACTTTTGTATAATGATTACTGTTCATTTTTTGGTTATGTATAATTTAACCAATGATAAAGGTAATGTGTTTTGAGAAATTTGATCAGCTCAGGGATCGTGGCGTTTCGTTTTAGCTCTTGATGACAGGGAAAATCCTTTATTTCTCTTGAATCCTCTTTAAGGATGTTTTCGTAGTTTATGGAGAATTTCGCTTAACGACAGGCTATTGATGGCAAAAATATGGTCCCAGTCCTACTTGATTTCTCGAAACCAATTTCGACCAAATAATGAACTTTGTTCACCTTGGGCCACTATCAGCAGCAACTTTCTTGGCTTCCATATTTTATAGTTACCATCAACTCGCCTGTGTCCCTTGAATGCCCTTAGCTCGATTTGTTTCTTCTGTAAGGGAATACCACTGAAGTATATTTTGTAAATATTTTCACCTATGATTGAGATGGCTGATGCTATGTCCACTGCAAACATTAGATAATGACCCTGTACTTGAACCTTGACATCAATTTCAGAGAATTTCACTGATTTTACTTCGTACAATGCAGAATAGCTGACTTCAACTTCCGGAGTATCTTCCTCCATGAAGTACTATCGTAAAACTGGATGAGGTTTAATCTTGGCCACTGTATTCACGACTGGAGTTTGGCAAAGTGACTTCATGAGGCGAAGCCGAGTGAAGTCCGGAGCCAAAACTTCAGGAGTGGAATGCGGTGGCCAAGATTAAAACGAATCAGGTTTTGATTTTATCCTACCCTGTCTCCTCGATTTTGGAATATTACGTGATAACAATGCTGTATGCCACTAGTGGCATATAAAACTCTGTATGCCAGTCAGCGTGGCATACGGAAACCCAATGTTAAGCCTATGGGATTTTATATTAGGGGTAGGATAAATGTATGTACAACCTCGTAGTGAGCCACAACCACGTCCCCGTGAGTGACCTTGGTACTTTGGTTGAGATTTGTCATTTTTGTTTGACAAAGCCATCTTTGTTTTACATGCCTTAGCTATGGGGCCAATTTTGTCGCACTTGTTACATTTTTTTATGCAAATGGACACTCACCACTGTGATAACTGTTACAAAGACAACATGTCAACTTTTTATGTTATGAGATTGACGCGAGAAATTTTGATGTGGTCAACCACTGTGTTTTGCATGTACCTCTGCTGCATGCATCATAGTTTTTTGCCTAATGCCCGGCGTCCACCTACTACGATATGGCTCCGATACGGTCTACGATGCACCTCCCGATAAAAAAATCAAAATCGCTTCGGAAGGTCACCTGGTATCGGGGCAGATGACCACGTTTCTGCGATTAGGCACAGAAAAATAACCCTTATGATGCGTGGTGAATTGGCATGTCTGAACATTTATCTACGATTTTGCACCTTCCCGATATGGCTCCGATATTTGTTCTTTTGTATTGGTGCCATATCGGTAGGTCTAAATTTCTATCGTAGTAGGTGGACGCTAGACCTTACAATACAGTAGTGGATGCAGTCATAGCTTTTGTCCATGTCAATGCCGCCGCTTCCCCAAGAGGTTTTTGTTGAATTGATTAATTTTCGTTCATGTACACAGTGCACTAGCCACCAGTGTATTTCTCAATCTTGCTTGTACTTGTGCCTCATTACCAAACCCATAATGTATACTCAGCTTTTTCAATGCCAATATATAGTCTGCCACAGTCTCATCTTCCCTTTGGACTTTAGCATCAAACTCATAACTTTTAGCTAGCTCATTGGTACCTGAGCTGTAAGGATTATCTAGCATCACCCCTTCCCTTCCAAAAATACACTTTAAGATGGTGACCTTTGGTGTTTAGTTATTGAAGCTTTGATGTTTGTTGTAACTGGTTAGAATACACTATACTTTTGTCAATAAAAACATGTGACATAAAGCAATTTAGAGATGACGATTGTGGCAAATAATGGTGCTTAGAAAAAAGTGAAAAACTGTTGAAATTATTCATTTTTCCATTGATTGTACACAGCAAACCTATTGACAGCTAAATAAACCAATTTGTTCAATTAGACTTAAGTATGGGCCCAGTAATGCTAGGTGTGAGTACATATAGTGAACCACTCTGGAATGTAAGCGCTAAGAAAGGAACTTTTATGAGACTTAGAAGTTTTGCCTCATCCTGTGGTGAACTAAACAGAATGGCTACTAGTACTATCAACATGCTCTCTCCACTAAAAGGAGAATGTGGAGAGTGTAGTTTCAAATGGCCCTCATGAAGGAAGGGTTGTGGAGCATCGTAAACAGGACTGAAACCAGGCCCTCACCAGCTGATGTAGAAAAGTTGGCAAAGTTTCTCAACCAGTGGGACGAGGCACTTGTGATCATTGTACTGTCAGTTGATCCTGTGCTGTTGTACTTGGTCAGTGAATAGGGCAGTGCCATTGAGGTGTGGAAAATGCTGGCGGACCAGTTTCAAAAAGAAGACATGGGCCAAAAAGCTCCACCTAAGGAGGAAACTTTATTCCTTGTGACTCAAGGATGGTGGTTTGGTGTAGGAGCGCATATGGACGATGAAGGAGACACCAAGGAGATCAGAGTGTGAATCCTGTGCTGAGGAAAAACTGCCAAATTTCCAACTAGTGGTGCCGTGGAAAGTGTTAGGCTTCATGCATAGTGATGTGTGGGGGGAAATGAGCACTCAGTCTTTGGGTGGTGCTGAGTATTTTCCAACATTTATTGACGATAAGACCCGTTACATACACAATAATGACTGGTTTTGTGTATGAGTGGCCGTAATCTCCGAGTAGTTGGCGCGTAGTAGTATCCGAGCGATTAGCGAGGATATTACGTCGTCAACTATGAAGAGATTACGGTCACTCATATACAAAACCAGTCGTTATTGTATTTATTACCCACCTTCAAGATTGATAACAAATTTATTGCAATAAATATATTTCTGCAAGACATTTACTTCCAAACACCACAGCACTGTCAAGCCTAGCAGTAATTTGGTGTAGACTTACACCAATAATATAGTTCGCCAATTCCCCTTGATTTTAGGGTGAAAAGCATGCTATGACAGTGATTTCTGATGGTAAATGAGATTATTATGACTGATTTTAAATAAGTGATATTGAATGAACATTCAAAAACTTATTTTGAAATACATGATAATTATTACAATGGGCTCCCCATCCTTCCATACTTACATCAGTAAGAGTTTCCATGTCTGAAACAAATTCTCTGATTTTTCTGATAGAATGTGGAATATTTGATAACCACCATTTGATATCTCTCGTACCTTCTTCAGAAATCGCCATGGGATGATCAAATCCTCCTTGAACAAATTTCAATGCCGTGTTTTTACCACATTCTAGGGATTTAACATGGCAGAGGCTGTAGTCAATACCTAGAGTAAGCTATCATGAGCCCTACCACCTGTGCGCATTCCCTTATGGTGGGATGTGGCTTCTCTAATACTCTTGTCGCGATTTCTGCAAACTTTTCTTTCTTCTCTAAGCCAATGGAGAGAGTAAGGTCAGATGTATCTAATGTAAAACCCAGAATTTTTGAGGCGTTGTCGCCGACTTAACCCTTTAAGGACGGGTGCCTGTGGCCAAGCTACCGCCTGGAGGACGGTTGCTGGTGGCACTTCATACTGCTAGGGAACGGGCACACAGTCGTTAAAACCCACAATTCAAATTTTTAATCATGTGATATGATATAAAATCTTTAAAAAATTATTTCTTTTGAATAATAATACTAATAATGGTATTATGCATACATTCTGAGAAAATGTCATTAATTTTCCTCCATTATCTTTTGGTAAAAAATGATTTTGTAGATTTTTGAGAAATGATGCCTCAAGGCATCATTTGCCCTGAGCTTGATGATGCCTCAAGGCATCACTCGCCCTTAAAGGGTTAACAGGGTGAATAACAAAGCCTAACTCATCTAGAGTTGTAATCAAGAGTGCTAGAGTATCCAAACATTGTTTTTTATTTTTTTTTTATATTTCTTTATTGGGCCCTCATTTAGTTAAATTACAACCATAATAACTTTTCATATTCAAACACCATATATGAGTAGACGACATCCAATAAGTAGGATTAGGCTTCAACTATTATATCGTGTCTGTGAACGAGGCGTATCTTCTATTGCGTCTCAAACCCACCGCTGTTGCGACCACTAATGGAGAGAACTGGGTGTCGGCACGGTGAAATTTCCCGCGCTCTGTCTGTCTACCCTTGTTTTCGTTGTCGCTGATTGGTCGAGGCGTGCACGTGACCCTCGAGCAGTGTTGCGGTTGGTCGAGCGTCGGAGTGCGCTCTGTTATACTCGTTCATACGGCGATGTCGAGTATGGGGCTCTGTGTGTCATTCCACACAGGTCCTATGGGGATCTAACCGAGTAGAACCCCTTACTATGGGATAAACCAAGTTTCCCAAACCCAGTGAGTACCACTCCCTGGGAGGATGCCCCTCAGATGGTGTTGTTTGTGGTTTTGACTGCTGTCATCATGTCTGACTGACAGCAGTGAAGTCTACCCTGAACGGCCAGCGTCAGGGTGTATGTAGCGAGGGGAGATTACCCTCGATTTCTCTCGTGGTTACGACTGTTATCCAGTTTCGTCAGGCAAAATTGCGGTGGGTACTCTTCTGTGGTCTTTCTCACGGTCACTCTGTGCCGTGGGAGGATATGACAGCCCTAGATGCGAATTGGTGAATTCACAAACAGATACTCTCTCCATTTTTTTGCAGTCCTAGCCTTTCCCATTTCTTCTAGTCCACACTGCGGGGATTACCTTTATGTTAGAATCTTTTCGTTCCAATGGATCACGTTAGTTCTCCGTGGTAGGAAAAAAAAATTTCCTACCATGGAGAACTAACGTGATCCATTGGAACGAAAAGATTCTAACATTCAACTATTATATCAGTTGATTTTCTTAGCCTTTCCTATACACACATTTTATAGGGAATAATCACAAGGTATTTAGCTGAGTAAGAAATATGTTTTATACCAAATAAAACATTCAGCAAGTACCCAAAGGTATCCATACATAACCCTAGAAAGTAGATTTGTTTTTGGGTTTTTAGTCATAACCATATACTACCAAGTACAACAATAAACTATGGGGACGACCACATCCTAGCAAAACTAAAACTAGAATTGTGAGCACCGCAAGATAAGGAGGCAAACATCACAAAGAAGCAAAGTAAGTCAACACACAGCAGTCCGCACCTGGGAGAGAAAAAACCTTTTCAGATAAACCTTAGACTCTCAAGCAATTTGGCTTTTGTTAGGGATTTAAAAGCTGTAAAAGTCTCAGTGTTTCTGACTAGGGGAATCTGTGAGTTCCACAGATTACCCCCATTGAAGTGTTCCGATGTCATATAGGCGGCACAGTTTGGTTTGAAAACAGTCAAAACCAGAGCATTAAATAAACGTGTTTGTCTAGTACCAGGATTAACATATTTGGGATTTCGAGACCTTTTATACATGAAGTTCATCAAGTGTGAATCCCTTCTATTAGTTAAATATGGTATACCTCCTAATAAATGCAAATTTTTGATAGATGTGTATCTTGGGGTTTTCAAACATATCTTGAGACAACGGTTCTGTAGTAGTTGCAACGTAGACAAGTATTTAATTGGGCTTTTTATGTACAAAACATCTCCATAGTCAAAATGGGGCAATATGTGGTGCCTATAATCGAGGTTTGTATCTAAATTTATACCTAGATACTTGTATGAAAAAACCTTGGCCAGATTTACTTCATTAATAGATAAACTTAAGTTTGGTTGTATATTAGCTCTATTAAAATTAAAAAGCATACTTTTGGTTTTATGTATATTTATCGAGAGTTTGTTTTGCAAACACCATGTATATAAAACATCCAAATCTTTTTGTACAACACTATACAATTCATGTTGGTCATTACCATGCGTATACAGAACCGTGTCGTCAGCATATAGTATTATGTTAGTATTTCTTAAGATACATGATAAATCGTTGATATAAATCAGGAAGAGGAGGGGACCCAAAATTGATCCCTGGGGGACTCCAGTAACGATAGTTTTAGTTTCAGAGATTTCATCATTTGTTTTGACACATTGATTTCTATTTGAGAGATAATTTCTGAACCAGTCTAAAAGGGTGCCCCCTATCCCATAGTTTTCTACTTTTTGTAAAAGAATTTTGTGGTTAACCGTATCGAAAGCTTTCATAAAATCAATGTACACTGCTAAAGTATTTTTACCCCAATTTCGCTCTATTAATATATCATCTGTGAATTTACTGACTGCCTCAATGCTCGAGTGTCTTGGCCTAAATCCAAACTGGTTATTATTTAAAATTTGATTTTCGTCCAAATATTTCATTAAGGTAGAGTGTATCAATTTCTCCATTACTTTACTGACTACAGGTAACAAAGATATAGGTCTTAGGTTAGCACAAGAGAAAGGGTCCCCTCCCTTCGGTATTGGGCGAATAACAGCAGTTTTCCAGCTATCCGGAATATCAGCTTTTAAAAATATGTTATTAAAAAGATTTACAAAGATAGCAGGCATAAAAGGTAAAACATCACGAAGAACCCTAACATTAACTCCCTCCACCATGGACTGCTTGTTTAGACTAAGTTCTCTTGCAATGCTCACAATATCACTCTCCGAAACCACAATATTATTCAATACCGGATCTCTTATCATATCATAAGGCTTCCAGGGAAAGAACATATTCTTGGCCAAATTTTCTCCGATTCCATTAAAATGATCATTTATATAATTTGGAGGGTCGTGGGCCGAAATAAATTCATTGTTATTGTCTTTTAATCTAATTTCATCTTGATTACGCTCAGCCCCTGGAAGAATCTTATTTATTATACGCCAGAATCTTTTGTGGTCGTTCCCATGAATACTAAGCTGCTCTGCCGTATATACTTGTCGGGCATTCTTTACCAAAAAATTCGCTCTATTTCGAGCCAACCGTGTTGCTCTCCAATCATCATTGGATTTTGGTATTTTTTGCCTTTTTTAACAGGGTATTTTTATCTTTTATGACTTCCATTACTTCTCTGGTTATCCAGGGTTCACTATCCAGATCAACAGAAAATTTTCGGTATTTACAGTCTATATCTAGGAAGTTATTAATAATATTTAAGATGAAAAGCCATTTTTCGCTAGAATCTTCTAGTAGAAAATAATCTTTCCAATCCGAAACTAATAAATACGATTTGAAAGCAACAGGGTCATAATTAATATCAGACCATCCATTAATCCACTTCTTTCTCTTTTTAATACATTGCATCTTTTTAATCATATAAACCATTTGGTGATCACTATAAGTATCTACCAGTACTCCAGAGTCCAAGATACTAGAAATATTGGTAAAAATTAAGTCAATAATAGATCTGTTTTCTGAAAATCTGGTAATATCACAAATTAGTTGCTTAAGGCCCAATTGATTCATTTCATCTATTAGTAAACACACATCTCTATTGCCAACATCTTTCACATTTATATTGTAGTCACCAAGTAATACCAGATCTGCTGTAGATGAGTCTTCAATAGTCATGACAATATTTGTTAATGAAGCTATAAATTCACGAATATTACCCTTATTTGGTCTATATATATTACATATTATTAGTTCCTTGGATAACCCTTTGGAGATGGAGACAATTTGTATCTCAATAGTTTTGGAGCTTACATTTAAATGAGAAAATTTCATATGATCGTAGCTGTATTCTTCACTAATATACATACATAACCCTCCCCCGGTCTTCGGATTTAAATCATTATCATTTTCCCTCCATGTTCTATCCCATCGTAGTTTGTTATATGAATGCAGCTGGTAGTCCTGGACAGAATCATCCTCTACATGCCATGTCTCTGAGAAAGTTAAAACGTCCCAGCATTTATGAACATTATTTACTACAATTTCTTCGTATTTGGCACGTAGACTACGCACATTGGCATGGCTTATTTTAAAGCCCCTAGTATCTTTAATGCTCGTAGATTCTTTGAAATCCGACATTTAAAATTGTACTTAGAGAAATACCCATTTTTGCAAGGGAAAAACTTTCTTCTGCTCTGTTATGAAACCATGGTCTATTTTGATTGTATAGAAATACATGAGTACAAGCACAATAATCATTCGAAAGAGGACAATATCGGCCAACTCGGCCATTATCCTGTAAATAACAAGAAAAAAAATAAGGTAGAACAATACTACAAAAGAAATATAATTATAGGACCTGTGGGCATGTGCCGAGATAGGGAAACTTTTTGAAAAAGATAGGACACCAAACTAAACACTCTAAGCATATAGACAAATTTACAAGTAAAATGACAACGGGAGTTACCAAAAAGTTGAAAACTATAGGTAACAGCATTCAATATGTAAGATATTGCCCGTGTCTAGTTCAACATAGAAAATTAGTCAAGAGGTTAACAAAGGTATCTACCTTTACAATATCTAGAGAGTATAGGTTTGGTCAACTATGAGTGTAATACATTTTGGTCGGCTGTAGGTAAACAAGCAGTGTGTATCTCAGTAGGACAAAGTAATTATAACAAGCCGTAGCAATCGAGGTCAGGTCAGAATAATCACAACAAACATTGATTCAGTCCAGATCAGGTACTCAGGTGGGTGTAGCATCCCGGACCCGTTGGAGTAATTCACAGAGTTTGTTTCCTTTTAGCGAATCGGTGGAGAATTTAGCAAGTTCCCCCAAGTGTAGGCCACAGCCCCAGTATTCTTCTTTGGTTGCCTCAAATAATCTCTTGCCTTTCGTCTGCTGTAACATATCAGAGAGAGTTTGATTTTGAGCGAATTTTTCCTGGAGAACTTGGAGCATATGATCATCACGGGCGTCTAGCCAGGCTTGAGAACGGGGAAGTTGTTTTGCTAGGTAAAGCGCCTCCAAAGGTGCACTTGTCTTCAAAATTCATGGTGGGGTAAAGATTCGAGAATGGCACATGGGACCCTTGGAAAAAAACTCCCTGTTGTTTTTCTACCGTTTTGATTGAAGAGATGGATAAATCCTTGGGTAGTTGGTCAATTTGGCTGTAAGAGAACTTCTTCCCCTCAATGACGATAGAAGTACCACAAACTTGGCAGTTTACATTTCTTTTCCTGGCGACCGCGTGGACTGCACGCAGATCCTTGTTCATCCTTTATTCCTCTACCGTCAGATCATCAGAGATATTCACTTTTTTCCACCTTTGATTCCCATGCAGACGATTTATGTTCTTGTATATCAACGCCTTAGCATTCACACTAACAAGAGTCACTACAATCGATCGAGCCTGGCCCTGTTGTGGTTGGCCTCTCCTATAAATAGACTCGATGACTGCGTCGTTGCCGTCCAAACCAATATCATTTAGCAGCTGGCTAAATTTATCCCTTAGATTCTCGCTGGAATCTTCCCTCAGTCCCTCCATGACTAGAACTTTCCTTTTTTGCGTGTTTTCCAATATCAGCGTGCGGTCATCCATGTTTGTTATAACCTGTGTGGTGTCGTCAGCAATCTGTTGAAGGATTACAATGTCATTTTCTTGGGTTAAGACAGAGGTCTCGAGATTGTCCACTTCATCCGCAATTTTGTTATGGTCAGATCTAAGGGTTGCTAGTATTTCTGCAGTTTCCTTTTGCAACTTATCACTGCGGTCCATCCGAGTTGCTAACTTATCCAAAAGGTCAGCGGACTTGGTCGATAAGGATTCACATTGTGCAAACGTACCTTCCAACTCGTTGATTCTTTCGACAATTTCACGGTTGGATGCATCTGGCTTGAGCTTCGGTGTTGCCGGCATGGTGGGTTGTCCTGCGGTGGCCTCTAGCACCGGGTCTTCACTATCCGAGGGAGAAGTCTCGACCTTCTTTTCAGGCTTATTCCTTGCTGAAACTCGCCTTCTAGCGGGTTTAGACCTGCCCATTCGTGTCACAAACGATTTACCCGTTCAAAGGTGTAAGTTTGAGTTCCATATGTTCAGTATATCCACGTAATCAGCTATTTTCCCGGCTCGGGCTCACACACACGTCTGCACGGTCACTCAGCCATTGTCAGCTGAGCGACATGTTTATATGTGTGTGCAATGATGAAAGAGCTGTCAATATATCCAAAACAATTACCACCTTTTTTACGAACGTGTGAGAACACCGGAGCCAGCAATTTTGTAAATATGTGTGGTGCGCAGGCCAAACCATTTGGTGAGACTGTAAATTGATAAAGTGAATTATTCCATCAGAATCACAAGAATGCTCTGTCTTTTTCTCTTATACTAATATAAGCATTCTTTAAGTCAATGGAGGCAATGAATTCATTTTCTTCTATTATATCAATCACGGTATTCAAAGAGGACATCTTGGAGTGCTCATGTTTGATGGATTTTGTTAATTCTGTAAGATCTAAAATATTCTTATCTTACCCCCTGGTTTTGACCTCGTGAATATATTTGAAATCCATTCACCATTTCTATGATTTGTTTCTTCAAGGATGCCTTTAGTTAACATTGTTTCAATCGACAAGTCAATCTTTTTCCCTATCAGAGAGTTTGTAGGCCGCTGGAATAATATTTAGATCCAGAATGTTAAGAAACAGAATCTTTACACCTTTGACATTTCTTAAAATTCATCTATCGTTTGTAATGGTTTTCCACTTGCTAATATGATCTTTCATTTGACCCGCTAGAAAATTTCTCCTGTATCTTTCTCGAAAATATCGCCAAGTTGACCCTGACATACAGGTCTCTACTTTGTCTTCTGTTGAGGCTGTTGCTGCTGCTATTGTTGTTGTTGCCGTGAGTATGACATCCTAGGGATCTGGTAGAACATGTTTTGGTGGAAGTTCTGGTATGGGTTCTGGTAATGGGTGTTCTTGTATCCCAGGAAACAGGGTCTGAAGAACTGGCTGGAGTTCCAAAACCCAAAATGGTTGTTGAACTTTCTTTGATTCTTGTGTGATGGACTCGATGTTTTTTGTTTTCCTCGTTTTGCCTTTTGGCTAGCATCTTTTTGACCATCTTATCCCCTTTTTTCCGCTTCCTTTACTGAAGTAGTGAGAGCGTCGCCAAAAAGGGTTTTGGTGCTGATCTTAGCAATGGCCGCTTCCGCTATGTCTTTCACTAATTTTGGTCGGAAGGCCTCACGTCTACTCTTTAAGATTGCAGTATTCAGCCAGAATCCATCCACTGTGGACTCTGAGGAGAGGGTCTTATTTGCCCCTCTCAAACACCAGCTTCATGAAGGCCAAGAAAGCGGAGAAAGCAGCCATCATCGCTCGGGTAGCGAAAAGTAGCTGCTTATCACCTTTTTTATCTGTTGTCTAGCTCCTTATAATTCCGGAAACCCTCCTCCATAACGGGGACCGACATATTGTCCACATTCTTTGGTGGAGGGTATTTCTCAATCAGAGCTCTTCCTTGCCTATATGATGGAGTTTAGCCAGGCGTCAATTAGTCTGGCTAGATCCTCATCTATTGGATCAGAGGCGAACACTTTATTTTCTTCCGCGAAATGCGAAATTCCGGCAGAAGTGATCGCCCCCAGCATGGCCTTCGTGAATTGTTCCCTGGGTGTGACCTCGTTTTTGGCCTACTTTGTTTTTTGGAGTCCTCCCACGTACCCTACACACGTTCCTCATTGGCTTCCTCCTACAGGTTCACCTCCTCCAGAGATAGAAGTAAATCCAAATGATCTTGATCTGCGTGATCCTGGGACTCAAATTCCAACACATGCAGAACGTTCATGGTCCAATTAAGCTGAATTTGTTAACAGCGATTGAATGATCTGAAGGCGTTTAACCCTTTCTGGCAGGGCATTGCCATATGGCATTCCACTGGACATGGCAGGACAATGCCATATGGCATTCCCCTGGCCAGGGCCGGATAATGCCATATGGCATTCGCATATGGAATTGATGAACTACTCTGTATTTGTTCCTTTGTAACTTTTTGAAATATTATCGCAGAATCATAAAAATTATATGAGATATTATACTAAATGTCGCCAGTATGTCTTTGAAATATCGGAAAGTTCTAATAAAAAATACAGATTTACTGGAAATTTTTAATTTTTAATTTCTCTTAATAATATTGACTACAAAAGCCGGCCATACAAAGTCCACAATTGGGTCTGGTGCCTGCTGTAGTATGGGTACATGGTGAATTATGTGTGGCTCTTGAAGGGATATATATGCTCCTGGAGGGTGTGAGCGGCGGAAAATGGTGGCTGGGAGTTTGTCCGGTTGAAGTACTCAGCTAAGCTTATGTGATCAAGCCTTTGGGTGCGAAAGCTAATTCCCGCTAGTGGAAGGTTTAGAACTTGGGATATGGAGGGAGTTTGTGGCTTCTGGGTCATTATCCCTTGCACCAGAACTGTCTTATAAATTTCTGCTTGCTCCTTGAGCGACTTGCAGACATAATGGAGCTTATTCCCAGGGGAGCATCCTTTTACGTATCAGTCTATTTTAATTGCACACTGCATCGCTCGAGCAATAAACGGAAATCGCATCGCTGCTATTACAGGCTTCTAGGTAGGGACTATTTTTTGGCGGAGATTTGTTGTCAATTCAAACTCAAACTGGTCTGACAAATTTAAAAGTGTGACAACACTATAAATATCAATCATAAACAAGATTACATGGTATTACATCTTTCTTACCGGTATGGCATAGTTTTATATTCAGTAGAAACAAGAAGTTAGAGATGTTGTCACTCAGTTTAGAAGATGACAGTTGAATGTTGACTTCAAATCTCTTATGATCTAATCATATCATTTCTAAAGTGATCAAAAGGTTACCACGAGAGTAATTTAAGAAAATGTATCAATACCAGTTGCACATCTCACTGAGAAAACCACTAGATATACTACACAGCTAGGAACTAAACTATATTGGGTAGTAATATAAAATCGCCCGTAAAAAGGTGCGACGGGAACATCTTAAAATCCTAAGATTGTAAAGAGTCTAACATTGCAGAGACAGGTTTTGGGGAGCGATAAACTGGAGCGGCACAGTGTGTCTGAATTGAAGACAGTCTCTTGTTAGGGGTAATGACTGAAGCCACCCGAGCGTGCCCAGTTTTCAGTGAAGCAGAACTGAAAACAAAGTTAGGTAAGTTTTGCTACAAAACTAAGTATACTAATATTGAGTTGTGGGCAACGCAATTTTTATCATAAAATGAATTGAAATTGATAAAGAGCAACAATTAAACCTTAATAGCCTAGCTGCTCCGTTAACCCATTCAGGGCGAAAATGCCTGCAGGCATTATGTACATGGGGGGCGTAAATGCCTGCAGGCATTATGAACACAGGGGGTAAGAATGCCTACAGGCATTCATGGTATTTTCAGACATTTTCCAATAAATACAAGAAAAATTTAAAGAGTTTGTGTCAAATATGTAAAGATATGTGTGGAAATCAATACATTTTGTATACTGTTTCAAGAAATGTATACTATGTCAATAAAGAATTTCTCTAGGCCACATGAGAAGTGAAACATTCCTGAATGCCTCAAGACATTCTCACCCCCAGAGACATATAGCCCAGCGGCATCCTAGCCTCTGCAGCTACTGGCACCCACCAACCTGCTCGCCTGAAAAGGGTTAAGTATGTGTGTTCCCTCTCGGTGTATCCCGAGATAAGTAGGAACTAAGATATGTTCAAACAGAAGACAGTGTTTCTGATGTCTTCACAAAGCCAGTTGCCAAACCAAGGTTCGATAAGTTGATACCTAAGTTTACACACAAGTGATGCATAAATCATAAGTGATGTACTGATTAAAGCTTTTAGAGGGGGTGTTGGGGTTGTTAACTCAAGAAATGTAAAATGAACTGGTGAAAGTGTGATTAAAACTTTATATTAAGGTTATTCGCTAAATGTCTGGTCTACTAGTATTTCAGTTTGTGAAGTGGGTTCATTTGTTATCAACATGGAACAATTATTTACCTTACAATGATTAATCTTTTCATCACCAATGTAAAGTAAGTTTACTACTCATCTTATTAGCTCATAGTATAATTCAAGTTTCACCTTATTACTAAAAGACATTTTCAAGACATTCAAAAAACCAAAGGCTTTGCAGAGATAACAAGAGGTTACTTCATATATTGAGAATCAGATGAACATCATAGGGAGCCAAAGTGAATCCGCTGAAACCACAGATACCCATTTACAAAACACCATTTCCGGATATAGGCAATCAGTACTTAGACTATGTAGGTTCGAGATTATATGTGTCATTCTCCAATCTATTAGATCCATATTTTTGATGAACTTAACAACTGGACATCATTGTAGCTTTGTGACAGAGTTATTCAGAGACGATAGTAGTAAACTACACTTCAAAAGTAACAGACGAGACCAAAAACAAAAGTCTAGCCTCAAACCCCCATAGGTTTAGCACTAAACCTCTATCTTACTGGCCACCGGTAATGGTCTTTTGTAGACGGGTATCTGTGGTTTCAGCAGGTTCACTTTGGCTCCCTATTAGGACAATGCTATATACTCTCAGACGGTGACCTCTGGTGGATAGTTATGGAAGCTTGGTCTGAATACCCTATAACTTTGTCAATAAAACCATGCGAAATACAGCACCTGACCCATTACCATGGCCTTTAAAGGCTACGCCCACACCCCCATCAGGAAATGGGCAGACACTCGCCTTAATGGAAAGCGTTTGATCAATGAAACTAATCCCACCTATCAACCTACCAGGACAAGAGACATCCATGTGACTAGATCAAAAACATTGATTCCTCATTTGTTAACACATAGATTATCACATAACTCAGTGGGAAATTATGTAGGAAAGTATGCACACCAAACCACCCAATCGGCCAACATAGCTTGACCAGATAAATATTATTGAAACTGCTGGTATGCCGGGCCACAAAAAGAGTGACTCAAGCCCTTGCACCTACCAACATAGATTGGCCACAACCTCTGTCTCCACTCATTCCAACTATGAGGTTGGTATGTTTAAATATGGTTTGTGTCCACAAATTCTCATTCTCAGACCAAGACCATAGGTCTAGGTCAGATGAAAGATCTCCAGGGAGAGTGACAAACACATAGGGAGCGTTTATTAATTATGGCCGGGAGGGGGGCACAGTTTTTGGAACACCAACCGATCAAAAAAAGTTGCCCCCCCCCCCTTGGAATGCCAAAAAAATTGTCCCCCCCCCCCCCATCGGAATAGGTAAAAGCACAGGGGAGGCTAAACTGATGTGGCCATTTTTATCAAAGGCTTTCCTTCTTTACCTTAGAACAAACCCAGTTACATTCAGTCATTTGTCAAAATTTGGACTAAGTATGTCTAAGTATGGGACGTCATGGGTTCAAACCTGGTCGGGTTATACCAAAGACTTAGACAAAAATGGTACCAACTGCTCATTCAGCTAAATACCTGCCATAAGAATAAGGAGTAGGGGGCTAGGGCCCGAGTGGAAGAAGGGTTGTTCCGCCAAATTTGATGATTGTACACACAATATTCCCTTCATAAAAATTGCTTGAAAATGAAATTAAAAAAGTAGCAAATAAACATCTGTTGTTGACAGAACAGTCCCGATGCAAAAAAAGATGGGGGGGTCTGGAGCAGGACTGAAACACACACCATGTGGAGGCCAGTTTCAATCTCAGTCATTGCACAATCTGGAGTCACCTCTGGTGGAGAGGCGCTAGCAGTTGCACCATTGGCAACCAATAGTAGATGATGTCAGCAATAAAGTATTCTTTGGCCAGTTTTACAGGAGAGTCGTTGGAGAGCCTATATATGAGAGGTTCCTGTGTCCTGCTTTTAATATATGAATTTGAATCATATGATTTGAATGATGAAATTACCTTGCAACTGACAGTGATGATTTTAAATCATCGCTGTAAAATATATATGGTAGTGGTCACACTTCTGATAGTATATACTGATATGTGTAATAATAACTGAAATTTGCTCTTCGGAACACTGCCCAGATCTTGTTATTTGAAAGGTTGTTTGTAGTATAAACACACTCTATTTATCTGATGAGGAATAATCATCTTCTGAATACATTTCTTGTATGAGTTATAGGAAACTTCAGGTGTTCCAAGTATATATATAGACTGTACTGCTACCGACAATTGGTCAAGCTTGCCTTCACCAAGGCTTTTCCTAGTCATAGTCATCCTATCCTTTATATAGCATTTCTACATGATGTTGCTACCATATGAGACATTGTCTCATTGCCTTGTGGAGCTCCAGCTAAAGTAGGCGGATTATGAACAAAACTACTCCTGTGGAGTAATGTTCCAATACCTGTGAAACTGTGTTGCACAGATGTTGAAAATGAGGTGTTTAGACAAGCTTTTAAACATCAGGGAATACAGGTGAGGAGTTAGAACATTATAAACTCAGGTTTACAATTTTCTCATTACTATATACCTCAAAATATAGGTACCTATTTACCTTATTTCAGCTGTTGGCTCCATTGCAAATCTAATTTGGGCACACATTTGTCATAGCCTCATGTGAGTTTTGCCAACAAGTTTCAAAGTCCAGCACAAAGCCTTTCCTACTGCAACTTTTTGAATTCCCCACTACCAAGTTCAAAGCAAGGCTGGCGTGTGATGTCATATTTAACTCTTCAACCCTATACTTAGTGATGATATGAGGTTCTACATACAGGCACAGGCAAATGCTTGAAGTGTGATAGCATCAAGCACAATGCCAACTGGTTGAAGTTGGCTGCACTTCTATTTGATGCTATGATGACAGTTTAAGTTGATGCTCCTAGTCTCTATACCCAAAATCAGGGACGCAACCCCTGCCAAATTGAGGCAGTAGTTCGCAGCTAACAGACATGCTGAAAGCCCCCATCTCTCCTGCACCCATATAATGAATCCTAAAGCTTGACTACCTAGAACTTAATTCTCAATGAAGTCACTTACTGAGACTTGGTTGTTCAAATTCAAATATCAAGCAGCAACTGCTTTCTTGTTTTGTGCCATCAGTTGGTAGTCATCAGGGTCCATTGCAGGATCTTAAAGGACCTTGTTTCTTGTAGCAGTATCATTGACATGCAAATATGGATATTCTGGCAATTTGTTATAGTCTGGCATGGTGTGAGGGATCCTTGATATGAGTGGATCAATCCATGGTCTGGCAATACAGAAGGAAGACAAAGTCCCAATTTTTTTCACATAGAACCCCTTTCAGTACTCAATGTAGAGTTCTCAATGAAGAGTTCTCTTTGCTCATAGTGCTGTTCCATAAATAAGGTTTATCTTATTGAAATAAGCAGCAACAAGGGCATTTTGTAGCACTTGATGTTGTAGTAAATACTCCTAATTCATTGATGTTGAAAAAAACACCCAATTATCTGTTGAGACTGCATTGATTCTGAGACAAATGTACTAGTGTCCTTCCATTGTTGTCTCCCTCCACACCAGTCTGAGGGAGGGTGTACACCCATCTCCCAGTAGAGAAACGGGACTGTAACCATAGACACTGAACTCCAGGGAGTGACACAACTATGGTTACCTTGTGTGTTAATCATTACTATTGTAGTACAACTAAGCTGTGATATGATATGAATGCATTTCATTACAAATATCAATTATCTTTGAACACAAATATGGGAGTCTACCTCATTGTGTAGCTAAAAACGTTGACCCTTGGCAGAAAGTGAAAAAAATTCTGCCCCCCACCCATGGGAATACCAAAAAAAAAGTTGCCCCCCCCCCCCCTTAAAAACGAATACTAGAGAACTTAACCCGTAATGAACTCGACCTGTAATGAACTTGACCCATAACAAACTCGACCCATAACAAACTCGACCTGTTTTAAGAACTCGACCTGTAACGAACTTGACCCGTTTTAAATCTCAATTATCTCAACTGTGGATAAATACTATATTTGGTAGTAAATATGTTATCTTGGTTTGAAATTTGGTCTACTCCGGGGAAGAAAATAACCCGAAAACCTTTCCTAACGCTAACCCTATCCCTATCCCTAACCCTTTCTCTAACCCTATACCTAACCATGACCCTATCCCTAACTAGTCAGACCTTTCATTCTATATGAAAATGCCTTAATCATAAGTATCTGAAGCCGGTCGAGTTCTCCAAAACGGGTCGAGTTCTCCAGATAACTACGGTTCGAGTTCTCCAGTAACCTTAAAAAACTGTGCCCCCCTCGGCCATAATTAATGAACGCTCCCTTCAGCTCCTGGGTCGAGGCAGCAACGGATTTAACCCAACCAGAGCTAACGTAGTGTAGCTCTGGAGGCCAGTGTACTACCAACTCATCCCTTATACACTCAAGAGGGCAGTGTGAAAGATTGGTTCCAACATCAACCACCAGATGCCCCTACTGAGCTAATTAGAAACAGTCAGACTGGGACACAAGCCCTTAACTGACTGGACCAAATCAGTTCCCGCAAAAACGGGAGGACCCTAAGCAATTCTCATGTGAAATAAACCGAATAAACTGCCATCTACCGAATAAACTGCCAATTGCTCATTTTTTATTTCATTCCTAAGATGAGATGGCAGTCGAAATAACTTTTAAGATCAATTTGCTTTTCTGAACTGGAGTTATTTTCAAGATTAATGATACGTGGCATAAACACTTCTAACCACAGCCGATGGTTTAAAAAAAAAAAAGGAGTTATTTTCAAGTGATTGGTACTTGACTTATAAATATTAAAAACACATGGCTTTGACATGGGACTGAGGGAATATGGAGAGGTTCAAATATTGTTCTATTGGCATGAATGCGGCTTAATTTATGCTGGGAGAATGAAATAAGTTTACAAAAGTGGAAACTTAGGGTCTTTGATAGTATTCATGTACCCTTCAGGGTCCCCTGGGATTTCAATGGGTCATCCATAGTGAAGTCCGAGAAACTTTGACTGCATGGCAGAGAGCACAACCACTTTTCCCCCGAGTACCGAATATCACTTCGTTGCTTATATGTTATCCTGTCAATGCCAGTGCATGTTCATGCTCCCTTACCTTCAGATATTTATAATAGTAGAATTTTGGGAGACTTACCTGGTAAGTTGAAGTAAAATTGAGATTTTACCGAGGACAACACGTAGTGTTGTAGGGTTAATTACTCCTTTTTGATAATAAAATCCGTTTTGTTCCTTTGTCACTTATTGGAGACTTTGTACAACTCATTTAACCACATTTCACCACTTGTTACTCATGCCGCCCATATTTCATAAAGTGGTTTCTGGCATTCCGCTGTGTGAGATGTACTGCACATTTGAAGCGGCCATTTTCTTAAATTTTGCCACATGCAAAATGCACGGACATGGATTTTACAAACGCTGGTTATTCTATTATTCAGAACTAATGCAAAGGTAGGAAATTACTGTCATTTTGTCTCAGGAAACTGTCTACCACAAAATCTGAAAGATTCAACAGATACTTTTAAGGATAACGGCTGAGATGAGCTGTACCAATGTCCAATTGGCCTAGGGCTCTATGGGGCTGCTCTCTGACCGACCACGCTGCTTAACAGTCAGTCTCTCAGACTACCTTAGTGTAGACAATTTGAACCCCTTTCTCCGTTCCCACCCCAAACAGCCTCTCAATCTAGCTTAAAATATCTGAATCCTGATTATATCCGCTATCTATCTTTAATATGATCAAGACTTGGTACACTAGCTCAAACACGGAAAACTGACATCTCTGTAATAGGCAATAGAACAAAAAAGGAGTTTTACACAAAATATCAAAAAGATAAGTTACTCCCACCACCATCACCGGAGTAGCCGGTACGTACTGAATGGATGGCCCCTAAAGCACCAAAAAGGATCAATAACGCCCAGAAAGAGACCACGAGACAGGAGTCTGTTTGGCTGCACTTTTTATTCTATCACATTAAGTTATTGGACAATGACGGACGCAGCTTTGCCTTGCTTCTGTTTGATCTGGAGTGCGATACGGTCCAAGTCCCGGCGGCCCTGGGAGGTGAGGCGGCGACCGCTGTACAAAAAAATCACACAATTAGCAAAAAACATCAAACAGCTAGAGCATCTTTTGTGTGTAAATTTAAGGTTTTATGTTAGATTTTGATTTTTTTATGACAAGAAAGAGAAAATCGTATACACTTGTTATGAATAGTCACTAATACGAGAGGGTAGATTTTAATGGCGGTTTATCAAGTCAAGTGTATTACTATGAAGGGATGTCAGTTAAGGTCAAGTAAAAAGACGGGAAACATTTTTATGTGGAATTTACAGCCTTAGGAAGGCCAAGAAAACTGAAAATATATATTGGTATTGGTCATAGAATGGAGGGTGTATAGGGAGTTCAAAACCACTGTTTTATTGTCGTGAATGACTGAGATTAGCTTTGTTTTATACAAGAATTAAGTTTTTAACTTGGAAATGAAAACAAGGATTTGTATGGAAAAGCAGAATTAACTTTGTGTAAACTTACCCTGATGGCTCCTTCTCGATGAGCTTGATTCCCTCAAGGCTCTTGAGGACTCCGCGGGCAACGGATGAGGAGCTGACACAGAAGTGAGCGGGGCATGTGCCGTTACGCTTCTTGCCTGTGAAAAAAGGTAACATCTCATTTAATTCAGTCATGGGATTCAGAAACCGAAATTAACTATGGAAATAGGGTGCCAAGTGCTAAAAATGTCAAGTTCGTAGATATTTGTGCTGGTGCTGCCATCCAGTGTTAATCACTGGAAGTAATTCTTCAAGATGATGACTTAAACAACACAAACCATGTGCTTTGGTGGTCTTATTCAGAACATAAAGGAGAAAGCATTTTAATGTATTTTAACATCTATCTTAGAAAACAGTGATTGATATATTTACGTACTGAATACTATTTTTCGGGAAAACCAAATTTTTGAATGCCAAAGAGAATCACATAGTTCTTTACTAAAGCAGGAAAGACTGCTCTTCCTGGACCTGGGATGTATTCTGCCTGTGAAATTTACTGTCTTAGATTTCTCAATAGTTACTTTCTTTAAAAAAAAGATAAAGAAAATAAATTATAAAGTAAAACAGGATTTCCGTAAAGGGAGCCATCCACGAAGTATGCACGCAGAAATTCTGAAATTTTGGAACCCCTACCCCCTCTCAATGTTGTACGCAACAGAACAAAGAGGGAGCAATTTAAAATTTCCAGAAATGTTTCCCCCATCCCCTGAGTGCGTATGTACTTAATGGATGACCCCGAAGAGCAGAAACATGAAATCCCTGCTGAACTGAATGTTAAGACTCACCTCCGTAGATCTTGGTGAATGAGCCTACGCCGGCGGGTGCGCGGATGTACAAGTGACGAGCCATGGAGGCTGGAGAGAAAACAGTACATCGTTAATCTACACATGAAATGTTTAACCAGATTTCAGCATGGAGTTAAGGACAATAAAAATGAAGAGTATCAGTTTGAGGTCAGGAACAATGTGGAAATACTTTTCATGTGGAATTAACTCCCTCGGGGAGACCGAGAAAACGTGGACAATACATATGGTGTTGGCTATGGAATGGGGCTGAGGGTGTCTGGGGAAGTTGAGATCAAAGTTTTATTTGCACGAATGAGGCTCAAATGGAAAGGACACTGTGCCTGCTCTAAAAAAACACCTCAAAGCCTATTCCACGATGTAAAGACAACAAAGCCAAGGCGTAAACAGTAATCTCCTGACAAAGATTTACTTAAGCTAGCTCTTGACGATGGATTCGAATAACCTAAAAGCATACCCAAGGCGAACACGTTGTTTAGCATAGTCGCCTCAGTTAGTAGATATATGCATAGACACTGCGCATTCGACAGATGGCAATGAAAAATATACACAAATATCACCATTATTTTCCAGGTTTTCATTTTGAATCCGCACCCCCAACCTTTAAGAAATATTCTCCACGGATTGACATGCATTGATCTCAAGAATGGCCCTTGGGATTTTTGATTGTTTGGGCTGTCAGAGAATCCTGTAATCCGGACATACCCCGTGCCTGGGGGTCAGAAAAATAGTATTGTGTAGAACTTCCTGTCTGAGGCCTCAAAGACGAGAAAACTTTGAAAATATATATAAATAATAACAGGCCTCCCAGTAACCAGCTTCCTCAAAATAGGTTTTGAAAATCAAAATATAGGTTTTTACAGGTGTTTCAAGGCCAAAAACATATTCATCTTGATGGAGTCAAAATAGAGTAAATCACTACTTTTCAGTTCTTGATTTCTAAGAAATATACCTAGTACTATCTTGCAGGACATAAGGATGTCTGGCTCATCAGGTTATACTCAGCATGCACATGTGTGCGCTGAGTTTACAACAGGCAAGCCAGACTGGCAAGAAGTCATACAAACTGTTGATTCCTCAAAACTTTTAAGGTCTCTTAAATACACTGATAATGTGAATTTCTTGTAGTTGGACAAACTGACTTTGTGTCAAGTTAACTACTAAAATTTCCTGTACACATCATTCTCCATGGCAGTGAAAAAATATAGGTTTTTATAGGTTATATAGGTTACTTTAAAAAATTAAAGGCTCAAGAATTGAAATACAGGTTTTTATAGGTTTTAAAGGTTTCACTGGGAGGCCTGTAATAATCGATGACCTTTTTGACGGCCGACTGTTAACCAGATTGATTGGCTTAAGTGTGTGACATTATCGCCAATTGAGTATTTTTTGTATTTTTTTTTTTAAATACAAAACTTCAAGTGTAATGGTACAGATTCCCAATGTGTCAGTCTATGGGGAGAATACCACGGGTGAGATGAAGGGTACTCACCAGCGCGTGTGTAGTACCAGTCCTCGTCATAGGGTGCGAGCTCCTTGTGGCGACCCAGTTTGACGAGATCCACCCAGTCAGGAACCTTCAGCTTGCCAGACCTGAAAATAATAAGACATCTAATGTATCAGAAAACGATCCATAGTATTTATAATAATGTGTATTTAAAAACACTGGATCAAAGGATCCTAGTGCTGAAAATACCAGAATAATTTCCGCACTGCATTTATTCACAAATTCTGTTTATCCAATATGACAGTAATTTATATATAAAAGACAATTTCAAAATCCTAAGCGGTATGCTGAAGGTGATAGATTTCAATTTTCGGAAAGGGGGGGGGGGGGGGTGTGCTTAAAAAAATTGGATCGCAACAATCGTTAGCATTACTATTCGGATAATGCATTAAAAAAACAACTGTTAAAAAGTGATTGGATTGTTGTTTGAAAATCATTAGATTTTCTCTCCTTTTGATATATTTTTAAAATAAGTAAGTAAAAGGCAAACATATTTTACAGGAATGTCAGTTGTGGTCGAGAAAAAAGTGGACAAACTGTTCCAAAAATATGTTGGCGTCAGCCTTAGCATGTGGAATTTGCTGCTTCAGGAAGACCGAGAAAACACAGCGGTGTCAGCCACGGCATGGATCTGAGGACGTGTGGAAACTCTGTGATGGATATTTACCACACAGGAAGGGGGAAATTTGTAAAGGACCTTCTCATGAAGCAAAAATCATTATCTATAACTTATGTGAAGGACTGAATTCTAGAAATCTAAGGTAACACGCTAGATAGAAACTAGCACGAGGCATTTGCAATTACAAGAAAAATAGATTGATTTTTTATATTTAAATAGGGGACTATTGTGAGAGATGGTCAAAAATATCTTACGGATTGCTCTCGTACTAAAACCAGACTATTTGACGGATCGGGTTAATATAGACAAAGATTTTTTTTCTTAAAACGGTTCAAACCACTTCCAGTGCCATTAACAAGGCTCAATTCATATATATTGTTATACACATGGCAAAGGTAACTTCATTTACTAAAGTGGAAAATAGTAGAAATAGAACATCCGCCAACTCTGGTAAAACTTTCAAACACCCCTAAAACTATATAAAAATCAAAGACACATTTACCTCTTGAGGAAGGCAGAGAGTTCCTTCACGAACTCGTGTTGGTTCACGTCCTTAACTGATACTCCAGGCATCTGTCACAAACAGTAAGTAAACAAGTTAGCAACTGCAATAACATGTCTTGGTGACTTCTAGTGTAGTACATCAGTTAGTTCCTTAAAAATACATGTACTTAGTCATTAATGTCCAGGGTAAATCCACTGTTATTATATCATTAATAAAATCTATATGATACTGTTCACCCCTAGAACTGATGTAGTCGTCCTAAAAAACTCGGTTTTGGATCTGTCAATTTTCTCGAGAACTTTGCTGTGTGACAGCTGACATCACTCATTGACAGTGACTGTCTACACGTCATTAGTAATACCAAGACAGTATCAAGTCACTAGAGTAAGCAAATACGCGACGTTTTCAATTCCCCTTTGGATCTAATTGTTTATACCAACAGTAGACCTGTGCAGTTCATAAATGACCACAAAGTTGGAAACAACTCCCGGTCTCGTGCACGGGCATGGAGGCTGCCATATTGGATTCACATGTCAGGGAATAACATCGGACAAAAATGGGTGCCTTTCTCTCCCCATATGCATTATTTTCAATTATAATGCTACGGGAGAGTAAGACAATACAATAAGAAAGAGATCCGGAGAATTTAGATGTCCTTTGAGTTTTCTATCTGTGCAAAATTGAGAGTTAAACTTAAGGTAGTTAGTCACGTTTTACCTTGGTTGTGATGGTGGTAAAAGAGGCCGGAACGGGGTTCACACGTGAAAGGGCGCGGGGGCCGGAAGTGGATTTAATGGCGCCATCTGGTGTGGGAGGACGGTACTTGCGTTGATAAAGACCCAATACAGGTGTTGCCGTTCAGCGCCGCCTAATGGCCCACTGTCTAGTAACGCGGCCGCTCGGACAAACACCGCGATTCCAGCGGTATTCATATAGAGACATACAGCAATCACACCTAAAGTGTGAACGGTGGGTGTGATTGCAGGAGTGTTGTTTTTTGACAGATTAAATTGTTGGAACAAACAAGGGTATTGTACCAACGAGTCTGGGCTGTCTCAACTTTGTAGTTGATAATTATCTTGGTATAAACATGGAAAAAGATAAGCATATAAAAGCTAGGCCTGCCAATGTATTATTGTGTATTCAGTTTCGGTGTCCCTGTGTTATCTAAGCTATATCTAAAGTACCATTGAGGTGATATACATGTATGATACATCAAATTGTAGCTGGAATACCATAGAATACAATGCAATCACTCTTATTTCCCTGGAAATAATTTACACAGGTATTATGAACGTATTACGCTCATGCAATAAGTGTTCCAGTGCTAAAGTATACGTTGCCAGGTGAATGTTTGGCTTCAGCTGTAGCGTAGCTAAGGAGATAAGGTGCCACACCGGCCTACGGAAAAAGGCCTATCGCCACGACACTGGCCACCAGAGCAGACTTTTGCATTGTGCAAAAGGCATGTACATATTAGTCTAGAGATATATATATAGATAGATAGATTGTAGAAGATGGAAGAGCTTTTCTCTCTTTGTTTTTTTATATACAAAATGGAAATATCTTGTAGTTCATAAACTAACTCTTGCGAGATACTACACTGAAGACTTCAGTTCCTGTAATTTTGAGATTAGTCATTCAAACTTTTATTTGAATTTTATGTAGCCTACAGCTCCTGAAGGGCACAAAGTGATTGCTAGTTCTGCTATCATCCACCAGGAAATTGTAAAATAACACCACTGTTGTCGGGCAACTACTTTTATCTGTTGTCACAATCTGAAGATGATATTGAGACGAGGCTAGCATTCCTCCATGTCAAACCAAACTTCTTTTTTTTTTAGCCCAAATGCATTGATAATTGGTCCCGCCACTTGGTGTTTTGGATGGCTTCGGGGGGGGGGGGGGGGGCAAGATGGTCACCTCCATAGCACAATAGCTATGTGCCCTATAGGGTTGCAAATATGTTGTCCTTGAAACAAGTTTAAAGAGGAAGTAAAAACTAGCTTCAGCATAGGCATCAATGGGAACCCAAAAATTGAAGCTAATTTTTTCGGGAAAGGCATCATTTCCTCTCACACCTTTTCAATCTTTCTTCACTACTGAGAGGCACGCGCCTTCCCTTTGCCTTTCCCCGACCTTCACCTTCTCTTGCGCTGCCACCCCACTGCATTGTTGCGCAATAAGAGTGATCCCAGCAAGGAAGTATTACTTGAATTGATGTACATGATAATTAGGTAGCAAATCTAATGGGTTTTATTCGAGGTATCCCAATAAACTATTCATGTTCCTATGTTATTAGGCTACAGTTTCTTAGGTTGGTCGCAAAAGCATTGTTATTGATTTATTTCCTTATTCTCCACTCGTTTAAACTGGTTATTAAATATCTATATATATATATATAGAAACAAATCAAAGAGCGTGATGTTTATTCGTGTATAAGGTCCCCGCTCATAAGATCAAAATATTCTACAAAATGAATCGTAGATGGCATTTTAGCACTTACAACTCGGTAGCCTGCCCACCCACCTATCTGCCCATCCACCAGCCTACCTAGACACCAACCTGCCGATGACTGCATGTCACCGCTCATGCAGCTTGCTGCTACTCTGCATGCCGCTTAAAGGTCTGTCCTATAAATGTCTTAGGCTGGCTTCAGTTCCTCTCTCCGAAGCCTACCTCTCCACATGCCCCATTCCTCCTCGACGAGATACAGATAGTGGTCCTGTGTAGATTTTCAAAAACACTGCTACACCTGCTTCAACCATTCATTAAAACATTCTGTGACTATCCAAGGGCGTCAGAACATTTTGAAAGTGGGGGGGGGGGGGGGGGGGCGAACTGAAAAATTGCTGACTTTTTTCTTGGTATGAAGTCAGACATTGACCTGTTCCACTGGATTTACTGTTAATCTGCGAAAAGTCTGAAAAGTTAGGTCTTAGCCTTCATTACACGTGAAAAAGACTTTGACATTTTCCATGGTAAAAAGGTAGGGCTTAACCGTCATTGCATGATAAAAGGTCAGACTTAGACACTTTTCCACGGTGAAAAGACAGAGCTTAACCGTCATTGCCGACCTCCCCCCCCCCCCTGCCCCCCCCCCCCTATTCTGACGCCACTGCTATCCGTCTACGACTGACTATCTGTCTATCTATTTCCTGTTATCTGGACTGTCGCTATAACCCTCATTGAATATAAGGGTCATTCCACCAGAAAATGTACTTTTGGTGAAAATCATACTTTTTGGGGGTTAATGGGCTATAATTTCATTATAAATGAATTTTTTTAATTTATTTTTTTTTCTGTGTAAAGAAAACACCCTGCCCTTTCAGAAAATCATTACTTTTATTGGTCTATCTGCATTTTTTTTTTAATCTGTGGACTTTCAAAGTGAGAAATTAGCAAAAAAGTGCATGTCCTTTTGATATTTCTAAAGTTTAGCACTATTTCTTTTGTGGAAACTATTAATATATATTCCCTAATTGATTTATTTATTGAAGTTATGTAAATTGGCTGTTGTTTAGTAGTATTCTCCCTTATTTCTAAGGCTCCGCAAAATTTTTAGGTGCATTTCAATGAAAAGTGTGCTTTTTCAGCAAATGCTATAGGTTATATTTGGCATAGCCTGATGACAATATATTTTAATGGTATACTTCCCAAACATGCACTTAAAACTCTGGACATACATCAATTTTTCACATATGTATATGATTTTAGGCCAACTGCAACAGGGGTTTTTTCCCAGCCGAATTACGAAAAAAAATCGATTTTACACAATTGATATCACGGATGTGATGAGTTGCATTTAGCACTCTCCACTTCTCCATATTGGTGCTAACTTGGTACAAAAATTACTGAATAATGTGGCCATAGGGTCTGTACTATAAGAGTAATAAAATGCTTCCAAAGTGCCTTCACTATGCGAGAACAGGGAAAGTAATTTTGGAGGAATCACGTCCGTGATATTTATCACGTCCGAGAGATCAATCGAAGGCGGGAGAGCTGATCCCAAGAACCGGATGTTATCCCTTTTAACTGTGCATGCGCCTCCACTCCGGCAGTTCAGCGGCTTGAGGAGACATCCAGCTAATGTGAGTAGTCCAGATTTCTTTGATGCTAGCATTATTTTTCCATCCCAGACATGATTTTCTGTGTTAATAGTGATAACTTGGAGTTTGTGATTCTGTAGAATCCATTTTCTTGAAAAGTTAACAAGTATTTACCGAAAGTTTGTGGTTTGAATAAAAGAGTAGATTAATGAGTTCCCAACATGGCCACTACTGGAAGGGTTGGGGGTATTTTCAATGTCTTAGTGAATTTTTCAAAAAAATTTGTTTAGCCATATCACGTCCGACATGGAAATTCTTCTTTCGATTGATCTATGAGAAAATGTGCAAAGAGGTGCAGAATTTATATACATTACGATCTATATCCAATGACAAAATGTATGTTTAAAAGACTGTGTAGTATCTGGACTCAGGTTGTATACCTATCATGTGATAATAGCCATCACGGACGTGATATGGGTGAAGTATTTTCATCGAATTGACTAGGAACTATGTTTGAATGAGATTAAATTACAAGAATACAGATTACAAGAATGAGATTAAATTACAAGAATACAGTAACGAAAGTTGTTCATTATATGCACCAAGTGTCATTTCATAAGTCTAGGGAGAAAAAGTGAAGAAAGTCCACATGTAAATATATTTTTTTCATGCATTTTTGTAGCCGCCGTCACGTCCGATATATATATGTCGGACGTGACGCCCAGTTTGGTTTCATCTCAAAAACAGTATGAAAATGAGGGTTAGGATCATCTGTTTTGATTTTTCTTAATGTTTGCCTATTGTACTCCATATCTAATCGAAAATTGAAATGATTATGAGATTGAGCTACTACCAATAGTGGTTTATTTTCATGTCGGACGTGATGCATGATTTTTCAAAACCATACCTGAACTATAAGACTTGGACAAACCTTGGATAAAATCACATGGAATACTGAAGACGGTTATATTCTATGGTGTGATGAAAAAAATAAATCATTTTGAGGAAATCTTTTTTTGACATTTTTGGCAAAAATCTGATTTTGATAATATTTTTGTTCTTACAGCCATCATATTAAGTTTGTGGGCAAAATATCTACTCTAAATATAAGTCTGAACAATAGTCATACAAAGAACACAATTTTTGAAAACAAATGTACCTTTTGAATGTTATTTAATAGGTAGTTTGCTAATTTGTTTGTTTTCTCTTTTTTCAGTTTTAGGGCTATCCATAAAGTATGTACACACAATATCTCAGATTTTCGACCCTACCAACTCCCCCATACCTTTTTTTTTTCACAATAAAACACAGAAGTAGCCTATGCACAAAATTTTAACCACCCTATCCCCACTACCCCCCCCCCCCCCTCAGTGCATACATACTTTATGGATGGCCCCCTACATATGAGCCATACCTTGAAAGCATGGGGTGTAAACCGTTACCTCCAGATGAGAGGAAACCTCCAAAGGACTCACCTAAGGACTGCAGGAACAAGGAGATGAGAAAAAGATAAAATTAAAAAGATAGAGAAAAGGTTTGCAGATGGTTCTTAGCACAAAATGTAAATGAAAAATGTACTCTTGTGTATTCTGAGTGGTATCAGAAGCAAGAGTTTGATATTCTTTGCAGTTTTTCCCCAAAAACCAGGTCATTGGCATTTAAGGTACTCTTATATATGGTTGAATTGAAGCTGATGTATATATTTGTAAAACCAAAGAAGATTTTCTCAGCAATTTGTACATATTTCATGTTTGTGATCAAGAAAGTGGAAGTTACTGGTCTGTCACGTCCATTATTAAAAATATCACGTCCAAGAGATTTATGATGTACACACAAAATGTGGCATTTGGATGAATATTAAGGTTAAAGTTAGCGTTTTTGGCATTTAAAAGCATAGAGAAAAGATTTGCAGACATTTTTTTAGCACAAAATGTAAGTGAAAAATGTACTCTTCTGTATTGTGAGTGGCATCAGAAGTAAGAGTTTCATATTCTTTGCAGTTTTTCCAGAAAAAAAACAGGTCATTGGCATTTAAAGTACTCTTATAGGTCATTGAATTGAAAATCATGTATATATTAGCAAAAACAAACAAAAGCTTTTCAGATTTTGGTCCATATTTCATGTTTGTGGAAGTGGAAGTTACTGGTCTATCACGTCCGTTATCAAGAATATCACGTCCAAGAGAT
This sequence comes from Alentia gelatinosa, assembly GCA_950022655.1. Lineage (NCBI taxonomy): Eukaryota > Metazoa > Annelida > Polychaeta > Phyllodocida > Polynoidae > Alentia > Alentia gelatinosa. The sequence goes on from OX465579.1 coordinate 107,484,180, forward strand.
TTATAATGTCTACACAAAATGTGGTATTTCAATGAATATTAAGGTTAAAGTTAGCATTTTTTGCATTTAAAAGCAAAGAAAAAAGGTTTCTAGACAGTTTTTAGCACAAAATGTAAGAGAAAAATGTACTTTACTTTATTCTGAGTGTGATCAGAAAGAAAGAGTTGGACATTCTTTGTAGTTTTTCAAGAAAAATAACAGGTCATTGGCATTTAAGATACTCTTATATGTGGTTCAATTGAAGATAATGTATGTATTTTCAAAAGGAAACATGAACTTTTAATAATTTGGGACATATTTCCGATTTCTCATCAAGAAAGTGGAATTTACTGTTCCATCACGTCCGTTATTAAAAATATCACGTCCGAGAGATTTTTAAACCTTTTTCCCAGAAGCTATTAGCTCAAGAAATAATGCATGGAACAATTTGACATAGATCATGTATATAACCTATAAAAGTAATTCTGTGATTTAAAAACGTGAAACTTTTGTATTTAGATAGTGACAGAAAAAAACAAAATTCATTCTGTAATCCCTTGGAGAACACCTTCTGTATGTGCATCTTTGAGGCAGCACAGAAAAAGATTGTATAAGTAGTTCACTATTTCCACTTGTCTATAGTATCAGACTATGCTTGACATACTGGGTACAAACTTGATGTCTTACAAAAAATAAAATATATTTCTCTATCATCAACTTTTGTATGAGTGTTTTTTTATATGTCGGACGTGACGGCAATAATATTTACAATTTTTGCAGCCTTACAAAAACTGACCCCCCACTAATATCCCAGTTGAATCATGTTTTCCTAAAACTTGAAAGTGTATATTTTGCACACAAGTAAAAGAAAATTTGGTTTGGGCAAATTTAATTTTTTTACCCCTTTTTTACCAAAAGTACATTTTCTGGTGGAATGACCCATAATATAGTGTAACATATTCAATGATTGAGCACTGAATTCAATGAATCATTTATATTATAAAAACGGTGATCTCAGAGTTAAGGGGAAAAGTGAAATTGCTGTATTTATTGCCGTATGCTGTGACAACATTCAACATTTTTACTTCATAGCAAAGGAAGCTCCAATGGTTTTTTTCTCAATTACTTCTTAGGATGGCTGCCTTTAACTAACACCTACCAGTTACATTCAAATACACCGAAATACAAAGGCTGTTATATGTTGTTTCCACAGGAACCAAAGCAAAAACCTAAAATTGAATCAGAAAGGTACACTCCCACTGTAAAGGAAATGTTTTTTTAAATAAAATCGTACACCCCCGTGATATACCGAACGTTCCACATCAGACAATACATCTCCAGTAGCACCACAAATTTGAAAGTTTAAACAATTTAAAGCAAACAAAAAACACTTGTTATCATAAAATGCCTTATGAAGCACATCTCCATCTCAAAACCTTAGGCTGCGCAACCATATTGGGGACTGAAAAAATTTTATTTTTTACTTCAAACAGAAGAATTCTCATAACTTTGGCTGTATAAAGATACAAATTTGCAAAAGATACCATATTAAATCAGAAATTATGGGTTTTTGTTGTCATATATATTTTAAATTAATTGAGATGATTTGTCTGTTTTCATTTTTGACGTATTTCCTCAGAAATTATGTTAAAAGTTAGGCAAAATGTTTGACTTCTAGAATAAGAGTAAAGATTCCATAAAATTCCATATGATAGCAAAATCAAAACCCAGTTAATCAATTAGAGATTTCTTTTACAGTCATTTTGATACCTTAACTTATGTAGTACTTATAGTCGAAGTCAAAATGGATTGTTCAAAATAGAAAAGTAGCAAAAAGTACCTTTTTTGTGATATCTACTACGCTGTAAAAAAATTCCTGTAGATTTTACAGTATTTCTCTGGCAGCTGGGGTGCCAGGGAAATACAATGAATTTTATGGTGATCGTAGTATATTTCTTACCATTAATTCTAACTGTACTAAGCCATATTTTGATAGCAGTTTAAATATAGCTGTAATGTATCTCAAACCATAAATCGCAACTGTAATAAACCGTGTCTTGGTAACGGTTCAAACCCGTAAACATACAAGTGCAAAGCTGTATGAAATAAACTATATGAATGGCCCTGTAATATGCATACACTATAAATCTTGTTATTAAAGGTCTCAGGAACTGTTTTATGTAGAGGGCCATCCAGCAGCACAGTGCACAGTGTGAAGCATATATGAAGCCTACTATATTCTGTGAAGGTTTGAGGAAAACGATGGGGGTTTCAGTGGCGTCAGAATGGGGGGGGGGGGGGGGCGGGCACCTGGCTCCCCACTTTTTGTTGGCCAAAAAAGTGTTAGCAGCTTCAACTTTTACATAATTACCAGTACATGTAAAACCTCTCTTGACTTTTCAGCATAAAGAGCTATCTAAGTCTAAATCTTTACCATGCAACAATGGCTAAGCCTTGACTTTTAAATGTGAAAAAATGTCAAAGTTTGACTCTTTATAATAATAGCATGTAACAATGGCTAGGCCTTGACTTTCCATCACAGAAAAATGTCAATGTCTGACATTTTGGCATATGTGATCGCTAAGCCCTGACTTTTCACTGTGGGAAAATATCAAAGTGTGACTTTTCAGCATGCAATGATGGCTAAGCCCTGACTTTTCACCATGGAAAAATATCAAAGTCTGACTTTTTAGCATACGTGATGGCTAAGCCCTGACTTTTCACTGTGGGAAAATATCAAAGTGTGACTTTACAGCATGCAATGATGGCTAAGCTCTGACTTTTCACAAACTTTTCACAGATTCATGGTAAATCCTGTGGAACAGGCCAATGTCAAATTCAGACTCCATGCAGTGTAAGAAAAAAGTCAGCAATTTTTCAGTGCACCCCCCCCCCCCCCCCCCACTTTAAAAATGTTCTGATGTCCCTGGGTTTTATTACATGAATTTTTTTTATAGAATTTATATATTCTATTTTCAAAATGATTATGATTTTGATATATAAATAAATCAACAACTAGCACGGTGATCAATGGTTCTTAAGTTTATAATAGATGTGCTGTACAACACTTCGAGTTTATCAAATTCAATTATCAGGAGAATGACATGGTTTTAATTTCCAGGGCAAATTGTCCGATATGCCTTTAACCTATTCTGAAGTAAACACTGTTAATGGATTTCAGAACATGATTGGCTGAAAGCTGGACTTGCTCACGCGCTGGCGATCCATTTTCTCTATGTGAGCACTACACTATCTACAGACAGTGTGACTTGGACATTACTAAAAGTGCTACTGGAGCGTACTACAGCAAAATTTAACTCGCTCAAGTCTTTGATTATCGACATTCATGATTAAAAAGATAAAGTATTTTTATAACTGTGGTTTAATATGCTTTTAGATACAGTCTTAAAACGTTTCTAGTCATCATGGCAGTGCGGTCGCTAGTACATGATCACGTTCATAAGAATCCGGCCGGTGGTGCGGATATGATGCCGTTCATGAAATATGATTCTGCTTCCTAACATCTCCTTTTTTTTAAAGAAGAGGATGACTACTTAAAAGATCAGTCTATGTCATCAGATAGTCTGTGAAAACACTATAGTTACCACTACCCAATATTAACTTGAAATCGTTATATGAGAAAACACAAAATAGATCTTAATATAGTTCACACAGTTCACACTCTATAGGTTCATCTTCACTGGTGGTATGCCTTTTGTGGCACGCTGTGATGACCTTACTGGTGTTGGTGTAACAATTCGTTCCCTCACTTGAACTAGTGGATTAGTAGCCTCAGGTAACTGCTGTGGCAGTTCTTCATTGATAGCAGGAGCCAGGGGTGGTGGTGCCTGCTGGTTGATGATCTCAGGTATGTCCATAGGTGGATCGTGGTTGCCCCCTCTGAACAGATGGTCAGGGTGACGTCTAACCAACTTGTTCTCGGTGGTGTCCCGGATCAGGTAGCCTTTACCACCAAGGTTTTTGGTGATCACACCTGCAAGGTTTTGGTTACCTCTCCCTGAGAAGTTCCGGTAGTACACTGACTCTCCTTCCTGAAAGGACCGGTAGACAGCTTTCTCACTGAGTCTCTCCTTTTGCTGCTTATTGCATACTTTTGCCTTCAAGTCGGGGCGAGGTAGATCTAGAGGACACTTGATACGCCTACTAAACAATAGCTCAGCTGGTGAATGTCCGGTCGTAGATTGAGGCGTCACACGGTAGCGGAAAAGAAAACGGTTAACTGGACTCTGAACCGTTCCGCCACTCAACTTCTTCATGGCATTTTTAAAAGTCTGCACGGCTCTTTCTGCCAGACCATTTGAAGCTGGATGGTATGGCGCAGATGTCAGGTGTTTGATACCATTTAGTGAGACGAACTGTCTGAAATTCTCACTCTTGAAAGATGGTCCGTTATCTGTAACTAGTACGTCAGGTAGGCCATGGTTTGAGAAACTGGCCTTCAGGTTGTCGATAGTCACTTCCGACGTAATCAAACTCATGGTGTGAACGTCTATCCACTTAGAATGTCCGTCCACGATGATCAGGAACATGTAGCCCAGGAACGGCCCTGCAAAATCCGCATGTAGACGGGACCACGGCTTGTCTGGCCACTCCCACGGGTGTAACTCCGTACTCGGCGGAATGTTACGGTGCTCCTGGCAGGTTGAACAGTCAGAAACCAACCTTTCAATATCTTTGTCGATCCCTGGCCAGTACACGTAGCTATGTGCCAGAGCCTTCATACGGTTCACACCAGGGTGGGTAGCGTGTAGCTCTTGCAAGATACTGGCTCGCCCAGGAGCGGGTATCAATACACGGGCACCCCACAACACACAACCGTCTTGTAGACTCAGCTCCGTGCGGCAGTGGTAGTAAGGCGACAGTTCCTCGGATCTCACGGTGTCTGGCCAACCTTCCGCTAGAAGACGTACTACTTGGGCCAACACCGGATCCTTAAGGGTCCACTCCCGTATCATCGTAGATGTGATGGGTGTGGCATCTAACTGCTCCAGCGTTAGAACCACATCAGCTGGCACAGGGGATCCCTCCAGTAGTCCTGGTGCAGGTAGTCGTGACATACAGTCAGCATTTCCATGGTCGACTCCCCGACGGTACACCAGATCGTAACTGTACCCAGCTAAGGTCACAGCCCAACGCTGGACTCTAGGTGAAGACATCACCGGAATAGGGCGGTCTGCTCCTAACAGCCCGAGCAAAGGCTTATGATCAGTCTGAATCTTGAATTTCCTACCTTTTAAATACTTGTGATATTTGGTGACACCAAATACCACCGATAGGCCCTCCTTGTCCAGCTGGGAGTAACGTCGCTCGCAGCTGTTCAACTTACGTGACGCGAATGCCACTGGCACTTCCTGCCCACTATCACCGATGTGGGATAACACAGCTCCGACACCGTGGGGAGATGCGTCACAGGATAACACAATGGGCTTACTCGGGTCGTAATGTGTGAGCACTGGTGCAGCCTTCAACATTTCCTTGGTAGCCCTGAATGCCTTGTTACGTTCTGCCGTCCACTTCCACTCCACACCCGTGCGCAACAGCTCGTGAAGTGGCTCCAATATGGTACTCACATTCGGCAGGAACCGGTTGTAGTATGTGAGCATACCCAAGTAAGACTTTAGCTCGCCAACACACGTTGGAGCCGGAGCGTCCATAACTGGCTGAATCCGCTCAGTCAGTGGTTCCAGACCACAGTTGGAAACCTTATACCCTAGGTACTGAACCTCCGACATTCCGAACTCGCACTTAGCCTCCTTGAGCGTAAGTCCGGCGTCACATAACCGAGTCAAGACCTCCAGCAAGTTTTGCTCATACTCGACTTGCGTCTTGCCCGTAACGATCACATCGTCAAGGAACACAGCTGTCATTCGCACTCCCTGAAGTAGGCCTTCAATGGCCCGCTGGAATATCGCTGGTGCTGCGGCCACGCCGTAATTAAGCCGCTTGTACTTCAGGAGTCCCTGGTGAGTATTTAGTACCAACAACTCTTGACTTGACTCGTCCAACTCAACCTGCTGGTACGCATGAGAGAGATCCAGTTTAGCAAAACGGACTCCTCCCTCCAGCTTTGTGAACAGGTCGTCGGGTATCGGTAGCGGATACACCTCTTTCCGCAGGGACTTGTTGATAGTGACCTTGTAATCCCTGCAGACCTGTACCGATCCATCGCGCTTCAAGACTGGAACTGCAGGCGATGCCCACTGAGCATAGCGCACTGGTTCCACGATACCAGTATCCTGTAGGCGCTTATACTCAGCATCCAGTTTACTGCGCATGTAGTATGACACCGGTCGGGGCTTCACAAAGATAGGCGCAGCGTTAGGCTCCACTTCCACATGAGCCTTGAACCCTTTAAGCTTCCCCGGCTCCTTCTGAAACAGGCTGGGAAACTGGTCCTTCACTGATGCTGCATCACTCACCACATGGTACACCTGGTGCTGCTGCGCCAGTTCCTTCCAGTTCAAACGCAGCTCATTCAACCAGTTACGGCCCAACAGCGCCGGCCGTGTACCGGGTGTCACAAGCAAGGGAAGACAACAGGTTTGACCTTCATAGTCGACCTTCACCTCAGCTTCGCCCTTCGGAATTATCACCTCACCCGTAAAAGTCCTCAGCTTGACAGGTGACGGTTGCAGCACTAATGGTGAACCCCACTGCGACAGCTGAGTTTCTCCGATCACAGAGAAAGTCGCTCCTGAGTCGACTTCCATCGTCAGGTCGACCCCGTCCACGCACACAGTCACATTCCACGGCGGAGAACCTTGGGCCGTACGAACAGTGAACATACTGTACAACGAACTGTCCAACCTCTGTGTCGTGTACACTTGGGGCGAGTCTTCCTCGGACTGGCCCTCTAACACATGAGTTTTACCCTTTGTGCCCTTTTTATCAGGCACCTTCGATTTACAGGCAGGGACTATGTGACCTCGCTGTTGGCACTTGTAGCAGGTGGCTTCCTTCCACTTGCAGTCGGACGACTGATGTTTCCAAATACTACAGTGTGAACATCGTTCCTTGGCCTTACTTCGCGCACTACCCTGTGGTTTCCTATGCTGCTGGTGGTCGACCTTGTGGACAGCACTCATATTCGGGGCAAACTCCTTCGTCTGTAACTCCGCCATTGCCATGGCGCGGGCCATCTCACACGCACGGTCGAAAGTCAGGTCAGCAGTGTTCAGCAGGCGATGTTGAATGCGCGAGTGGTTCAACCCACACACAAAACGGTCCCTCAATGCTCTGTTCAGATGTGCTCCAAAATTACAGTGGATAGAGAGCTTTTTGAGTGTGACAATAAAGTCACCGATAGACTCAGCCTGCTTCCTAACACGGGTACCAAAATGGAAACTCTCCGCGATTTCCAACGGGGCAGGGTTAAAATGATGTTCTAGGGCTTGGGTAATTTCATCTAAACCCACATCCTTAGGGCTCCTAGGGGCTAGCAAATTATTCAACAGGGTGAATGTCTCTGCACCTACTTCTGTCAGAAATATATATATATATAGCCCTCTTTTTCCTAATCACAGCTGCATCAGCAACTGCATTAGCAGCCCCCCCTTGTAGCACCAAGTCATTTGCCTCATAGAACATATCCATACGGTCACTGTATGCCTTGAAAGTCTCCTTAGAGGGGCTGTACTCACCCACTCTGCCTATATACCGGTAGTTAGCCATCTTGACACACACAGCCTATACTGCCATTACTGGGCACTACTACAGGTTTCAACTCTAGTGCTGCTTATACTACACAGCACTGACTATAATAATACAGGTACAGCTACCACTGACAGACAATACAAGTCACAGAGTCTCACTCACTGACAGCAGTTATCCAAAGTAGACAGCAATGTTTACAGCATGGATCCTCAGGTTGACATCATTTATCCTGGTTTCCACCAGTTGACAGACATCCAGAAACACTTCACAGCACGTACTCCTAACATACCGTACTGTCCTTGAAGTGTAGGCCTACTATAGAGGAAACCCATGAAAGTTTAGGGTCTGAGCTCGTATCCCATCGAGTTTGAATTACATAGTAATTCACAAGGCAAAGCCGCGTGAATTACTATGTGATTCAAATGAGATGGGATCGAGCTTTGACCCTAAACTTGAATGGGTTTCTGAATTTATCTCACCCTTAATATTGACTAATGGGCTAACATTTGTGACATTATTCCCCATTGGATATTTTTCCTAAATATCTAATGGGTGTTAGATACGAGTTGCCAATGTTAAGTCTATGGAGAAAAAATATCTGGGGTGAGATAATAATCCCATCCTCGTCGCCACTTTTATAACTGTGGTTTAATATGCTTTTAGATACAGTCTTAAAACGTTTCTAGTCATCATGGCAGTGCGGTCGCTAGTACACTATCACGTTCATAAGAATCCGGCCGGTGGTGCGGATATGATGCCGTTCATGAAATATGATTCTGCTTCCTAACAAGTATGTTGTAGTGTGAATGGTACAGCAAGGTGGAGAACGGTAGGTAGAGGGGTACAGGGACTAAAGCCAGTCTACACCTACATGTATTTCTTCAGTCGCGCGCGGGATTTTGAACTAGATCACCGGATGCAGATGAGCCAACCGGCATGGCCAATCAACGTATGGCTTACATTCCAAATAGGCTGCGTCCTGCCCGAGGGCGACAAAACGCTTTCGTGATTGGCTGAGGCCGTGCAAGCCCGCCATTTCTGTGCTTCTGAAGCTGTGCTTGACGATGTCGGACTCAGAAAAGAACCCCGAACCGTCACCTCCCAAGGTAGCTATAAATGTCTCATATGATAAATTAAGGTAGTTTAGTTTCCAAGGATACCATACATACCATATACATCGCAATCGGTGTCCTGGAATACACCGCACCAGAAAGAAATGAAATGATGCATCTCATCAAAACAGCCGGGTGGCCATGATGGCGACCCGGTTCGTTTATTTGACGTAAAACTGATTTTCTCAGGTTTATTTCTAGATGCTACGATGTTGTTAGTGATTTCCATTGGTTTTCCCGAAGCCTCTATGGTGTAAGTTATGTGAATCTCACCGTGATCAACACCTATGATACATAGTCTTCTTGTGATCAATCACCAAACTTCGGTTTTCTAAGTCGTAGAGGACGACAGACTGACTGCAGTTGTCTTTTGGTGTCATGTCTTTAATTTAATGTACCGTAGGATACGTATTACGTTCTAAGGCAGATTCGTTTCTTCCCAACTCAGCCAGTTCATGATTACGACAAGATTTTATAAGTGTGTCACTAATGGCAAGGCTCGCCATGTGAATCTGCATTATTTGACCCGTCTCGATCTCGGTGAACTTTCATGTTTGTAAACAAATGACGTTGCTGACTTGGTCGACGGTTGTTGTCAGTTCACGAAGTCAAAGTCAAACCTGGGGTACATGGCTACCACATACATTTAACCGACAATTGTGACAAACACAGACCCGCAATGTCACAAAATGCTTTAGTATTGGTCCATTTTATTCATTAATGTGTTACGTATCTCACCACATCTGGGGTCTTTTTTCCGTATCAATCTTGTCTCGGCTGAGTACACAAAGCTCAAACTGCCGAGGCCAAGCTATGAATTAGGAATATAAAGACTGTAATTAATTAATACTTCTACAAGTTGGCAATTAATAGTTCGAAACAATTACCAACACTCAACAAAACACAAAGAGGACTGATTATTTAGTCTAAGTAACGTTATATACAATACTAGCGACTTCGTCGCGTCGTATTTGAAATAGGGTGAGGGCTTCGTGGTGCCCCCTACGAATGCTAGTCAACTCGTACCTTAGTCAACTCGTACCTTAGTCAATTCGGGTTTTTCGTCCTTTTTCTGGTCAACTCGTCCTTTTTCATTAAACATGGAGTAATCCTGGAAGTATATACATCAAAATGTTCGGAAACATGCGCTGAACACAAATAAAGCTTTTATTCATGCATACTACTAAGTATTAGCGCGTACCGTTAGCTAGAAGTTGCCGCGAAAGTGCGGCCGCATTGCCAACAGGAGAATCTCAACCTCTGAGTACCTGCGACGATGTACTGCCCTGTCTGATCATGTGGAGGATATGGACCAGGAGTAAGTAGTTTTACAAAGTACAACGCTGTATCCGTTTTCACTCCCCACAGACGTACTTATGGACATGGCCAAACTTTGAGATTCTTTGCGAACCAAACTGGTTCGCACAATAACGTTTGTAAAAGAAGTGAAATGAAATAAAAAAAACAGTTGAATTCAACAACTTACATCACACTCTTCATTCTCACACTATATGAGCATCAGATGTATCTTTTTCTTTATCAAATCTTTCTTTAAATCCCTGTTGTTATCTATTATATAATTCAGTTATAAATATAGCCTATAGGTGTAAGACAATTGGAAAACAAAAAGGACGAGTTGACTAGGGAAAAGGACGAGTTGACCAAAAAAGCACGAGTTGACTAAGGGACGAGTTGACTAAGGGACGAGTTGACCAGTCACCCCCCCTACTATTAATACCGGAAACTACCAAAATAGTTCCCAAGCATCATTTCATGTGACACCGATTTTACCGACTACCAGCGCAATTATTCTCGTGGCTGATCACGTGGCAAGGCAATTAGATAACTACAGTTCTAAATTATGATTTCAGTACAGATAGAAACAAATCCTAAGGATAGAAATAGATCTGTGTAGCGAAACACAAAAAAGAGAAGCAGTATTCAGTTAAGTACTGCACGAGAATCTCACTCTCGTGGCCCTTCAGTCTCCCACCCTAGATTGGGTTCACTCTGTCCCTATGTGCGGGAGATTCTCCAAGCGGATTCGACGGAATTCTACTGTTTTAAATATAGTAGGTAATAACAGGGATACATGTTTTCCGACAAATGACGAAATTCCGATATTTCATAATCACCGGCAACACTCCCGACTATTATCCCTAGTATATAGAGATTGAACTGATTCGCTGGTCTTTGGATTTGATCGATGATTTATATTTTTATGCATAACGGGCAACTCAACTATAGGCTAGATGGGCCAGGCTGTCTCGAAAGTTTTACAATATTTTTAAGTAGCTTTCCAGTGGTTCACCAGTATTGAAGATGAATACAGTTTTTATATCCCACATCCCTTACGAAGAAGGATGAAGAAGTTTACTGGATAATTTGAAAGATTGAGAGGTACCTGATAGACAGCCATGTTTTATAAATGTAGGATTGGCGGGAATTCCTTAGTACACAAGGTATTTAGACATCAGGGCCCACCAACATAAGGGAAAGTCAGGACCGTAGGGCCCACCTTCCGGGTCATAAGGGCCCACCTATCATAACAGCCGTTTTTCACGCTAAACAGCTCTGGCAGTGGGGTGAGTGTTGGAAAGTGAGAATACTAGTGTCATTTATAGTGCCAAGGGCAACATGTGTGAGGCAGTAGGAAGTAGGGAGTGTGAATGCTGTCATGTCAGTCAGTGGCTGGTGAGTGTGAGTGCTGGATGTCGACAACATGATTTATAAGGGTGAGGGTTTGGGCTTTGGTCATCAATCAACATGGATCCCCTGTACATTTTGCAACACTCCAGTTAAAGACAACTATGAAGGTATAGGTGGGCCCTCGTGACCACTTCTACTATTTCTCCCTGAAGGCGCCAGAGGTGTGACTGAGGTATTTACACACCGGAAGAGGGTGGGTCCTTGTGACCTTACTTTCAGCTGAGGGGGCTCTTATATACTGCCATCGTACACAGTATTCATCTCTACTGATAAGTCGCTTCACACACTCAAAAGGACAAACACGTAGGATTAACTGTAGTTTTGACAACTATGCATCAATTTAAGGTACCAGGAATTAATTTTTTATTCATTCCTCAAGTGATTAATTTCTCGCTTATCTGATAAGTTAGATTTCTATATTGCACTGTTATACACAAACAAGAATACTGGAAAACGCGACCCAGTCTTTTCTCGACCCGTTTAAAATATCCCGGGACAGAACTCGAGTATCTTTTAAATACAACTATGGATAAATATTTAGTAGGAGGTATGTTACCTTTTTTATAAGTAAAACAAAGATGGTATATGTCAAGTCTCATACATACCAATACAACTGATTTGAACGTCCTCACATTCACAATCGACCTCATTCGACGGTCAACGCCGACTTATTTTCCACGTTTTCCCGGTCTCCGAGGCAGTAAATTTCACATGAAAAAACATTTCCACCTTTTTTCTGACCCCAACTAACAACCCTGCACTAACGGTCAGAAACCAAAACCAAGTGCACATCAATCTGACGGTAAAAGGACGCCATTTTGGTGTATTTAGAAGGAAACTCATAATATGAAAATAACTTGGTTTGTGAATTACTCTGCAGTCAAACTGGGTAGAGTACAGACCTAGTTACATATATTTTCATCTAGTGGGTTTCTGATTTCATCTCACCCCGTGTAACATTATTAATTGATGAAATAAATTACCCATTGATTATACTACCTTTGCGGCCATGTAGTATGAGTTCTTAAGGTTAAACCCACGGAGAAAAATACCGGGGTGAGATGATTATTGCCTACGCTTCAATGCGATTTAGTTGTCAAGACCATCCAAAGCATAAACCGTATTTTCACCAAGTTTAATTTGATTGCAGAAGGAGGAGGAAGAGGAACAGGCTGTGGAAGAAGAGCCTATGGACACGGGCGGCGACGCGGTGCCTGAGACGGACATGGGCGCCGGCGGCGACGGGCCAAGCACCTCCGAGTCAGCCAAGGCAGAGGACAAAGTCTCAGACGAGAAGCCAGAGGCTGAACCCGCCACCGTCGACAGTCCAGAGAAGGAGTCATCGGCAGAAGAAGAACCGGAGAAGAACGAGCCCGAGGATACGAACGAGCACGAGGAAGAGAACGAGAAAGAAAACAACAAGGCGGAAGATCACGAAGAAGAAGAGGAAGAGGCTGAGGCCTCTCCCAAGAAGGAGACACCAAAGAAAGCAAAACAAGTGGAGCAGTCTGAAGAGGAGGAATCGGAGGATGAGGAGCCAAAACTTGGACTGTTGGAGCAGCCTGTTATTATTCAGTCAGGCAAGCGACAGAAACGCAAGGTTGAGCGATTAGAAATCACGTTAAACACACCAAAAGACAACAAATACATTCCCGAAGGAAGCGGTACCAAACTAGGGGACATTCCTGCCAGTGAGTTGATATTGCGCCTTTTACTTTCCAATTGTTGGCCGACTCTATTGAATGTAATGTCATCAGTAGCTTTGAGTTTTTAGGATGCATAGGATGCATCTATTGTTTTCTTTGTTTTTTGAAGTTTTGCACCTTACAGATTCATTAACTTTTTCCTGTCAAAGCAATATTCGTTTAGCTGCGGTTTTCTGCAGTATTCCACTATTAGGTACATTGATTTTATCCCACCCCTGATATTTTTGTCTCATAGGCATAACATTGGTAACTCATTCTTCCTGCTCCCACAAGTATTACAGTTCGTTCTCCATGGTCTATGACATCAGGAATACAGTGTTTCGTCCATTCTTTCAATGTGTACAGGGTGTGAAGCGCCTTGTTTTGGTCTCAAAGTCTTTGTATAATGCCACGTGACATTAACATGGCTTTGCCTTGTTCATATCGCTCCGCATCAAATCCGAGCAGAGCGATAACTTTGACCAAAACTTGTTGGTTTCTTCTTTAACATTGACAATCGTTTGGCGGTGCTCCTTCTTGGTTGTAGGGTTTCCTTGAAGATTAGCAGGGTGGCACTGCAGATATCTCGATAAGATTGAAATTTGGAAAAGTTAACATTGCTTGCTGAACCTGACTAAATATCAGAATGGCCCACATGCGGTTGTTTATCTCAGCGCTAGTACCTCCATGTAATGGCACGCTGGTGGCTCCTATGTGTTAAAGATCAACTCTCGTAATATACCCACGATATGCTCAGAAATGCATAGGTCTACATTACAGCTTTTAGGTTATAAAACGTTTTGGCAGCAGTCCAAGAACGCCTGTGGACCCTACCATAAACCCTCATATTGATTACATATAAATATCCTTGCTCTAACACTTGTCCAGAGGAGAACATGTTTCTTTCTTTTAAATTTATTAGGCGTCAAGAAGAAAATCAACTTTTTCAGGTTGCCTGTCATTAGTGATGACTACCGTTCGGTTTTGCCGATGGGCTGTAATTTGAGGGAACCCCAGAAACTGTCCAGTAAAAGATAAAGAGCCAAAGGTGACACTTGACACTTTAAATTAGACAGGCTTCAGTCCCTGTTTCGCCTCCACCTACCCCACCCCTCTTTGCCCTGATTCCTGGGCCAGTCAGGGAAAGGGAATATATTACAATGCATTTCATCCTGATTGAGTGTTATTATTTGTTGTATGTTCATAATCAAAGACTTGAGCAAGTCTAACCTTAAATAAGCACACTGTGGTGCCATCTGATGTTCTCACTGGCCTTCTTCTGGGAAGACCATTGATGCGGAACAAAACAGGTGTGAAAATTCCCATATCAGGTTTCTAGATTCTGTTAAACAGATTGGTTTTTTTTTCTTTTTCTTTTTTCTAAATTTAGAGCAAAGCATGGCAGTTCTATTCGATGGTAGATCTTCCACTGCTGAGGGTATACACAGCATTTCTATAAAACGTATTTACATATCTTCCATATACAGGTTACATAAATAGTCAATACAATGGGAATGATGATGATGAAATATGTTGATGTCTTCAGGTACTTCAGACATTCGTATTACCATCACAACTGTCACCACTCGTAAGCCAACCTGTTTGTTTATACCACGCGCTCATGGGCCCGATTTACATAATTTGTCCCATAGTTCAATCCCAGCTAGTGTTTGCTAAGATTAATTACAATTTTATTTTGTTCGAGCTTCTGGTTGCCCTGCATTCAGGTTGTCAGGTTTGGTTTTGTGCAAGGTTGTATATAAAGGTTATTAGTCGTATTTCCCTCCTTGTGTCGAGATGATATACTTTCATTGTTCCCTGCAGGTTAGAGAAACACTGTCGTTCTTGTCAGGATTTTTGTATCACATTTGGTGCCCTATTTTGCTTACTTGAAGTGTGTCAATCTCAATTTTACAACCACCATCAACTACGAAGCTGCAATATTCTAATATTGGCCTTATAACTTTTCTATCTATTTTCAGTGCTATCTCTTTGTAGAGACTGTTTTATTATTTTGTTCAATTGGAATATCCTGCTGTTGCAGTTTTTGATGCTGTTTCTTAAACAAAAGCTCTCTGTCGACAGTCACACCTAAATATGTATACAGTAAAACCCCGCTAAAGGGAAGACCCTCCATACCAAGCAATGTGTTCCCTCAAGTGGGGTGTCCCAGAAGCAAGGTTTTATTGTAATGAATTGCTTCCTCTTGTGATTTCCCAATGCATTTTAAGTCTAATGTGGGTAAGTGTCAAAGTCTGTGGGATGAAGCCAATAACTCGTTTTTGTTTTTGATACACGAAAGGGCTAATTCCACCAGCACAATTTATTTGATCTGTATAGGCGAAACTGACCCGTCTGTGAACCAGTCACACCAAACTGACACATGGACACCTTCTGAAAGGTGAATTAGTACTCATGTGCCAGACATGCCAAACACCTCTGAGCATTGAACATCTGATGCTCCTGTCAGGTAACATAGAAGAACAGGGAAGAGGAAAAAAAAGAAAAGTGCTTCAGCCATTGTAAAGTCTGGGAAGAGAAATTCTAAACTGACTGGACGTAAAATCAACCAAACCATACCAAGCACTATTTCTTTTGCCTGGCAAGGTGTTGCTGCATATTGTAGCACCTTGCTGCATCTTGATGAATTGGGATAAATCTTGTCAGATCTGGTTGTGCACTTACCCCTGCGTTTATAGCTCCTATTATCACTCCAAGGGGGCTATTCCACTGCAGCGATTCAACCAGTTATTCTCGCATGATTCTTCCCGACCTAGCGAGTCAACAAATCTACCATGATCAGCATATATCGCAAGTCCTGGTACAATCACCTCTTAATGGTCCTACCGTTGGTGTCGTATCAATATACTACTTTATCTAAATAGCACTGCAATCCTATTTTGGCCTGTTCACCTGATATGCCTGTTGTCAATAACACTAAATCGGCTGCATATTGTATTGCACTCTGAAAGGGCACTTCCTGACATTGAACGTTGGATTTTTTCTATGGAGATTTTTGTATATGGAGTCCCCAGTGGCCCCACGCCCCACGGGTAGTTATCTCAGGAGTTGTACTTTGGACAGATATCAGATGGCAGCTTTTCGTTTTCCAAAGGAATCCACTTTTTCATTTTTAGTACATACAATTTCTTTTCCGGGCCTTCATTCATGCCCACAAAGAAAACCACCAATTTTTGAAGCTCGCCATATACATTTAGAACAACACCGTAGCCAAAAACATAACCACATTTCACGCAAATATAAATGGAAGAATTATTGGTGGAGCTTCACTGTGATTGGCCAAACTTTCCACAATTCGCCAGCACCTGACATTAGCCTATATCAAAGGCCCATCCTTCTCATACCATGTCTATGTGGTGTGGGAAGTAAAAGAACTCTCACCTCTGTAAATGTGTAGGGGTGAGATTCCTACCTGAATTCATCACATAGATTCGGTCACCACCCTTTTGGTGTAAAGTAACCTTGAGAAATTCTGATAAGGACCTATAATGGTTACCTGGATGTTAAATCAAACCAAACAAACAAATGCTGACAGTTTTAGCAAGCAGCATTAAAATTGTCATGCTTCTCATTCTAACAGTTGAGCAACGTGTTACTAAGAATCCACCAGATGACCTCAAACCCTTGCACAGAGTTCTATTCGGGAAACCTGGATCAGTAAGTACAAGTCATTTCTATTGTCATTCATAGAATTTAGTAAAACAGGGTGTTATGGAAAGAAAGATTCTATAAACAGATTATCCTACCCCTAATAAAAAACTCCATAGGCTTAACATTGGGTCACTGTATTCGGTCTGGAGTTTAGAAAAATGAAAAATATCGCTCTAGTGGGATACACTTGACAAATGATGTCATTTGTTAATGTAGAAGTAATTTAGACAGGCGGGGTAGGATAAATTCTAAACCAAAGTCGAGTTAGTCGTGTTATGGTTCATCGTGTATTACTGCTCTCAGCTTCGCCTCGCACAGTAATACGCGATCTTGCCGTCGTGCGATAAACAACAACACAACTAACTCTTGTTTGGTTTCTCCATATTATTCTACTAAGTACATGGACTGCATACTACATAGGAGGACCAAGGAAAACAGCCTACTTTATGGGCTGAGGTCCAAGCCTCTTTATTGAGAGTGCTCATGTATTGACCAAACAACTGCAATTTCAAGAAATTTACCTAAAATATAATTATTTAAAAAAAACCACCTGTGTCTTATTTAACGGATTCGCCATTGTTGTCTCATTTTACAGACGTCAATGGTAAAGAAAAATATCCGCAAATTCAATGGCTTCACATTTGAAGCAGGTTCATCGGAGTACAAGAAGAAACAAGTCATGTTAAACAAGTAAGTAAAATATTTAATGTTGCTTAATTTATTTGGAAGAAGGACCAAATTTCAATCCAATAAAAAAAAAATGGTATGTTCTTTACTAGTCTGGATTTGAAGAATAAACTTCTTTTCAAGCTATGTACGTCCCCTTAGTAATATGATTTATTAGTTTGGATTATATTAGTGTTCACCTTTTCCACCCAATATGTTTTAACCTCTGAGCAAAAATCCTTCACAAACCCATGTTTTATACAAACATGGGATTTTCTCGGATCTTTTACACCCCAGGGAGCATTCTTGAAATCAATGTAAATTCGAGGAGTTGAAAATACTCCAAATGGAAGATCTGTACCACAGAATTTGGATAAATTAACCCAAAGAAACACTCGTAATTCTGGCCATTTAACTCTCGGCTAAGACCAAAAATTCACCTATAGAAGCCCAAAATGTAGCAGCTTCCGTGGATTCCGTGGAAGAGTTTCAAAAGGCCCCTCGTTACCTTGTCATCTACAGGATATACCCTTAGTGGTAATGTAGAAGAAACCAATAGGTTTTGTTCAAAGATGTCGTCCTCCACAATTTTGATGCGGAGTGATATGAATGAGGCAATAGCCATGTGGATATCACATAATGTTCAAACAAGTTGGAGGACAACAACTTCGATGAAAACCAGTTGCTTTCTGTATTTATTTCACCCATATACACATTAAAAGAATGGACGTTGCACATAATATAGACCATGGAGAACAGCAATACCTGTAGGGCCAGGGAGAATGCAATTTTAAGTCTATGGGACAAAAATACCAGAGGTGAGATGAACACATTTTCTTTGTCACAAGTTCACTCCTTGTCTTGTAGAATGACGAATTCCATGCTCAAACCAATCTGCGAGACGTTGATGTTAGAACGCAGTGGCTCCAAGGAAGTGCTGGTTAACAGAATCTTGGAATTCCTGCTCAAACCTCAAGACACAGGGAAATCTGAAACACAAAAACGAAAACGTAGGAATTCCCTAATGCATTGTTTACTTTTACTTCTTTATCTCTATACTTAAAAGGGATGATTATCGACCTTTTGCCTGTTTAAAATCTAACTTACAATATTGAGGATAGTCTGGAGACGTGAGTTTTCAAGAATTTGTACAGAAGCAGCATGTTATACATTTTTGTAATTGATATTATGTCTAGTAACACATATATAACAACAGTATTAGGTATATCAATGAAGTCTAGGTTGGTTGGAAAACGTTTGATATCAGATGTTCCAAGACGTATTACGCTTTAATATTATTTAGCCACTTGACTTAAAAATAGACTTTACAGTATTAAGTAGAATTGTACATCTCAATAATCATTTGATATCAATTGAATGATTATTTACCTTTATACACATGTACATTTTAATTGATATCCTTTTCCTTGTAGGGAGGTCCAAGGCCGAGATAGAGGCAGCAAAAGCTAAAGCAAAAAGAAAATCGAAGTCAGATAAAGAAAAGAAACCCAAGAAGGAGACTAAAAAGAAATCAAAGAAGGAAGACGAGTCGGAAGATGAGGAAGACGATTCAGACGAGGAGGAATCCTCAGAGAACGAAGAGTCGGAAGAGGAAGTGAGTGCTCAAAGATAATGATAATCCATACAGGGTTCGTACAGAGCCTGGAAAACCTGGAAAAGCCTGGAATTATGCTTTTGGGTTTTTCAGGCCTGGAAAAGCCTGGAATTCTCACAGAGAGCCTGGAAAATTTAATTTGGCATAAAAACAATTATTTTAGTCCATGAAATTCTGGGCGTTATTAGCTTTCTTAACTATGGTACTTCCTAGGAAATTTCAGTGACTTGGATTTCATAGTTCCAAAATCCTCTATTTGAACAAGTATAGCAAATTGCTGATAATATAGAAAGATTATGATAATCCATAGAAGACCCCTAATCCATTTTTTACCAAATGGCATTCTTGTATTAAGTAATTTTAGGGACGCGAGTTTTCAATGTTTCCATTGAAATTCATCATCATTTTCAGATTTAAAAGAATTATTCCTTTTGTAATATTGATATACCAACTGCTAAATTAGCCAATTCAACCACAGGTCATGATCCCCCACAGAACCTTCCCACTGACCCATGTAGAAACTTGAGCTTTCACTTGATTCCCCACTGTACAGTGTATGTAATGCATAAACCCTGGGGGGTGTTTTATAGTCATGACTGTGGTTAATAGTGATAATTTCCAGCGCATCGCGTTTCATAGTTGTGATGATTACTTAACAGTGATCAGTCACAGGTGTGACCGATTGAGAGTGACCGTTTTCTGTTGCATAGTCATGATCATCACTAGTGATTTTTCCCTAAATGATCAATAAAACGGTCACTATTAGTGACAAGCCAATGCATGTCACTATTTTTATTTGACATTGCCAAAGAACCACAGACAATTTCCGAAATTTACTTGGCGAAGACAATTTGGTTGTTGGCAGGTAAATATCCATTGATTCTTACTATAATAGTGATCGTTTCAACAGGGACCATCCTATTAGTGATCAGATAAACAGTGATCGCACTGTAAAATTGTGATCGGGTCTATGCAACGCAAAACAGTGACGGTCACTAAAACGGTCACTAGACCAGTCACTCTTTTTTCGTGGTCCCTATTAAAGACGTCGCTGTCTATAAAACACCACCCTGTATTTCAATAAAAAATTATATCAATGTGTTTTTCTGACCCCAACTGGCAAACCTGAGTAAAATCTCAGTGTGATTTCCACATATCAATGTCTCATTATCCGACTACGATGTTTAGCTGCTCAGGAGGAGCAATTGCGTATAAAACTTAATTATTTTAAAAAGAATTCCTCCTGAAATTTCGCATTCTCCTTATTTAATGGTCTGGAGTACTTGAGAAGGAAACTACTAAGTAAATCTTAATTTCTTATAAGGAACCCCCTAAAAAGAAGGCAAAGACAGAAACGAAGAAAGCAGCACCTAAAAAGACGCCCAAAAAGAAAAAAGGTAAGATGGATTTGAATGCTGAATGTTTGATATTGTTTATGGTTCCACTCTTTACAACTCCCCATCTGGAAACATCAGCGGAATATATGAAATAATTCTTGAATGATATCATACTTCAGGCTTCAAGTTGTGAGAAAAGTCGATATATATTCACCAGGGGATGTATTAGCCACACTGATGATTTATATTAGATTCCATTGATGTGGCATTGTAGAACTTTTTCTGAATGTTTTTTTTTACGTGTGAAATTTACAAAAGAATTAAGTAGAGTGATTAACTAATTTTCGCCCTGAAACAGGGAAAGTTGTATGTGAATCAGGGAAGATTTTACAACACGCCAGAATTTTATATGATTCTTTAGTGAACAAATTACGATTCAAACTACTAAGGGTTTTTAGGCTGGCGAAGGGTAATCTCTAGCTTGAGTTCGATTTAGCAACGACTTTACAGGTATGGTGGTAGACCGCTAATTGTACAAATGGCGAACTTTATCCAATTTAAAAAAATGAAAGTGCATTTCTTAGTTCTTTGTACCAATTTTGAATCAGGTATTTCTGGTATGTGAATATCGCGCTCTTCCATTTAACGTGAAAAAGGCATTTGCTCTTAGATGTGATCCATTATTAACAGGTGGACGGTGGGTCTTCACATTATGGCTATAGGCTACTGTAGCACATCTGCTTGTAGAGTCACTAGGCGACCTGACCACATTTTTGCTTTTTATAGCTCACTAAGTACAGGGATATGATTTCTGTTAAGGACAGAAGGTTTTATGGCCATAAAATATGTTACAGTTTTAGTATTTAGTATTCTGGCATGGGTTTTAAGAAAAAGGAAATTTCAGTTGGGGGGGGGGGGGCTTTGGAATCACAGGTCCATTTTTAATTTATAGAAGCATGGCTTTAGCTCTACAGGACCTTTTACTTTTCCACAGAAACCTCCTCAGAGTCAGAAGAGGAAAGTGATGAAGAAGAGAGCGAATCAGAAGAGGAAGTAAAGCCAAAGGAAAAAGCAAAGAAAACGAAGAAGAAGAAGCCTCCGTCCGTAAGTAATACTTGAAAGGAGCTTCCCATGGAAATACATGATTCTGTGTTGTATCGCCTCAGAAATGTAGGTTTAAGTTGTTCACACTGCGCTTTGCTGCGCTACGCACTCACAGGTTTACCCAGTCTCAGACTGGGCATATCTAAGTACCTCCCGTCGCATAGTGTGAACTCTGCATACAGTACTAAGATACTAAGACTTCATCAGAATTTACATCCAAATGATTATTTACGTGTAGAAAACTGGAAGCAAGTATGAAGCGACGGCCGATGTACTTGCTGTTTTATTATGACATCACACTTGAGATGCGAGTTCAACAATATAATATGGTTGTAATTTATACTATTGTCATCAGGGTTCGTACAGAGCCTGGAAAACCTGGAAAAGCCTGGAATTATGTTTTGGGGTTTCCCAGGCCTGGAAAAGCCTGGAATTCTCACAGAGAGCCTGGAAAAACCTGGAAGAGCCTGGAAAATTTAGTTTTGCATAAAAAAAATTTTTTTAGTCTGAAATTCTGGTCAATATTAGCTTCCCGTAACTACGGTTCCTGACTGCCTATGAAATTTCAGTGACTTGGATTAAGTAGTTCCAAAAATCCTTTATTTGACCGTGTATAACAAATTGCTAATAATATAGCATGGATTTGATTATTTAAAAGTAGTCAAGAAAAATAAAATTTTGAATATGTCTATCCCAAACCAATGAAATTTCACAGGTAGTAAGGAAGATGAAGAAAACTTTAACTAAATTTTGTGATGAATCTGACATGGCTTTAAAACCAGTGACCAGATGTACCTGGAAAAAATAATATTAGAGCCTGGAAAAGGCCTGGAATTTTATTGGGCTGTGTATGTACGAACCCTGTGTCATTGATGATTCCACCTATCTACTAGCTGAATAAAAACCCGGAGAGCAAGGGTAAAATTAAACACAAAATCAACGACTCTCCTCTAAATCCTTTCTCTTGATTTGGTATGGGATAAGTGTCTATAGGGTACAGATTGACTGCTAGTTCAGCCATCATCCGCCAGGAATCGTTAAAAGGGCCATTTTGCAACAAGTCATGTGGTTATGGAGGGCAGAATGAAATCTGTACAGCTGACGCATATGTGCAAGACATTTGCGCACAGGTATATATGGTAATAATCCAGACTGGTACTTGTATCTGAACAGGACGACGAAATCAAAGACACGGTGAAGAAGATTCTAGACGGTGCCAATTTGGAGGAGGTGACAATGAAGACTGTGTGCAAACAGGTATGTTGACAGCATTATCCAGTTTTCAACGTCGCTGTTATAACTATCACATTTGGATATATGACTGGAGATCTTTCATTTTAATATAACATATCGTCATATAAGATAATATAACGTATTGTCATATAAGATGGGTGGGGAAAGATTTACAGGACATTAACTCCATCTTTAAGCTTCAAAATACATTAATTCCAGCTTTAAGTATAGGACATTCGTTAGCATGATGGTTTATAACTTGAATACCAGTTCTCAGGTTATTTCATATTTTGTGATTTTTCCTCAACTATGAATTTATACGTGTATTCCTATAAATACCATGATAATAATATTCTTCTATCATAGATGAAAACGATTAAGAAAATAAAGATAAATTTCGGCTATCCATAATTTTAACATTCTTTGTATGCATCATGGTTAAGATTCCGCAGTATTTGGTCGGCTTTACCCCGGCAGCATCTCGTGGAAGTTGACCATACACTTACCCAGATATAGCAATGTTCCTATTCACCAAAGGAAATCCTTGTTTTCCCTTTTTTTCACTTTATAAAATTCTTTTTCTCTTGTGTAAATCAGAGAGAATAAATTGTGCCTCATTCACACAGGAGTGTTAATCTGGACGTTCAGGGTTATATCCTGATTTTGTTTTCTTTCGATCGTCATAGCTTAAAAAATGATTAAAAGGAATGGATTTGAAAGGAACAGGGGAAGGACATAAGCTGTTATATATAGGTAATCATAGAGGGCGCCACTCGAATGCGACTGTGGCGCAGTCAATATTCTACTGAGGAACCATAATTTTCATTCCGAAAAATATTCCCTTAACTGCAATTAGAGCATCTACCTAACAGAAATATTGCTAACATCACGTCGTAAATCGTGTATAAACCAAAGAAGCCCGCGAGGTATTTTGAACGGCGTCAGGAAAAATATACTTCATTAAGTTAATTTGGGTTGGTCTTCAGTGTTGAGTTACCACATAAATATTCGTATTAATTTTTTATTCCTTATCGTTGCATTTCAGGTTTATGCGAAATACCCAGACTTTGATATTTCCCACAAGAAGGAGTTCATCAAGGCTTCAGTCAAACAGGTATACAAAATTGCTTTATCGGCTCAACGCTTTGTAAACTATATACATTTCAGAGATTGCAGTTTTCCATTTGTCCATGGATATCATTTTTTCCCTTCCTTTTCAATATGAAAGATTTATTTTCCTTGTGTAAGACAAAAGTAAAATTATGCTGGTAGACGACCACGAACCAATCAGTACTCAATATTTCGAATAATAGTTTGACCGTTGTTTATTGTTGTTATCTATTGTATAACGCGGAGACTACTCTGATTGATTATCATAACCCTTTTATATGTCCTACTAGTTTCGGCGATGTGCCTTCATCAGGGATCAAGGGTATTATGACAGTTTAGTTAAGGGATCCTTCTTTATATAGATTTTCTGTCGTCAATGCGACAGGAGATCAGGGTAATTCTAACATCTGGGGGATAGTAGGTCCCCCTAGTGAGAATCTGAGACATTGAACAGTTATCGTGCTGGTACTAATCTTATTGCCTACTACATGTATTTCACTTGTCAAGTTTGGGGGTTATTACAATTCTTTCATGTATCTATTAGATACAGAAAGTAGACTAGTAGAGCTACATTAACATGTGCATATGGAGGTATTAGCTGCTGCAACATTACAGAAATAATTGAGTTTTTACTTACAGTATGTTGACAGTGAAGCAGGTAGTTCATTGATTTGTATACCATTTTTATAAATTCACTTACGTTCGTTGGATAAGTGGTGTTCCACAGTTCTGTTTGATATTTATAAATTTTCCTTGTTTAATCTAGGTGCACCCCCGTATTTACTGGTTTACTAAAATCCTCGCCTAGATTTACAGTTCAATGTTTGTATTAACATTTTAATCCACTTTAAAATGTTGGTATCAATCTTGTACCCTGTGGGAAGAGAGTTGATCCCTTCCTGAACCGCACTGGTCGGTTTAACAGTTTCTTCATTAGCGCATGTTTGGAGTTTTTATCAGACATTGGTCACATGTAACACTTTATTACCCACCTAATGCGAAGTATTAAAAAAATATATAGAGCCTACAGACCGCTACTGAGTAGGAAGGAGGTAGGGAGTTAGCACAGTGGTTAATGCACTGGACTTGTAATCCCAAGGTTACGGATTCAAGTCTCACTGCAACCACCTTTCTCCTTCATCCCCAGTAATGGTAGATTTACTGCTGTTTCAAAGGCCAATCGTTCTGATAACATGTCTCCCCCTTCAGCCCTATGCCGTGGGGTCTATCTGAGGCAGCAAATTTCATATGACAAATATTTCTACATATTTCTTTAGGCCCCTACTGACATACAGACGTACCTGAAATTTGATTAGACCTTTTGTTTCTGGACAACGAATGATGCACTATTGAGCCGATGTGCCAAACCCATATCTGTTCACCCCGTGCTAGTCCAATTCTACTTTTAAAATGGTCTATTTTCCTTTAAAAAATGAGGATGAACATACAAATTATGGATTTGTTTTTTTTTAAACCGGGCGAGGGCGGACATACAAATTCTATTCTGTTTTTAGGATACTAGAGACAACAGAAAAGGAATTTAGAAGAGGTATTTATTCATGGTGATTCTATTGCAAAATGACGGTACAGATACTTCACCTTTTAACGTGCTTTTTCCCGATCTTTACCGTATCCCAGCATATAAAAAATGAATTTCCCCCTTTTTTTCCTTTATTTTTTTTCAATGAAGTAGGTTAAAACAAGTACAACCCAAGTCGGTTTGATTGATGGTTTATTGGTATGTACGTTTGTACACAACGTTTCGGCAAGAGTAGCCTTTTTTCCCCCTAATTGACATCTTCTTGAATAATACATATCCTGCTTTTCTTTTTTTTTCTTCAGATAATTCGGTAGAAAACGAGTCCGACTGACTTGAACTTACGCCCACTACGAAGCAGTAGGGAAATGGAAACTCCTGCTCGTATAACCAGTTCACCGGAGTACCACACCCACAGGACTACCCACCAGCCTGCCGCCGCGTGGTAGTCGCGACGAACCTCAGTGTGTCTATTCCTCTCAGGTTCCAAACAGTTTCTGACGTTTTGCTGTCCAGGGAATCTTCTTGGGAGTAGATGACAGGACACTGATTTTTCTAGGAAATGTACGAGTGTTTAGGTGAAGGTAACCTCACCTACGGTTCGCAGACAGTTTGTCGGCGTGGAAATAAACCTCATCTCATCAGTACCTCCTTATATTAGATCGACGCCAATACTGAGGCTCGATGAATATCACTATCACTGTTGAACTCTGTAATTGCATCTTAAGGAATTTTAATCATGGTTATGTACATTTTTAGTATCACGATTCCTTTTTAAAATATACTATACAATATATAATTGGAGTTAGTTAAAATGAATCTTAGTGTTGGATTGATTCTAGAATCTGACTGTTATTGACTCAGTTGCGGAATGGTCGGAATCGATGAAAACTTAGGTCAAATTTAATGAATTTGTACATAGATATGTACAGATGGAGTTTTGTGTTAAGTGTATGCATGAAAGTTGTAATGAGAATTACAAGTAGACTGCTCAGTTCACTACAAGTTGTCTAGGTCGAAAATGAGTTTGAGGACGTACCGTGATGTGTTTACGTTGGAAGGAATTCTCATGAATCTAGAGTTTCTCATTTTGAAAAATGTAAATGTGAAATGTTCTATTATACCTTTAATGGGGTCCAACCCTTCTCCTTCCTCGCAGCTACCTTTCTTTGTCCCTTTTTTGTAGGTAGAGCGAGAGAGCTAAACTCACATGGCAGCAACAGTTCACCATATGATAATCTAATTTATTTAGCTAGACAATCTTGCGTTGGTAAATGAGTCCTCTGTGACTTAAAATATCTTCTGTTCGTTATCTCTGTACCTTACGGGTGTGTAGGGGGCAGAGGGCTTGTCCCTGTCCCTTGTCTTATCTTGCACTAAAGTGTGCTGAGGAATGGATCTTAGATTTATACCCTATCACTCGGTGTTCCTATCAATTTCTGCTCACTGGGTGGCGAATATTACTCCCTAGTCCTATTTTCATCCTGTCCCGCTAAGTTAGTGGGTTATATGGGTATTCCATTACTTTACTTAATACAGAGAAAATTTGTATAAAGGATAGCGAATCGTCAATCAAATGGAGTTAGGCTAAAGCTCCCATTTTGCACTATTTATTTCTTTGTCCGGTCTCAACAGTTCAAAAATTCTGCTCCGCACAAATAGAAATAGCTGTCTTTAGCGACGGATTGAGTGCAAAAGTATTTTTGTATGGTGGTTGCTGGCCTTCGCCTCCCTGTGTGTAGACAAGTTCATTCGTCTCTCATCCCATCTGTGTATTACTGCCAAGGTCATGAAAAAAGATTCACCATTGCAAGGAGCTGTTTCGGCTAGGTCATATTTGCTAGCCTAATACGAATAAAGAATTTGATTTTTGTATATTTGACTTGGAAATCTGTTCATGTAAGAATTATTAAATGTAACATAACCGTTATTAGCAGGTGGATGGTTGGTTTTTAGATTATGGCTATAGCCTACTGTAGTACACTGCTTTTAGAGTAACTAGGCTACCTGTCCACATTTCTGCTTTTTATAGCTAAGTAAGTACAGGTATGTATATGATTTGTGTTTTGGACAAGGTTTTATGGTGTTACAATGCTTTGCCGTTTTAATATTTAGTATTTTCGCATAGATTTTTTCAAAAAAGTTATTTCAGTTTTGGGGGTACTTATGTAGTCAGAGGTCCATTTTTAAGAAGCCTTTATGGACTTATTTCTACCTCTTAAACTGATTCAATCATAATATAATAAGCCTTATTTGAAAGAATAAAAACAGTAGCTTCTAGGGAGTGGAATTTTCTAGGTAGATTCCAAACTTAAAGAGATGTTCAAGTATTTGCTAAAAGCGGGGGTATTTGGGATGAAATTGGCATACTCCAACAAGTTTACTCTATTCATTAACAGGGGGCATTAGTGTAACATTTA
This sequence comes from Alentia gelatinosa, assembly GCA_950022655.1. Taxonomy (NCBI): domain Eukaryota; kingdom Metazoa; phylum Annelida; class Polychaeta; order Phyllodocida; family Polynoidae; genus Alentia; species Alentia gelatinosa. Next base: position 107,512,033 of record OX465579.1, read on the forward strand.
TCTCCATAAGTGGCACTGACAGTTGCTTACATCCTAGACAGTATCATTATTTAGGTTAAGCTTAAATTTGGCATGGTATTAATGTATTTTTTATCTAGTTTCATAGCATGGTGTATCAGCCATTAAAAAAAAATTAAACGAAGTTATGTTCCCCCAGAGGGCTCTGTGGTTCCTATCACTCTCCAAGCATTGACAGTACACTAAATACCAGCTCAGTCTCACTTTGAACATGGAGCCTGCAGTATGGCCACCTAACGCCATAACTTGGGTATAGATAGTTTTAATGCAATGCAATATCTTCTGGTTTTATTATCTGATATTTTATCATGGATTTAAAAAGAAAAGTCATTTCAGGGTTTTTTGGTGGGTTTTTTTTTGGGGGGGGGGGGGGGGGGGGTGGGGGGGTTAGTCACATGTCCATTTTTAAGAACTCCTTGGCAGGGTCTAGTCTCTCCCTAGACTAACTCAAGTCTTTGATTATGGACAAAGTACTTAAAAAAACTTCTCCAAACACCTGACAGACCCAGTAATGAATGTAAGATATGCACAAAACTTGTGTAAGTTTCTCCTATGGTAACCGGACACCTCCCTTTCCCCTCCCCTATACCTCCAATTTCTGCCAACTCCCAGGAGGCTTCCTTGTTATCATTGTAATTAATTATTGGTAGACCTTGTATTGAGTTTTAAATGCGTCTACCCACTAATTTGGCCTGTAAAGGCCAATATTTCTATTTTAAAATGCATGCTTAGCTTCTGTTTGTATCATTTTTTTGTTCTGTTGTCTCTCGAGGTTTCGGTTGGAAAAAAATTAGCTTTTGTTTTTAAGTTGAATACAAAATTGCATTTGTGACGCTGGTTATTTTTAAGCCATAAATTAATGAAGAGTATGCTTTGGTGGGGATAATTCTCTACTTTATCTAAGACAATTTGAGGGTACGTGACATAGTCTAGGCAAATACATGTACTGAGCATGGCATCACAAATAAGGTACCTAACTTTATTTCACCCCTGGTATTTTTTCCCCATATAGGGATGCTAGGTTGAACTATTTTGCCTACAAATAGGATTTTCATTTGAGTCTAAAAGATGAAAATTTCAAGAAATTGTACATGTTTTAAGACTCCTGGTTACCTAAAACCTAAATATTAGATAAACTTGTTCTGTAATCAAAATTTCCAATTAAGCTAGCAACACACTCAGAGGGACTATGGATCACAGTGTTCCAGCCTGGTGCTGTCGGATGGTGGAATAGGGAGCCAAAGTGAACATAACACCATTTCTGGATATAGGCGCTCAGTACTTTGACTATGTAGGTTCGAGATTATATGTGTCATTCTCCAACCTTTTAGATCTATATTTTTGATAAACTTAACAACTGTGATTGTAGCTTTATGACAGAGTTATTCAAAGACGATAGTAGTAAACTACACTTCAAAAGTAACAGACGAGACCATAAAAAAAATTCTAGCCTCAAACCCTCATTGGCTTAGCACTAAGCCTCGTTCTTACTGGCCACTGGAAAGGGTGTTTTGTAAATAGGTATCTGTGCCTTCAGTGGGTTCACTTTGGCTCCCTATTCCTGGTAGACTGGTTCCCTGCCCATATGAATAAGGGGCAGGTAACAGGTTCCACAGGCATGACCTTCAACCTTGGCTGGTGCCTGCCTGTGACTAGGGGATACCCCAGGAACCAGCCTAGTGGTTTGGCTGGTATCCGCTTGTCATACACCTAGTTCCGCCGAGCCCTCTAGCGGACTACCGGGGAACCAGGAGGCGTTACCAATAATGCACTATAAAAATGGAACCCGTTACCTGGCCTATAGTCTAACTATGCCAGGCTTCCAGGCTATATTCCTGGTTGAAATGCTTCTACAGACAAGGGCAAACTAAAATACTGATATCTGATTGGCTTAAAATATGTCATGTGAGAATAGGGCTATTGAAGCCTTACCAAGTGTAAACAAAATCTAATGAACTTTAAAGATAATTTGCCAAATATAGAACTGATAAATGAGGGGTGAACCAGTGAAAGTTCAAGGTTGCTCACACGTTGCTGTCGCTGGATGTTACCTGTCTAATCTTTTTAAAATGATTTTCTATGAAAAGTATCCTATTTATAGTGGAGGACTACACAGTCCCACTTTCATAGCAGATATCCAGATGTCTTATAATGCCAGTCAATACCCAAGGATCTGCTAGGAGAGTGATGGGAATTCCCTTATATCACAGCATTTTAGTTGATACATAGACTGGCCTCAGTCCCCATGTAAGATTACTTCCTTACCCCAACTGGCATCCCTGTCCATAGACATTGAAAACTCATACTCAATGCCGATGGAGTATTTGGAAAAAAAAAATCTGAATAAGGGATAATGTCAGAAATCTTTACTAATTAGTCAATGACAGGGATAAGATAAAATCTGAACCGCAGCCAAACTCGGAATTGAATTCAGCTCGTAACTCATACCGGTGGATACTTGTTGGATTTTACGCTGGATGAGCCATGAGCACACCGACTAGTGAAAGTTGGCCGCACTACAGGCAAGAGAGAGGCTGTGCTGGTTCTACTTGCCACTGTAAATGAGGGGGAAACCAGTGAAAGTTCAAGGTTGCTCACACATTGCTCTCGCTGGATGTTACCTGTCCAATTGTTCATTGGGGCAGGGAACCAGTCTATACGTGTCTATTACTCTCCCACCAGTCAAGGGACAACTTGGACACAGTATAGATATCGTGATACATTATCGATTATTCTACAAGTTACTTCAGTGCAGTGATAATCGATAGAAACCCTGTTGGGCCAACTACTACGGTTTATAAGACTGTTTGCAAGATTGTTGTAAGACTGTTGCAAGTCTGTTGTATGACTGTTGTAAGGCTGATACAAGACTGTTGCAAGACTGTTGTGAGACTGTGCAACACTGTTGTATGACTGTTGTGAGACTGTTGCAAGATTCAGCTGTTTCTGGAGACGACAACGAGAGCTCAGAGCACGCCAACGAGACAGTCAACCCTCTCGCCAACAGCGGCACCACAGTGGCAGCTACAACGAGACCCAATGTACTAGTGAAACGGTCACTGCCACTGTTGGTGCCGCTCCTTTCCCGAGTGCTGTTCACGCTTGACTGCACCTTCTAATGAAACGCACACTGCTGCCGCTGTGGTGCCACTGTTGGAAACAACGAGACTTTTCACTTCTAGCGAAATAGCCCCCTGATGTAAACCTCTTGAAATTATAATCCCATATCAAATATCTCTGGGTTAAAAGTCCGTCGATAGCTATGCACCAGAGGATTTTCGGTATTGAAGACAAATAATTGCTGTGGAGAAACATTGTTACACTCACCCATACATCAGAGCGTCATTCCACGTAAAATACATGAATACCTGATACATTCACATTTTTAAAGGCCGTCCTATACTTCCAGGTTTACGTCTCATTTCATTTCTAATTCACAGTACGTTATTTAGACTGAGGAATGACAAGACAAAGACATAAATGTTTGAGGTTTATTGTTCATCTAATAATGCCACATGGCACAGTATACAAAGTTCAGTGCATCAGGTTCAGTCAGTCACTTCCTTTAAAGAAGGTGAGAACACGTCTGCTTTACATTGCAATTACTTTCATATCGAAATCATAAATACGATACATGGATTCAATGGATTATACAACAGTAAATGGAACATGGGGTAAATGAAACAATGTCAAATAATACAAATGGTGAAGCTAGGTTGTTAGGGTTTGATATATCAGGAGGTCGTATATACAAGGAGGCCTATAGAAGATATATCTTACACACAATCAACGTATATGCATTCCTCAAAATTCTTAATCTATCCTATACCCTTTACCACATAGCTATACAACTACTTGAATAGATAGATTAATGGGGGGCGCGGGGGGGGGGGGGTTGATACAACTATGTTTATACATGTCTTTCCCAAATTGCATATAATTACAGTCTCTGCTTCTTAAGCCTATATGAGAAACATTTTATTTAGATTTATACAAGATACAAACGTAACAAATATCATATCTGATAACTTTTGATTTCATAAAGATCCATTATTATGTAAATATTAAGGATACCGTTGTTGGTCTGCGTAGTACATGACGCTCCCCTTCGCTTTTAATGTTTACGCACATTAATATTAGATTTAGAAACGTCAGGCAAAGGAAGTATGAGGAAGGAGATAAGTCAACGCTAGTATTCCAGTACCGGTATACAATTCAAGGCCAACCTACATAACCATTGGTTGATATAAACATGTAAAGATAATGTACTTATTGTTATACCTGTCGGTGAATGTCTCACTTTTACTGACATTGGGTCCAGATTCCGTTCGTCACTGAGTGACGAAAGGATATTCATACGTCCCTCCGTACCACGTGACCACTTTCATTCTTTAAAAAAGTGAGTAGTCAAATTGTAAAATGTAAATTTAATGATATCTAGGTATATAATAATGAGGAAGCATGGTGAGTGTGGCGGAATTCCATATGTTCCTCGATATTTTGATCGGATATATTCACCTCGTTCTTCCAACTCGGTGAATATTTCCGACCGAAATATTTTTGAACAGATTCCATTCAGGCACACTAACCACGTCTCCATATAGTATTATGAGAGAGCAACTGTAGCTCCCTGGAGTTTTATCTCTCAATGGTAGGATATAAAATGGGTCTCTCACGTTAGTCATATATATACATGTACTATAAGGATTTTACGGATTTGTTCATCTCTGGAATATCATAGATTTGCAGATTTCCTTTAGCAAAACCTTTGAATCATGTAAAACTTGAAGGACAATAAATAACTATATGGGGAATAAAATGTCAATATATTCGTCCCTCTAATTTGAGTAATATTTGAGTTTCTACTATAATATCAATCAGTTAATATGAATAGTACATGAATTTACATTTCTCAGGCTATTGCTGCAACAAGATTACTTCAAGAGAAAATGACTATTAAAGGATCTGGTATATGTTACTTTGGAAAAATTAAAGCAGCTTTTGTGCAGGGAAAATACATTCAGGTATTCTAGTAGGAAGTCACGAATAATTAGTACCAGTATCATAACCAGTTTGTATAGCATCGTTTAAGGTGACGGTACAGTTTCAAGCTAATGGTGACTATAATATGATCCAATAGCAATATTTTTTGTCATCCTTAAAGATCAGTATCGACCGGAATGAGGCTGCTGTATTTTTTGGAGAAGAAATGTAGATGGCGATCCCCTTAAATGTTTTTTGGCATGTAAAACACTAGTAATTTCTACCTGATATGTTAACTACTTATATCAGAGAATTTGTCTTGGAAGGTAAATCCCAATTCATTTTCCTGAAAATTGAATTTGATGATCTCCAAGTGTTGTAGAACATATATCTAACTTGAAGATCGGGGTCACTATGTTCGTTTTCACGTATCAAGATTGGATAAGCTGAGCGAAACATTAAATGTACTCATTTAGAATTAAAATGATTCATGAAGAAGCAGTTTTGACTGATAAATGATGATATCTAAATACCAACAGGTGGCCCCACGGTGATTTGTAGGATATACCTTTAAATAATATGTGGATCAAGGGTTAGTCAAATTCACCAGGGACCCGTTTCAGAGACGCGGTTATCGTTAATAGCGACCGCTTTGTAATTATCATTCATTTGGCGATAATTATCGACCCAGTGGGGCCAATGGTCGTTGTGTTTATCTTGAAAACCGTCGCTATTGATAATCGCTATTAACGCTATGGGTTTCTGTAAACTTCTTTTTGATCTGATGTTACTCAAGAGAACAACTACTAAGATGTATTAGTAAAAACTCGGCTTCGGCTGAGAGATACTGATTCTAAATAAATAAAAAAAATATATAATCCGATAATTATCGCCAAATAATTGATAATTACAAAATAGCCACTATTAATGATTATTGGGTCGAAAAAAAAACCGGTTCCCTGTTCTCTTGATCCATATATTTATCAAAAGACATATTCTTTAGTAATCGCTATTAACAAGTATCCCGCCTAAAAAACGGGTCCCAGCGTCACAAACAAAGACAATGGAAACAATCAACCAAAGAAACTGAAACTTCTTGGCCTCGTTGGTTCCTCGTCAGTTTTGTCCTGTGTGACGAGACTTGGCGGTTTGATGTCGCTGATAACCTCCACGGGGCGGCGCTGTATCGGCACGACAGGGGGCGGGCTCGGGCGAATTGTCGTCTGCTTCTCGGCCACGATCTGTTTTACGATCACGTCGGCCGAGTTCGGCTTTTCATTGCGCGGTGGGGGTCTCTGAACTGGCTGTGTGTACTTGTCGCCACTGTGGGCCTCGCGACTGGGAGGACTTTTGATGGATGTTGTGTTTTCTGTCCTTTGGTGTCTATTCAACGGTGTTTCTGTATCAAAAACGCCAAATGTCGTAAATTAGATGTGTGAATATAAAGACTGCCAAACAGTCAACCATAAATTATCTATACAGAGGTGTAGGGATACCATAAAATTGGATAGGTGCCGGGGGAGAGTGGGGGGGGGGGGGGGCAAAATATGAACCAGCACTGTAAAGATATTTATATATGCCCTCCCCTCCAATTTGAAGGGCCATACACCATGCCCCCTGTTTCTACGCTATAGCTTGGACTTGTTCATACGTACATCCAAGTCCGTGGCCCTAGATGTAGATGAGGCCTAAAGGCCCGCCCCCACTGGTGCAATGCGATTGTCGCAAATCAATAAAAAGTCATAAACGGCGGGCGAGGGTCATAAAAACGGCGCCGCCCGTCGCATCGCACACAATCGCTCCTGTGGGGCCGGGCTTGCGCGCGTGTGCGATCGTGTGCGATGCGATGGATTCATCGCATCGCACATCTTGAAATGTTCATGATATGCGACAGATTTGTCGCACAGGTATGGAGTATTTCATAGATTTCACAGGAGAATGTGGCACTTGGTTTAAACATTTATCATCAAATAAGGTGGAACTGATAATAGAACAAATACTGAGATAGTCAAGGTGATATAGTGTAGCTTTTATTACAGAGCCGACGTTTTGACTATTACATAGTCTTTTGTTATTCAATTGACAAATTTAAAAAAAGAAAAAAAATCATCATCCACCAAATATAGAATATCCATATTATACCAATTGGGAGTGTGTAATTCACCTGGCTGAGATTACGGATGGCCGTAATCCCTGGTATATGTATCTGAAATTAGTTCAAATTGTGCATTTACAATCATGTCAGAGTTTAAGTTCATTAACTCATATGGAGCCCAATATAATGACAAATCATAAAAGAAGGTACACTATGATCAGTGGTTGTTTTCCAATCGTTGAAGTCAGAAGCATTGCGATGATTTCATCGCACCAGTGGGGCATACCCTCAGTTTTCCATGCGATTGAGTGCAATAGATCCATCGCACTTGGGGCCATAAATACCGCTGGTCAGCCGTTTATGGCCCCATAAAACGTCTGCGACGATGGCGTCGCGCCTGTCCACATAACCATCGTTTGTTGCATTTATCTCACCCCGGGAATAAATGTCCATAGGCTTAACATTGGGATCTTGTTCTTCATGCCCCTTCAAGTATGGCAGTCTGTTCTCCATGGTCTATATCCTATTTATTGCCCATTCTTTTAGTGTGTACAGGGGTGAGATAAATACAGAAAGCAACTCGTTTTGGTCAAAGAAGTCCAACTCGTTTGAATGCTAGGTGATATTCACTCGGCTGTCCCCTCACTCATATCACTCCGCATCAAACTCGTGGAGAACGACGCCTTTGACCAAAACTTGTTGGTTTCTTCTTTATTATCATCTTTTCGAATAAATTAAACCAACTAATTGCCATATTAAAGGGTATAACAATAAGGACTATTTCTTTGCTCTACAGCACAAAGGGGCTATTTTCCCCATATACCATGGTTTTGAGGCCGTATACCATAGATATGAATCCGTATACCACAGTTACGGTATCTGTCAGGTTTTTTTTATAATGGGTCGTGGTTTACTGAGTACCCGTACATTTCAATGGGGTCTTTGTATGTAATTGATAGTAAAGGATATGACAAAATTACTGACGGCAGAGATGACTGGCCTCATCCTCGCCCAGCAGACAGTCGCTGACCCCGTCACACAGCCACCGGTTTGGGATGCAGTTGCGACTCCGGCAGAGAAACTGATCCTCAGCACACGGGTTTGTAGTCGTCGTGGCCTTGGGAAGATCTGAAATCACAATATCAATCACTATTCTGTATGATTACATACCAGTGGCCGTATGTCCTACGTATACCGCCCGCTCCTACCCCCGCTCCATCTTTATTGCCGTACAACAAGTACGTGGTACAAGGTATGTAGGTGGCGTACAGGTTGTGTACAGATGCAAAACCCAACAAATAGTCAAGAAGCAAAGGGGAATAAAAACAAATGAACATTTTAAGGTATATAGGGGAGCGTTAAATATTTACGGCAGGAGAGGGGGGGGGCTATTGGAGGGGGAGGGGGTTCATTTTGAGGTATTGTGGAGGGGGGTGGGGCGCTTCATTCTTGAGGATTCGCCGAACAAAGCCATACCCCCCCCCCTACTCCCTGCCATAAATAAAATTGACGATCAGACGATACAAGCTAATTCACCCGAGCGATGATTATAAATGGGAAGAAACCCAATGGTGTTGATGAAATCCTAATACAGTGAGGACATTTTTTTTGTTGGGGGGGGGGGGGGGGAATGGTTCACAACACTGGTTTGCCCCTTAAGTATGTAAATCCAATAATCGATGGTTTTATGGATAGACGGCCGTAAACCACGAGAGGTTGATGCGTAGTGTGTATAATAGTAAAGTAATAAATCTAACAAAATATTATAGATATCATATAACTAATAGTGTATTACGTATAGTGGGATCTTATGGTCCTCTTAACTATAAGCTTGCAAGTCAACTCTTGTTAGTTCCTCCTTAACCCTGGCTTTGAAAGTGTTGCCTCTAAGTAAATTGGTACATAAGCATACGTGTTTGCCGTCTACCTATAAGTACAACTAGTATCATGTTAAATCTCACTGATTCATGTTATAAGAGTGTGAGTTTGACTACGGACTTGCATGGAGGACCATGGTATAACTTACTCTCTGGGAAGCAGGACTTTCTGTCATTGAGCAGACGGTAATCCTGAGGACATCGACATTCGTACCCAGCACTGAGCAGACTCCAGAAGCAGAGGTGGGAGCATCCGCCATTGTCCACGGCACATTGGTTACGTACATCTGTAACAGAGATGTGTTGGAGCTTCATGCCTGCAATCCTCACTTCTCTTTAATGTCCCATCTTTATTTTGTATGAAGAGCAGGTGTTAACATTTAAAAAAAAAATTATATAAAACGTCCTGACCATGCTGTACAAGTCACAGAACGAGATGGTGATATATGGTTTGTACGAAACGAGGCATTTATGCCGAGTTCCGTACAAACGGTAAATTATCATCGAGTTCTGTGACTTGTACAAGCATGGTTGGACGTTATAGATTTATTATATACCCAAATTTAAAAAAAAAATCATTTATTTAATTTTTAACAACCAATATGTTAATAAACGTGTTTGGCAAGGTGGTCCGTATTTTAGTGTACGGACCAGTGGTCCGTACAGTATTTTTACGTTATATGTCAAAACGGTACGTATTTACAGTAAATACGGCATGGGTATATAGTAATATCTATATTGTATCTCGTATTACTCGAGTTATTCTGATGCAGCTTGTCCGTATCTTATCATAAAACATGGACGGTTGAATAGTACCCGATACAACTACGTGAATACATAAAAGATTCATGATTTATATTGATATAATGGATAGGATAAGGTGATGTATGGAATGAGATCGGAAAATGGACGAACGGTTGTTTTGGTACAATATCACTCCAGACTGAGACTGGATTGTAAGATCTGGATTGTAAGATGATATATAGTTATATGTATTCATTACTGCAACTACTTTTTAAGGATCCAATGACCTTGAATATATTGTTATGTCTTGTCTAGTGTATTGTACAATTATGCTATTATTATGGGATTATATTATGGAGGCGGTGGAGGATAGGAGTTGAAACTCCAAACTGAAAACTCCAGGATAACTAAAAAACCTTTAAAAAAAGAACAAAACAAAAAAGATCGTCGCCCCTGTGACGAATAATCAAGGTCAATAAAGTTTCTGGATAGACACATTCCTTTTTCAGAACCCTTTTCCATTTGCTTTTCACTCCAGAAGAACCAAACAAACATATATGTCATCAACAGGTAAGGTTTAAAATTAATCATTTCCTTAATGATTCCTAGTTAGAGCGTGATCGCATGCGCTATATACATCGCAAAGAGGTTAGTTTTTTTCTCCAAATATGCTGGAGAATGCACTATATTCAAGTTATGGATAAAGTTTACTTACTTCGTACGTCTATGGAACCAATATCGACCTGAAAGGTTCCCAGCATACTCCAGTGTGAACCCAGATACCTGGTTAGCGTATTTTGAACTAAACGTCGGACGAGCAGCTGATTTTTGTTGAAGATTAGGACGAACTGGACGACCACACTACCAGGTCTGCAGCAATCAATCAGCATATCAATGTTTAGAGTGAAGTGCAGGTTAATTGTAAACCTTTTAATTAACACATATTAATGTAACTCGTAATCATCAAAGATATTCCATTACGTAGACTGTAATTTACATGTATAACCTTAATAGTGATTTTTAAATGGTTACTTTATTCAATGCAGAATAAGACGTAGATATTTGAAGAGGCGTAGTAAAAAACCGATTCGGAGCCATATTCATTCATTTCAAAAATTCATTTCCTATGTTTTTCTTCTAACGTAATTGACTGAATACATATAAAGATATATAGCTAAGTTAAATTCTCCCACTCCTTGGAAATTCCCCAACCAAGACCGTGTGACTTTCCTACACGATAATACGATTTATTACATCCTCACCGGAATCCTATTACTGCTGCTTTATTGAAGTCCGATTTCTTGTTGAATACCACAGATAACTGTTAACACAAGGGAGAAAGACAGATGTATGCATGCTTGGTCAACTCAGAAATGCAGAAACGGTGTTTTATCCCTAAGTCATACAAGAAAACATCTATACCTCTGGATAGAAGTATGATATGAATGTAGACCATCTAACACATCACAATAACTCATTTAAGGTAGCCTACATAATCATTAGTCCCTAACTTATCTTTATCAACAACAGTCATGGGGAATACCAACTTGGTCGCACACGGATATCACCTTCCATCATGGGTGACAATAGGGACCGATTCTTTAAACTATGAGGAAGAATATTTTGAACTGAGGCAACAGTGATGGAAGAAATTGATGAGTGCTTGGTCTGTGTCCCTCTTTGCCATCGAGTTTGGAGTGCGCAGTAATATGAACGAGGCGATAGCCGAGGGAATATTCTGAAGCACTCCAAACAAGATGGCGAACGGGGACTCAGACCAAGCACACATATGTTTCTGATTTTATCTTAGCCTGAAAATATCTATCTATTTTTCACCCATTGAGTATGTGTTGCCGTACTCGCAAGCCTGTTGAGTATGAGTTCCAGTTCCGTTAAGCCTATGGAAGTTTATATCAGGCTATGGTAATATCATGTCTACTTTTAAGTGTGAAAGACGATCCCTCTCTATAGTCCAGGAAAGCTCCAGATATGTAGCTGCAAAAACATCCCTCTTGGGTTCATGATAATGCAAGTTCAAAGGACAACATATTTAATTGGATAGAATAACTTGTGCTGATTGGATGGGGCAAACATGATACCCTCACACTGATTCTTCCTTTGTATCATGAACACTTTGTTTTTCGATATTCTCTCTTATTCATCTTATTGTAGTATCATGTACAAATACGGACTTACATCCGGTTAGATTTTCACCTGTTTTTATTTCTCAAATAATTCGTCATGAAGGCGTTGCTCCATTATTTGTTCGTGGTACTTTACATACATTTTCTGTTTCATGATATGAGGAGTAATATGTCATATTTAACATACTTGGTACTGGTCCCCTCTCCCGATACTTCAAAAGAACCGCAAAAATTCCTGGCGTGGATATATATGCTTTAAAGGCAGGGCTCATTCATTGGGATATCATGTTGCACAGTTGATAATCATAAAAAGTTGAACAAAATAAAGATAATTTGTGAAATACAAGAGCATAATGTACAATAGACTGATACATATATATGGACATTAATCAATCCCACAAATAATTCATTTGGGTGATTTATCTTAATTTTCATACGAGATTGCTCTTTCCAAATGTGTAAAATGATGATTGTCTTTCGACGTGTACTGTGCATTAGTGCCGGATCATATAATATTAACATTAATAAGTGTTTATTTACAAAAAAAGATAACTCACCAGAGTTTCTAACTTCAGTTTTAACGCCTGATACTCAGCTGAGAAGTGATTTGCCAAGCTGGGAGTAAAACGTTGATTGACGATGCGTATTGTCCCATTTATGGCGTTGAGAACTAGGAATAAGAAATAACATGAACGGCCCCTGATATTACTGTCGACATGTTTACCATGCCATATGATTAATGGGTGTATTTATCAGTTATTATGTATCTTGACAGCTTTACAGTATTTACCGTGGCAGGTTCAGAATATCGATTTAAATATAAGTGAAGGCAGCGGACTGAAACGTTTGAAAGCATGCTCCATATTGTTGGATTCTGCAGGGGACAGTACCTGTCAAAAAATCATGGAAACCAGAGCGATGCCTTCTCACTCCTCTCTATTTCCCAAAGACTGATTTGCATAGGAGATTACTGGACCGATGGCACCACAGACCGATCTTCAGACCGATGGCAATATTTTTCCTAGACTGATGGCACCACTACCTAGACTGATGGCACCACTCACTTAGACTGATGGTTATTGCCAGATTATATTGTGTACACCACTATTCAACTACCTAGTATATAATATTCGCATATAGAAGAATTTATCTGATGATTTAAAAAAAAAAATCTTTAAAAAACCCGGGCTACGGGCCCCTCGGCATCCCCGGCAACTGGGGGGTCCCGGCCGGCCACACAGCGGGCAAACCCTGACTCAGAAAAAAACACCTGAAACTAAACTGGAAACACTGTTATTATATGACTTTTGCACATTAATACTACATCTATCAAGTGGTTCCCATGTCCAGGTAAAAATGAGGTAGTGCCATCAGTCTAGGCAAGTGGTGCCATCAGTCCAGGCACGGGTGCCATCAGTCTAGCTGTGATGTATGTATTAAGAATATCACAGGGTGCTTCCTAACGGGTCCTCGCTCCAGATAGAGGTTAAGGCCTAACCGTTTGCACTGCCACCCCCTGCGTTTGAACCATCCCGTCTTCGTTTGGACTGACCCCCCGATAGGGTATATAAGGAGGCAGATTTGCACTCACAGCTCACTTGGAACCCAGACACAGTGGCGTCAACATCTCCATGCTGCTCAGCATTACCACCACTGCAGTGTCAGGCTTGAGACACCATAGGACTCTATGCTACAGAGGTCTTTACTGAGGATTGGGCTTCTCCATAAGCTACTATCACCCCAGCACTGGAGGAAAAGACACTGATGACTGCTACCACTACCTTGGATCATCTATATCCACAAGTCAAGGAGACATGGGACAATAACTGAGAGTGATAGACTGTGAGTACTGCTTTGACCAAGAGGACTTATATTATATGAACACTACAGAAGTGTATATGATTTTGTATGTTGATGAGAATTGTTATGTAACTGTATACTTTGTTATAATATATGTTATCAATACATATCTGTGTATGGTTACCTGTCTTCTTCATTTGGTATAGAAGATATTCTGAATTCTCTTTTCTTGTCACTAGGTTAGCTAGTCTATAAGATTAGGTCTTAGCTACTGTACGTGACACAGGTAACACTGAAAAGAGGTGCCATCAGTCCAGGTGCCATCGGTCCGTGGTGCCATCGGTCCAGTTACCGCATAGGACTAACACCAACCGCCCCCTCTCTGGTGTCTGGCTGTGATGGCCGATGGTCGAGCGACAGGATGCGTAAATTGACTGCGACAACTTCACCGATTAGGCCCGGCGTCCACCTACTACGATAGAAATATAGACCTACCGATATGGCACCGATACAAAAAGTCTATACCGGACACATATCGGGAAGGTGCAAAATCGTAAACATATGTCTAGACATGCCAATCCACCACGCATTGTATGGGGTTTTTATCGGTGTTTAATCGCAGAAACGTGGTCAACTGCCCCGATATGAGGTGACCTTCCGTCGCAATTTAGATTTTTTTATCGGATGGTGCATCGTAGACCATAGCAGAGCCATATCGTAGTAGGTGGACGCCGGGCCTTACAATACAATATGTTAACTAATTGTTCAATACCGAATCGGTTGGTGTGCATAAGACTTTACATGACCTTCCTACCTGTGCCGTTGAGGAAACTGCGATCCTGCGTAGACCTCTGAGCGGCCATTATACTTTGCGGGGTCTGGTTCTCTGCCCGTAAAGCAGCGCCTGGTCCAACTGCAAAAAGAAATTGCAAGATTTTATCCCATAGGCTTAACATTGAGTTTCTGTATGCCACATTGACTGGCATACAGAGTTTTATATGCCACTAGTGCATACGGAATTGTTATCACATAATATTCCAAAATCGAGGGGACAGGGTAGGATAAAATCAAAACCTGATTCGTATTAATCATGGCCACCGCATTCCACTCCTGGAGTTTTGGCTCCGGACTTCACTCAGCTTCACCTCATGAAGTCACTATGCCAAACTCCAGTTGTGGCATACGGTGGCCAAGATTAAAACTCATCCAGTTTTACGATAGTATTGCATTTCTTTACTGTTTCGCAAATTCCCAGCTGCAAATCAAACAAGATGTATATATATTGGTTGTTCGTTTTCAGTCTTTTTTTCGGGGTGGCAGTCCACATGTTTATATCTTGTCATGGCTGTATGTTATTTACAAGGCTGCATAATTATGAATAATAGTTTATTTCTGAGGATAAGAATCACAAGACAATATACTATGAAGGAACTGCATCGAGATCCATAGCCACTGCAAATATGCCATAAGTTTTGGTTGCAGAGTAATCTAACAAGGCAAAGCCGAGTGAGATTACAAAGCCGTCAAGCAATCAAGTGCGGTTCAGATTTGATCTCACCCCTATCGCTGATTAATTGGCCAATATTTGTGAGTTATTATTAAGACATGGGCGTTGAGTACCTAACGTTAAGTCTATGGTAGAGAGATAACAGGGGTGAAATAAAGATTTCATCCTAATGTCATATCAGCCAGTATAAATTTTACTTGAGATAGCAATGGCCATTGAGGATATGTCATAATGCCGCAGGCACCGTCAAGGGATTAATGTATATTTGTTGAGAAAAAAACATTCTAGTACTGACAAGGATTCTAGAAAGTGAATTCCCCAATGAACAAAGTTAAATTAGTACTCACTGAGAAAGTAAACTGGTACTGCGATTCCCCAGGCAAGGAGTGCAATAATCACAATAGCCGACATGACTTTGCATGAGCAGCGGGAACAACGCTCCTTGGGCTTGTCCTTGTACGAGTCAAGCAACCCTCGGGAGCTGGAATGAAATCTGAGATTTACCGCCAGCAATGCATCTCCTGTGTTTCTTAACCTAGGTTACATTTCATTACAACAATAATATTGATAGTTTTCATTCAGTACACGAGAAAACCTTTCAATTTTCCTGGGATTGATCTTCAACTAAATGCCACCTATTTTAACTTGAAATGATGATTTCCATGGGATTTCTTTTATCTAGAGTGTACTACTAGTGTTTTTTAGTTGATAGTAGTACCCTTCGGTAGTGTGCTGCCTATGTCTGTGCGCGGTGTGAGTGAGTGGCAGCTGTCCATCATGCTTGTCCACACAATGACAAGCAGTCTGCATGTCCTCCACAGAATCCATTGTTATGCCAGTGCTCAGCATGCACCTGGGGCCTGTTTTTCAGTTGAGATCATGTCCACTTGAGATCTGCTGAGATCGAAAGAGTTTTTCAGTTAAGATCATTTGAGGTGATCTCAAGTTAAGACTAAGATAAGACCGTTTGGGGTGCTTTGGGTGTTTTTCAGTTGAGATGATCTCAGGGATCTCAAGTGAAAGGATCTCAACTTCGGTCTCAACTTAAGATCAGTTGATACTTGTCTCAACTTTTTTATCCAGTGCTAAAACTTATAAAAATTAAAAGATATTTAGAGCAAAGTGTATTGATAACCTGGCAAACGTATATTCCAAATTTCATAGTTTTATTGTGGTTATTATGACCATGAGAGACAATTGATAAGCAACATAAAAACAAGGCACTGCACCACTCAGCTAGTTTGTGCTGAACCAACTGTAATGCTCAAAGTCAGTTTCAACTTGAGATTGGTCTCAACTTTGAGATAGGTCTCAACTTGAGATCGGTCTCAACTTGACATTGGTTCACAAAAGGTATCACAAGGGACTTGACATAACAGTTTGGGGCGACAATAGGCAATTTAGAGGCTCTGGTCTACTTAAACCAAAGGAAGATCACTATAGAACTTGAGATAGCTCTACACTGAGGGCTAGGGATCTCAACTTGAGATCCTTGGAGTTATAATCCCCTAAGATCGGCTGTGTAGACTTGAGACAACGTCTGAAAAACACTTTCCGCCATTGATCTCAAAGTTGGTCTCAGGATCTTGGATTGATCTTAGCGGATCTCAAGTTGAGATCCTCTCGACTGAAAAACACCCCCCGGGGCCCTGTTTTTCAGTCGAGACAATCTCAAGTTGAGACCGTTTGGAAGCCAAACTGTTTTTCAGTTGAGACGATCTCTGGGGATCTCAACCTGAGACTGAGATGCGACTGTTTTGGGTGATTTTAGTGTTTTTCAGTTGTGATGATCTCAAGGGATCTCAAGTGAAATGATCTCCCAAACGGTCTCAACCTGAGACCAATTGATACTTGTCATAACTTATTTTTTCAGATGCTAAAACTTATTCAAATTTCGAGATATTTTGATTGGAGGGTACTAACAATCTGACATACCTATATCCCAAATTTCATTGTATTCCTGTGGTTATTAAGACTGTGATAAACGTTTGTCTGGAAATCTGAAAAATGCAGGCACTGCACTACTCAGGCAGCTTGTGTATACCTTACTGTAATGCTCAATTTATTTAAGCAGCGTATAGGGTCAAGGTCACTTCATATACATAAATAACAACAATACCCATTCACAAAGTAAAACTTGTCTTACTCTTGGAATATTTAATAGAAAATTATGAAATCTTAGTATTCGATTGAATAGACATGGACAATTATTCGCTGTAAATATGGTATAATATGAATAAGTTTAAGTGTCTCAAATCAATATTTTCCGATCACAGAATCTTGTACCTGGCAGGAGATGATCGCTAGGGTACTCAGCTAAATGATCACAAGCTGAGATCCCCCTGAATTCCGCTATGGCGCGCTGAGACCATGACTGAAAAACACCTGCAGCCATTGATCTCCCAAATGGTCTCAGGATCGCTCACAGATCTCAGCACATCTCAGCTTGCGATCGTCTCGACTGAAAAACAGGGCCCTGGCCTTGTCATAACCATCCATCATTGGCCTGCCTGCCCTGCATGTCCAGCTGAAGTACCCCTTCTCAGCATGCAGACCAAGAGCAGGGATGCCAAAGATAGGCATCAACCCAGCTGACAAGCCATAGTGGTCCACCAGGGACCTGTTTCAGTAGTTTCGTGACATTAGACCTAGACAGATATCAACAGCGGCACCAACAGTGCAAGCAACAGCGGCAATTTTTTTGTCAGGTTTCAAAACGCATGTCACAGTTAATGTCAAATATCAGCGGATCAGAGCGGACAGTTTTCTTCATATTTGGAACGATTATAGGTTATATATATCCTTTACTCGTGTTAAAGTTTCATTTCTTAATTCTTACGGGGAGTGAGTGAAATTGTCTAATACCTTTGAAACCAGACACTCCGTGTTTGGGGTCTGTCTTGTCCTAAGTGCCGCAACTTGTGTTGATCTGTCCGTATGGTGTCATAGACGCCATCTAGACATGTCACGAAACTACTGAAACAGGTCCCTGGTTTCACTCCATACACAATGATCATATTTAGATATATTCACACCTTCTTCATCATAAGGGGCCACAAGCTTTTTTGTTCTGACCTACTTCTTTATGGGCAAGCTTTTTCACAGCCCCCATGTAGGCTGGCAGGAGACCCAATTCTACCGGTCTGCCTGTGCCCTGTGGAATTAGATAGGCATTGTATATGTCTGTATGCCCTGGTGATATTTGATCAGGTTCAAGTGTCTCAAATCGATATTTTCTTAATTTAACTTGAAAAGGAGCCTTTAGTGCCTGAAAAAAATACATTGTTATTTCCTGAATTATAATGTATCGTATATCTAAAAATGAAGATAACACCTCAAGATATGCACTTTAGCCCTTGTTATATCGTAAGGCATATCAAGACCATGATCACCCTTTTTTACCAGTCAACCCCTTGCGATGCGTGGTGAATTGGCATGTCTAGACATATGTCTACGATATGGCACGTTCCCGATATGTCTCCGGTATTTGCTTATTGTATTGGTGCCATATAGGTAGGACTATATTTCTAGTAGTAGGTGGACGCTAGGTCTAATGGTGTATGGGAGGCTTACCTGGGGTTCGTTGCTCCGAGAAATATTGCTTCAGTAATATCAAATCGTGTCGTGTCGTGTTGTTATATTCCCATTGTATCATATCGCTACTTTTTAAAACACCACATTTTCAGTGACATAGGTCCACTAGATTTTTAATTGAATATAGATAGCGACATAGTTATGATACCATGTGTAAAGAATCTCGAGCACCGGTTTCAACCTTCGGTTCCTATTCTGCGGTCCACAAAACTTATACCCCCCAGGGTAGAAGGGTAATGAGTTAAAGTGGGATTCACATGATGGGACAAATGGACCTGAGACTGGTGTACTTCACACCTTTGCACCAGTCGGCTACTATTTCCAGCTGGGTACAAAGTTTCACAGATTGGGGTGTCCCACAGTCTCAGGGTAACATGGCGGATTCAATTCACATGGTGGAGTGGGATTCACACGAAGAGACTCATGTACCTGAGACTGGTGTACTTCACACCTTTTCTCTAGTCTCAGACAATTCTCGTTTGGTAAAAAGTTCTCATGGCTAAGTCTCAAGGGAAAATGGTGAATTTGATTCACATGGGAGGACACACCTGGTACCTAATCTCAGACATAGTCACAGTGAACACTCACCTTGGGACTCAATTACCCTTGATGTGAAGGGTGTTACAAACATGTAATTATGCTTGCTGGACTCCTATTGGCTAGGGCAGGTACATGGTCGCAGCAGGTCCATTTGTCTCACCAAAATGCCCCTATAGATTTTAAACATGTTTAAAGTCAAAATCTCATGAGTCTCAGCAAAATGAAAGCCTGTCATTCACACGAGGAGATTGTGTTCCAGTACCGAATCTCAACAGGATTTGTCTCAGACAAACGGCCTGTGAGGTACATGAATCCCATCGTGTGAATCCCGTTTTAGCAAAAAGGAACCCTACGAGGAGATTGTGTTCCAGTACCGAATCTCAGCAGGATTTGTCTCAGACAAACACTGCGTGAGGCACATGAATCCCATCGTGTGAATCCCACTTTAGGGTACAGGCTAGTAACTGATGTTGGAGACAACTGTTAACATATGGATGGAGCACAGGAGGAAACCTCATGTTGGACAATCTATTAATATATGAATGCGGCACAGGAGGTTACCTGATGTCTGGATTAGCTATTGACATGTGAATGGGGCACAGGAGGGTACCTGGTGTCTGGATTAGCTATTAACATGTGAATGGGTGCAGGAAGGTAACAGGATGGAGAGAGCAGGAGATGGAATGTTGAAGAAGGTGGCCATGGAGGCAGGTTGAAAACAGAGGGAAAAGGTAACCAGTAGGGTGTGGGGCTGGTAATGGGAGGGTTAGGCGGTGGAAGCCGCATCCCCATTTTTTTTTTTTTTTTTTTTTTTTTTTTTTTTTTTAAATCAGTTTATTTAGGCTGAGCAAAATAAGGCAATCTGCCTGTTTTCAATTTGGCCCAGCAAGTCGTACTTGGCTTGATTACAGTAAGTATAGTGGATCCTTTGTCGCTTCATACAACACTTTGTCTCCAGTATCAATCAGGATTTGTCGTAGGTCATCGTTTTGGGTGTATTTGGCGTGCATTTCTTTCTCTTTTTTGGCGTCCCATTCTTTCGTGTTTCTCAGAGATTTGCTTATCTGTTTTACGACATATGGGTCGTTCGATGACAGAATGTCTAGACATACCAATCCACCACGCTTCGTAAGGGTTTCTGTATTGTGCCTAATTGCAGAAACGTTGTCAACTGCCCTGATATTAGGTGACCTTGTGACGCGATTTTGATTTTTTTTATCGGGAGGTGCATGGAAGACCATATCGGAGCCATATCGTAGTAGGTGGACGCCGGGCCTATATGGCTAAGAGATAAAGGAGACAGGTCATCCGCCTACAAACATTATATCCATCAAAAGGAAACTAATCACCTAATGTATCTACCTCCCAACCCACCCATCATTGAATATCAGGTCTTCTTTAGACCCTCCGTTCCGCCCAGTCCGTTAACACGGTGTGGCTGTTTACGTGGTGTGCAGGCCTGGCGGGGTTCTACTGCATTGCTGTTTTATCAATTACCAAATATCAAGTAACATATGATTGGACGTTAAACTACTTAAAGAAACTTGACTTGAAAAAGGCTACCAAAAGCCGAAACTTCTATACTTAAAGAAACAAACAAATTCATTTACAAAATGTTTTCAATAAAATGGTAGTTCGCCAAACTGCCTTTCTCACTTATAATTTTACCAGGTCAGGAATAATGATATGTACATGAACCATGAAAATACTTCTCATTATACATCACAGTTGAACACTGATAGTAAATATCATTAGATATAAGCTGTTGTTACATAACAATAGATGTATTTAATTACATTTACAACGATGGCTTTATTAACATGAAGAGGATGTTACAACCTATGAGAAATAATGGATACTTAATAAAAACGTAAAAGACAATAGTTTGTTGTTCATCTAAGTAGGTAATTAGGTAATTTTTGTCCGTGGGAGCTGAAATTGTTTAAATGATATAGTTAAGACAGCTATTTTAGATACCATTGTTTATTATATCTGGATTTGGGATACGATGGTCCAAATTTTACAAAATTATGCTCTCTCGTCTCATAACGAAAAGTAATCCGAGGACCAATGTAAATCTTCTCCACAAATCGGTGCATTTACCTTACCTGAGTGAGGTCAGGAAATTCCACATTTATATTCAAATATTTAAATACAGTAAGGAGGATGTACTGCTTCAAACAAAAACTCTGAACACTCGTGCACCAAGTGCACCCCTCCTTAAAATTTCACAACCAAATAATAACCTATATAAGGCCACTTTAAAAAAAACCACCTTGTTTCTCATCACCGCGCTCGTCAGCAAAAACGTTTTTAGAAGATTTTTTTTTTTGTAAGATAAATATTGATATATATCATGAAAGATATGTGTATTTGGTATCAAATTAAAGCTCCTGATGGCAGGAATGCATTCAACGTGGTATTAGAGAGAAACTATCATTCTCTAGTGATGAGGTGAGGCTCAGAAAAATTACTGCCCAAGGCCTTGGCTGTGGGCAGTAATTTTTCTGAGCCTTACCTATGCAGGTTGCTATGCAACGACGTCACGGCGATGACATAGCTGTATCAATGTAGTATGTTTACATTTTGCAGGATTCGAAACCATGCCGATTGAGCCTCTATGATTATTCCTATTATTTAAACTCTTTTGCAATAATGTCCAATATGATATACCTGGGTTTGGGGCGAATTGTAAGTCAACATGGAAGTTTTATTTCTATGGTTTATGCCCGCTCGGCCCCCTGCATCCCGTTGACTTAAGGTTACTTAAGTTGACTTAATTTTTGACGTAGGTCAAGGTGGCCTTGCCGTAGGTAAGAAGACGGTACGGGTACGTTACAGCCATGATGACTTGCATCGTGAGCCTGGTAGATTACGGAAGTTTCCCGTCGACATAAGTTGACTTGCGGTGAATTGCGGCAGTCCTGACGACATACGACTTTTATGGGTTTTTTAAAAGATTTTTCATGGCTTGGTGATGAGAAACAAGTTTTTTTTTGAGTGGCCTAAGAGAAGCCTGCAATACCATGGGGCACTCTTATGGAACAATCTCCCACCAGAATCCAGGAGTATTGAGTCACTAACAGTCTTTCAAAAAGAACAAAGATCTCGCCTGGCTATGAGCATAAATCTTTATTCTATTTTGTAATCTACTTGGTTTGAATAATGATAAAAACATGAACTGTACTTTATACATATTAGATATTCTGCCAAATATTGCTCAATTGCTGATACAAGCTCCCTATTGCCTTTGAGAGGCCTGAGCTCACAAGTACTTCAAACTATAAGTTTATTCCATGCTCAACCGCTGTGTAATTGTTGTTATTGATGTTGTATATATGTTGCATTGTCACATGATCAAAGGAATGTTAAGGAAACATGACTGATAGATGCTGGGAACACGTTAAAACCTGTCCATCAGGACTGAGTGTCAAATGAATGTCTTAAAGAAAAGAGGAGTGCACTCCATAAATATTATATTCCAACGTTCAACCCAATTGAACAGTAAATATGATTTTAAAACCTCGTTATATGCATATGATTGGTAACGGAGCCAGCAAACATTTGTGTATCCCGAGTGGG
This sequence comes from Alentia gelatinosa, assembly GCA_950022655.1. Classification (NCBI taxonomy): domain Eukaryota; kingdom Metazoa; phylum Annelida; class Polychaeta; order Phyllodocida; family Polynoidae; genus Alentia; species Alentia gelatinosa. The sequence continues at coordinate 107,534,917 of OX465579.1, forward strand.
ATTACTTGTGTGAAATGATTAAGTATGTTAATTAAATCAACATTAGGAATCCAATTTTAATCTCTCCGCAAATTAATCATTTAGCCAAGTAGAAATTATGGCCAACCCTCATAAAACATGCATATATACATTCAAAATCTAATGTTAATGTCATATACACTGATCTGCCGTATACATAGAATGAACTGCATATTAAGTCTCCACCACCTATATGAAGCACAAAGTTGCATACTAGTACTTTGGTTGGAATTTACACCTACACGTTACAACTATGTAACATATATAACGACGCATATGATTGTACTAATGATACCAGAGCAATCTACATTAGCATATTCAAAAGCATTTGTGGTATGGGAAAACGCACTCTTTTGGATGTGTCTACCACATTAATTAGGTCTTATTAGTTAGCTGCCTGCTAGATACTCGTGGGACCATGGCTGACCCTGTATTTTCCTGGTAGTTACCGAGTCTATCGCTCCCCGAAGTGATTGATGATCAGATCGAAAACAAGATAAGGAAATATACGTGGAAACGGAAATGTCCGTACTGAATAGCTTCAGTGAGTTTGTATACCAGCCTACAGAAGTACTGCCAATGAGTTATGGGGGATAGTGATGCAGGAGGGTAAGTTTGTGTGAGCATCATCAGGCGCTTATATTTGCATTAAATCATCATCTCCAATATACGCTTCGCCGTTATCAAAAAGGCAATTGACATCACAACAAGTTGTTGCCCAACGGCCCATTACACTATCGCTGTATTCTTATAGCAACTACCTTTGTGGAGTAGAGCTGGGAGCTGTTTCAAAAGCCGGGGGGGAGTAAACGGGAATGGCCACCGCCAAAGCGAGAGCAATCAACGGCATTAAAAGCGAGAGTTCTAAGGTCTCGTTTCAGAACTGGCGTCGCTGTTAAAATCCCAGTGCCGTTAGCTATGCCACCATAACAAAGGAGACATTTAATAAATCACTATATATCGAATGATCTAATAATTCCAAATTATTCCTCGTATTTTTCCCCACATTTCAGTTTTTATTTGACGCTTCTATATGAATTCTTAGCGGAGTTACAGAGCCTAACTATTGAAACGGGTACTACCACTGTTGGTGCCGCTTTGGTCCAAAGTGCCGCTCGCTGTTAGCGAGGTGCCGCTATTTGGTTAGTGAGAGCAACTACGAGAATTTTTTCAATTAATGAAACAGCTCCCAGATCTGTCCTCGTCTGTATATAAGTTCCTAATGCAGCGTTTCCACCTGCCGATTATGACCACCGATAATGGCATTTCGCACCGCCGACCGATAATGCGGCACATCCCGTGCAATAATCCTCAGGTGGAAACACAAATGGTCAACGATTTTTCTCTTCCGTCCTCAAGCAATATGGCATAGCCAACTGACTTTTGAACCTGTCAAACCGGCTTGATTTAGTCGGTGGTCTTCAGGTCATCGATTATGTGCCACCTACTTTTCACAAGGAGACCAACTTCTCTGCAGCATGAAAACATATCGGATATGTTTCCCCTCAGATATGGCGTATTGTTCTAGTGTTCCCTGAACTCAAAAGTTGTATGTACACGGAAATTGTCTTTATGTCTCTCTACGTAAAAGAAAATACGCAGTAAAATTATCGATCAGATTTTTCCCGATGCCAAAAGGAGTGGGATATATCTGATTGAGAATTTTACCAAGTATTTTACCGTACGAAGACGGTCAGCCTGTTTTCGGTTCAAAATCAGTTTGTGGTTGTTTCGCTGATTGATTGGTCAATTTCCCCCCCAATATTATTATATATCTAGAAATGGTGATATTTTACCTAGTCATGTGATGTCATATCCCGTACGTCTCAGTGTGATGTACGGCCAAAAATACGTAATGCAGCGGGCAGTATGTGTAGGTGATACGTCCATAGGTATATGGTATATTTCTCCCTCAGTAAATAAAATCTTACCTGTAGGTACTCGCTCGCGCCCGTCCATGGTGAAAGCTGCCAGACGGACTGGACAGATGGAAGTTGTCCGGTGTCCTCTCCTCCATCCTCTGCAGGACATAGTCCAGATTTTCCATTTTAACCGCTTAAAAACTACCGCTAGGCCACTAGAGACGAATAAAGAAAGGTTGCGGTGAGGCCTATAAAGGTGTTACGTTGATCGGCATGCGAAATGAAACGGTATTTTCCTATGTCCCCATCTTTACACGCACCACGCTTTACGACGATGTGACGCATATTGCGTGACAGGCTGGACATTTAATTAAGGTGACAGCTACACAGAACAACTCCATCAATCTAAGGTACCGCCAGACAGTTTGTACAATGGTCACTATGCGGCAGGCGAGGTAAGTATTTATTTAGGTTAATGTCTATAGGTTAATTATCCCACCTTTGGCACATGGTTGGTGTGATCCTAAATTGCACCTACCTTTTTCAGATCCGGTTAAGCTTAGAGATGAGAACAATCTAGTAACTCCATATGCAAGATCTGTTCCCAGCAACGCGGATTCCAAAAGTGACGTCACGCAATTCCGGAAGTGACGTCACGTTCCGGAAGTCTAAGTTTTGGACATATGTATACATGTCTTGAGTTTTCTCAAGATGCATTTTGCGAAACGGCAACAGCTTGTCCAAGGTCGCAGCTGTGGTGGGTCACCGAACCTATCTGCTTCTCAGACATTATTACACTCACTAAAACAACAGCTGGTTTCTCATAGCAGCTGGTTCAGTAACCTCCCTGTCAGTATTTGAAAGAGTCAGCAGGCTTTTGAATAGCGTTAGGCATTGGTGGCATTCTTCCCACGAAAACGAATTGAGACAATTTACAAAAGTGACCTTATATAAAAGATATCCCAGATATCATCCATTTCCTGTGCCTATAGAGAGACTTGGAAAGGTTTTCTTGCAATTCCGGCGATGGTGGGATTTGAAATTGCCGTTCAAATCAATAAAATTGTGAAATGTCACCTGCAAAATGTTTCATCATTACGTATACATTGTACATTCCTCGGGTTTATTTAGAGAATGCAGAGATAAAGGTGATGCACGCATGAAAGTGTTCATGATTAACATTATATTTGATGGGGGTGGATCTTGTCCAGTTCATATACATTCTTAGAGATCGATAGTTTTGTCCATTTAAGAATCAATCACTGGTACTATAAATGTACACAACCACATGTTTTGTTTCATCGCTTATTTCCATTGATAGTTCATTCATATTTCTTTCGTATATGGCTTTGTGATGGCATGTCTTTTATGTCCTTTGCCATAGTGCTTCCATAACTCGATCCACTGGTGGAATTCTGAGTTGATAAAAATCAGTCTGATGTTTTGTATTTTTATCATAGAATCTGCAAAGTACTAGCAAAAAGTAATGATAAACAACCGGATGGCAGTCTTTACCTTGATCTCGTGGACGGTCTAGCTTGACGAGATCGACTTGGAGCCCTCCCTCCAGCTCCCTCCTATTTCCAGCAGGATGGTACTTATTTCTACATCTCGAAAAGCTAGGTGACCTCAAGTTTGCCTCTTTTCTTTTTATAAAAGCCTTCCAACCATCCATGCGTGCAATCACGACGTCCTGAGACACGGGATACATACAGGTGTTGGAGGATCTATAGCCCCCACTCTTGAGACTCACTGTTTGTGTCATACAGTGTGGGACTTTCATAATTTTGTTCCTAATTCTTATAGGTATCCCCGCCAAGCGAGGTACGCAACACTATTACAACATAACACCTTTTATTAACCACCTTATACATAGCGTCCATGAAAAACGCATACGGGGTCTGTATCACCATTCCCGCAGCCATACAGCTACGCAGTATGACAAGGATCGCAAAGGTCGGCGCATACAGAAAAGTAGTACATATGAAGAAATTGTGCATACCTAGATGAACTAATAGCGGTATGCCACTTGTCAGGAAAAGGTCAAAAATAGATACAATATAGACTAGTTTAAGATGAAACAGTTGTATGCTCCTCAGAGTTGACTCAGCGCAATATCCTCACATGCACTCGGGTGTAGGATGCAACTTGGGTGTGGCCAAGTTCAAAAATCGCCAGCACACACAGTGAGCGATCCCATGAGCGATACTATCAATTTGATATTCTCGCAAGAGAAGCAAAAATCGCCCACAGATTCGCCAACGCAGAATCGCTACGAGGGTCCTGAAAAGATGGACTCACTGGGTTTTTCTGTCTATAGTCAGCGATATGTGAGCGAGCATTTAAGCAATTAACCAATCAGACTGAGTTTTATTGTCACATGATCTCATTTTGGCCGTACCAAACCTGATTTTATACCTCCGATATAGTGATTGCCAAGTATCTGACATCGTTAATACTTGGCAGGTTTTGCAGTAATTTGTGCCGTTTTCTTGCTGCCTTGATTCCCTCGGTGTGTCTCAAACACGTCAGCAAGTAAGCAACCCCCTTCCCACCTTGTAGGCGAGAAACCTTTTTTTTGTTCAATTTCTTTATTGCCGTCATTAATTACAAGCAGAACATTTTGTCTTTAGAGATACAGCAAGCTGTAAAATATTCATCTGGAAGATACAAAAGCCGACAGCAATGTAAGAGTCCCATCACGTCAGCTCTTACAGGAGCTGGTTTTCATCGTGCGGGCCAACTTTGAGCGATTCGATTCCATTTATTGCTTGTCCAAAATCGTCAAGGGTTCCACTCGCTTCGTGTGTGTCCCAGGCATAAGTGATAATATATGAAGACATGGTTAGCGTGCCTGAATGGAATCTGTTCAGAGATACTTTGGTCAGAAATATTCATCAAGTTCAAAGAACGAGGTGAATACATATCCGATCAAATATCGAGAAAAAAGATGAAATTCAGGTACACTCACTATGTTTCCTAATTATCATATACAGTAGAACCCCGCCTAACGGACCCCCCGCGTAAGCGGACACCCCGCGTCAGCGGACACTTTTGCTCGGAACGGAAATTTTTCCCTCTATTAGATGTTTATTTTAACCCCGTGTAAGCGGTCACCCCGCGTAAGCGGACAGTTATGTCGGTACAAAAAGGCCTAAAACCCCGTGTAAGCGGACACCTCCGACGGACGCCCTACCAAAAATAGATTAATCTGTCTTTTTTTTCAGTGTTTATTAGTATATTCATAGAAAATACATTGTGTAATTCAAGGTTTAATAACTTCGGATCCAATTAAGATATCAGAAAATGGATTTCAGATCTATTATCGCCTCTGTCTGCCCTACTTATCTGTATATAACACATTTATTTTGGGCTGGAGGAAACTTGAAAACCCCGCATAAGCGGTCACCCCTCGTAAGCGGGCACTTTGGCCCGGAACGGAGGGTGTCCGCTTACGCGGGGTTTTACTGTACCTAGTAATGATTGGAAGCGCCTAGGGAATGAAAGTGGTCGTGTGGTATGTGTGGTATGTGGAAGGGACGATAGCTATTGGTTCTATAAAGGTCTCTAAATCATTCATTATCAAAACTATGTGAACGACACAATTTGATAACGAATGGCCTTTTCTATAATGTGAGGTTAAAGGAAAATCCATCAGGTTTACCATTATACACATATGGTCCATCGGATATGAAATACTACCCGCTGCTAGGGGTGCAGTATAAATAATGTTCGGGCTCACTGAGACGTATTGAATGACCTATGAAACGATAACTTTGTAATTAAATAATTCTTGTATCAGTTATAGATATGTAACGATAAGAAGATGTAGTTACTGAGTCCGGTGGGATGCCAAATACCTCAAAAACACGTCGCTCTTCGAACTCAGTGGGTTTTTTTAACACAACACAACACGGAACAGATTCCATTCAGCCACATCTAACTTAGATAATGAGTTGGCTCAATGGACTTTTTTTTTGGTGCGGGGGGGGGGGGGGGGGGGGGGGCAAGAATTCTTTATTCAGAACATTATACAACTTTTTCGCAGGATACTTAGGAGAAACCAAACGAGAGTTGTTGTTTATCACACAACGGCAAAGTCGTGTATTACTGCTCGAGGCGAAACCAAGTGTAGTGATACACATCTTTGCCAGAGTGTGATAAACAACACGACAAACTCGAGTTTGGTTTAGAATTTAACCTACCCTGTCTAAATTACTTCAGCAAAATAAGAAATAACAGAAAACTCACCGATAATCAGTGATAATCATTAGTCGCTTTTTAAATGACGTTAATTGACAACTGTATCCCACTAGAGCAATAAATTTCATTTTCCTGCACCGTAGACCAAATACAGTCCGCTAATGGCCAATGGAGTTTTTTTTATTAGGGGTAGGATAAAAAGAACACAGCTTTGAAGTACAACTTACTTAATGATAGAGATGATCACTGTGATCATGCAGTCAATGAAAGCCAGCTCCCGCTGATGGCCTAGCCAGTTTATTGACAGAAAACATGCTCATGTTAAAGAGATAGTTATTAACACTAACGTCTATCTAGCATGCATTTCTTAAGTGGTGATTCCACCAGACTAGAAGCTTTATCGGAAAGTTTCTGAAGTCCTTGGAATGTATCAAAGAATATCTTACATGGTGCATTTTTCACACGATAAATCGTATACGCGTCCGAAATTACCAGAAAAAAATGTATACTTCCACCGCCAGCTATGCTTATACGAAATTTTCCGATTTTCATTTCGGCAAGTTTCGGGTGCTAGGTGGAATCACCGCTTAACTGAGGCATGTACTGCAGTCTGCCATCAGGTCTACTTTACAAGAACACGATACTCAAGCCATTGTTGTTTCCATACATAGTTGATCACGATTAGGCATATTACACTTTACCGCTTGGTACAATCAACACAGGAGGATATTAGATATAGAGATGAATGAACCTTACAGGACATGCCTCGTTTGCAGTTATAGGGCTTCTTCTATTTTCAACAGATGCCAGAATTTACGCATCTGCCGTAGGGAGAGGCGTACTTGCCTTTCCACCATTATCTTGTATATCGAATCGTTAAGTAAGCTGCGCAAATAAAGGTTATTTGCATGTGTATATCTGTAAATGAAGGTATTTGAGTTTAGTAGTACAAAGTGGATCAATTTTTCTCGGTTTGTTTTTCTGAGTCTCCCAGATAGAATTTCTTTGTCTTCAAACTTAGAAATGTCTTCTCTCAATACCCCCTTAGCCATTGATTAACAAAGTTCCAAATTTCTTAGATGTTTTGCAAAGAAGTGTACTAATCATCGTCTTTGTGACAAAAGTTGCAATTTAAGTTACCCAATCAGTGATACATCTTTCACAGTTCACAGCTTGCATATGTTTAAAAGTTATACATAATAGCATTTCAAAAGAAATATTAAATTTCATCTATTCACTTGTGGTTTATGACAAGACAATCCATTCACAATCTACAAGATGTACTGTGGAGATATTTCAAGGAAGAATATTGTAGTGCTTTCAGACTGTTGTAGAGTTTATTGAATTTGAACCAAATACATTTGAAAACAAAGTCAGGTGGCATTATGGTCAGATCCACACTTAACAGGCGTCTTCACTAGACGACCAAAAAACGTGACGACTGTAGATCGTCTAGCCAAAACTCGTCAGGTGGTGCTCAATTACACAATATCAGCACCACTTGTCATTTCATCAATCATTCACACGAAACGATCTTAAATGCGGAACGTATTACATTCTGTTGTCCACGTTAGCAGGCGTTTACTCATGACAATTATAGGCGACGATTCCTCAAGGTTATAGTAGGCGGACTAGGCGTAGCAGTTGAAAATCACTTCCTCACCCAACGCTTTGCGACCACGGAATAGAGAGAAGCGGGAAATGGATCAGCGGACGACGCCGCTGTCACATCTGCATATCCCGAATGCGGCGTTTTGATTGGTTGAGAGCTGTTTATGTTGATTTTCAGGTCTCACGTCGGTGAATAGAACCGTGCGGCGTGCGAGTGCTTCGGCCCGACCGTCGCTGGTTGGTTCTATGGGGAGCCAGATGTTGCACAACTGGAGAAAGATCACTGTTTACAAGAGATCTTGTACCGAGAGATATTCCAGTCCCAGATTTTTTCGTGCTGCCTGCCCCATTCCAATCCGTCGTCATCCTGTCGTTTGGCTCTATATGGTATTTTATACCATATGGAGGATATCTCCGCATGTAGCGAGGATATTTATTCTCGTGGTTTCGACTACTAACCAGTCTCATCAGGCAAGGTGCGGTAGGTGTTCTTCTGTGGTCTTTCCCCCAGAATTTCAAATTTTTTCCTACTGTAGCACCGAAAGGCGCAAACGGAACGAAAAAATTATACCAACATGATTCCTCAAGGTTAACCCTGCGTAACTAGAGGTGAATGTATCTATTGGCCACTAAAAAGTCGCTGTTAAAGAAGGGTTAAGTAAAATATTGTGGTCTTTCATGCAGAAAACACATTTTCGACCAAAACGAGAGGTAGTCGACGACTGAGATTTTATAGAATCGGACGCTGTCTAGACGACAACTTTATGCCAGCTTGAAATAGTTGTCGGCCCGGAAACGGTCGACATAATCACCAGGTGGTGTCAGATTTCATGATCTGATGCACTCAGATGTAATCAGACGATCTGTACTGAGGATTTACACTGGACGATTTCTTACTTTTTATGGTACCTGCAATTAGCTACCCGGAGATTCCGAGAAAAAAAGTCCCATCTAAAATTAAATCAGATCATCATGTATTTCAAAATAACTTTATTTAACATTCATTCAATATCAATCAGTTATAATAATCTCATTTACCATCAGAACTCACCGTCATTAAATGTTCTGCATTCTAAAAACACGGAAAAATAGCAACGTAATACGGAAAAATAGCCTCGTAGTTGACGGCGTAATATCCTCACATTCGCTCGGATGTTACTACGGCAAACACTCGGAGATTACTGCCACCCATACACAAAACCAGTCATTATTGTGTACATAATCGTGAAGGGTAACGCTGGGTAATTACGGAGACTTCTAGGACAATAAGCCTCTGATGGATTAGTTACTTGTCACGCAATGTAGCGCTGCGGTTGCTCTGGCAATATGGGGAGACATAATTAGGGTGGCTAGATGATATTTATTCCGTGTTGTAATGTCTCTGAAAAAGAAACCGATTTCGAATATACAATCACGGCCGCAGTTCGCGTCAACAAGAGCACGGAGTCATTATAAAAAGACCTGTATTATTTACATGTTTCTGTCATGTCTTAGGCCTGGCGTCCACTTACTACGATAGAAATGTAGACCTCCCGATATGGCACCGATACAAAAAGCAAATATCGGATACATATCGGGAAGGTGTAAAATCGTAGACATATGTCTAGACATGCCAATCCACCATGCATCATACGTGCCTAATCGCAGAAACGTGGTCAACTGCCCCGATATTAGGTGACCTTCCGACGCGATTTAGATTTGTTTATCGGGAGGTGCATCGTAGACCATATCGGAGCAATATCGCAGTAGGTGGACGCCAGGCCTTAAAGGGGTATCCCACTATCACGATTTGAGCCTCCGACACACTACGATAGCCTTACGGCAAGCGTTCCGATGAAAAAATGAAAGCTAGACTCGTTCCTACCAATAAAAATTTCATTTTTTGCATCGGAACGCTTGTCGTAAGGATATCGTAGTGTGTCGGAGGCTCAAATCGTGATAGTGGGATACGCCTTTATAGCTACAAATTAGTGTGCAATGTATCCATATTTTAAGCGATTCACTCTACTCTAGTGAATGATTCGCTTTACTCCCCTGGTAACCCCTCTAAAGGTGGAAGTATTTTCCCCTTTAGGTTATGTACAAGGGAAACTATAGATCACTAAATCATTGCAATCACTCCTGAAAATTTCCTCCACTCAGTCTTTGAATATCCTATATATTATATGACTGAATCAAATCTACCTACATTTCATCTACCAACAGTGCATATATTAAGAGAATAGATCAGCATATTCCTTTCCCTGGGGATTTTTAGAAAGTGTATCCTACAGGTAAGGGGTGGGATAAAGGCCACCTTCAGTCTGGAGTTGTACACCTAAAGAGGGGATGTTCGTCTCGAAGAGGTCGGTTAATTGTTGTCTGGTGGTTAATGGAGCAATGTCCCAGAGAAACTGGCAGGGTCCCATCATGGCGCCAGGACACTCAGGAAAGAAAGATCTTCATTATCCTAATAAATACATGACAATGGTATGTCCCAGTATTGGGTATGGACAAACACGCTTTTGAGAAATCATTGATAAATATCTATTATCAGAAATTCTACCAAACGATGTTTGAGAACTTGAATATATCTCGAGAAACAAACAGAGAGAAGGAGGTGGCGGAACAATATTTATTTTTCCATACACCAAGTACACTTGACAATGGTAGTATAATGCAGTAATTATGTAGAACGTCCTGACCAAGCTGTTCAAACTACAAAACGAGATGCTAATTTACGGTTCGTACGGAACGAGTTCCGTACAAATCGTAAATTATCATCGAGTTTTCTAGCTTATACAAGCATGGTTGGACGTTATATAGGGCAACGTTATTCAAAGTTTTAATAAACGTGTGTGGGAAGGTAGTCCGTATTTTGGTGTACGGACCACTGGTCCGTACTATTTTTACGTTATATATGCTGAAACGGTGCGTATTTACAGTATATACGGCATGGGTATATAGTAAACATTGATACAACCTTAAGGAAAAAGACAACAATTTCCAGATCTGTCTAGCCCAGAATGTGAATGAGGCTGCGCAGACAGTGGCTTCCGGATATTTACCCGGATAACATCCGGTGATCCGGAGTCGTTATCCCGCCCATATTTTATATGACTATGAAAGATATTGGCATAAAAGATAGATAAAAACAACCATGCTAAAGAGAAGCAATTACCTGTACAGGGGGGTTCCGGATCCATGGTTACTATGAGGATGTAACCTAGTTTCAGTGATGCATACATATGCAGATCAAGGGACCAACACTACCTCACGATCTGTACTACTGCAGGGCAACGTTATTCAAAATTGCTACCCCTCGAGTTAACAGTTATATGAGAAACGTAATGTACTATGGAACAACAAAATGGAACAATTTGCCTGCAAATACAAGAAATATCGATGACCTGAACGAGTTCAAGACTGTACAAAAGACTTACCTGAAATCCAAAATACTTTTGTCAGGTCTCTACGCAGGTCTACATGTTGTATCCACCTGTTCTCGTGCCAAAACTGAATAGTTATCAAACTATGTTAAAGCTATGTCATACCATGTTAAATGAATGATGAACTGCAAATGGTGAAGCTGGTCTTCTCTCTAAAAATTTCCGGACTTGTCGACCTTCCATATATCATAATGTAAATAGATGTATTTTTCTCTATTTAAAAGATGTACAAACGTTGATTCACAAAATGACCAAGGAAAAGATATCATACGAATGTAAACTGGACGGACATTGAAACCAGCCGCAAGGTTGAGTCCGCTTCCAGTCTAAATACAAGTTTTTGAAAAAAACCCAAAAAAAAAACACTTAGAGACCTGCAATTTATCCTGTTCATAAAATAAAAACTCTTATGTTTTTGACAGTTCTTTTCTGTTTATACAACACTTATCTGTAATAATGAATGGTAATGCTATGTTGAATATCAGACTTTCGTCTCCAGGTCCCTTACCGTATATTCACTGGAAATATCTATAAAAGTAAAAAGTCTATATTCAATAGCTACTACTTAAAACACAGTATTTCCTATAAATTATTATGTGGTTTAGAATCATATGACATCCAGGGAAAGAATTTTGATCGATCACCTGCCAAAAGGATATATATTATTATTCTAGTAAGATGATTGAAATCGGTCTCTCTGTGTTTGTCTGCATGGAATTTAGTTTTTTAACGTCTTTTTACTGAGAGGGAAAAACATGGTTCAGAGGTTGCTCTTTTAAAACGTATATAGTTACTCAATTCAAGCGTGCAAAAACTATGTGGTCTAGCGGGATAGCTACTATATTCTATGCCTTTGTGTGTATGCTTTGGGTGTAACTCCTGAACCTTCCCCTAGCTCCACTACGACAACCAGTGTCGGTATAATAGAATAAGGTGCGTTTCCACAAGTTTTATTACACATCCCCCATATCTGGCCATCTGGAAAACCTCGGTCTTCTTCGTAATCTTCCCCCAAACAAATAGTTTGCACATTGAAAACACATAAATGTCTATGATATAAACGCGACTGTACATTGAGGATGGAAAGGAGCTATGGTAATTTTGTTATATGTAAACATAAACAATGATGTTCAATGGGATTGTTCGAATTCTATAACCAGAATTGATGGATTTTACCCGCTCTAAATTGGCCATGCCATTCACACATAGAAACTCCTATAACGGTGGATATTTCCAATTGCAAGGGATGAGTCCTGAATGAAGATGGTTAAAAAATAACTCTTGTGTTTACACAACATAGTGACTATTTCTTTTGTTTTATTTTCTCAGTTCTAGTTTGGTTCATATTAGGTTGCTTATCCTCTTCATCGTACATGAGATTAGGTACTCAATGAACAAAGGAAATTTAGTTTCTGCTTCAACGTGTATAATCTAGCTTGTAGAAATGGATAATGTCATATGTGTAGTGAAACTTGCATAATTTTCTTTCAAAACAAATTATACTGTTACTTTGCTTCATTACTTAATTTCCGGAAATACACATTGCTGCATGAAGTATACTATTACGAAGTACAACTTTTTTGCCATTTCCTCGTCTCATACTCTCCACTTTTCTTCATTCAAATAGATAAACTTGGATGAAGAAGTAATGTTTGTAAATGGGAATTACACTGGTAACCTAATGAAACAAAGAATCTGTAAACATTAGAGGTGTTCTTTTTGGTATTTTTGATGAAGGTCAATAGGTTTATCGAAATTTTGTACTCATCAGAATGAATTCTGACTGTCCCTTCACAGTTATCCAATTCAAAAGTGTGCTTTGGTATGGTGCAGAGGTCGGTCAGTGCTACCATATTGCAAAGGCAGGGCAGAGAAATCGTTGACCATTTCTGTTTCCACCTGATTATTATTGCACTAAATTTGTCGCATGATAATCGGTCGGCGGTGCGAATTGCCATAATCGGTGGTCATTATCTGCGGGTGGAAACGTACACTGGCTGCCAGAGCTACACAATCTACAGCGGCGTGTGCAGACGTGGAGCTGGTGAAGGTCGTCCGGTAGGAGGCGCCGTGGTGGAGGAACACAAGTAATACGAGCGTTGTGGGGCCTGGAGCAAACTAACAGGCCCTCGCACATCGCTAGTATGACGTCAGTCCTGGGTTTCTGCATTTGCCTCTTAACCTTTTTCACCTCTGTTCGTATGTTTATCCCTAATGTTTGTCTTCTTTCTTCATGCTGTCTCTCCATATCATCTCTTTATTTTCCTCTCTAAATAACTTTCTTCCCACTAATGGCGATATATATATATATAAACCAATACTTGGGGACCACTTCTGGATCCATCCCCTGTTTCTCTCTCTCCCTCTCTGTTTGTCTGTCTGTCTGTCTGTCTGTCAGTCTGTCATTCTCTCTCTCCTTTGTATACATATTCAAATTTAATATCTGGTTAATAAACATGATGAGCACATCCAACCATCCATAGATCCATCCATCCATCCATCCATTATCAATCCATCCACCATCCATCCATCCATCCATCATCCATCCATCCATCCATCCATCATCCATCCATCCATCCATCCATACATGCATACATACATACATACATACATACATACATACATACATACTTACATGCATACATACATACATACATACATACATACATACATACATACATACATACATACATACATACATACATACATACACATGTACATACATACTTTTGTCCTACCCCTAATATAAAATCCCATAGGTTTAACATTGGGTTTCCGTATGCCACGCTGACTGACATACTGAGATTTATATGCCACTAGTGGCATACAGAATTGTTATCACGTAATATTCCAAAATCGAGGAGATGGGGTAGGATAAAATCAAAACCTGATTCGTTTTAATCTTGGCCACCGCATGCCACTCCTGGAGTTTTGGCTCCGGACTTCACTCGGCTCTGCCTCATGAGGTCACTATGCCAAACTCCAGTCGTGGCATACGGTGGCCAAGATTAAAACTCATCCAGTTTTACGATAATATGTGCAAATTTATACATACAATGCATACTGATATACGCACATAGATACATACAATCTACTGCTTTCTATGAACATCCCGGAACTGACGAATATGACGGAGAAGGACAAACAATGTAGACATACTGATGAAATGATCAAGTAGAGTTTGAAAATCCATGTAATCCTGATCGGATGAGTAGGAACAAAGAAAAATACTCTGTTTACCTGTAGGTTAGAACGTTTCCCTTTGATATGTTCTGTGCGGGGCGCCTTCTTGTACGCTGGTCTTGGTAGAGGATGTCTTAACACGTCGCCTGCCTTGATCTCTCTGGACCACTCCTCTCAGCTACCCCAGGGCATATCTACCTGGTATAGTCAGATGACACTGTGTCACCCGCCCTCCCCACTCGCAGCCCCAGACACCCCTTCCCCGTTAACTCCCCCCCCCCTGCCCCGCCTCACCGTTTCTCTACACCCAACACCCCGTCCCGGCAATAACTTAGCGGTCCTCCCCATTCTGTCATGATTAGACGAAATGGGTGCATGTGCCCTTGTGATTACATCCACCCCTCCCCGCTGATGTGTTTTTGATACCTATAGCACCCTCCCTCCACCATCAGTATGTACAAAAACTTAAATTAAATTACATATATATATATATATATATATATATATATATATATATATATATATATATATATATATATATATATATATAATCGTAAAACTGGATGAGTTTTAATCTGGGCCACTGTATGCCATGACTGTAGTTTGGCATAGTGATTTCACGAGGCAGAGCCGAGTGAAGTCCGGAGCCAAAACTCCAGGAGTGGAATACGGTGGCCACAATTAAAACGAATCAGGTTTTGATTTTATCCTACCCTGTCTCCTCAATTTGTAATATTATGTGATAAAAATTCTGTAAGCCACTAGTGGTATATAAAACTCCGTATGCCAGGCAGCGTGGCATGCGGAAACTCAATGTTAAGCCTATGGGATTTTATATTAGGGGTAGGATAAATATATGGAGCCACTCCTATTATATCAGGAAACGTCCTTACTGTGGATAAAACGGTTCCTGTTCGAGGTCAGTCGTCGATTTCATACTGCCTGACGCCAAAGGCGGAAGGAAGCATACAATCAACGACTGACCGAAAAATATAGACAGGTAAAGCCCAATGCCCTTCTACCCATTTTGGAATATTCATGTATAACAGATGGTAATTTGTCTTAGACGAGGCATCGTAAGAGGGTCGGCTGTAGTCGGTAGATGTAGGACAGCTAGGCATGGGTGAGCCGATTAGAAGACTGATTTGCTTAGGAATAATACCCACCAACCCTTCTCCTTGATGTCCGCCGGTCGAGTGAAGGGTTACATAATTTGCCTGCGACTAGTTCACCGACTCCTATACGATTTGCGAGCAAATCGTTCAACCCTTAATCGGTAGATGGACATTGGGTTTAAGGACGTTTGTTTATTAGTAGAGACCTCAAATCAATGAAAAATCACTACTGTTATCATTACTGCACCCCTAGCAACAGGCAGTATTTGATAGACAGTCGGACACAGGTATGTAATAACATACCTTACCTCGTCCGATATGAGAATTTTCGGCAATCCCACTAGTTTCTGTCAATGCTTCCGACCACTCACCACCCTCGCTTCCTCTCGCACCCTCCTAGCTCGCAGTTTAAAAAAAGACAGCCGAGATTCGCTGGACATGGTTGGATTCACTTGGCATGTTGACTTGATGGAGGTTAGCAACGTAAACTACGTCTTTATGGCCGTAAAACACGCACGGCGCCCGCTCGCAGGATTATCCTAAAAGCACATTATACAGACACTATTAAACGATAACATTTCTCAACAAGACGGGGAAGGTCAGGATTCAAAATCACTGTAATATATGGAGACGTGGTTAGTGTGACTAAATGCAATATGTTCTGAGTTGTTTTGGTCAGAAGACATATTTACTGAGTTCGAAGAATGAGATGAATATTTCCGACCAAAACAACAAGGGAATACTGTAATTCAGTCACAGTTACTATATCTCCTTATATTATCATTTACTGGGAAATAATTAAAAACGCCATTTTACAACTCATTAAATAGCGGAACGACAGGATGACAGTGGTTACGTGGTACGGAGGAGCGTATGAATATTAGTTCGTCACTCGGAGACGAATGGAATTTTCCCTCCTAGTCAGTAAAAGTAAGGCATTCGCCAATAGGTTTATGATAACACTGACTGATACCCTTTAATTGAGTTGGTTTTTTTTACTTGTAGAAGAGCCGTCATTGAATACAACGTTTTCTGATATCCTAAAAAGAAAAGAAGTTATTAAACTTTGCAGTATTACCTATATAGACCTATCACCTGGCCGGGGCCCAGCCAGGCCAGGCTCCTGGTCGCTCTCTTTGATCTCAATCGGGTTGTTTTACGAGGTTATAAACGTAGGAGGTGTCGTCAGGAAGAGTCATCATGTCGGTGTCTTATAGGTATAAGACATCGACATTTTATTCCAGACTCTCACCGAGCCGATGGTCGGGATGAATCGAGAAAAAATTTCGGTGTCTTATAGGCTTTACTCTACATTTGAAAGGCTTTGCGGTACAAAAGATACATATCACAATAATTCATAATATGTAGCGAATTGTATTAGGACTCTTGACGTTTAAAACGTCTGTATCCTCTTGCAAATGAGATAAGCTGAATTCTATAGGGTATTTGGTTGAATAGTGTTGTGTTTTTCTCCATGGCTAATGCTTGGATCATAAGTCAAACACCAGGAATAGAGAAGATGTGAGGTAAGCATGCAATGCAACATACTTATGTGGCGTTTCCACCTACCCATTATGACCACCGATAATGGCATTTAGCACTACCGACCGATTATGTGACACGTTTGGTACAACAATCTTCAGGTGGATCCAAAAAGAGTAAACGATTTCTCTCTCCAATATTACGTAATATAGCACCACCGACCGTTTCTTTTCTGAAAGTCGCCGATGTTATCCCTTCAAGGACGGCCGCCTATGTCAGAACTACACACCTGGGACCTGTTTCACTAGTTTCGTGACATGTCTAGATGGCGTCTAGATGATGTCTGGTTTCATAAGAACTAGACATTAGACTTTGTTCGTTGTTGCTTGCTCTGTTAGTACCGCTTTTCATATCTGTCTAACACTTTTGTCACGAAACTAGTGAAAAAGGTCCATGATGTGTAGATTTGTCTAATTCTTCTGTTTGGGGTCTGTCTTTTCCTAAGGGCAGCTACTTGTGCCGTCACGAAACTAGACAACCCCAATGTCTGTATGGTGTCACAGACATGCCACGAAACTAGTGAAACAGGTCCCAGGGGACGGCTACTAGTGACTATGTACAGTTCTAGGGGACGGGGCATTGTCCTCTGAACTCAAAAATTCGAAGGTTTATCACCTGATAAAATTTGTTATTCTTAATATTTCTATTTCTACTATTTAGAATTCTAAAATATGATGTTATACCTACATTCTGTGCAAATTTCAAGTTTATTGATCAAATATTTCCTTTTCAAAAGCAATTTCATAAATATTCAGCAAATCATGCCTTAAAGCATCATCCGCCCTTAAAGGGTTAAGCCTTCAAGTACATAATCTTCAGACTTGTCAGGTCCTTTACATATTGAACAATCGGTGCATATGGAATACACAATCGTCGTCAGGTGGAAACAGAGTGTGTTATTTAGGATCAACGATTATTGATACGGATAGATTCTCAAGGAGGAACACCAACCGATTTTTTTGTACAGGGTGCACACGATCGGTGGGTTTTTGTCGGCAGGTGGAAACGCCACATTATCCTACCCCTTATAAAAAACGCCATAGGCTTAACATGGGATTTGTTTATGTCACGGGTGTGACATAAAGTGTTGTTTATGCCACTATTTTCTGACACTGAAAAAATATGGAAATGGGGTAGGATAAAATCTAGACGCCGCTCGTTTGAGTTTGAGCTTATTTATGCCACTCATTTTGTTGGTTCTGTAATGTCACTCGTCTTCGACTTATTATGGAGCCAACAAAATGCGTGGCATAAATAAACTCAGACTCAAACTCGGGACGTCTCTTTATATTACTGCGGAGACTCAATATCGGATTGTGCTAATCGTTGTTCAGAATATCACCCTCAATTTCATAGGAAGGCGAAGGGCGAAGTTTAAATCACTGAATCCATTGCAAGTGAACAGTGGACATAATCATAAATCGGTCAATAATGTATTCATAAATCATGACATCATCCTAATGATGTCCGAGCATTTATTTTGGTCTTAAGTCCTTCCGAAAGGTAAGAAGTATCATCTTCTATGTCAAATTCATCTTCTTTGCTCGATTATGAAACTGAATAAGAATTTTTGACCGGGATGCATTGGCAGTTGTACTTTGCCTGCAATAAAATGAATGCGAAACCGGATTTGTCGTTCCACATGTGAAGGACGGGCGCAGAAAAGAGGGGTTGGGTAGGGAATTTCTTAGACCACTTTCAGAAAAGGAAATTGCCGATGAAAATAGAAACATGACTCACTTTGTTGTAAGTATCTATGATCAACTTTGCGAAATAGAAACGGAAAATTCCAAAATTTATCTTCCTCCTATTTATTAATAAGAGACTGAGTTTCACTGATCACCACGGGCAAAAGTGGCCGCTGATGCGGGGTGAGCGCTTACGCGGAGGTTTTAAGTTTCCGCCGGGCCAATATACAAGTGTTATATACCGATATATAGGGGAGATAGAGGGGATGGTAGAATTGGGACCCTGTTTCCCATGTCTTAATTGAATCCGAAGTTATAAACTTTCAATTACAAAATGTATTTTCTATGAATATACTCACACACACTCTTAATATATAACTAGATATAGACATGTATATATAGAGAGAGATATTTAACTATCGATATCTCTAGCTATATACATGCATAATACAAGTACAGCATATTTACCCAAGAACAAAGTGAAAACGCTTCACTAAAATCTCATATCTTTATCTAATCAATTGATATATTGAAAAATACCAAAAATACCAAGTAAATTGTGAGAATCGTAATCTCGAATAACAAAAACGATACGAAATATAACCTGCATAATGCATATCAAAGGAAATAAAACTGCTTATACAAAAACGTAGTAGTCATCAAAATGTTCCTACCTGTTTGGGACCTCCCACCGATCCAGACGAGGCATACAGTATAAAACCCGAAAAAATTACACAAATACAGTATAAACCACGTTGCACTTGGTAAATTATAACTGCTGATATTTCCCTAACAGCTACCGTGGGAATATCAGCATATTGTGCATACATCGGTGTCCACATTCTGCTAACAGGAAGGTTTGAAACATATCTACGGGTGATCTTCACGCACGTAGCTTTCTGCTGGCTAGTTTATAGACCTTCAGCTCACTCAAGCATATCAAACATCCTTCCCCCTGAAAGGATTTTTTTTCATGAAGGCCACAAACCTTTAGGCCGAAACGTTGTGTCGTCTTAAAACGACAACAAATGCAGCTCTTTGTAAATCAAAGTAAAACATTAAATATGTCTACAAACTTGAAAGTTCAAGCTGGCGGTTGTTGGTTATGTGAAATTTCCAATTGCAATTGTGTTTTTTTTTATCATATTTTGGTTTAAAATCTTTATCTCACAGCTATTGGTCAACAATCGGCAAATAATCCACAGATTTGGTACCAAATCAACATGGTATCTTAATCGGTTTTAACGTCGTCTCCGTTGTTTATTAACCTAATGCGATCTATATCGAATTATATAAGTGGTTTCATTGATACTCCCTGTCCAGCCAGCCATTATACATAGACAACAATCAACTCGCTAAGAGATTGTATTCATTATCCACCTTTTCCTGACAAGTGGCGTACCAACATTATTTCATTTAGGTACGCAATATTTTCAAGTACGCACTATTTTTCTGTATGCACCATTCATTGCAACTCGCAGCATACAACATATTCGTAAGCTCCGGGCATGTAGATAAACGCTACCAATGTGTTTTCTATGGACACTTTGTATTAGGCAACTCCTCACCGTGCGCATCAGAAAAAACGATTTTAGAAGATCTTTTTTCATAAATAAGATGATCCTTGATAGAAATTATGAAAGGTATGTGTAATTAGTATCAAATTAAAGCTCCTGATGTCACAGATGCATTAAACGTATACCCAGTAAAAATATGGAAACCCCGCGTAATTGCACACCCCGTGTAAGTGCACACTTTGGCCCAGATCGGAGGCTGTCCGCTTATGCGGAGTTTTACTGTATGTCTGAAGCCCATTTTATGACACTTCAAAAGCCATCTTTGATCTAGCTAAAAAATAAAAAAAGCGCCCTCGTTATATTTTTCATGGCTTGGTGATGAGAAACAAGTTTTATTTTTAGTGGCCTTAGGTGAATAATAAAAAGACTGTGTTGTGTTTGAAAAAAAGCTAGAGAGAACCGATCGGGATTGGGCAGCCTAGTCCACCTCACTGAAACACGTGCCAGTTAGGAAAAGACCACAAGCCCAAAAAAGACTACATTACACCACACCTGACGAGACCTTAAGAAGGTCGAAACCACATAGAAACAAGAGGGGTTATCCACAGTAATAAAGGAATATTGGACAAAATCTTTCGACAAAACAAATTAAAAAATCTTTTGCCAACAACGAAAAACATGCAAACACATAAAAAAATTAGGTGTACTACAGCAATCAAAAGCACACTCTCATGAATTGCTTTCATTGACTGTTTCTGCATCTCATTGCCTTTCCAAATAAATAAAGGTCAAGGGTGTTGCGACTTCTAACTTTGTAAATCAAATCTCTGTCCCTCACGAGAGCCAACAAATACCTTCTCTACACTGGTTTAAAATGAATGACTGTAAATAGATAATAACCTAATGACTAACACGGAAGAGTTACTTTAATGTATATATAATGCAGCAATCTACCATATTGTTGTCGAAAAACAACAATAGATTTAGTAGTAATTGGGTAGTGGGGAATAATTATAACAGGGACCGCACTGCCAATTAAAATGTATTTATGACAAGACATTTTATAAGAACAGACAAACATTTTAAACAAAGTGTACATGAGGATTTTGTATGAATACACTAAAAGTACACAATAAGAGAAAGTTTTAAAAGTATACAGGGATCAGTAGACTAAGATTATCACAGTCATTGTTATGATTTATCAGCCAGTTGTTAAGAACTGATGAGAATAAATGATTTTAACGATAGTATCCAAAAGTTGTTGAATTGGTGGAATAAAAAAGATTTTAACAATAGTATCAGAAAAGTTGTTTAAGAGACATTTATATGTAATGAAATATGAGAAATAACCCGGTATGGGTGGGTGGGTGAAAAAGTCTGTATGTAAGAAGTCCGTATGCTCCAGCAGAGCGAGGAGGAATGGCGTCGCTGGTCAGTCAGGTGACCAGGTACGTCAGAGGTAGAATTACTATTATTTACAATTAATACACAATTATAACAGGGACCGCACTGCCAATTAAAATGTATTTATTACAAGACATTTTAAGATTCTACCTTTTTGTTGTCGAATAACAACGATAGATTTAGTAGAAATTGGGTAGTGGGGAATAATTGGCACGAGCTATATTGTAATAGCCCTACATAATAGAGTAGATGAATAAAAGAAAGAGTTTTTGTGGGGTGGGTACGTGGCCTCTGAATTGGCTGGCGGTCCGGGACAGAATAGGAGAGTGTGGAAAGGGCGGTTTGAAAGTGCGTACCCACGGGACTGGTGCATGCCCTGTACAAGTTAGTTAGCTAGGCAGGAATGCATTTATAGAAGAAAAACAATTCGGTTTAATAGTACGTCTTACTGCTGGGTATTGATTGTAAACAGGCAAATTTTGCCTTATTCTTATCCAGGATGAATAAAACGATTTTTTCTAAAAAAAACATGACCTATGCGGTTACGTAAAGCGTCCTTGGTTACGTGGTCCTCTTCTGTCCCGCATTACATCAAAATGTAACAAATAACCGAGTAAAATAGTTCATTAGAAACTGACCAAGCTAGACTCTAATACTATGTTTATTAAATCCATGTAACTATGGTTTTTTTAATCCATGCCTGCTAGATTGATACAACGCAGTATGATATCTGCTCTAGTGTTTGATATCAAAACCAATCCTACAGTGCACCAGGAAAACGGTAGGCGTTATCTGGCCTATGTGTGAGTACAGAGGCAGGGGTCTATTGAATAATCTAGGCTTGTACATGAAGACCTTTTTCTGTACACCAACGAGACCCTCGGACGATTCGTGTAAATCTCGCCAATATTAACAGGGGAAAAATATGTCTCAGTGCAATGGAACCATATAATCTAGAAGAGAAAATTGTGTTCGGATTTTTCTCAGGAAAACACCATGTGAGAGGTGCATGAATCCCATCATGTGAATCCCGCTTCAGTAGAACAGTTTTAGCTCAACGAGCTTGAATATTATTAAACAATAACCCTTGGACGAGGTCCCCTTGTATACTGTCCTTTCGCAATAAAGCGAAATAAATAAAGTTATTAAACAGACCCCTTGCTTCTAGGCTGTGCACCATTGGCCACCTGATGCCACGCTGGTGAAGTAAGCGTCCTCTGGATACCACTGCCATAGAAAGAAGACGCTCAAAAGAAACTTGCCACCCGTTGAATATTGTAGAACGTGGTGTCCTACATAAGAATTACGTAGTTTCAACTTAGGACATGATATATCAATCAATATGATTCCATTGAATATATTTTTATGTAAAAATGACACTTTCGGAAGGTCTGGACAATAGGGTTGATAGTAAATCATTGTGCATGTGTTTTTCCATGTGAAATGTATCGCATACTAGTTACCCTTGGGAGATTTCAAACCATGTGAAACCAAAGAAGTATGTACTAACTATAGACCATTCAGATCCATCCGTTTAAAGGGTAATGGTGAAACCAATTGTTTCAAAGTTGAAATATCTATAGAATGTTAAAGTCTAGGGGCCGTCCATAAATTATGTCACGCTTTTTTAGGGTATTCTAGCCCCCCCCCCCCCCCCCCACCGCCCTGTCACACTTTGACACACATTTCATACCACCCCCCAAAATATTATGTCACACTTTCCAAAACACCCCCCCCTCCCATTTTTGTCTTATTTAGCATAACATAACAGTTATTACATCTTTGACTAAGCTACTGTAATACACCATTAATTTAGTGGGAGATATTACATGAAACAAAACTCCCGATTTACTAGATCACTGAAGAGCTATTGATACTTCACCATACTTTACTGCAGTAATTGTCATTTTAGACCAACCAATCGTATGCAGTACTGCACTTTGATCAAGCATAAATCTCATCTATCCTAGTCTATTCTGGTGGTGCTCCACATCTTTCTCCTCCAATTATATAATGAAACACATTTATGAGTTCAACCTGCCCATGAAATGGGCACTGTACAATAGTTGGCAGGTGGTGCATTTGGAGATTTATCCTAGTGCACAATCATCAACCCCATCAACAGACCATTTCCACCTTATTGCTCAGCATTTACTTCATTGGTTGGGGGAGCATGATTTCCATCTCACAGAGAAACCTGAAGATAATCCCTTCCTAAGCTACAGCTGAGTACCATACATATTTCCAATAAACAAACTGGTGGGGTTCCTATATATGTGAATAGGGTTATGGTAGAAATCATCATCACATTGACCACTGAAGAATTGAGAGTGTGACTTGTTAGATTCTTTTGAAACCTGGGATTCTATTCTCATATGATAAGTAGAATCTATCTGTAGTCTGTCTATTGCATTTTTGGTTGCCATGGCAACCAATATCATTCTTTTTGATGAAAAATTGAATTCTTTAAATGTATTTTAATTGTATTGCAAAGGGAGTGGTTCACATACATATTTGCGTGTACCTGGCTACTGGGCTTGCCTACAGTTTCAAGAGTGGTACCTCTACAGTCAGATTAGAGGTAACAGCTCACAAGCTCTCCCATACAGCATGACCTACATAGATCTGTAATCTAGTTTACCAAAATAGGTCAGCTTGCTTTCTCAATTCAGAGTGTGTGGGTTCAAATCCAACATCTGTACTATATAAGTTACCTTGATCTAAAAATTATTTTCTTTGAATATAAATCAATAGCCAATTATAGAGAGAATGTGATTCTGTTCTACAATAGTTATGTTTTAATCAAAATTATAGATTAAATTAAGAACCCTTAGGCCCTACATTAGCTGCTCCTGATGACATTTGACAATGTCCTTTAACCCTTTCTGGCAGGGCAATGCCATATGGCATTGTCCTGCCATTCATTCTGTATTTGTTCCTTTGTAACTTTTTGAAAAATTATCGCAGAATCATATAAATCATATGACATATTAGGCTAAGTGCTGCCAGTAAGTCTTTAAAATATTGGAAAGTTCTAATAAAAAATACAGATTTACTGGAAATTTTTAAATTTTAAATTTCCTTTAATAATATTTACTACAAAAGCGGGCCATACAAATTAGTATGGGTACATGGTGAATGATGTGTGGCTCTTGAAGGGTTTACATTCGCCAAAAATTTCTTATCAATTTCATGTAAATAGAAAAAACACAACTGCAGGTTTACTATCATATCATGTCATACACCTTTTGATCACTTGCACTTGATCACTTCATTGTGCATCTAACCTTTTAACTTATATCATTGCTGATACACCATGGCACAATAAAGTAAGCCTATTTTATTTTCCATTCAACTTCTATATCTGACCTTTGCCCCAATCTAGAATGTTAAAATGACCAATTCAGAATATTCTAAGGGGGTTACAGTGAGAAATATCACATCTGAATATATAGTTTAAGAATATTAGAATACAGAAGTAAAATTCATAGACATAGCATAATTCTATCTATAGATTACCAAAAGTGGTTTATATTGTTTTACAGCTTGAACATTATCGCAGAAATTTAAAAAATGGGAAGTGAAAACACACTACAGAGTGTATGCTATATAAGGGTGTGACTCGGCATGATACAGGTTCTACCCCTATTGCATTTACGACCACAATGTAGAGAGTGTACGGGTGGCGAGGTTTGTTTCACGCTTGTTCCTGTCGACCCCGTTTTCGCGTTTCCCATTGGTTGAGATCTTTGGCTCTTCTATCAATATTGTTGCTGTTCTTTTTCACCTCCCCCCCTCAATAGAGTGTCTCTTGGTTTTGTGATTGAGTTGGCTTGTGTGGTTCTTGGCATCGTTTGATTCATTTTCACAAAAGTGGTCTCTCCGCCTTGAGGCCACTTATTGTTTCTGAAGTTTGTGGGAGAGCTTACTCTGTGGTTTCGACCTTGGAGGGTCTCGTCAGGCTTCGTGCGATAGTGTGGTTCTTGATGTTACATTGATGGCTGGTGGTCTTTCCTCCCCGTCCTGGTCTGTGGTGAGGGGGATCGATTCCCGTGCCTCTCTCTCTACATTCAGCCATATTGCTTCCTCATCCACTTGTAACAAATGTGTGGTAATTCTTTCGTTCGCGTAACCCTGAAGGGTTGGCATTGGAAATTTTTTTTGATGTGGCATTGTTGTGGTGGAAGTAGCTATCCATACTTAATGTTGACGGTGTTTTCTATCCATATCTATTATCCATGGTGTTTAGACCTTCCGGTTCTTTACTTTTTAGTTTGTGAATCCAATTGAATTCAATCTTGTTTCTTAGTCTGCTTGCATCGTTGCTGTTGGGGTGTCTGTAAATGTAGTCGAAAACATGGACTTGTACATCTCCCTTCCCATTGTGATTTGTCTGGTTGTAGTGTGTTGGGACATCATTTTTGCCATAATTTTTTCTGATGCAGTTGAGGTGTTCTCTGACTCTTTCCTTGATCTTTCTCTTGGTCTGACCTACGTATTGGATATTACAGACGTTGCATTCCAGGCAGTAGATCAGATTTGAGCCGTTGCAGGTGGCTCCCTTTTTCGTTGTATACTGTTCTTTTGTGGTTCTTGATATTATTGTTCCCTCCGTTTATAGGATATTACAATAGATGCAATTCTTCTTTTTGCATTTATTTCTTTGAGTTCCCTTTTCCTCTTTGTCTTTTGTTGTGGTCTGGTTTGTTGTTCTTGTCCTGGTGTCCCGATGCCCGTCCTTGGGTGTGCGTCTGTTGTAGTTGGTTCTGGCCCTGACTAGATGGTCCTTTAGGTTTTTTGGTTGTTTGTAGCCTGTGGTTACATGTTTACGGTGGATCCCTTTCGTGGTGATGGATTTGGCTTGTAAATCCCAGTTTCTGTCTACTATCTGTCCCAGTTGTTGGTCGTTCTCCCTATATGGTCAATTCTCCCAGATCGTGATCGATGCCCACGTACGGTGACCAAAAATTCAAACTAGTTAGATCTTTATAAAAATGTGGAAATATACAGTAGAAGACAATATTAGGCATGTGTAAAAGTTGGGAACACTAATCTTTATTGGAAATTATTTTTTTAGCTGAATGAATTTAACCTTATAAGTCCTATGTCACCGTACGTGGGCAAGTGGGTTTCACAAGGCCTTAGGGGAAATATTGATTGTTATTTATAAGCAGAATCTGATTTTCATTTTCAGAAAATGAAACTCTAATTATATTGAATAAATCAGAGTTGATTATTACTATTCAGAATATCATGCCCACGTACGGTGACGGGCCCATGTACGGTGACATACCTAAAAATACATGTATATTTCTTGGTATTAACATGCCTGAAGTCCTTGCAAATTGCAGATGTTAATGGTTCCATTATACTCTATTTATGTATAAAATATTATTCAATAATATTGTAAATCTTCTTCCTTACATAAGCAAAACCTAATAAGTTCTGCCCATGTACGGTGACCAAATAAAGTTCACCACCCATGTTCATTTAGCTGTGGTATATTTGATGGAAGGATTACTTTATACACTCCAGATCTTATGAAACCTGTACACATACCTCTTTTACTTGAAGGATTAAAAAGTACCCAAAAAAGTACTTTTCTATAATTTTTGTACCTTTTAAAGTGGCTTGCCCATGTACGGTGACATACCCTTCACCACTGATTTTTTACACCTAGACTATATATAGATTTCCCCATCTCAACATTTATTATAATTTATATGTTCTGCAACACATTTGTGGGTATCCCACATTCAGAATAGATAAACATATATAGTTACAAATTTATAAGAGGTCTTCAAAATCTGGTTATATAGGTTTCACCTATGAATTTGAGCTAAAAAATGCCTATTTTAGGGGTTTATCAATTTTTTTTATCGATATAGGTACATGAAAGTGGGGTTCCCCTGGCAGATCTGTCATTTCTACAGACACTAATATCATTTCTGATATCATAAAATGTTTTATAGATATGAAAACGACCCTTTGAATTATAGGTCACCGTACGTGGGCCATCGATCACGATCTGGGAGAATTGACCATATGTACTAATGAGGAAGACATCATTGGCTTTGTCTTTCGAGGTGTCTTTCTTTTTCCCTTTAAGTAGTTGGATTCTTTCTCGTTTGTCAGCACATCCTTGCAGTCCTGTAGTATTTTTTCTGGGTATCCTTTGTTTCTGAAGTTGTTCAATTTCTCTTCGCTATGTTTTTCGTAATCTCCATTTTTCTGACAGATCCTTTTGATTCTCAGTAGTTGGGAGTACGGTAAGCTTCGTTTTGTTGCCAGTGGATGTGCCGAGTTGAACTGAAGGTAGGTGTTGGCATCGGTCGGTTTCTTGTATACGTCAGTGTACAACTTTCCTGTTTGTTGGTCTATCTTTACTATGGTATTGAGGAATGGTATCTCTGACTTGGAGTATTTGGCAGTGAACTTGATTGTATCATGTTGTGAGTTGATCTTTTCGATCCATTCGTTGAGTGATTTTTCTCCATGAGGCCATATCGCGAAGATAAATGATGGCTATGTATCTGAGCCAGTGGGTGGGTTAATCCCCCTGGTAGTTGAAGTATGTGTGACTCTATTTTCTCCATGAAAAGATTGGTATACGATGGGGCCAATCTAGTTCCCATGGCTGTCCCGCTTATTTGTAAATAGTGTTCACCATTGTTGTTTTTGAGGACTATTTCCAGAAGATCTGTTATCGAGTCATTGCTTTGGTTGTTGGAGTTGTCTCTTGTTGTCGCCAGTTTTTGTTTTATTGCCTGTATTCCCTCATTGTTCGGTATGTTGGTATATAGAGAGCTTACGTCTAGTGTTACCAACAATGTGTCTTTGTTCATCTTTTGTAGTCCTTCGATCTTGGTGATGAAGTCATTGGTATCCTTGACATACGATTTGATCTTTGGTACGAGTGGTTTGATGAAATTGTCTACAAACTTGGAGATCTTTTCGGTTGCGCAGTTGTTTGCAGAGACACTGGTCTTCCAGGTGGTGGTCTCTGTGGTTTATGGATTTTCGGAAGAAAGTAGATGTTAGTTTATCCGTCTTTAGGCTTGCTCCCATGCTGTGGGAGACCTCTCTCATCTCTACCATGTTGTTTATTTTCTTGTTGATTCTCTCGTTTATAATGTTGGTGTGGTCCTTGTCTTGTTTCTTATATGTTCTCTCATCTTCTAGTTGTCTCTTTGCCTCCGTTATGTAGTCTCTTGTGTTTTGTATAACTGTGGCTCCTCCCTTGTCCCCTGGTTTGATGGTGATTTCATTGTTTTTCGCTGGGTCTCTCAAGGCCGTTTTTTGCTCCTTGGTGAAATTCCTGTTCTTTGGGGGGTTGTAAGTACATTGGGAGAGGTTGATTTCGTTGACCGCTATGAAAGTTTCTAGATTTTGGGAACTCAGAGGGGGCTTCCAATTTGACTCACCTTTCAGGTTCCTTTGTAGAGTTCAGTCGTCAAATGGTTGTTGGGTTCAGTGTCAGTGCGTCTGTACACCTGTTTTCCATCCACTGTCCTCGTGTCTGCTCACCTGGTCGCGGTGTGGGTCCGAACCGCTTGCTGCTTGGCGGCTGTTTTCCTCAAAAGAATTGTTTAATTCGTAATTTGTGATGAAAGCTATCTAAATCTATGTTTCTGTCCCCTTCGTTGTTACCTACTTGTGTAGGGCAGAAATTCAAACCTTTATTTAGAATTAACAATTCTGTGTTGATTAGTTGGTGTGATGATAGATTTACCACAATTTTACTAGATTCTACTTGGTCATTTACATTTCTGACCTTGGTGAGTTTTTTCCGATCAAAAATTTTTTCCAATGCAAACCCTTCAGGTTTACGCAAATGAAAGAATTACCACACGGAGTGTATATTATGTTTTAGCTACTTAAAGCCCCATATCCTTTTCAATATCCTATTCTACAAACACATGCAGATCCTATTCAGGAAAAAAAACATCAGGATTTACACTCCCTAAAATGCCTGTAATGTGTAACCGCAGCCGCTCCCTATAGCTTTACACTTCCTTTTACCAGTACCCCTCCCCCCCTCCAGTTCCTTGGATGCTATGTTATCAGAGCAATGGATCCTGGCTGTGGCCGAACTTTGGACTGGGAGACCAGCCTATGAAGTCTGGGTTTTACAAAATGATACCATAAAGCTAATTCTATTTCCCCTTAATATTGATCGTTCTGAGTTTTTATCAATCTGATGAATAGATATGCCTACAAAAACTAATTGTGTCTGGAAAATAGTATTTCAAAAATCTGAGTTTAATCATCCACCCCCTCTCCCATCTTAATTCAACATTTCCAGTTTCAAACAATTAGAAAGAGAGATTGCTGCTTGGGGGATATCTACTAGATAGAGGTCATCCTAGCAGATTTTCTAATAAGTTGCTAGGACCTATCCAGCGAGAGTGCTGGGCATGCGTGGCACTATGTCACACCAGAAACCAGACACTATTACAGATTTTACCAGTCCCTGGGGTAGGTGGAGGGGTACAGGAAATGAAACCAACCTACTTTGACCCCTAAAAATCACCACAAAAAAGGTATTAGGAATGTTCTCATAAAAAAATGAATGCTTCTAATAGAAGGTGCATGTCTTACATAATTAAGATGGAAAGTTTCAATTTTGTACCTTTAACAGACCCAAAGTAGGTACCATCTAAAAATTGGAGAGAATTTTTTCAATTTTTCTAGTCAGATGAAAAGGTAACATTCACCTGCAGTAGGTGTTTTTTCATGTAGCTAGTTGTTAGATAACTGATATGATATAAAATTAGACATTGTTTTTTTAATCCTATCACAGAGTTTTGAAGCAGTACACATAATCCATATTAACTCTTTCAGGGCGAAAATGCCTGCAGGCATTATGTACATGGGGGGCGAAAATGCCTACAGGCATTATGTACACAGGGGGCCAGAATGCCTACAGGCATTCACGATATATTCAGGCATTTTCCAATAAGTAAAAAACAAATTTAAAGA
This sequence comes from Alentia gelatinosa, assembly GCA_950022655.1. Taxonomy (NCBI): domain Eukaryota; kingdom Metazoa; phylum Annelida; class Polychaeta; order Phyllodocida; family Polynoidae; genus Alentia; species Alentia gelatinosa. The sequence goes on from OX465579.1 coordinate 107,565,470, forward strand.
GTTTGTGTAAAATGTGGAAAGATATGTGTGGAAATCAAGATATTTTGTATACTGTTTCAAAAAAATTTGAACTATGACAAAAAAGAAGCATTCTAGGTCACATGACAAGTGAAACTTTCCTGAATGCCTCAAGGCATTCTCGCCCCCCAGAGACATACAACCCAGGGGCATCCTCGGCCCTGTAGCCACTGGTACCCACCAACCTGCTCGCCTGGAAAGGGTTAAGGGAGTATAGGCATTAATATTTACATGTTTGATAAGTAACACAGAACATAATACAGACATGTAACCATGATAGGACCTTAACACGACAATACATGTATAGGACAGTAATTGAAGTGTGCTATGTACCTTTCCCTTGAACATCACATTGAATATCATAGTTTAAATCTAGATACTTTATGATAACCTGCTTAAAGTTTTTTGTCATTGGGTAACTGGTTCCATAATAACATACCTTTATATACAGGTGATGTCTTAAATTGTTCAGAACAGGGTTTCTTTTTCATTAGAGATGCCCCCTATATTCCTACTGTTATGCATAAGAAATTATTTAGAATTATTTGAATATTATTTTGTTTCTTCCCGGTTAGGGCATACTGGATGATATCACTGCATTCTAGTTTTGTTGATATGATCTGCTTTACTAGTTTTATGGCAACATCCTTAGGGATCAAATATCTGATATATCTAAGATGTAACTAAGAAATCATTGATCTGAGATTGTTATCCCCTATCACACCTATCATCTGCCCAAAAGTGTCAAATAGTCAGTGGGTAGTGCTAGATACCATAATCAACCAAAATCAGGTGAAAATGTGGTAATAGGCATCTTGAATCTCTTGCAGAAACCTGTCCTCATTGATCAGAAAACAGGAACTCTTCCTAATGTAACAACACTCTCTGCAGTCACACTTAACCACTTGTAGCACATGTACTGACTTTCCTTGATCCGGACATTCTCCTATTTGGCTGTTTGACAATTTCAATGGATTTGTGTATGCAACAGGATATCCATCCATAGCTGCTTATTATCATACTTTTTGCAACACCTTTCCAGCATGGGCAAAGTTGCCACTAAATTATTGGAAAGTTACCTCTAAAGTCTCAGAATTAGGTAATGCATGTTCTGTCACACAACTCTGGACACCCCCCCCCCCCCCAACTAAAGTTTTTGGGCTGTGTCACATTTTTCAATATACCCCCCCCCCCACCCCCCTGAGTGTTACATAATTTATGGACAGCCCCTTACCCCTTTCGGTCATATATATAAATATGTATATGGATAAACCAGGATAGATAAATTTAAGTGACATATATTTAAGATTGATAATTTTTCTCAAGTACAACACAAAAAGATGTTATCTTTTTATTGGGAGGGGGCGGTTCAAGCCCATAGCCCATATATCTTAGGAAAGGCTCACTTACACATACAGTGTAGTAAACTGCTAAGGAGAGGAAATAGAGAGACAAACCGCTGTGTATGATATTTACAGCTAGACTAGCGTTTATTCCCCAACTCGTGACCAACATCGGGCGTGGTTAATTAGCATCTTAGCATGTACAATTAGCATACATAGCCACGTCTCCCCGACGGTCTTCAAGGAGATTCTCTGAGTCTCTGCGCTATACTCTATCTCATGCACTCTAGCTGGCTTCTAGGCATCTGCGCTCCTGGAACTATACTCTATCTCATACACGCTAGTCTGGCTTCTACACATCTTTGGGAATAAACGATTGAGATGAGTCACATTCGTAATATAAAATCAAGTACACTTTACAGAATAACCCATAAATTCAAGGACATTATAGTTGTTTCAATGCTGAGTACTATTATGCGTAGACTGGCCACAGTCCCTGCATCCCTACAACTACCCCACCCCTCCTCCCCTCGATACACGTTTGATTGCTGGACCAGTCACACTGCAACATACTTTATCATTATTATTATTATTATTATTATTATTAACATCGACATAACAGATTGAAAGGAAACAAATGTTCTTTCATTATTACAAGGCATGACACAGTTAGGCCTCAAATAATATATCGAATAATATCACTAGATACAGTGATAACCCCACTATATTGGATTTAATCCTCTCAAATTCCAACCACATTTATTCCTTAGGAGTTCTCTCTAATGAAATTAGTGACCATATAATGATATTTTTAACCTAGAAAAAGGCAAAGATGTGCTTTATAGTAAAACTTTTAAAGGAAGATCCTATAAACTTTATAATCTCCAAAAACTAAAAGCTTTTGTCAATCAGACAGACATTTTTTACTGGTATAGGCCAAAGTTTAGCTAGTGGAAAATATACCCCCTGGAGGATGTATGATACAGACAAAAATATGGCTGAGGTTACGAAATTTATCCAGAATAATAAATGTAAAAAAAAACCTTCTGGCATTGAAAATATCAGGACTGGTATTTTAAAAGATTTTCTTCTTCTGGTAAACGATACTTTTACCCATCTTTTAAATAAAATATTCTCAGAACCATCGATACCTAACTCATGGGGAAAAGGTCACAATAACTCCAATCTCCAAGGGAAGAGATCTAACGGATTGTTCAAACTTACGCCCAATATCGGCATTACCCCTGCAATCTAAATTAATGGAGAAAATAATTAATAATAGAATGATAGATCATATCAATACTTGTAAACTATTAACAAACAAACTAAAGTCAATGGTCTATTATCGACTGAGGATAGAGTGGTCTGCGGTGTCCCTCAGGGGTCGAATTTAGGGCCAGCATTATTTTAATTGTTTATAAATGACCTTATATTTTGTATTACGAATATCTATATTAAATTATATGCAAATGACACTGTTATCTTCGTAGAAGGAACCTCATATGGCCGAATTAGGGATAAACTCCAATGTGCTCTTGACAAGTTCGACTTGTAGACCAAACAAAATAAACTGACAGTTAATATTGGAAAAACAAAATACCTGACCTTTGGTTCTGCCCACAAATGCAAACAGATCGGTCATATTTCGTCATTTATGAAAGGTATTCAGCTTCAGAATGTTAAAATTTATAAGTGTTTGGGATACCATTTGGACCCTGGGTTAACATATAAATCACATATAAAAGAAATATTAAAGAATGTTGGCCATCGTACTTACCAACTTAGCAAGGTAAGACCGTTCCTTGACACAACTACTTCCCTTAGAATTTAAAAATGCTTTGTATTACCGTATTTTGATTATGGTGACATTTTGTATTATAATGCACCAAACTATCTACTAGATAAACTTCAAAGAGCCCAAAAATGTCTCCGAATAATCCTGTGTTGTGACCAGTATGAGGGACTCGAATAAGTGATTAACATGATTGGACAAATCTGCCATTCCTGAGTGAAAGAAGGAAAGCTCACTTAGGTCAACTCTTGAGTCAACACTCAGGTAAAATATTTCAACTCGTCACATCTTATCTACTGTGCCCTCTGAATCTGTATGCATGAAATTCACATTATACTCTATATCATATATGATTTGTTCCCCTAAGCAAAAGTACGCGTTACTATATTTAAGTATATTTATTTAAGAAACATTTGTGGATGTAAACGCAGCTTTGTACAAATTGTATTTGGATATCAACTGAAAACCAACGCAGGCCCCAGCCGTAGTTGAGATGGTATCTATGGTCTTCTTCTATTGGCTTGACTACATATGATGTATATGTCACAAAACATGGAGAAAATGTAAACTTATTATTGCCAATAAAAGACTTTGAACAATAAAAAATGATAGTGGGAAAGGAGCAGGTCACCAGTGTTTCAGGGTCTCAGAGGCATGCCCAACTGACCATTACCAATCACTAGAGACAAATACCTCATTGACCCACTGGTGCTTCATATGTTGGAATACTAGACTCAGGCGGTTGCAAAAATGGCAAGGTGACTGGGTGCAAGTGGGTTATAAAAAATGATCCATAAACTGAATGTAATGCAAACCTTTTATTGTTATTCATTCATAATTGCACGCTCATTCGTCAATGATGAACATACCATTTGCTGCTAGTTGTAAAGAGAATTGATTGCCTCATCATCATTGTCACACAGAGGAGCCATCTTGCACATTGCCGGGACTACTTGATTGATACATGGAGACTTTTTTCTCCATGCATGGCTGAGGACATTTGTACCTTTTATTGTCACTATGATCACGTGACAGCAGGAGGTAAGAATCATCGATCAAAATAACTGATGTCAAGAGTCGTAAGGTTAAAAGATTCACAAGGAAGTATGGGAGCTCCTTCTATGACAAGGAGTGGCATCTAATGAAGATACCATTCAAAGAATTCTCCCTCCAAACCACAACTCTACTAAGTCAGGATAACACCTTGTATTAGAAATGTGTACTTGTTATGTGTTACAAAAATTATGTCTGGTCTGTGTACTGGTTAACTTGTCACTATACCTTGTCTGTACATGCCTAGTTGTTGGTCATTAGAAGTTCACAATTATATCATAGAGGTAACTCTGTCATCTTAATAAGAAAAGTTTGTCAAATAAACATGTCTCTCTTACGAGAAAAAAGCCGGATAATCAAAAAGCTATACTAAATACAAAGGAATACACATGTAATGAAAAACCGAAAATCATGGCTATAAGGAATTGTATATCTCACTTCGCAAATGTATATGTATAAGGAAAACAATATTGCAGAATGGAAACTTCTTTCATATTAACTGTACTGTGTTCAATGAAAATAAAAGCTGCTATAAACGGGAATAATAGCATGTCTTTTGGTAAGTTCAAACTTAGACTGGCTCCAGTCCTTGCATCCTATGGCTACCCTCCTTGCTGGGATTCATGGGCCAGTCAGAGAAGGATACATACTATAATGAACTTCATTCTGATTTTGATTAATCATTTAATGAATGTTCATAATCAAAGACTTGGGCAAGTCTAGATCAAACTCACCACACTCTTGCACTGGGTTGGGAGGTTGGCCTTATATCTTGTTCTTGTTTTCCTTTGTCAATTAAAATAATTATGAATTACAGTATTCTATACTACAGTAATGGTCCTATCATTTTACCGTCAGGAATTGTTAACTATGTCACAGAATAGCAACAGAGATAGTCCGTTTTCTCCTTCTTTTCCTTCATGTGCATCTTCTTTACCATACCTTTGTGACAATCGTAGTAGTTCGAAGTTCACTTGTTATTTTTCCAGTGTCTTCTTACAACTGAAATCAAATTATTGTCTAGTCAGTTATTCAAAGGCCCTGCATCTGTTATATTAATTAAATTCACTCAAAATCCGCGACCTTACTGTATGATCAGAGGTTAGTTTTTAGGATACCTGACCCTGGTGTAAATCACCATTGCTTGAAATAGTTCACAACTGTGTTTGTCTAGTCTGGTGGATCTTTGTCCAGGTAAAGAGAGGAAATGGGAGGATGTGAAATACCACCGTCCTCAAGTCAGGAAAACACCAACTCAGAAGAATCCCTCCTTTATATATGTGCTACATTTATCCAACGCTGTTATTGTAAAAGAAAAACCACCTGTATCAGATTACTTACACAAGTAGAGGGGTATAAGCGTAGATGGCATGAGACTATTTTCTAGGCTACGGGGTTGCAACAGATATTAGTATGTCGTGGCCATCGATGTGGAAAATGGAGGTGGGGAGGCGGCCATGCACGTAGACCTAATTGCATTACTTTTTGTTTCTTTGTTTATTCCCTTCAGTTCTAATACGATGGGTAGTTCCTCCACTGACGTTCCGCCATAAATATGATATGTTTTAAAACTTTTTGTCCTAGTAGGCCTACTTCTTTTACATATACTCATACTAGGACTAAAAACAATTTGTATTTATAACCATTGGTCAGCAGTTCGGCGCTCTGCCGTTAGAGGGTGGGTCACTTTCAAGGGAGTCCCAGTATATCTAAACTAAAATAAATAGGATGTTCCTCATAGCGTGGAATTATAGAAAAAAATAACACACGGTTTGGCTAATATTCTATGGGGCATTTCCTGTAACACAATTGTGCGTAGGCAACTTTCCATTTCCACTACTGCCTTTCCAGGATCCAAATATATCAAGTTTCAGTAGGTCAATTAGGTATTTCAGTCTCTAATGATTGGTAATGGTTAGTTGGGCACGCCTCTAAGACACTGGCCCTCTTCACCTTTCCCAATATTACAGAATTTGCACGGAGATAGTGAAGGGATAGCCTAGTTCTTGCAGCACGCTGAAAGTCTATAACCTCTCCCTAACCTAGGCAGAGTATCTGAGCATGTGGCCCACACTCAAAAATGTACTGGAACATATAATCTAAAAATGTACTGAAGTAAATACCGGTATAAAATAAACAACTAACGACTTGTTATTGTTATATGGTACTTTGAGGATGGAGTTGAGGTTAAAAGCTGCATGTGCGCTTGGGACCCTGTTGGAATGCATGATCAGGGGGCATTTGATATATTGGGATTCAGGGAGCTTTGCTCCAAGGAAAAGATGCTCATGAATCCAGGGGCCTGTTTTTCAGTTGAGATCATGTCCACTTGAGATCCGCTGAGATCGAAAGTGTTTTTCAGTTGAGATCATTTGAGGTGATCTCAAGTTAAGACTAAGATAAGACCGTTTGGGGTGCTTTGGGTGTTTTTCAGTTGAGATGATCTCAAGTGAAAGGATCTCAAATTCGGTCTCAACTTGAGATCAGTTGATACTTGTCTCAACTTTTTTATCCAGTGCTAAAACTTATCAAAATTAAAAGATATTTAGAGCAAAGTGTATTGATAACCTGGCAAACGTATATTCCAAATTTCATAGTTTTATTGTGGTTATTATGACCATGAGAGACAATTGATAAGCAACATAAAAACAAGGCACTGCACCACTCAGCTAGTTTGTGCTGAACCTACTGTAATGCTCAAAGTCAGTTTCAACTTGAGATTGGTCTCAACTTGAGATCGGTCTCAACTTGAGATCGGTCTCAACTTGACATTGGTTCACAAAAGGTATCGCAAGGGACTTGACATAACAGTTTGGGGTGACAATAGGCAATTTAGAGGCTCAGGTTTACTTAAACCACAGGAAGATCACTAAAGAACTTGAGATAGCTCTACACTGAGGGTTAGAGATCTCATCTTGAGATCCTTGGAGTTGAGATCCATTAAGATCGGTTGTGTAGACTTGAGACAACGTCTGAAAAACACTTTCCGCCATTGATCTCAAAGTTGGTCTCAGGGTCTTGGATTGATCTTAGAGGATCTCAAGTTGAGATCCTCTCGACTGAAAAACACCCCCCAGGACTTCGAGTTATTCACAAAGAAGATGAACCATGCGAATGGAATACGTATTGCATTCAGTAGGGGGGCCTACAAATGCCAGGGTGACTGTACAGGGCCACCAGGGCACGAAACAGGGAATATTTCTGCTGGACGGACTAAGGGGCTTGCCCCTCCTAGCGGTACGAGTGTGAACAAAACATATTGTGGCTCCCTCTTGTGAGATAATCCTACCTTTTACTTGTTCCCGGACGGTGAAAGAAGCCGAAGAGTCTAGTGTAAACAAACACTGAAACTGCCTTCGCATACTGCTACCAACCCACCTAGTAAGTCCTGAAGTGTATATCCATAAGAGAAGAACAGTTACATGAGAAATATAGTCTTCAGTCATGCTGCCTTTTGTTAAGTCTGGCTCATCTTCCCTACACTGTGACAGCACGTTTTCGTGGGCGATAATAAATGCACTTTCCGCGTGGTATCACACTGACCACACGTACGGGTCTCCAACCAAATGCAACGCAGTGAGGAAAGCACTAGTACGTTTGACCCAAGTTCCATACAGATCGCTAATCATTCAACCTGGTAGAGATGGTCATTGTATCCCGACTGGAGTTGCCGGGAGATAGGAGCAACAGCTCCTAGGCATTGTCTCCACTGACTCCAGTATATTTAAAAACTTTAAATTCAAAACTTTAAAAAAAGAAGAAAAACACGCCAAGTTGTGATGTAAAATAAGAGCTATGCCTTTGTTTACATTAATAATGTGATATAGCTATATTTGTAACAAACTGGAACACAGTTAAAGCAAGAGAAAGAATACTGGAGGACCATAATTACTAGCGTACCCGGTATCATAAAACTGGATGAGTTTTAATCTTAGCCACCATATGCCACGACTGGAGTTGGGCATAGTGACTTCATGAGGCAAAGCCGAGTGAAGTCCGGAGCCCAAACTTCAGGAGTGGAATGCGGTGGCCAAGATTGATACGAGTTAGGTTTTGATTTTATTCCACCCCATCTCTTCGATTTTGGAAAATTATGTGATAACAATTCTGTATGCCACTAGTGGCATATAAAACTCTGTATGCCAGTCAGCGTGGCATATGGAAACTCAATGTTAAGCCTATGGGATTTTATATTAGGTGTAGGATAAAGAGTGTTATTTAAGAAAATGTAACAAGTCGTTATTAGTAAGTGGCCAATATCATACCATTGCATTGTCAATGATTACAACTATGTTGATAACGCAATCTATCTGTAACGTAACTTAAAATGTTCTTCGTTTCTCTCTACAGATTTACAAGACTCACTGATATTCATCAAAATGCCTGTGATGTCAGACGTTGAGCGCCAGGCCTTGGCCAAGAAACTGGACGACGACCTGAATAAATTCATCAAGGAAGCCGAGGCCAAGTGCGGGCCTCGGGAGAAGGCCGACCTCGACGCTATTCTCAAGGTGCGCCAGGGGTAGAGACTAGCCGACTGGTTGACATATTACTTTGACTTGAAATATGCCAGTTACCAGGAAATTTCCAGTTTCCCGCTTTTTTTTAATCGAAATATGTCCATACGCCCTCCAGAGGTTACTCGTCTCCTGATTATCGCCCAGGATATATACAAGTTCTGCTCGCGACTGGCTGGGCACACCACGATCACATGAATCACAGTTTTCCCATTTATGTTTGAGTAACCTGAATATAATTTCGGCGTTACATGTAGATATAGCTGAAATTTCCATTTCTGACATCGGATTTCCCATTTGAAGTCTTATAAAAACTGTTAAAAAGCAATGATTGTGGGTTACGGGTCAACGGTCTATCACCATACAACGTTGGTAACCAGCGCACACCGGGACCTGTAAACAGACTGAATTCTGGGATACCTCAATAGGGTCTATGATTTCCACAGTAGTGGGGACCCAGTGGCGGTCACCCCGCAGCATTCAGTGTCAGACCAGCGGTATCTTGTGTGTCCCAGGGCCATGTAGAGTTGGGGGACTTTCCCTGAGCACACGCTGCCTCCATGGTACACTGCCAAAGGGTATCAGGAACTCCCTGAAACCCCGGAAAACTTTCTAATTGTGTTGAAGCTAAACCTGTGTTGGGTGAGTGACCTGGTGGCTGCTAAAAATAGACCTAGTCAGAGTGGCGGAGCTGCTGCCAACCTGGATACCAACCAACGTGGTGTCACCTCTCTGTGATACCAAAGGGATCGGAATATTCTAATCTCATTGGTGAGATCGACCTCAGTCCTTGTGGCTAGATTGAATATAAAAATAGTTAGATGTGGTGTGGAGATTTCCTGCTTTTTATAGAACCTCACTGTCATCCCTGTACTTTGTAACCTTCATGTATGTCATACTAAAAGTGAACGGGGCTTGGAGAAAAAGAAATAGATTTAAAATTTAAGGAAATGTCAAGACACTCTGTTGTTCAGTAATCTACTCATTTATGCCATGTGATCCAGATGGTAATTGTAATTCTTATTGCCAAAGTTCACTTTTCTACAACACTTCTGGTGATATCTAGGAAATGGACACCCACCCTGCATTCGCTAAGGAAGTCGACCTCTCAAAACCCCTGCACCCACTGGTAGAAGGATTACAGGCTCTCAAGTACGACTCTGAATCAGCAGATGGTTAGTATAGATATGTGTCCTATCGTTTATAATGATATTCTTAGTTACACATTAACGGCAATACATGGCTAGGCCAATCTGTTCACCTCTGATGCTACCATGTGAATGGCGATTTCGAGTAAAGTCGGCTGTGCTGTCATCATGAAATTTCGCTAGTGACGTGATGTCACAATGTCAACATCGCTATGGAAGCGGCGTTGTAGAGTGAGTTGTTAGGTTGCTGAGCTGGATGTTAACAATTAGGGGTAACTCTTATGTGGTTTTACATTTTTTTTTTATTAATACATATATATGTGTATTCAATCATCAAATTCGGCTATACTATGGAGAAACCAAACAAGAGTTAGTTGTGTTGTTGTTTATCGCACGACGCCAAGATCGCGTATTACTGTGCGAGGCGAAGCCGAGATCAGTAATACGGGATCTTGCCGGAGTGCGATGTACAATAACACGACTAACTCGAGTTTGGTTTAGAATTTATCCTACCCCGCCCATCTAAATTACTTCTACATTAACAAATGACGTCATTTGTCAAGTGTATCCCACTAATGCGATATTTTTCATTTTTCTGAACTCCAGACCGAATACAGTGACACTAATGCGATATTTTTCATTTTTCTGAACTCCAGACCGAATACAGTGACCTAATGTTAAGCCTATGGAGTTTTCTATTAGGGGTAGGATAAAGCCTTTATCCTACCCCTAATAAAAACCGCCATAGACTTAACATAAGGAAATTTTATGTGGCAGGCCGTGACATAAAGTGTTTTTTATGCCACTAGAGTAATAACAATATTGACCAATCAGAGAGCAGGATGTCAGCTACTATGAAAAATAGTTCTGTTGGTCATTTACTCAATATTTATCTTTAATAATACAAAAGCATAGACGAGGTAGGATAAATACGAAACCGAACTCGAGTTAGACTTGTCAATGTCTATGCCACTCTGGTCAGGTCTGCTCCTCACTACACTCGGCTACGCCTCGTGTAGTAATATACGACCTTCCCGTCGTGGCATAAACATTGTCAAGTCTAACTCTCGTTCGGTTTCTACTAATTCTTCCATCCGGCCCTCGCCCCTACTCCTCATTTCAATGGCGGGTGTTAAACCGAATGGACAGTGGGTACCATCCTGTCTTCATTGTTATAGTTCAGTTAAAAACACGGAGATTTATTGATAGCTTGTTTTACCGGAATTACAGTTTACATATACAACCAATAATAAGATTATTGTTAAGATAACTAAACTAATCCTATTAAACATTATACCGACACGATTCTTTTTCCCAAGGAAACCACACACTTTACTAACAATGTTCAAATTGAAGAACCTATACATTCAGGAATTTCAATAAACATTAAATAAAGAAATCCCAGAGGAAAGGTGGGTGTGCCCCACCCAGGACGCCCTTAATTCAACCATTACTGCTTTTTGAATAGCAAAACCCTATGCATATATGTGCTCAACATCTACATGGTCATGGTGTTGATACCTTTTCAGACAACGCTGAGAGTTATAAGGAAGAAGGAAACCACTGTTTCAAGCGAAAAACATATCGGTATGCCATCGATAACTACAGCCAGGGAATCAAACTACTGCCCACCAGCTTACTCCTCAACGCACAGCTCTACACAAACCGTGCAGCCGCCCATTCACATCTAGGTACGTTCATACTAAAGCCAACCATGAGGGTCTTAACTCTGCCTGGAAAATCTGACCAGTAAATAGTCTCATAACCCAGTGAGACGATTATCTTATAGCACAGAGGATGATGAATATTTTTTTCCCAAGGAAATCTCCCAACCCCCATGGGGGGAGGAGGAGAAACACTAACTTTGGAAATAAATTACAGCTGAATGTTGATTAAGTCTTTGTCTCCTGTATAAGTATTCCACTTCATCGACTGAGAAATCCAATAAAAAATTAAGTTGTATGAGTGTGTGGCTAAAGCTTTCATATTACAACCGACATTTCAAAATGAGAAAGAAAAAAAATCAATACCAAGAATGAGGTAATTGAGATAAATCGAGTAGATGCAAAATATATAACTCCAGGTTAACTCTTGATGAAGATGTTGTATTCAAACTCTTTCATGTTCTCTCTCTTTGTGGAGAGGAAGGGTATTCTGATCTAGGTTCTACCTATGGAGTAGGGGTCCTATTTGTTTTGGAAAAAAAATTGTTTTGTTCCAACTAACTCTTAATAAAAATTCCAATTATCAAGTGGTTGATTAAAGGAGACACCTTATTCATTTCACTCTGAAATTCTGTTTTAACCTTTGATTGTGTCTTTTCAGGAAACTTTAGGTCAGCGTTTCTAGATTGTGTTGTCGCCAGGAAATTTGTACCAGACCACATGAAAGCCATCATCAGGGGTGAGTTCAGAATACATTAAATCCCTTTATCCATATCTATTTTGTGGCTCCCCTGAATACACCAATATATTTTTTATAGAGGTCGCTGGCTTAATCTATTTTACCACGCTGAAACGATCGAAAGATAAGTCCGACATTGATAATGATACCCTGTGGCTTTAGCCAAACCACAGGTTGGTTTGAGGTTGGAAGAGCCGGATAGCCAGGATTCCCGCTTAAAACAGAACAAGACACAAAAGTAAAAATAAACAATAAGTTATTTGTCTTTTCACAAGCATTCACTATTTTCGGGAGAGCCGATGCTATCTTCGGGAGATCCTGGCTTTTTATCTTACCCCTGGAATAAATGTCCATAGGCTTAACATTGGGATCTCGTTCTCCATGCCCCTTCAAGTATTGCAGTCCGTTCTCCATGGTCTATATCCTATTTGTTACCCGTTCTTTTAGTTTGCACAGGGGTGAGATAAATACAGAAAGCAACTCGTTTTGGTCAAAGAAGTCATTCTGCAACTCGTTTGAATGCTACGTGATATTCACTAGGCTGTCGCCTCGTTCATATCATTCCGCATCAAACTCGTGGAGAACGACGACTTTGACCAAAACTTGTTGGTTTCTTCTTTAGTACCCTAGCCAATCTAGGTAATACACGAGGGAGACAAGTACAGTTAGATTAAGCTAAATAACCCAGTCTCAACTGCAGAAAGAGTAAGGAAGATCTCACTCTCATTGAGATCCCAAGACGTCCCTTCCTCACGGGGGGTTCGTGACAGAAGACCTCCAGACCCATCAGTGATCTGGCCTTATATACTAGGCAGATAACATAACAAGGGGTAAACCCATAGTACTTCTATGCACCAGTCCGGCTCTGCTACTCGACAACAGGGCAGGGGCACCACATCTTCAAGCGAGAAAGAAACAAACCACAACTCTATATCTGTGTTCCTTAGATTTCGAAGAATAATGAAAAGTAGATATTGTTAAAAATTAGATGATTAAAGTTTTCAAAATTATAAAAGAATGAGATTTGAATGAGAATGTAATGAATTCAATGCCCGTGCATGATGAATTGTCCAAACTGAACTCTCGTTTGGCTATATATATATATATGTGTGTGCACATTATATGTACATCTAACCAGCATTTAGGAACTTATATGAGTTGCCTAAATTCCAAGAAGAGGAATTTTGCACCAAGTGATTTATTTGAAATGGATTGTTATTGGAGTGGTGTATTATCATTGTCTTTATCTAAAGTATATTTTACCTCCATGCAGGTTCACAGTGCAGTGTAGAGCTAGGCAGGCCAGAGCAAGCTCTCAGCTGGTGTGACGATGGTCTTCACGTATCCTTACTAGACCATATACAATTTTTTTTTTGAATTCGGTTATTCCAAAAAACTTGTATTCTAAATTTACAATTGAAAATTAAAGAAAGCAAATTATCAGCTGTAAAGATATATTTTCACTGTTATGATGGCATCTAAAAATTTCAAATACCAATGAAAATACAAAATCTGCTTTATTGGTATTATTTAGGTGATACTGAGTTATATAAGAAAACCACGGCACTATAGGTTAAAAAAAAACAATATTACTGTTTGATTAAGTTACTTTTCATGTTAGACGAGGTTAATTGATATTATGTATTTTGAAAACAGAAGAAATCCAACAATTTTTAAGACCGTTCATAATGCCTATTAAGACACTTCATATACATTTTTATTCAAGTGTTTCGGGATACGATGCCCTTTATCAAATCTATTTTACTGTTATTGTATCTTGACAAATAAGTTCTCTCCAACTGATACCAAATTACTGGAATTAAGAGCAAAGGCGGAGAAAATGAAGGTAACTAATTTTTGTTATAGAAATATCAGAATTCAGAAATACAATTAGAGAAGTGTGAGAATATTTCATTAGATAATGATTTTGTTTTATGATATTGGGTATAGATCTACATCTTCCCTGACGTGTATTTTAATGATTTAAGTTACTGAGACAAAACCTGAGGAGATAATTATGTTAAACAAATATAGAGTCTTCTGGATCTGTTCGTGCATACTTACGTGACTTTCGTTTGTAAGACATTGACAATATTCCCTCTTGCTCTTAAATCTTTTGACGTTTTTCTTTTCATTTTTAACTATGTTTACAGCGGGAACAAGAACGTGATAGGAGAAAGGAATTAGCCAAACAGAGAAAACAAGAGCTTGCCGACAAGGCATTGGTAGCAGCAATTAAGGTATGTCTACCATGGACAGGGTCAAGTGAGCTGTGGTTCTGAGATGGAAAAATATCTTGAGGCATCAATGTCTAAGAGTAGGCAGTTAACTCAGATGACTGCCACCATATGACAGGCAATAAAAGTAAAGTCCTGTATGTACTTGTGAGAGGTGGCAGGTTTCCAGGTTTTTATCACACCCCTAATAAAAAACGCCATAGGCTTAACATGGGATTTGTTTATGTCACGGGTGTGACATAAAGCGTTGTTTATGCCACTAATTTCTGATACTGAAAAAAATATGGAAATGGGGTAGGATAAAATCTAGACGCCACTCGTTTGAGTTTGAGCTTATTTATGCCACTCATTTTGTTGGCTCCGTAATGTCACTCGTCTTCGACTCGTGAAATTATGGAGCCAACAATATGCGTGGCATGAATAAACTCAGACTCAAACTCTCTTCATATCATGAAAATCCACTTTTTCATTTTCAGTACATGAAATTATTAATCCTTTTATAAAACAGAGTTAGTATTAATATAGCCTTATCATGTGGCCTTAGAGGGCCAGAAAGGAAGACTGGCGATTGTGCCGAGCTCGGTGTTTGTGTACAAAATTACCCTAATAAAAGTCAATATTTAAAAAAGATTTAAAAAAAAAGAAGCTTCATTCACCTCAATAAAGATATGCCAGCTTTCCACTTTTCCATGGAAATCCACCTTTTTATTTTCATCATACAAAATCCTTCGTTCACTCCAATAAAACACTGGTTTTAAACTCCCCACAGACCCTCAGTCCTGCACCGTTGCTGACACTTGTTACATTTACTCAGTCTTACTGAGGCAGTAAATTTCACATGAAAATTGTTCCATTTTTTGTTGTTGTCGAAACTGACATCCCTGTGACAATAAAACAGTGGTTGACCCTCCAAGCAGACCCCCAGCTCACGCTGTTACCAACACACAGGCATATTACCATGTTTTCTCGGTCTCTCTAAGGCAGCAAATTTCACATGAAAAA
Source organism: Alentia gelatinosa (assembly GCA_950022655.1). Taxonomy (NCBI): domain Eukaryota; kingdom Metazoa; phylum Annelida; class Polychaeta; order Phyllodocida; family Polynoidae; genus Alentia; species Alentia gelatinosa. The sequence continues at coordinate 107,580,983 of OX465579.1, forward strand.
TATGTCTACTTTTTACCTGACCCCAACTGACATCCCCGAATTAAAATCCAGTAGAATAAATTTGAAAACAACCAATTTTGAGAATATAAGTTGCCTAGAAATAAATCAGAAATAAGTTTTGAAACTTTCTCTTGGGAGAAATGTGTTCATGAAATGCCTAGAAAAGTTAATCATAAACTTTTTAAAGTAATGAAAATAAGGAAATTTAAAACTCGAGATAATTGCACTAAAATTTATAAATGTATGGTAGCACCAATTTTTGATAACCCAAGTTATTTTGTTGCTGGAACTAATAAGTTAATTCTGTCAAAATTGCATACACTTCCTCATAATAGGGGATGGCGTATCCGTACTCGGTCGAATGTCGGGAAAATATCTACCAAAAAACTGTATTAACTGTGTGGTATACAAACGCTTGAATATAGAGGACGATATTTGAATCTGTTATATATGCGTAAGTATGCGGTAAGATTGAGCCGGAAGAAAACCCCAGAACCAGGGGGAAAGTTAAAATAATTATCAGACTCAGTAGACCCCATACTTCCTGTTTCAAAAAGAACCGTTTATATCGAGGAAAGGATATCTGGAACAATCTTCCTAAGGAAATTGAAGATGGCTCTCTGTATAGTTATAAAAGGTATATCAATGTAAAGGTCACATCCGGACTTGAGAACTTAGATTAGACAGAGCTTATTACATATATACATAGAAATGAGATAACCGAATTTCTATTTTTTCCTGCGTGCTAGTTCCTGCGTCTCAATCATTATTACCTCATACTCACCTGCACATAATGTAAAAATTCCTCGGAGGAGGTATGTTACTGTCAAGAATCCTTATTGGTTATAGAATGGCCAGAATACCTGCCATGGCAGAGACCATTATTATACTCGTTTTGTGCAAATAAATTTTGTAAAAAGACAAAACTCGTTTCAGGAGCGCGGAGTGCATCTGGCGGACGCGGCCAGTGACGTCACGGGGGACGCGCTGACGCTGGCCAGTTTGGAGACGCACCATCCAGGTGGCGCTAAGGTGCACCTGGCGGAGGACGGGAGCCTCACGTGGCCCGTGCTCTTCCTCTACCCCGAGTACGCGCAGAGTGACTCCATATTCGCCTTCAGCGAAAACAACACGTGAGTGGCCTGTGCGGGTTTCTTTTTATTTAAAAAAAATAGAAAAAGTTTTACCTACAATCGCCTAATAGTTTAAGCGTTCTTCTTTTTGCTATATACCCATGCCATATATACTGTGAATAAGCACCGTTTCGCCATATAACGTAAACATACTGTGCGGAACACTGTTCTGTACGGCAAAATATGAAATACTGTTCTGTATCCGTCAACTAAAATATTAGTTGTTAGGCCATATTAAGTTAATATACACTTATTATATAGGCTAATGAAGCAGACAAGACCACACAGTGGGCTTGGGAGGCTTAGGCATATCCTCAAAAAAAGGTTTATTATATAAATGTGGAAAGGAAAGGAAAGAAAAAATGTGCGGTAATAGTTCATAGTCGAAGAGTTCAATAGCACGAGCATGAGTGAGTGACCAGTTCCCCTAGCGGGTGGTATGCAGTAGGAGAGGTGGCGCCCCCTGGTGCGTAAGTATATAACCGCATACACGGTTGGTATGCCAGTATATTTTATCAATTTCCGGTATATAGGAAACCACCATGGTTACACGAGCTACACACTCGATTATGATTTACGTTTCGTAAGGATCTCGGCATAAACGCCTCGTTCTGTACAAACCGTAAATTGTCATCTTATATTGTAGCTTGTACAGCATGGTCAGGTCGTTCTATATGATTTACACCTCAAACACAGAACAACATGGCAATGACTATATTTTGCAACTTGACTCATCCTCATTTCATTGATTCTGATCATGCAACGATATAACCTTATCTGTTGCAATGCAGTAAAGTAGCAAAACACCCAAACAGTAATGTTAGTTCGGTATGCTGTTTCATCAGAGTGCATTCACGTTGTGGCCTGCTGGGGTGGACAGCAATGATCAATCTGTCCACCCTCTTAGTCTTCTTCCCTATGTGTGGTGCAGGCGGGATATGCTTGCATGCAAGCATAACTAAAGTGACCTGCGTCAGGAGTTAGCTCAGTGGTAAAGAGCTCTGGACTTGTAGTCCCAAGTTTGTTTCACTTTTGTGGGTTCGAGTCCCACTGCAGCCACTTTTCTCCTTCACCCCCAGCAGTGGTAGATTTACTGCTATATCAAAAGCCAATCCTTTTCATACAATGTCTATGTGGTGTGGGAAGTAAAAGAACTTTCACCTCGGTAAATGTGTAGGGGTGAAATTTCTACCTGAATTCATCTAATTTTATTAGTCAAAGAGTGTCATCTCACCGTAGTGAGTTTTTCAGATCACTCGAAAATACAAGTACACATTTATTCCAGTGACATTCCGGGATCATTAGAATCATATAGAATAAATCTCATAGATTTGCTCAAACCCAAAACAAGTTTGATAGAACAAATTGGACGTTAAACTACCCAAACAAACAATTCACGTCGTAATTTACTTGCAGATTTGACGACCACATTCAGGTTATGTTTGGGGAGGAATCCCCGAGCTGGGATGAAAATGGCACCTATAAACCCGGCAACCTGACGGTACGTAGGACTTAAAGTATGTAGAGAGTTCACACAGGATGACATGCATGGCAAACTTCTTTTTTTTGATTAAAAGATTTTTATTTATACTGGAGTTTCTGGTTTTGAGTCATCACTCCTATTCTCCACCGCCTCCAGTCGCGGATTTCCTCGAATCACCCATGTCCAGATAATGGACTAAACAGTGAGTGTAATCATTGAGTAAAATCGTGTTTACCAGGGTGAGATAAGTGGATAACACCTTAACTCGAGATATTTAGACGTTAGTAATCAGTTCACTTACAACACGTTAATTATGTAGAACTGATAACTGTAGTTTTACCGTCCAGCACGGCCTAGTGGTGTGTAGCTAAGTTAGACCATCGTTCGGTCAAACACTGATTAGTGTGGCCTCTCTCCTATATCATTTCAATGTATTTACTTATCGAGTGTGAACGGTGGGTATGATCGCAAGGCTATTGTTTTCCACAATATATGACTATTCAGACCAGACTTGCCAGCTTACTTGTTTGAGGAGAGTAACACTGTTTACTGCAAAGTTTATACAGGATTGTTGAAGCGGTGTATTTTATCAAGCTGTCAAATATCCAGTACTGGAGATGTTTGTTGATAAATAACAGACGACAAATTGCGGTAATGTATTAACGTGTCTGGGTTGTCTGAACTTGATAGTTGATAATGGTTTTGGTTTTCCCTTAGAAGTAAATAAGTGTATGATGGCTAGGCTCGTCCATTTATCCTACCCCTAATAAAAAACCGCCATAGACTTAACATAGGGAAATTTTATGTGGCAGGCCGTGACATAAAGTGTTTTTTATGCCACTAGAGTAATGTAGTGGGGTGGGAATCCAGCAGTGTTCGTTTGTTTTACGGAAGGTGGCGCGAAGTGCCGATCCTTACTGTGTAGTGATTCCGGACTACGCCGCACACGAGAGTGGCACGGCGGAGACCGGGATTACGTAACGCTGGGTATATATACTCAGCGTTCACAGTAGGTCGACAGGCTGTCCTCGCGCGTCTCTTCTACGGGACAGACCCTTGGGCCCTCACTTTGACGGCGGGTTCTTGTAACCTTCCTGGTGGTTAGGCGAGTCTTTCACATTAGCCTCTCCAGCGCTACCTGGCACCTATGTGCTAGGGTACTGTACTTGTGGGAAAGATCTTCCAGATCTTTCCGGGAAGTAGTGATTAATAAACATCCTTGTTTATTAAAAGACGTTGTTGTGTCATGTGTGATTAGGTCTGTGCAAACTAACCGAAAACCGAGCCAACCTACGTAGAGTGCGTAGGGTGGGATCCTGCCAGGAACTAGCGTTCCGGATTGGGGTCATCCAACCTGCTAGACAGGCGGTGACCACCACAGTAATAATAATATTGACCAATCAGATAGCAGGATGTCAGCTAATATGAAAAAAAGTTCTGTTGGTCATTGACTCAATGTTTATCTTTTAGTAATACAAAAGCATAGACGAGGTAGGATAAATTCGAAACCGAACTCGAGTTAGACTTGTCAATGTCTATGCCACTCTGGTAAAGTCTGTTCCTCACTACACTCAGCTACGCCTCGTGTAGTAATACGCGACCTTCCCGTCGTGGCATAAACATTGTCAAGTCTAACTCTCGTTCGGTTTCTACTAAGTATTATTGTGCATCCATGTGTAGTGTTCCTGTGTTATCTCGGCCATACTTGAGGTAGCCTTCAGACATTACCAATCCGGGCCGAGTAACTCACATCACGGACTTTTATTTAAGTCCGTGCTTAAATCCAAAGTGATTCTCACCAAGGGTTGTTTAATATCTACCCTACCCCGACTCGACGATTCTCGATTGAATGAGTAGTTGCATAAAAACATGCAACGTTTCATTGTCAAGCCTAGGGCGTGTTTCAATAGGGGTAGGATATCGAATTAGAACAATTCAGATGACAGCTTTTCAGTTTTCCATGTTTTCAGCTTCAGTATGCAAAATTCCTTTTCCTTGGTAAATTCAAGATGATATAAATCTAACCTCATCCACACCAATAGGACAGTGGTTTGAACCCCCTAGACCCTTAGCTTCACGCCAATGGCTACAACGAAGTGGTGTCCATGTTTTCTCAGTCTCTCATACGCAGCAAGTTCTATATGAAAAATAATTCCTTTTTTTCTTACCCCAACTGGCAATAAAAAGTAAAATATTATGAATTTGAAATATTTCAAGATGTATAACAAAAGAAAAAAAGAACAAACATCATGTATACAGCCGAGGTGTACTGTGTCCATCTGTAAGATGCATAATATCGTAAAACTGGATGAGTTTTAATCTTGGCCACCGTATGTCATGACTGGAGTTTGGCATAGTGACTTCATGAGGCGAAGCCAAGTGAAGTCCAGAGCCAAAACTCAAGGAGTGGCATACGGTGGCCAAGATTAAAACGAATCAGGTTATGATTTTATCCTACCCTGTCTCCTCGATATTGGAATATTACATGCCACTAGTGGCATATAAAACTCCGTATGCCAGTCAGAGTGGCATACGAAAACTCAATGTTAAGCCTATGGGATTTTATATTAGGGTAGGATAATAATGTATACATGTCAGTGAGGACTGCTCTGGCGTTGTTGAGTTTTTGTTTGGACCCAGTAATAAGGTGAATACCTTTGTTTTAGGTCTACTTCGAGAACAGGGAGAAAGAAACTCTTCACAAAGTGGATTCATCATCAACGTTAGGAGCTACCTTAAAACACAAGAAGTAGGTCATAGATTCTTCAATATTTTCTGCCACTTATTGTCCTCGTTATTGCTCCAATAGTAATCGCATTCTCTTTATTATGGATAAATCCATTACACTGTAAATAAGTGGATCTTTCACACGAAAAGGTTACTTTAAGTACTAATTTGTAGTACGTTAAGAAGTAATGGATATTCCTATACACCCATTAGCGAACTAACTAGAGTTATATACCGCTGCTGGGGGGTGCATTAAATAAAAGTTATGTGTCGAGGTTGACAGTTTCGTCCCGCTCTCATGTTTTCGTCCGCTCTGACGAGGAGCGGGACGAAACAATACTCGATAAGGGTCGCCATTTTCTTCGGAAGTGTTTTAGGTAAAGAATTGAGCATTTTTATCGATATTTGAAGGTAAATAGGAATAGGGAAACCAAGTACCGGTAAGCAAAAGTCAAAGTTACTCAGTGAGGATCGGGAAAATTACTGCCCGCGGCTGACGCCTTGGGCAGTAATCTTCCCGATCCTCACCTCGTAACTTTGAACTTTTGCTCACCGGAACATAGTTTCCCTCTAATAGAATTAATACGATATTTTAAATAATATCATGGAAAGTACAATGTTCACCAATATTTTCCCCCCTGATTTCAGATTCCTTGTGGCAGCCGGCACACCTAGCTTCATTCTTCTATCGACGAAGTCTAAATTTACAGAAGTCTTCCTTGCAAAATATAAAAGATAATAAATGTCTATTTCGTATGTAATCTATATGAAATTTTATTATATCCCTGTTAGCTTATATGCCAGTAAGTAAAAGTACTAGGAAGGAACTGCTTCGAGATCCACATATGTACTGAATATATGTCATGAGTTTTGGTTGCGGAGTAATCTCACGAGGCAAAGCTGAGTGAGAACAAGTTACAAACCAAAATGAATGGCATATTTTCAGTGGCTATGGTTTGAGTGCGGTTCAGATTTTTATCTCACCCTTATCCTTGATAAATTTAGTAACACAATCCCCATTGGATCTTAAAAAAATATCCTGTTGGCATTGAGTGTGGTTCCCAATGTTAAGTCTATGGGAGGAAAATAGCAGGGTGAGATGAATAAAAGACTTATACTGGACATACGAAAATGTCGATAAACGTGCGAATGTGATATACTCATTTATGTCCATGTAGACTTGTTTCTCGTGACTGCAACTTCCATTATGATACCTCCCCAGTTGTTCTCATGTATTAGGACTCCACAGAGTTTGCCCCTTCATTGAGTCGAGTTTAAAATTACTTGTACAAGAATACAATGACATACACATACCTTGAGCCTAGTTACATCCAGTTAACGCTTACAATATCTGATTAGTCAATATTAATTTTTTTCCATCTGTAAAATACCGTGACCTTATATGACGAGTCCAGCCTCTTCCTTAACCAATAAAAAAATCACAAAACAAATTTGTTCTTTAATCTTACCAATCTTTATTTGTGCTCAGTTCTTGTCATGTTTTGAGCTTCATAGTTAATATCTATTTACAGAACTATGCGCGAATATATACAAAGAGATACATATTCATTAACTTAAAGCAATATAACGTGAATTATCGTGTGCTCCTTCCGTGTCCATGTTATAATACTTAACAATACATGTGAAATGAATGGAGTCTGAAATTGATGATCAATCGAGAAAACGGCAGATGAATGTTAATGAAACATGTTGATAGCATTGAATGAGTCGCAAAGACTGACGACTATAAAACGAATTGTGAAGTTCCTGACCAATAGCAGTTTCATCACAGCATCCGTAATACTTCTGGTTGGTATGAGGGAGGTTCTAAGCGAAGTGTATTCCTTCCGAGTTCATCAGATGCATGAGACTGAAACAGTAATAAAAAAAAGTCAGGTAAAAAAGTAACTTTTTTTTTTGGTACAAGACCATGAAAGGGGTGGCAGTTCAAACTGCCACCCACTTCGCGGTAGCTGCTTCTCTGTATAGGTCAGTCTTAACCTCGTCCGAATTAGGTTTAAGAGTAGCACATGAAAGAGCTAATTTTGGTCGCTCTGGACGCTTTCCATAATTTATAGAATAAAATAAAAATATTATCACAAAACACCAGACAGAGTTATTTTTTTGGAAGGTTGATCTTATATTGACCAAGGGGGCAATAAGAAGATGGTGTAGTAATATCAACAGATCACGACGTTTCGCGCACGTTCAGAGCGCTTCATCAGGTGATCATAAAATAAAAAAATAATTAAAAAGATTCTATTTTCACCTGAATCCATTAAAGTTACATTTAGATATTACCTATCACCTTCTCGCACCGTTTTTTAAGCAATCATATAATGTAACCATCAACTTCTTCTTGTCGCTATAAGTAATTCATCTGTTTCCTTCAAATACGGACACCATTCGTTTACAGACAAGTATTCTCTATTTCACAGACGGAGTAAGAAATCCAAGGTAAATGATCAGAGCCAATAGCGAAAAGAGAGACTGGTATCATAGTCTGCTCTCCAAGCAGAGCCCTACCTTCTATGTCTTATTGATGCTAAACAAAATATGCTCATGGGAGTTTGTAGTATGAAGCTGGTTCCTGATGTTGGCTATGCATTCAAATTGGTTTGTATGGTAAAAGTACAAGGGTTTCAGGGATTTTCATCCATGCATTATCTATTGGCAGCTTGTCATGGAAAACCATAAATTCATGAAGTAGCAATGCACACATTTATAGGGAAATAGAGCACAAGTGGTTCCTGAAACAATATGGTGTTGACATACGCAGGTGCAATTGATGCTTATAAATAGTGAGGACGATATTTCTGTGTTTTATGTAAACCCTGTTATCAGGGAATTCCCTGAACTCTGACATCCCTGAGCGTTTCACGAGAAAACCTCCGTCTAGACTCAGCTTTTGTAGATTTGGTAACGTTTGTCAGAAGCTTTATTAGTTACCTAAGGAAGTCGTCAATGTCCATTACTCGGCCTCTTTTCTTTTCGTAGTCATTATCTTGCAGCAAACCGACAACTTTTTCTTTCATTGAGAAGTTTTCTGGCAATTTCTACAATAGATATTTCATCAAACAAATTAGTACAGTGGTGTCAGTTTCTCATGAACAATTCTGCACTGAAGGGGAGATAATCTAATGTTATATATTACACACAGACGATTGTAACTGTATGACATTCAACAGGAACATTGAATACAGGTGAGGTTAAGAATACAGCTTTCAAAACAGTTCAAATACATTTAGTAATCTTTTCCACATGTGCCTACTTGGTGTGTTTTAACCCTTTAAGGACGGCTGCCAGGGGCCTAGCTACTCCCATAAGGACGGGTGCTGGTGGCAGTCTGGCTGGCTAGAGGACGGGCACATAATAGTTAAAACTGATATCCAAGTTTGTAATCATGCAGTATGAAACATAATCATAAATATTTTATTTATTTTTAACAGAAATACTAAATATGATGTTATATCTACATTTTCTGAAGATTTCATGAACATTGTTCTATTATTTCTTTGTTCAAACATTTTTGTTAATATTGGGACAATGATGCCTTAAGGCATCATGCGTCTTTAGTGTGGTGATGCCTCCAGGCATTATGCGTCTTTAGCGCGGTGATGCCTCCAGGCATCATGCGTCCTTAAAGGGTTAACAACAAGATTACAGAATTCCGCTAATATCTAATAGGGAATACATATACATGTACACATCTCTCATTTGTTCATATTAATTGTACCAATAATATTATTTGCAATCGCGTGAAAAAATACCTTCCAACGCTCTTACTCATTCAATTGGTATTTTTAGGCATGTTAGAAGTTTTTGTATGGTACTCATTAGTACTTATATACAGACATGGGAGCAAATTAATTTTTTTTAAATCTATCATTATTTCCAGCATCTTACTGGCAAGTTGATTTTATGCCGAGTGACTGATTACTTACAACACTGTGGACGGAGCAGTGAACCTTGTAGTTCTTCTCCAACATGTCCAGCACCTTCGTCGTTCTGTAATTAAAAGTAACAGGTAAATCAATGAATATTATAGGGCGACATGCTTAGTGTGGCTCAATGGAATCTGTTCCGTGTCGGAAATATCTACCGTATTCAAAGAACTAGATGAAAATTTCCAACAAGGAACAGATGTATTTAAGTCACTCTCTTTATGTCTATTATTATATACCGGGGAATCATTAAGCACACCGTTTTACTACTCACATTTTTCACTGCTAGAGGGTAGTAGTGTTTAGAGTTCGTCATACTGTGACGAATTGAATCCATACAGCTAAGCAGTAAGTGTGACACTTTAGCACACAGGTATATAATAGTAATAATCATTCTCAAACGTTCAAAAACTAAAATACTGATCATAATGAAGTGAACGGTCTTTCAATCTCTGATATTGCAATTCATAGATAGTATTATCTATACATTTACATCATAAACTTTTCATAAAGAATTTACTTACTTGAAGCAAGCACCAAGGGTTTTGTTCTTTCTCGAGAAGCAGATCTTAATTAAACCGTCCCATTCCTAAAAAAAGAATATCTGATTATAATACTTGTAGACAAACTATCAAGCTTCAATTTTAACCTAATAGCAGGTCTGTAGCTTTTTATTATAAAAAAACGTGACAACTCTAACGTCAAATACTCACAGCCAGTAGGGTTGCTGCCAACACAACCATAGAATGTACCTTTATCATCAAACTAATACAAAGTGTCCATAGAAAACACATATCATGTGGAGTATCACCATACCCGCAGCATACAGATATGAAGTTATATCAGCATGCTACTCGAAAAAGGTGGGTAATAGATATAATATAAATTGATTTAAGATACAAGCGGTTTAATGCTCCTCGAAACCAGTCAATATTGTTTACATCCTTGACCCACCCATGGGAGATGAAATGACTTATGTATACATTTATTCAGTGCCATTAGAGTTCACGAAGTTCTAAAAGCGGACTCTTTTTTTCATAGGTACAGACATTACAATCATTGTTTAGGGAAGGGAGTAAGGATGTCTAAAAGAGTTTAGTAATTGGAGGCCAATAACTGCTCTCCCCCCTGATATCGAAGTTAGTAGAAAGTGTGACATATAGGCATTTAATGCAACATATCCTTACTAATGATTTGATAGATAAAACCAATGTCAAGCAGATCAACCTCACAAGCGATTTTTATTATTTCATTCACTAGCAGGTTGGGGGTATTGACTATATCTTAGAGATATCAGTTAGCGTCAGAAAAAATAATGGAAAATAAAAATGTTCTGCCTCAGAGACCGAGAAAATATGGACAACTTGTAAATGTCAGATACAGTATGGGCTAAGAGTATGGGAGAGGTTCAAACCACGGTGATGTAAATGAGACGCAATTGATTTAATCTTTGTTTCACATAAGGAAAACTAATTTTACATATTGAAAACATGGATTTCCATGGAAAAGTGGAAAACTGACATCTATAGAAACATATTATGTGATATCTTGTACATGTGTCTCGACTATTTCATGGTAGAACTGTTCCCAACTGAATGAAATAAAAGCTATCACAAAAAAAAAGAAAATCTAGTTTAGATTTAATTAAGCAATGTCCATAGGAACGTTCTTGCAAACAAGCTTTTTTTTAATATTTTCAGCCATGTCGACAGCTTTTTCTTTATCAGATAAAACAAATTTAATGGTTACTGATATCCAAGAAGAACAGAAAATGACAAAATAGTAGCTATCAGATTTTGAAAAAGTGAAACGTTCTTACCTTAAAGTTGACTGGAGGGGGAGGATTCTTTGGTTCAATTCTTACAACGCTCGATTCTACTTTCGGAGGTGGTCTGAAGTTGTTCTTCCCAATCTAGATAGAAACACTTTTATTAGAATATTCCTTCAAAACAAAATGTGAACACGAGTTTATTATTAAAGTGAACATATTTCTTCATTGCTTCCGACGCAGGTTGAGAATGAAACGTTCTCACATTCAAGGTAGCTACACTGCTGGGGTAGGTCACATTTTTCGGCTCGTCACTAAATAAAATAACGAAAATATTATCCTTGCTCGCTATGACGTCATCTGTAGGTCCTACTCGTGACAGTTTCCCACTACAAGTTGTTGTCATTATTCAAATTCTTTTCCCTATTCCCTAATTCAGGGATGAAAGTCGGGACTGAGGGAAAAATCGAAAAATTAAAGCACATCTTTTTTTCTTTTTTTTTTGATTCGTTTATTTATACTGACATCTTGTCTGTGGCTCAGCGTAGGTTGGGATGAAATATAATTGTAATGTCATTTATTAACTCACCCCTGGTACAAGTTAAGCCATGACAATACATTGATATGCAATGATCACCCAGTAAAATGCCAGTACTACGACATGGCCGTGGCAGAGTAATGTGAGATGATGTCAAAATCAATTTTAATCATTCTGGTATTGCGATGCTATTCAATGTCCTTGAATGGGGTGGGATAAATCCAGAGTTGCACTCAAATTGTGAAATAAACAATACTCCACTCATTTGGATGCGCTGTAATTGTCACTCGGCTTCACCTTGATGATGATGATGATTGTGCATTTAAACTCATGGAGAATTGTTAATTTATACAATTTTCTATCCAGTTCTATATGATTGTAGACTCACCTTCATGAGGTGGTCCACTCGGGCCAGGAGCTGGGTGTTGATGGAGAGTCGGCCATATTGCTTGTCACCCGGCTTAGCCACTAACCGCTCAGCAAATTCATGTTGGAACATAAGTATTGCGCACCTGTTAAATCACCAGAAGTCAGTGTCAATATAACACACCAAGCATCGTTCACAACACACCAAGCATCGTTCACAAGGTACGAATATGAGATTTAGGCATTTCGGCATGGAAGAATTACTTGGAACCAAACGCAGATTATTGAATTTGTTGTTACATGTTTAATACAATTTTTTTTTTTAAAGCAATTTTTAAGGGAATATTGTCTTACAACACAATCACCGAATTCGGCTATGTAGCCGTTCTTCCACTCGGGCCCTAGACCCCTACTCCTCATTCTAATGGCGGGTGTTAGCCGAATGGGCAGTGGGTACCATTTCTGTGTAAGTCTTTGGTATGACCCGACCAGGGTTTGAGCCCACGACCTCCCATGCTCGAGGCGAACACCCCTACCACTTGACCACCGAGTTTGGTAGCGAGATTATCTGCAATGACCCTCCATCCACTTCGACTTCGACATTTTTTTGACAGGGTTCGCAAAATCTGGGGATGCCAAAATTCCCTGACCTATTAATTCAATTTTTTCATGACAGATGAAACTTGAAAATAATTTATAAATGGCCTGAGCAGTGAACACCTGTGCAAAATACAAAACTTGTAAGAGAATGCGTTTTATTTTCTAAAAAAAAAAGGTAAGCACTGCTGAACAATCATTTAATATACTTTACTAAATTCAACTATAATCTGAATTGTTATTTCAGCCTTGGTAAGCGCGTGGTCGATAAAACAAAGTATCACTTGATCTTGGGGAGTGGTATAGAAGTTTCAAAACCTATAGCACTTCTGTACGCCTGGTACAAACAAGGTAGAGTTTAAACCTGACATATATACACCAAAAACACCAACATCAAAATGAAAAAACGGATTTCCGAGGAAACAAGGAAAACTGACACCCCTGATATATATTGGAAATTAGTCACTTAAATGTGGGATTGGTGTATATTACAATTTTTCAATGATATAGGAAAAGTGGAAAATAACATAATGTGGATATTGGAAAAGAATCTTTAATGGGAATCGGCATAAGTTCAGGTGTGCCTGTTCTCGTTAAAACACCTACAGTACCTACTTGCAGAAACATGTTGATTACTATGACGTTGTCAAATGCAGGTCCCTAATTCCCGACAATGAATTCACACAAGCACAATAGTCGTTCCGTTTATTCGTATACCAAATTTTCTACAAGCAGGGATGCCAGTTGGGGTCAGAAAAACGACATTGAAATATTTTTCATTGTAAAACCGGGTTTGCACATTACAGTGGGGAGAATTAAGGGACCAAGAGTAGGCTCAAATTTTTACATTGGTCAGTGGGGAGGTTCTGTGGGGGTTGGGGAATAATGGGCTGTGGCTGAATTGGGTAATTTAGCCGTTGATATGCCAAAATGAAAAAAAACATCTCATTCTGAAAATGCAAACATGAATTTCAAAGGAAACATAGAAAACTGGCTTTGCTATTTTAGCACAAGAGGTAATTATTAAGTAAGTCCTGCCTTTATTCATGAAATACGTTACCTGAAGAAAGGTCTATGTAGCAGCAATTTGAAGACTATCGATGACGAGATCTGTAAGTAAAAACAAATAAATTTCTTTTCGATGGACTCAATATCCGATTCAACTACATGTAAATAGCAAATATGTGAGCTCAAACAAAATCATTTCCACGAAGACTGAAAAAGGTACCATTCTGGCCTCATTGAATCAGCCTACAACGCCATTTTAATTGAGGTTTTTTATTCCTTGTTGCGAGACATAATTGATAATCTCATCCGCCATATCTACAACGAGAATATTTCGTAAAGTACCAGATCCCAAATACCTGGAATCAGGATTGCTATAAACTTGGGATGTCAAAATTCCCCGATATTTTCTTGACTGTTCCCTGACAGAAAGGAGATAACTTTGAATTGAACGCCATATTTTCCATTCATTTTGTGATTTGGGGACCAGGCTTACGAAACACAATACCATAAATCTTTATTGGCCAGTTCTGTGGATGAGGTGATGACAGGCTCCAACCAATGCCCCTTGCATTCGAAACCTCTAGAATACTTTCTTTCCTTAAATTTAGACAGGTTTCAGAGGTGTCTGTGTTGGTCACTTCTTAATACCTTGATAGGAAACTTCTAGTGTTCCCTGACACACAAGAGTACATTTTTCTGACTGTTTTCAGATTTCCTATTTTCTCTGACAAAGTTCGAAATTCCCTGACAATTCATTGAACTTGAGAAAATACATTTTTCCATGATTTGTCCCTAATGTGTGGCAACCCTGAGGAACTTTGTTACCAGTCGATGTCGTGGTCTTAGATATCTACACAGGACCATCAGTCCACCCAACCCCACAAGCATCCTAACGGAACAATCAACTTAAAGAGTTTGTTTGTATGTTTTGTTTGTTTGGGTAGTTTAACGTCCAATATGTTCTATTGGACTTACTTTAGCTTTGACCAAATCTATGAGATGAGTCTAGGTAGAAATCTCACCTCTACACATTTACCGAGGTGAGAGTTCTTTGTAATTCCCACACCACATAGACATGGTATAAGAAGGCCTGGCCTTTGATATAGCAGTAATATCTACCACTGCTAGGGGTGAAGGAGATAAGTGGCTGCATTGGGACTCAAATCAACAAAGTCTGACAACCTTGGGATTATGAGTCCAGTGCTCTTTACCACTGAGCTCACACCCCATCCTGGTCGCTTTAGTTATGCTTGCCGGCTAGACCTACCACATGTAAAATACATAGCCTACACGACGACTAAGAAGGTGAACAGATTGATCATTGCTGTTGACCCCAGAAGGAGTAACCCAGTCTGATCCCAACACAAAATGAGTCAAAGTGGACCTGAAGTGGGTAACAAAAGACATTGGTTTCATGCCGTATAGACATTTTCATGGAATAAATCTTTCTCTTTGTTAAAAAGATTTGTATAGAAATATTGCAATAGTTATCTTCTCTTAAGCTGCGTGTAATGGGAGGCGTAACAGCACAGAGTTTCAATAAGTTAATTAACTTTACCTGGTATGGCAAGTTGGCTACACAAATATCGAAGAATGGCAATTCTGTTCTCAGGACGTCCCCAACGATCAGCTCCAGTTTGCTCTGTAATGGTCTGTAAAAGGAAAGACCTTTTAGATAATGTCTGCTGTATGCTGGAGCACGGAAATAACGGGAGACAGTGACGTGAAAAGACTGGCCAATGGGACTACATTCGGAAGGTGTAGCAATGATAAATATTATACGGGGCCATTCATAAAGTATAAACGTAGAATTTCTAAAATTTTGGACCCCCCCCCCCCCCCCACTCTCAATCTTGTAGGCAATAGGAGAAAGAAGGGGCATCCAAAAATTTCCAAAATTATTCACCCCACCAACCCTTCAGTGAGTACATACCTTATAGATGGCCGCCTAATAAGATATACGACACTTATGATTGCACACACAGAGATCACTACCGTCTCAGATCGGGGGCTAAACACCACAGAACCTCAATTATGTTTCCTCCACACCTATCTTTTTTTCATTCGTTTTGGTGTGTTTGTTTATTTAACATCCCATGGACCCTGAGGGTATATAAGGAATAACTCATGTTACAGTTTTTCTCATTGGTTTTACACCACAGGGTGGTGATCGAATCTGTGAAATGAATTCAGGCAGAAATCTCACCCCTACACATTTTATGATTCATCAAGGTGATAGCCCTTTTATTTTCTACACCACATAGATATGGTATGAGAATTATTAGCCTTTGATATAGCAGTATATCTACCACTGCTGGGGATGAAGGAGAAAGGTGACTACAGTGTGACTTGAACCCACAGCCTTTGGATCAAAAGTCCAGTGACTAAACCAATGAGCTAACTCCCCACCCTCAGTCCTTTTTCATTCATTTCATCTTAGTTGAAAACTATATGATTTCGACCAGATAGGTAACTTAACAAGAACGGACTTTTGTTCCATAGGACAAGTATAGGAAAATTGTCCTATGCAAAGTGATTATAAATGAACACACTTACGTTGCCTGGACACGTTTTTGGAGTTCAGCTGCCATTCTTGGATCAATTTCACATGCTATAACCTGAAGTTTTAAGTAGATACAAGTTTCAATTCTCAAAGATGTGACATGATTCTAAACGGAGCTTCTTGTTACTCTATGACTAGCTTATCTAATTACCCTATACATCTTAATGCTGGTTCATAAACGAATATCATGTTAACATTTCTTGCAAATGGTATATTTTAACCGTTACTAAGACATATCGAATCACAAGAAATCATACAATTATAACGTGTGGATTTTGATTTATAAATTTCTCAACTTTTTGGGTTTTTTTTCTGGTGTTTCATCTAATTTTCTAACCGATCCTAATACTTGCATATCATTGATTACAAATTAGCCGCGTTATTCTACCGGGTTATTGGCAGAAAAGGACAGGAAATCAGTTGATTATAGTACTGACTCACCTTCTTGCTCTTTTCTAATAACTTGACGGTCATGTTTCCTGTGCCAGGACCAATTTCTAAAGCTACATCTGTAGGTCGCAGTGCAGCCTTTAGATAAAAAAAACCACACAAACATAAGACAAGTGTGCTCATATTTCCAATTACTTACATGTATCTAGATGTACAACTAAGTATATGGGAAGAAGTGAAAAATAAATCGTCAACTTTCTCTATATGAAATGTCATGGAAAATTCTGTGATACTACAAAACTTAGAGCGGTCATCAAACTGTATCCTTATTTAGTAAAACATAGATAGGTCACACTAAGATTTATTCATAATGGCATTTAGTATTTTAGGGTCAAATATCATTTGGGCAGGTCATTCAAACCAAATAATGAATAAGTCAAATGTGGATGAGCATTCTGTAAATCATGAGGAGCAAGGGTTGTTATGTCACGGTTTCCAATATTCTACAGATATTTAGTTACATAAACCGAATTAATTTGGTAAACTCACCTTTTCTACCATGCTAACAACGACTAGTGGGTTCTTCAAAATATGTTGACCCAAGTCCGTCCTAAAAGTAATACCTGTTTGGAAAAACGAAAATTACATGTTGATGGTACTCCGTTTTATCAGAATATTCAATATCACTGCCAATGGCCATGAATATTAACATTATCAATTATTGGCTAGTATAAAAGCATAAAGATTTGAAATTATAGAATATTCTATAAAAGGGGGCAAGTGACCGGAGTTTCAACTGACCACGGACAAGTGACCAGTGCGAAAAGCATGGTCAGTCATCACACTGGTCAGTTGTCTCACCCTGGTGTTAGATTTTAGGGGTAGGGTTAAGGACAGGGATGAATCAAACACACTACGCTTCATCTCCAGCGTGCTTGGGACACTACGCTTTGTGAATTGGATGCTACGCTTCATTTTCTCAAGATATCCGCTTTGGATACTACGCTTTATGTTTATGCTGTGTTTATATCCTGATGACAATTAAACTGGCATGGAAAAACCCTATCAAGTGACTGACACCTTGTCAGCTACAAGACAGTTCATATCTGAAGTTTCTAAATACATGTATATTCTTGAAAGATTTCTGACATAAAATTGAAGGGACAAAGCGTGCTGTCCAGTGGTAACTGCCCAAAAACTGAAGCGTGCTGGCAGCAAGGCATAGTATCCAGATAACTAACCTATAAGGTGATTAGACCTCGTGACCCTTTTCCGCCGTGACCCAGAGTCACCATGACCCTACTTTCTGGTCGTGGTGACCCAGTGTCATGGTCGTGGTGACCCTGTGTCTTGGTCGTAGTGACCCAGGACTGGTCATGGTGACCCTTCTTCATTTTACAGGGAAATTGGCCAAATACTTTTGGGGAAATGGGGAAATTTCGAAAATACATTATCATTAGTAACTTTGTTTTCCTTTTGAAAAGGCCGGATCTATTTGCATTTAAGCTGGTTCCTGGCAAAACCTCTGTTTTGCCTTTTTTCCCATTAGCCTATGATTAGGGCTAGGATTAAGGCTAACCCTAAACCTAACCCTATTTTAGGGTAGGGTTAGGGTTAGGTTTAGGGTTAGGTATTAGTGAGTGATTCGGCTATGCATTGATACAAGTTGACACTGACATGGCACCGTTTTCGAAAAATCGGAATTATGACTTTGTTGACCCCTTACATCCAAAATAACGGTTAGTTTTAGGTAAATAAGCTAATATTTTGGCAATTAATATTCCGATTCTAGCCTTTTTATTGCGTTATAATCGATGGTTTAGTTCAAAAACGTCTTCCCGGCGATCAAAGGGTCACGGCGACTAGCACCTCGGGTCACGATGACCACAATTTTGCGCGAAAAACCGGGTCACGGCGGAAAAGGGTCAGGATGACCATTAACCGGTATAAGGTTAGGTATTCACCCCTAATCTGTCTGTTCTCTCCATTTAGGGGTGAACAGCTATGCTATGTAATCAGGCCTGGATTTCCCAAGTTTGCCAAACTTACCCTAATTTTGGCTAGTTGAGGCAAATATTGGCTTCTTAAGTTGAATCAAAATGGTTGAAGCATTGTGTATGGCCTCACATGAGAGGAAAATGACTGGGAATGTACTTTTATATTGGAATAACAACACATGTAGACAACAGATTTACTCATATTCATAAGTGATTCAACTGTGCCTACTTCCGTTCACTGCTGGTAGCTAGTGATTTATCTATTATGATAATGTCCAGTTAGAGGACCAGTACCAAAGATAGCTGGATTTGAGAAACAGCCAAGTTCCACTGGAAAACTACCTCTATATACACAGTTATGAAGTAAGAGGCAG
The DNA here is from genome assembly GCA_950022655.1 of Alentia gelatinosa. Classification (NCBI taxonomy): domain Eukaryota; kingdom Metazoa; phylum Annelida; class Polychaeta; order Phyllodocida; family Polynoidae; genus Alentia; species Alentia gelatinosa. The sequence goes on from OX465579.1 coordinate 107,599,871, forward strand.
CTGTTTTGAAGGTATACAAAGACAAATCATTTCCCCCCCATACATGTCAGAGTGTGGCCAGTATGAAAGAACAAACAAGTGGAGGGTTCTATGGGGGGGAACCCGGCCGTGTTTGGGAACAGGGCCGGGTACACTGGCTACGGTACTTTGTGATATGGATAGGGTTAAAGTTAGGGGTAGGGTTTTCTGTTTGTTTTCTTCCCCCAAGCCTGGCCAAGGCAGCAAAACCCAGGGGCCTGTTTTTTAGTCATGACCATTTCCTATAGTGACCAGTTAGTGACCGTTTGGAGACCTTTGGATTCCAGAGATAAGTCGTCATAACATGTGCGACCATTTAGAGGGGTAAACTGTCATGGACACTGTTTTGGGTTCCAGAGTTGTGACCAGTTGGTGACCATTTAGCCCAAATAGTGGCATATTTCATTTTATACACTTCCACTGTATCAATAAAACAATATTTACTGCGATGAATTATCTATATCTGTTTTATCTAATTTCCAAATTTCACAATTTTCTGTTGAGTAATATACATGTAAGACATGCTTTTGTTTTGGAATGGGCCTTCGACCAACAGTGATCATAACAGCTGAACAGTGACCGGGTCTGAGGAACACTTTTTGGTCATGATCACTGGTCTGGTCGCCCAACTGGTCACTCTTTTGTGATCACTACAAATAAAGATGTCGCTGTCTGAAAAACAGGCCCCAGGCTTGTCAGATGTCTCAGTTGTCTGACATGAGACCAGTCAGTTGAGAACTTGGGTCAGTTGTCTGACATACGTGTAATTTTACCCTATCTAGAATTCTAATGATATGATATCAACATACTTTATCTGCTACTTATATTACTAGACAATTTGCCCCAAATCTAAGTCGGCCTCTGATTTAAATTGGAACTCGGCCCGTTTTGAAATTTTATCATTCGTAATCGTATTAAAATTTAAATGGTTGGTTAAATATAGTTATGGTGTACAACCCAAACGGAATAAAGTTTATAGGGTCGGACTTGTCGGACTAGTTATATATAGATATAGTTATAATAGTAGGCCTAGCCGAAGCACTCGGTTCGAACACTACGGTGACTGCACCACTTTGACAGCCGTATGAGGTCCCTATTGCTGTTCGTTTGATGGTTTTCTGTCAAGGGCTAATTCTCTAATATTCCAAGTTCTAGGGATGTGTGTAATATGTACTGTATCTGCACTCGAAAAACTAATAAATAAGTGAAAGGCTTGACAATCGAATGCTGCCACCATATTATGGTAGGCTGACTCTCCAAGTCTTAGCAGACTGACTCTTTAACTCCAAGTCTTACCAAACTTGTATGGAAGATTCAGTTTCATTGATTAATATACAGTGAAGGACAACAGACGAACCTTGTTTTTGAACCTGTTGGTGTTGTCTTGTTTTCTTCTCGGGCTTTACCTTCGGCATATTGATTTATTATCTGGGTAATCCCTGCTGATATATTACGCACGTGCACACTGTGTATTACGAAACCGGATGTGTTTCGTGGGAACTGGGCAGCGTAGGCGTCCTGTGGAACCAGTCTCAACGCCCAAACATCAGAGTCATCTGACGGCTCATGAGCGAACTAATATACCATAGTAGTATATAAAAAACAGGTTTTCACCTGGATGCATTTTCTCAAGACGTTAGAATAAATACAAGACACAATCTGTACAAAGGTCGCTTGATCTTAGTATTTGGGGTTTTAGAGAAATATTAAAGGTTTCACTCTGGAAGTTTAGGGTTATCCATTGAGTTTGAATTGCGTAGTAATTCACAAGGCGAAGCCGCGTGAATTAAGTAGCGGTTCAAACTCGATGGATACCAGCTCTGACCCTAAGCTTGAATGGGTTTCTGAATTTATCTCATTCTTCTCATTGACTATTGGGCGAACATTTGTGACATAATCCCCCATTGGATATTTTCGTTAAATATCTCATGGGGTTGGATACGAGTTCCCAATGTTAAGTCTATGGAGAAAAAAATCCCAGGGGTGAGATAAAGATTGGAAACTTATGGGTAGCCTACAACAACATCGTTGGAGGTGACCGTAGCTTTTTCATATGCCGTACGTAAAAATAGAAAAGTAGTGAGAAAATAAGGGCTCATAACAACCTTAATTTCAGAATAATCAACTTGCGAAGTGCAGCTTCACACATATACACCAACCGTCCATGTATACAGACCACGCGTGCCACAAATGACCCTTGGAGTTGTAAGGAATCGTACTGATGGCCGTGCTCTTACTATTATGGCAGTAACCTAGTTGTGAACGTTTGTTGTGGGGCTACTACTACAAGCTAGGCATTATTTAGCTGCAAGCCCTCGCATACTACCACACAACAACTGCTGCCTCCCCCGCTGCTGGTGGTGCTTCTATAATGCTGCTGCCGTTGCTGCCACTGTGCACTGCGGGCGCTGTCGCCTCACTTGGCCGGACCTGTGGGTTTTACATGTGGTAGGTCTAGTGTCACGCCGTTTGCATTCACACCGGCGCCACAGGTCGGGCGAGGCCGGCAGCAGAGGCGAACACCACGGTCTCCGCTATAGCAGACCGGGAGATAGGCACAACGCAAGGACCATCCAGGACACGGGGCGGACAATGGTAAGAAGACCGGGCCTGGGCAGACCGCTGCACCGTCAGCGGGGGGCTGCCGGGGGTGGCTCCCGTTGCCTGCGGGTGTACAGTGAGTGCAGTGGCTGCCCACAGCAGGCAGCGAGCCATTGAGGCCATCCTCCCCGTCACTCGATCTCCCCATCCTCCTCCTCCTCCTCCTGCTCCCCTGTACGAGCTCGCTGCGTGCGACAGCTACTGACCGCCCCCTCCTCCGTCCGGGCAATCTCTACAGCTAGACGACGGGGAGGCGGCAGGGCTGGTAGCGAGAGCATGTCCAACCGCAGCACATTCACTGCCTGAGTGGCTCGCAACCAGCAAGCAGAGCGACCTACTTCTTACCTACACAACCTATTGTGGACCTCCACGAATCAAGACCCGCATCTACAACCCATCCCTGTGCTTGTTAATGGTCTCATGTCGTACCATGTAAGTCGGGGCGGGCTCGGATCGCACTGTGAGCAGTGCTAGACTTCTTGCCCCGGCCTCCCTGAGGGGACGGCGGCGGCCCGCTGCCGAGGAGGAGCAGCAAGCGGTGTCGATGGCAGTGACGGCTGGAGCCTTGTAAAACATCAACCATACTCATTACGAACCTTGAATGCACGTTCATGACGCTTCAAGACGGCCTCGGACATGTAATCCCGGATTGTACCCCCGAGGCCCGCACAGAACATACTGCAAGACGCCAGAGAAGTGGAAGGAAACCATGTTGATAGCAAATCAGGTAGGCGCCTCACTCGTAGTGAGTGTTTGTATACCGGGAGGGAGGGAAGTCCAGGCGGCAAGAGAAGCTTGCGTGTGCGATTCAATAGATAGAGAGGCGACGCCTACTCATCGCTTGCCCAAAGGAAAGCAATAGAGTGACACACCGAGTATCTATTTTTTTCTGGGTTTTTTTCTCGATTGGTAGAGAATCGTAGGAAGTATATGACTGGGCATGAAACGTGAGTGAAAGAGAAAGAAAGAGGAAGAGGGAGACTCAATGCAGCAAATACAACAGATGGGAGAGTAGGAGAGATCCAAAAAGAGAAATAGAGACAGAGTAAGATAGGTATAGTAAGAGAGAGAAAGACAGAGAGAGAGAGAGACAGACAGACAGACGAGAGATTTTCAGAGACAAACAGAGGGAGACACAGGACAAGGAAGATATACAGGAATAGAGAGAAGGGAAAACATGATTGGATGGTAGGAAGAGTTGAGGGAACAGGAAATAAAGAGCTGTCGAAGGTGCCGAATAAATCCCGCTCGGAAATGAGAAAGAAGATTGAACTAACCGATGGTGTATGAGGTCAAGGTGAATGGGAAGAAGAGAGGAAAAACTCGGGGTGGTAGATAATGTACCACGTGTGTTGGTAGGAACAGAGCTTCTAGGATAAATAGCCTTGATGTTGGCTAGTGATATAGATCTAGATGTTGTATAACTCTCTGTCAACGTGGAAGCGTGAGGAGTTTGCGCATGAAACCCAGGCAATCAGCCACCGATACCCTACATTACACCACTCTGCTACTATTGTGTAACATCACCTGGGACAGCACTGGTTACCCACCCCCTATTCCCCATTGGCAGGAACTCATTCTGGAATATTGCTATGCATCTCATCAGGGCAACCAGTCGTAGAATACCAGGTTTTGTAGCTATAACGGCGTGTATCAGACCAATACTATGATACTATGCTGGGAATGAGCTGGGAATGAGATAGGGCCTGCTTTGATGTATATATATATATGCCAAATCTATTGTGCTGTCCTTAGTACTAATGTGTATGTCCTTGTATATAATAAATGATTTCATTGCTATGTCGCTTGATTTGATAAAATATGTTGTTGTCAGCATTCATGCGATTATTCCATTATCCATACAAAGAGGGCTGATACGATATCCCAATAGCAATTCATATCTTCATTCCTATTTGATCTGCTCTGTCATAAAATATCTCATTTCGAGTTCTTAGAACCTGTGAATCGGTATTTCTTTTCTACTTATGTTTGTAGTATGCTGACGATGTAGAAGAATCAATATGAAGCAGCCGTTATGTTGCGTTATTAATAGTAGTTGTAATATCATCTTGCTTATTAAGACAGCAAAGAACATTTCATTTTAAATCACCAACCTTCTATTCATTCTTGAAAATGGAGGTATGACGCCGATGGATGTATGAGACACCAACAAAGCACCATTAGATTGTATACATGAATGAGGACACGGATAGCGTAGGTTTTTTGGGTTTACAGGTTTAGGTTGCTTGCGATTTTCTTATACTTTGTCACACTCAACACAATCATTAGAATCCTATCTCGAATAGGTGATATCACCTGTAAACACAAGGATGTTTACAGTCGCAATCGCTTCCAACACGGGTATATTGCCTTGACTCTCATTGAAGGGCATATTGTAGCTAACATGGTAACCTCAGATACCCAATGAAGAGCTTCTTTGCATAGGTTTAATTTGCATGCCACTTCCATCGTTGCGTGGAAATTAAGCGTGTTTTTTTCTCTTTCTCTCGTGACTACAGATGCATCTCTATTATGATAACCATAACTAATCAGCTCTTGAGGTAAAATTTGCATATCATTAGATACATAGCAATACCTCAGCCTAAATAGGTAGTATTGATTACATTTAGTACTTCAATCAATCCTTAGGAGTGCTTAGGATTATATATTAGTATATTGTTCGGTTGATGATGTGAAACTGAAGAATGTTAGTGTTTATTATTCAGGAATTATTAGAGTATTCTACAAGCTAAACCCTTATTCATTTTAAGGGTACAGCTTTAGCAGTAACTATATGGTTTAATATGATTAATACATTCAGTTATTCAGCAATCCTCGTGCATTAATGTGATTGATTGACCAATTTCCATTATTTTAGAGGAAGACCGCCGTTAAATCACAAAATATCGGCCCTCGCCTTTTGAATTGATTTTTGGTTGGTAGTTAGTCACATGTCCTGAATAATGCAGCAAAACAAGCCATTAAGTGAACAATTTATGATCGGCTCTCAGGTAACTATGGACACGTACGTGTAAGGACGTTATATACGTGAACGAGGGACGAGAACACAATTTCTTTTCCCAATTATTGTATGTAAACCAACTACAGGCATATTCTAGGTGTTTTGATGTGAAATCATAAAGAATCAAACCGATCCGAGACAAATTCACCATGACAAGTTATATACGATTTGTCTTTGCACCTACATTTTGTTATTGTTTATTGTTCCATCAGTATTTATGAATTTGAAGAAAGAAATTCTATTCACTTTTCATTTCCTATGAATATTCATTTGATACTCAGATAATGTAGGCTTAATGCAAAGTTACATTCCATTAAGTAGTACAGATAGTGGTGTTTCTTTGAAATAGGAATATCGCGTGCAGTCGAACTAATTCAAACATCGGAAATAAAGCAGAGAACCTTACATTAAGAGATTATGAGACAAATGTCTGGGCGGGGACTCCAGGTTGCAACCTCCTTCCATTGCTCCAGGGGTTGCGTGGTAACGATGGGCGTACTTACAGCACTGTCTACCAACCCTCCACCGCTATGGCGCGCCGTTCTGGACATTATCATTTCGTCACTGAAGTACAAATATATATAGTACTATTGGGCGCCGATCAGGATATTGCCATTTAATCTTTCAACAACGAAATACACTCATACTCTAACGTGAGTACACATTTCGTGACCAAAAACCCTCTTCATGAGAGAAAGGGTCATTTTGTAAAACAAAAAACAAAAAACTTTTCGTGAAACCCATTTCGTGGGGGGGGGGGGGGGTGGACTATATATATGGGTGTACTTCCTTAGACGAAATGAGTGGTTGGACTGATTCCGTCGACGAAATGAGATTAAGACTGATTCCGTGGAGGGAATATGGACGAAATGACAATGTTCAGAACCGCGCCCCTGTCACTCAAACTCCCGCCCATATTCCCCCTGCCACCTACTACAAACATCCTCTACAGCAAGTGTCATGCTGATAGTCAAGGGCCGCTATGTTGACAGCGTTGCCACAAAAGGCAGGGTCAGTAGGGGATCTGGAGGCTTATCTTGTCTGCCTTGATAGCCCTCACCTTTTTAGGTAGTGGTCCTACATAATGAGTTTCTCCAAGGCCAAGTCGAGCAGACGACTCTTCTCGCGAGGCTCAGACGCTTGATTGCCGCCGCTTGCCGGAGCCTCGCAGATCCTCTTAAAGGGTTTGCAGTAATGCAAGGAGTTACTTCTAAACCTGCCCGTATGCGGACAATGCCATTAACCTTTACTTACACTAGATTCTAACGAGATTAATGGGTTACTATTACTATTTTCTCTCTATGATATCGTTCTATTTATCTTAGCCTGGTATAAACGTCCATAGGCTTAACATTAGGAACTCATATTCAAAATGCTTACGAGTACTCAACGGCTGATTAACAGATAAATATGTCCAGCCTAAGATAAAATCAGAAACATATTCATGCTTGGTCTGAGTCGCTCATTTGGAGTGCTTCAGAATATTCACTCGGCTACCACCTCATTCATATTACTGCGCGCACCAAACTTGATGGCGAATGGGGACACAGACCGAACTCTCATCAATTACGTTCTTAGTAGCTGTTATACTGGGAACTGCATAGAGTGATTTTAGTGGAATTTTCAGTTATTTCATGAGCTTACAATTAAACCAGGTTAGTTTAAATAACTCTAGGAAGGCGAATAGATTTTACCGCAAGTAGACAAACACCAATACATTTTGATGAGTTGCAGAGGCTTTTCTTTGATAAAATATGAAGTATGTATAGAGATAACAGGACTCCCTAGTGTCTTGCTGATGTATCAGAAAGAGATCTCTGATACTGAATATCAGCGGACATGATATCGTCCCCTATATTATAGAGGCTTGCGTACGAAACCGTCCAGTAATAGGCCTTAATCTGATATTTTTTCACTTTTTATTTCTAATTTTTATATTTTTAATTGAATTAGATATTGTAATTTTACCCGCAATACTCAGGGCTAGTATAGATGAAACCTGTTCGGAGCTCGGATCCCATCGAGTTTGAATCGCGTAGTAATTCAAACGAGATGGGATCGAGCTCTAACCGTAATCTTGAATAGGTTTCTGAATATATCTCACCCTTTACCTTGACTAATGGGCTAACCATTGTGACATTATCCCCTATTGAGTATTCTTCTCTAAATACTCAAAGGGTATTGGATACGAGATCCCAATGTTATGTCTATGGGTAGAAAATACCGGGGGTGAGATAAAACACTTTATCTCACCCCAGATATTTTTTCTCCATAGACTTAACATTGGGAACTCGTATCTAATGCCCATGAGATATTTAGGAAAAATATCCAATGGGGGATTATGTCACAAATGTTAGCCCATTAGTCAATGTAAAGGGTGAGATAAATTCAGAAACCCATTCAAGTTTAGGGTCAGAGCTCGATCCCATCTCGTTTGAATCGCTACATAATTCACGCGGCTTCGCCTTGTGAATTACTACGCGATTCAAACTCGATGGGATACAAGCTCTGACCCTAAACTTTCATGGGTTTCCTCTATAGTACATGCCGCTTCATGGTCAGGTTGTTGGTATTTGTAAAGGTCGCCAACCTCTTTCACCCTGTACTGCTCAGCTGCAGGTGTCTTCCAAAGGTCATTTGTGACACCGAATTAGAGAGAACTATAGTTCATCACATGTCTTCTTGTGTCTGTTATACCCGATTATTTTGGTCCCAAAACAATACAAGAGAAAAACTGCATAAAGACATATAAAAATATCACATTGAAAAGTAAAACCCATGTCAAATTGAATATAATGGTTGTAGATCACATTAAACGTTAAATTTGCTCATTTGGTATAAAGATGAATCATAATGATCTTATTTTGACTAATAATTGACAAGAATTACCAGGTTATGTCACCATGATTTGTAGGATATGCCTTGAAGAAGTATAAGGATAGGAATATATTTAAGGAAACATAGCGTGGAACTTTAAAGGTTTGTACTACCGAATGGAGGTGGATAAGCCAAGGATTACTCAAAGATAAAACATAAAAGAACTTCAAATAGATGAATTCATCTCCACCAGGAGAACACTTGCATATTGCAACATAAAAGCTCGCTGTTTGAGCAGAGTGACGAGAAAAGAGAAGTACAAAGCAGAAAGATTATACATAGAGATGCGACACACAGAATACGGCATCCGTTTATGGCTGCTACGTGATATCCGTTATGGAGAGAGATGTATTATCAGTTGGGCTTTTATATGCTTAGTATAGAATGATATGTATTCATACAAATGATAGCAATTTACTATCGGACTGAGTCAAACGAAGAGCATCGTTTTTGTACCATATACATATTCACTATATGCCCATGCCGTATATACAGTAAATACGCACCGTTTTGGTATATGACGTAAAAATACTGTACGGACCACTGGTCCGTACACTAAACTACGGACCACCTTGCCATACACGTTTATTAAGAAATTGCTTGTTAAGCCAAATGAAATTGATTTCTTTTTTAATTTCAGGTATATAGTAAATATATAACGTCCAACCATGGTTGTACAGGTACAGAACTCGATGATAATTTACCGTTTGTACGGAACTCAGCATAAATGCCTCGGTCTGTACAAACCGTAAATTACCTTTTCGTTCTGTGAACTGTACAGCATGGTCAGGACGTTCTATATAATTATTTATACCTCCGAGACGTCTGAATCTATCCAGCTATAAGTGCTGGTTGTATCAACACACAAGATATAGCGAGATTTGTCATGATTTGGTTGTCTTGTTAAATCTTGCTAAATTCTGAGTAATCATGTGCATTTTTGCCATGATGCATCAGTCTGGTTAAGTACATTTGCAGTGCTCTTGCCGCGATAGATTGTGATATGCCGCGATATGTCAGCTATAGATCGCGAGGTATCGTGGTGATGGAGCACCAAAATAGACACACATCATCGCGAAAAAATACACAAACCATGCTCGTGACATGTTGCAGCAAAGGAGGTAAGACTTATCATGATACTGAAGATATAACAAGACATACCAAGATATAACATGGCAAATCCATCGTGTTAGTGGAACCAGCGCTATAGTCCACTTCTTTATGTCTGGATGCAAATAATCACTGACCGACCTGGGTGTGCAATGGTAACGCCTATGGGGCCACGGTCCACGTAAATACAGGGGCATCTATATTGGCCTACTAAGCAAACGAAGCCTCCCCACGGAGAGCCTCGCCAATAATGTATGCCCCCAGGTTGGGCACACTGACAAAACTGCTGACCGTTGCCTCTACAGTGCTGGCTCTTGAAAGCAAGGTTAAACCACTTCCATCAACGTTTCTCACCGCGACGTTGGAGGATAAGTGCAGCTTGCCTGTCATCCCTAATTCACACCATGGATGAGTTATTGGCAACAAAAGCCAGGAAAAAATAGATTGAAAGCATCCGCGCATTATTTCATTTTAAAGAAGAGATTGATGTTTGTGCAAGGTTTTAGGCGATGTAGGGCCTGGTAAAGGGGACCCTGGGGCCCTGGCCACCGCCTCCATTATAGGCCAGGAAGTCATATTAGGGACCATAGTGAGATTCGGATTCAATTGTTTTTAAAATAGCTTTATTCACAGACGTATACTTTTCACAATCATGTCCAACGTGTCCGTCTCTTTACATCACAATGAAATGATCCATCACCGACAAGAGGCAAATAACAGAGTACCTCTAAAGGAGTACATACGGTATTGATATTCATTGCACCTGATCCAGTTAATTGGCACTATTCATTGCAGTTTTAGATATGCGAGTGAACTCAATCTAGAGTCTCAGCTAGTCCTTTTCTTATTTAGTGACAACGTACCTTTACTATGCTTTGGTAATGCTATTTACACAATACAGAAGCTAAAGATAAAAAAAGAAAAGAAATGAAAATTGACACAGGTCGGACTATATATATATATATATATATATATATATATATATATATATATATATATATATATATATATATATATATATATATATATATATATGGGCACACAGAACGACACATTCAGACAAATAGTGTTCCTCCCAAAAATTCTTATAAATTGACTTATCTAATTAGTTTAAGTAAGCACTTGTTTGTAAGTAATAACTAAAGGAAAAATATTCTCTGAAATTGCAATATAAAAATATTGCATCATTTCCAACCAAGCCTTTTTTTCTCTCCATTTTCCGCCCACCATGATGTCCAGTGCTTTGACAGGCAGATATCAGAAGGCTACTTACTACTGTTCTATTTAGATAACAAAAGAATCTATTTTGTCTTCTGCTGTGAGTACAACAAAAGTTAAGGTATCAAAATATTGACTTGATTAAACTGGATTTTTTTTATTTTACTTCCATATCTAATTCTATGGAATCTTCATTCCTATTCTAAAAGTCTACATTTTAACATTATTTCTGATAGAGAAAACGCCAAAAATGAAAACAGATAGATTATCTCATTAAATTCAAAATATATGTGACAACAAGTATGTTTTAAGACGGGGCGTATCAAAAGTTCACCTCCTTTGTCCACCGCTTGCGACCACGTAATCATGTATATATGTGACAACAAGGCCCATAATCTCTGGTTTAATATGCTACCTTTTGCAAATCTGTATATTTTTTTAGGTGAAAAAATAACTAGTTTTCAGTCCCCAATATGGTTACGCGGCCTATAGTATAGCAATCCTGAAGCGGGAGATGCCTGACGAGAGCAGGCGGCCCCTTAGATAACTTTCACTTTACCGGCCTTCATCTGCCACCGCCTGGAACCCAGAGCACTCTCGTCCAGCCAAGCAGACGATATTTTTTACCGAAGCAGCCGACATTTTGGGGGCTCGTTTCTCTCTGAAAAAAAACCCATGCGAGAATAAGCCAGCCGCCTGTTCACACATTGGTTTACAACGCCTTGGAAACTTGGGAAGGGAAGGCAAGAGGACAGAGTGCGTCCTGGGGTTGCACTAACAACGTATTCTGGCATAGCAAAAATACACGATATTGACTAGTTTCAGATACAAGTAGCCGTATGCTCCGAGGAGGTGACGCGTAGTAGTATCCGAGCGTAGGTGAAGATTTTGCGAAGAGGCCACCCCGAGGAGCATATACAACCACCTCTATCTGAAACCAATCTATATTGTACTTATTATCCACCTTTTCCTGACAAATAGCAAACCCATATTAGTTCATTTGAGGTATGCACTATTCTTTCATGTTCACTATTTTTCCGTATGCGCCGAGTTCTGCAACCCGAAGCATACAACATATCTGTATGCTCAGGGTATGTAGATACACGCTGCCCATGTGTTTTATATGGACACTATGTATTAGGTGGATAATAAAGAGGCATGGACGTCCTTGTGGTACGTGGTCCTACAGTCATGTACACTGCCTGTCCTCTGTAGAGGTAGGTCTGCCTCTCCGCACCCATGTTCTATTGATTTATGGGCCAGGTTTTGCGTGGGTGGCATTGAAGATGGGAGGATATAAACACCCGCCAGCCCGAAATAGACATACCATAAGGGGTATGTAAACATACATATATAGATAGAGAGATATACTGTGCAGTGCATGTGGTATGTTTCTATATAGATCGAGCTAAAAAGGAGTGAAACAAGGGCCTTAATACACTTTAGATGCAATAATATGAAGGGTTTTCTGTTGTTGTGTTTTTTTGCTTAGAATGGGGAAGAGTTCACCTAGATATTGCTTCACAAGTTGCATTTCGAGGATTGTAAGATTAAATTTTCTTACTTTGTCGTAAAAACCCGTTTACACAAATGTGTTAATGATAAAGTTTCTATGTAGCTAATAACAAAGGAAATATTATTCTTCACTGATCATACATCACCGCAGTTGACGTTTTTCAGATGAACCGTCGAAAATAGTTCATCCAAAGATTCAGATATCATCTAACATCTTAGACGTAACGTTTATGTTCTGATAAAATATTTTTATAGACCTATGCTTCTACTTATTTCCATTTCACTGTCTGTGAACAAAGCACGTAAAGATAACGTAGACGTATAGTATATAATACATTTCCATGAATCCTTGATTAGCCCTGGCAGATAGAATTACCTTATTTAATCGCCTTACGGATACCATCAATGGCATCATTAGGTGCCACCTGCCGGAATCCAATGGTCTAGTGTAGATATATAGTGTGCAATTTTGTTTAACACTCAATAGCGCCAATTGGTAATCTCGAACCCAACCCCATTGTACTAGCCTGAGAGCGAAACATGACAGCGATGAACGCTTCACCAGTACGAAAAAAACAACCTTTTTTCTACGTAATACCATCCGCAAATATGGTTGAGATCCAACCAAATCCAGAGACGTTGAACGGCACGTCCCTATGACACCTGACGAGAATTCAGTATAGATTCGAAACCACAACCTTGTAGATCTCTCTCCTTGAATTGGATAAGTAGGTCACGTACCACACACGGCAACAGTCAGTCTGACAGTAGCCGAAATTCCAATTCAGAAAAAATGACGAAAAAAACCCACCCAAGGGTAAAATGGTCAGTCCCTACATAATACAGGCACCGCCCCCCCCTTCCCCATATGCTATGATCGGCCCCTGTACACACAGAGCGGCGACAGCGAACGCAGCCGACCGCATAACTTCACAGACGTTGTCAGGCGCGAGTGGGGAAAAGCGTCATTAGCAACCAATGAACGTCGAGTAAACACATACGCTCGACCAATGGGAAGAGACGGCGGATTCGCGAACCTGACCGGGTTTAAACGCTCAGGCAGGCAGTTGTGTTACCATAGGGTCACATACTCCGTCTTCCACACACTAGTGTAGATATATACCTAAATTATCGCAATGTATCGTTCAGGATGGTGATGATCTCAAGTGTTTACTTTGTTACTCACTGCTAAAAGTGAAAGTGAATAGTATTCAGTTACAGAGTTGTCTAACAGAATCTGTCCTGTTAAGTTACACATTGAATAACCCGGTCTGTAATCTGAAGCCAGAGAGTTCATTCAAGACTTGCTCCTTTTATATGTTTTAACTTTTTTTTTTTTTAATAGACAACTCACTACTGCTTGCGAATCAAGTTCGATCACACCTTGTGAGGAGGGATCATTGTTCGTTTGGCTTTAGATATATATTTTTTTTCATCTAAAAAAACTCAGCGTAGGCATTTATTTTTACATTGTTTGTACTATATAGTACTACATTCTACGAAATGGTCTTTCAAGTGACCACTACAGATGGTCTTCTAGGACCCATTTCTTTTTATCCGAGATACAATACATTTAATTTCTGCTCGAAACAAGAAATCCTATAACACTTTCTATAAACAACAGTTTAACATAACCACTAAGATTGTCATCAGTTTTACTGATAATCCGCTGCTTTGGTTCGGAATGTTTCCTACCATCATTATCGTAGCTAGTGTAGAACCTGCTCAGTGTTACTAAGTTTTTATGCTAAACCAGGGGCGGAGAGAGTCCCCAGGGAGCTGCTCATCATGTTGTTAACCAGGAGCTCTCAGAGTGACTCACTGACTGACGGGTCAGGCCTCTTTCAGCCACTCTCTTGGGGAATACATCGAGCCATTCCACGGAGCTCTATGGCACGTTTCTACGGCCTTGTCTCCTTGCTTACCGCAAGAGGTCTGCAGCCCTAGTTATTTTACAATCTTTCCTCAGGCGGAGAGGATTACCAAAAGGATTATACGGGGAATTCTTTATTAGGAGAAATTATATATTCATGATATCCGTAAAAGGTCTCACTTTTCTCATCTTCATTACCTCATCAATTCACATCATTTTTTGTACACACACACACACACACACACACACACACACACACACACACACACACACACACACACACACACACACACACACACACACACACACACACACACACATTCAGAATAGAATTCGTTATCTCACCCCTGGTACAAGTTTAGTCATAGGAATAATTATATAGAACTGCATCGAGAATCGTATAAATAGACAATACTCCACGAGTTTGGATGGGCTGCAATCGTCATCGAGGCGAAGCCGAGTGACGATTACGGCCCTTTCAAACGAGTGGAGTTTTGTGTATTTTACGATTCAAGTGCAGTTCTGGATTTATCTCACCCCTTTTTATCAAATCAAATATCATCAAACTTTCACAATAATTAGAATAGACTTAGCAAATCCATATGACGTCATCTCAAATTCACTACGCCACGGCTGTGGCGTAGTATTGTCACTTTACAGGGGTGATCGTTGAGTATTTTTTCTAACGTTATTCTGATGGCTAAGCTTGTACCAGGGGTGAGATAACATTAGATACTCAACGATCACCACGGTAAAGTGACAATGCTATGCCATGGTCATGTTGTAGTGAATAGGAGATGACGTCATAGGCAATTGACCAATCAGTAGCCAGGATTTTAGGGAGAAAACAAGACAAGACAAGCGATTTACACGTCGCTTACTATGAAAGCATTGATATCCAGAACGCACTCCAATCGTAAAATAAACAATACTCCACTCGTTTGGATGGGCCGTAATCGTCACTTGGCTTTGCCTCGATGACGATTGCGGCCCATCCAAACTCATGGAGTATTGTATATTTGTACGATTTTAATGCAGTTCTATATAAATATTCCTAACATATGTGAGACATAGAGTACAATTCGTTTTGGAGTCGCTATCATTGCATTGACCTGATTGTATTGGGCCTTACCACTGGTTATATCTGAGGGGAGCTTTATGTAAGGATGGCCCCTTTGTCTGTAAGTCAGCCACAATCTCATCCTGAAGTAACTGTTTATTTAGATATCTTAAACCTGTGGCCGTATCTCCTGCGCATGTATACCGCCCGCTCCCGCTGTTCTATTTATGGCCGCACGTCACACTGTGACGTACGGGGTACAGCCACTTAATCGATACCAATAGTATACGGAAACTGGCTTACTGTCTTCGTACGTCAAAAATACGAGGTAAAATTATTGATCACATACATCCCGATGCCGAAGGCAGAGGGATTTATCTGATTGATAATTTTACCAAGTATTTTTGACGTACGAAGACAGTAAGCCTGTTTTCGTATTATTATTATTATATACCTAAAAATGGCGAAATGTAAGCTAGTCACGTGATCACATACCCCGTACGTCACAGTGTGACGTACGGCTATATATACGTCATGGATAGCAGCGGGCAGTATGTGTTGGTCATACGGCCATAGGTATATAATAATACTGTAACCCTGTTTCTGTATACTGTAGTTGTCCATCTCATGTTGAAATGGCACGACATGGGAAATGTTCTGTACATCTCCTCATTCGCCTCTATGTATTGGTGCACTTTTATATATTATATATCTTAGACGTTGGTGTCCTCTATGTGAACTTAAATCTCATGACTTCCACCAGGACAATCAATAGTAACCAAGGCATAGAATACCTTTATCATATCCTATCACTATACAAAACACACGTCAATTTAAAACAGAATTGATAGAATCTAATCAAATGGGTAACTTCGATATAATAGTAAGAGAAAATGTGGTTACTGAGCCCGTAGGGATGGCCGTTCAAGGTCTTTTGTCCATGAAATACGTCCCGACGCCGGAGGCAGGTTAACGTATTCAGTGAGAAAAAAGGCCGAGAATGGCATGTGAATTAGTGAATTCCAAAATGTAAGTCATAATTCAGCAGACGTAGTTTAGTTTGTAACTTTTATTTTTAATTATAAGAGCAGTGTTTATTCCCAAATTTCAAGACATTTCGTACAGCTTGTATGTGTTCAGAAATCTTAACATTGGTTATCAATCACAATATAATCTTATGTGGTCATATACTTGCTCCTATTTTTTCTTTCTCACGTTATTTTCACGGTAAGAAAAACCATAATAACTAACTTTCCAAATAATACACTTCGTTGCCACCCATCAGTTTTCACTTTGATGAATTGTTCCATTGGATTCCACTGCTCATTCATTCTCCAAATTGTCTGATTATCATATCAGATCACAGAAAGTCTTAGATAGTCCTTCAAAAAATAATATATTCCGGGTGCTGAAAGAGAACAGATACAGGTGGAGACATGGAGGAACATTGAGGATAATTGACACCTTCCAACATCTACAGGACAAGGAAGGGTAGCCATGGACAGGTTGACATATGTGTAAACAATATGGAGGAAATAAAGTATATAGCAGAGTATAACTTCACTAGGAGTTTAACTTAATGTGAGTCATGAGATCGCCTGTTGACCGTTATGTGCACATCACGTGCTACTGTGTCGACACGTAAAAGCACCATACAGTGGCCCTGAACTATTGACTATCACTTGTAGGCTAGGCTTTAGGGACCAGTTTTATCTGGTGTGCACAGGGTGTATAGTGGGTGGAAATGCCATGGATGACCCCAGGCGTATACACCACTTTGTTTTGCCGACATTACCGAAAGTGTCGCTGAAATGAAAGGTTAGAGAAATGTCAATGAATAACACTGATGGTATATCCCAGAAGCTGTTATATTTATTATAGGATTCAAATTTAAGCCAGTTTATGAGAACTTTGAAAAAGGACAACCGAAAACAAAAAGAAACTACAGATAAAATAAGTGCATTCAATTCAATTGTTGTCTCAATGTTTATTCAGGCTTGAAATTTTCAAGTTGTTGTTGTGGTTAGGATTATTTTTACAGTGCCTCAGATGCATTAATTGCGCTAATTTGTATTTTGTAGGCTTAAAAGATCGGATGTTTCACGAACCGTACCATAAACTGTGACTCGTTTTAGACCAATTTGTTATCCCTACTAATAACTATTACTCTCATCTTATTATCCTCCAAGAGTGAGTACTCTCTTTTTCCTTTTTTGATAATGTACATGAAAGATTATTGCATTAAGTCCCTTCAGCTGATAAATACATAACATTACAAAATCTTACAGCACCCAAAGATTCTCAAGGTGTATCAGAGAGCAGAATGCAATATATCTCCTTAGTATGGATATTAGTCTCATAAAGTCCCTCTTTATCTCCTTATATGGCCAATAACGCCAAGTCACGCCCACGAATCCGCCATGTATACCGGCACGAGATGCCCATTACTGATGGCATCGTTGAAGCAACATTGCCCGTTTTGCACCTGGCAGGATTCACATCCAAGGATGGAGAATACGAGCGGATCCAGGGGTCTAAGGCCCGGCGTCCACCTACTACGATATGGCACCGATATGCCCTACGATACGCCTCCCGATGCAAAATCAAAATCACGTCGGAAGGTCACCTACTATCGGGACAGTTGACCACGTTTCTGCGATTAGACACCGGTAAAAACCCATTGGGATGCATGGTGGATTGGCATGTCTAGACAGATGTCTACGATTTTGCACCTTCCCGATATGGCACCAATTTTGACATTTTGTATCGGTGCCATATCGGGAGGTCTACGATTCTATCGTAGTAGGTGGACGCCGGGCCTAAGTCACTGGCATTAGACTTTCACTGTTATGGTTCCTCAAATAGAGCCAGGAAAAAAGTGACCGGGAAAAGAAGATGAAAGATAGGTGGGGATAGCGAATGTTATATAAGGAGACTGTTTATATATCTCGAATATCACAGTTTTACGTATAGGAACTCTTTTTCTCTTTTTTATTCAGAAAAACAGATAGGATTACACAATGGCCCATGTGGGTACTCTTCTTCACATAAGCCGTGCAAAAACAAAGTAGGGCATCACAGGACAGGCAATAATACACAAATAAAAAAGTAGAATGTTCATTTTGTTTATTCAGGTCATATGACTCTGCTCAGTAAATGAAGTCTATTTTCATCACCTCTTCTTTCTTCAGTTTCTGATGAGGTTTCGGCTATTCCTTTCTTTGCGTATATGCACAACGATACACAATTGGTACAATTAGTAACAAGACAGGAATAAGACATTTGCAATTGAAAACAGGCACATTAAGACCACCAGGGGTTATCACTCAGGCTGCCAGGGGTCTGATAAGATGATACCCATACACGCGGATATACATTTATGGGTATTTGAACTCATGTTTGCACGCTATTCTAGCTATCATGTCCATTTGTCGATCGTAGTAATTCACAAATATGAGTATTTTTTTAAGACACAAACGCTACTGAAAATATCTAAGAAATGACTTTGAAAAGTCAAGAATTTCCGTTTTTTAGTGTTCAGAGTTCATCAGATTCTTAAATAAGTTTTGCACTTGGTCATGTTTGTGTTCTCACATGTGATCTTTGGACCTTTTTACATGACATATCAGTTTGTAGAGATATTTTTTATTCTTCTCTGGTTGAGCACCATCTTCCGATGACCTATAACGCTCACCCGTTGCTCTTTAGCATATAGGTCAGCATGGGCGAAGCCTCCTGTGTGCTTGTTGTGTTGTGAGGGATCTCCGGAGAAATAATCATCTAGGCAATCTAACCATGTTTTATCTGCACTTTATTAATTGAATAAAGCGTGTTAAAAGGATGAGGAGGAGGGCCAGGGATTGTGGATCCTACCGCAGTTTATCATCCTCTCTAACGAAGGCTCCGTTATAGCCACCTCCTCCCACGCACTCCCCCTACAAGCGCTTCCTCCTTGCTTGATTCCCACCAGTGTTTTTACCATGATGTGCCTGGGGGCAGTTTATTAACTAACGCCTATTTGTGGTCGGGAAATAGGCACGGGGAGGTGGCGCACGTGCTGAGAGCACGAAGAGAAATATCCTGCTGTGTTTATGTAATACACCTGTGATTGTTTTACAGCAGAATCACTCCCCTAGCAGAGATCCGGCCGCTTGTATCTCTTCACCAACCTGCCTGTTTGGGACAGAATCTGTCCCTTCAGCCGGTTTTTGAAGTTTCCTCAATTCTGAGCGATTTTGGGGGTATTCTGTGTTCTTGTAAATATAGATGCACATATTCATATGATTAATGATATACATTCATGTTGGTCTGTTGTGTGTTATTTCAAACCAGTCTCTGGGATTGCTTTCTTCAGTGGAAAGCACCTCATGTGTTGGAGGGTTTTGTTTGTTAACGTAACACATGTGCTCACTCGAAAGGGCAATCTAATCAACTGTGGATTCACATTATAAAGTGGTTAAAAGCTAAAAAAAACAAAACAAAAAAAACAACACTGGATTGTCCGTGAAGCTCATTTAACAATATCCATATTTTCGAACTGATGATATATGAGCTGTTTGGCTCTTATGACTTTGGACAGTTACCATGCTTTGAATCTGAAAAGCTTGCTGGTCCCCGCTGTCCTTGGTGGATACCCAGGGAATCAGGTTTGGGTCGGGGCACAGATGAGTAAGCGCTAGCGCCGCGAAAGATCTGCTGGGAGAGTGCAGCAAAATGCCTAGGGGCTGAGCCGCTGCAGTGCTGGAATGGACCAACGAATGGTGCCCCCTGGAGCTGCAGCATGTGAAATTGTACCTGGTGGGGTGTGTGGAATGTAACCTAAATGGAACAGAGTGGATTTCCGTGAGGACAGATAATGGGGACTGGTGAAGCACATCCTCTTTTCACCGTAATGGTAATAGCCCCACATTATTCCATATACCATATTTCCTTGGTTTGGAGTAGTAAGTATATATGCATGAGAAATTATGGCTTCCTAGTCAATATTGGACTATTAAGAATTATGTCATAATATTCTTGATATATAAATCACGTTGGTGGAAACATAAACGTTGCAAGTATGATGATATCCATATAAGAACAGCAGTGTGAAGTATAAGGGAGGTGGAAGAATACCGCGACTTGATTCGGTTATCTTCAATCAATATACAAATCTGAGAACATATGCCATCGCCGTAAGAAACAACGTTCTTCCTTTAATGCATAGGTCACATTGATAGAAGTACAT
The DNA here is from genome assembly GCA_950022655.1 of Alentia gelatinosa. NCBI lineage: Eukaryota > Metazoa > Annelida > Polychaeta > Phyllodocida > Polynoidae > Alentia > Alentia gelatinosa. Next base: position 107,620,392 of record OX465579.1, read on the forward strand.
GCGAACTGACCCAACATAAAAAAAAGTGTCCTATCAAGTGTGACACGCTGCGGCCCGGAATTGCACGTTTGGCTCACGCCTTGCTATCAGTATTATATAGTGATAACATTGCTGGTGAGGGTGGGGATGGACGTTGTTGTATGCTCGTGGTCTACATAGAATGTATCATGATGAATGTATCATGAGTTATAATGACATTGGTCAGAGTGGCCAGTAATGGTGCTTAATGTTGTGACAATAGTAGAGGGTGAACATGCAAAAAGAACACAAGGGTGGCCACTTCTGAGAAGATTAGGGATTGCCAGTGAGTTAGGTTATTACATAGCAATAAACTTTATACTTACAATTTTATCAAATAAAAAACACAGAAATGCGGAAGTATGTTAAGGTAAACCAATTGGTGAAGCATGATATTTGCATTGTATAAAAAATAGAAATGTGTGGGGAAAAAAGGTTATATACATGGATCATTGTATGAAGAATATGTGGTGGTTGCCGGCTCTAGTAGCGTGGCAGGTCTACCTTCGGAAAGTCTAGTTCCCGGCGATATCCCACCCTATGCACAATTACATAGGTCGGTTCGGTTTTCGGAAAGTATGAGCTAACCTAGTCACACAAAACACAACTCCACAACTTGAATAAACAACAGGTTGATTTTTACTACTTTCCTGGAATGATCCCAGTCAGACCACTCACAAAGTACAGTACCCTGACACTGTGTGCCAGGTAACACTGGATAGGCTAATCTGGGAAGCAAGGTTCCAGACACACCTAACCACCAGGAGGGTTCAGAGAACCCAACCATGAGGGTCCAAGGGTCTGCTCCTGAGAGAGACGTGCGAGGACAGCCTGTGGACTGACTGCAAACCCGGCACATATATAAGCCGAGTCACGTAATCCCAGGTTCTGCTGCGCCACTCTCGTGCGCACTGTCACCTGGAACCACTATGCAGCGGGGATTGACTCTCTGCACCATCTTCCGAGGAACAGACAAAACACTGCTAGATCGCCCAGCCCCCTACAATTATATGCAGCAATATAGTTAAATAAGCTCTAATAACAGAATAATTCTGTGACCATGTTTGCTCTGTAAATGGTGATAGTGGCAGTAGTTTTACTGATTTAAAGGATAGCTGGGGTGGCTATGGATGGTAATGGAATACATGTGTTTCTGTTCAACACCACCTAACGTTGATTTCCTTACCGAGGCCGTCGCTCGGACAAACACGGTCAAGTGTGGCCTCCTGCTCATAGAGACACACAGCAATCACACCTAGAGTGTGAACAGTAGGTGTGATTGTAGGAGTGATTACACTGCTATAACAATCAAGGGCATTGTATCAATGAGTCTAGACTGTCTACACTTCATAGTTGATAATTGTCTTGGTTTTAACTTGGAAAAAGATAAACATATGATAGCTAGGCCTACCAATGTATTATTGTGTATCCAATTCGGTGATCCTATGTTATATAAGCTATATCTAAGGTATTATTCAGGCGATATGCATGTATGACACACCAAATCTGAGCTGGAATTCCATATGATACAATGCAGTCGTTATCATATCTCTGGATATAATCTATACGGGTAATATCAACGTCTTATGCTCAAACACTCAGTGATTCAATGCTAAAGAATATGTTGCCAGGTGTTTGTTTGACTGCAGGCATTGCGTAACCAAGAAGATAAAGTGCGAAGCCAGCCTATGGAAAAGGTCTAATAGGTTTGGGGAGATCTTCATCACGGTACTGTCAGTGGTAGTTGATACAAAACTGGTGACTGTGTGGAACTGATGGTGGTAGCGGTGGCACGGGACTTTCGGCGCCTGATATGGTGGAGACGAGGCCGGAGTGACGAGTGCCGGCATCTGGCAGAGAAGATAGCATTTTCTAATCCCACAACTGTCCCCGCGGCCCATTTTAACCATGGGCTGAAGGGTGGCTAAACACACTCCAGTGAACAAACCACACGCCCTCGCCCGCCCAGTCTGGACACGACGCATGTATTGCCAGCTTGCTATGCTTCTTGTGGAACTATGCACAAATAGTATGTTCATCATTGATGAATGAGCGTGCAATTATAAACTAGGAGCAAATGTTATTTCCATTTATAATGGAAGAGCGCGGTATACCTAAATCATTTCATCAAATAAAAGTAAGAATGTATCAATAAACCCAGAGAATGAATTTAATAGTTTTTTTCCAAAGTATCACCAACAGGAATATTTATCATGTTATAGAAATCTACATTTTTTATATTTTTTTTTATGCTTTTATTCACATCTTTCAATGAGGAAAGCTCTTCCCATGAATACAATTGGTCAGTTCTCTAAATTAGTTACATTCGCCAGATTATAAGATGATGAGATGATGCTTCTACATTTACATAGTGTTACAATATAGGTATACAATGACAAAAATTGTCGTATGTTGGCTAACTTTTGATTTCGACTTGTGCCTGGTCTAGCATACCACACATCCAATTCAACTCGTCATGGTTGTGACTGAATTTTTCATTGAAGGTCTTGGTCAACTGCCCAATCACTCAAGACCAAAATACCTGATTGACCTACTGGTGCTTGATATATTTGAATCAGAGACACAGGCAGACGGTGAATGTAAACCTTTCAATTGTTATTCATTTATAATTGCGCGCCCATTCATCAATAATGAACATACTATTTGCTCCTAGTTTGTACACTTATCACACTCAAAATTGCCCTTTCTCTGTGATCTTGAACCATTTATAGAATCCTGGATTTCATCTTGAGTATTTTATACATTGAAAATATGTGATTTCTGTTGATTTCCTAGACTGCAGCGCACACACAATCACAAGGTCACTCAGCCAAGAAAGTTCTATTAAAAGGAACCAAGTCAGTAGTGGGGCAGGGGGTATGGTAAAGCTTGATACTGGACCCCTGCTCATCTAAACAGGTCTTTATAGTTGGTGCATGGATAGTGAAGTGTTAGATTCTTTACAGTAAGCTGAAACCCTGTGTGAGCTTCCTAACCACTAGATGACGTATATGAGCGCGATTTCCCGCGCTCAATAAATAACAATTAAAAGGTTTGGGTTACATTCAGTCTATAAATCGTTTCTGTAACCCAGTTGCACCCAGTCAACCTGCCATTTATGCAACTGCCTGAGTCTAGGATCCAAATATATCAAGCACCAATGGGTCTTGAAGTATTTCGGTATTGAGTGATTGGTTATGGTCAGCTGAGCATGCTTCTAAGACACTGAGGTACTGACACCCTTCTCCTTTCCCAATACCACAGTGAATACCACACAGATAGTGAAGGGATAGTTTTTTTGCAGTAGGCTGGATATCCATAAGTCACACCTCTAACCTTTAGCCAACGTATTTAGGGCGTATGAGCACACTTTAATAAAGACATAGACACTAGGCTATGATAAGTAAACCCTAAATGACTTATTTCTATAGGTTCAAAGATGACTAAGTATAAGAAATAAACTAATGCCAACCTCCCAGGTATATCACAGATGACTTTTAAAATGTTCCTCCAAGTTTATTAATCGAAATAAACCCATAGCACTGTGTCCTAGCTTGTCACATGGAGATCCAGTAACCTTACAGTTGCACACATTTGCGCACATCCCATCCCCTCTTGCATATCTGCATCTTTACATCATCCAGATACAGCCAAGGTCTATTTATACATCTACTTGCATGCTAAGCTTTGCCACCTGCATTGATGTACATACAATTACATATTGGCTATTTTTATGTGAAGCTTCTTATATATAGCGTGCAAAACATCACAAGTTTATTCACTGGAATATACACTCGTATGTTAATAAGTTCACTTTCGAAATTAGGTTATACCATGCAATGGACTATATGGGTTATAAACAAGATTATATACATGCTTTAAAAATATCACGGTGACCTTCAGATTTAATCTTGAGCGATCATTCTACCAGCTTACAGAACTGTAATATATAATCCTATGTACTGCTGATGCATGGTGGAGCTGGCCCAGTCTAATATTATTAGCCGAGTAGCCGTGCCTAGACTGATCAGTGATGTTCCAATCTCGGGAGAAGAGAGTGTCCGCCAGCACGCCGCCACAAGATCAGTTTGAGGGCAAGAGGATTATTCATCTTCATAGCTTCACTGTGCAGCTTCTGAGAAAGCCTCACATACTGACTTGCAATACTCACGATGGTCTACATTGTAGAGCTCTTACAGAGCAAACCTATGAAAGTTTAGGGACAGAGCTTGTGTCCCATAGAGGTTGAATTGCATAGTAAATCACAAGATGAAGCCATGTGAATTACGCAGCGATTCAAACAAGATGGGATCGAGGTCTGACCCTAAACTTGAATGGGTTTCTGAATCTATCTCACCCTTCACATTGGCTATTGGGATAACATTTGTGACATGATCCCCTATTGGATATTTTTCTAAATATCTCATGGGCGTTGGATATGAGAACTGTTATGATATACCTATGGACGTGTCTCCACCTACTGCCCGCTGCTGCTCATGACATATTTAACCCTTTAAGGACGGCCGCCTATGGCAGAACTACACACTTGGGGACGGCTACTAGTGAATATATACAGTTCTAGGGGATGGGGGCATTATCCTTTGAACTCAAAATTCGAAGGTTTATCATGTGATGTGATATATTATCCTTAATAATTGTATTTCTATTATCTAGAATTCGGAAATAGGATGTTACACCTACATCCTGTGAAAATTTCAAGTTTATTGTTAAAATATTTACTGCCGGTTGATGCCTTAAGGCAGCATCCGCTCTTAAAGGGTCAGGGCCGTATGTCACACTGAAATGTACGGAGTATGACAGCATGTGATTAGGTAAAATTTCACGATCCTTGGTAAAATTATCAATCAGCTATATCTCTCTGTCGTTAGCATTGGGATTTATCTGATCAATAATTTCAATGCACATTTTTGATATATGAAGACATTAAGCCAGTTTCTGTATAGTACAGATATGCATCCAAGGAGTCTCTATATCTTTTTATATTTTTTTTATTTTCATCTTTATCCTGAAGGTAACTGTTAGGGACCTGCAGTCCCTATCTACCACAGGCTTGTCATTCGCCAAATACTTGCAGTCTCAGGCAACCGGAATTCATTATTTGTGAAATATCTACAAAGCAACCATGTTGTGTGACAATAATGCATAGTCTACGAAAAGTAATTTCATCTCGATTGATTTGTCTCTAACAACTAGGAGCAAATAGTATGTTCATCATTATGAATGACCGTGAAATTATAGATAAATGACAATTAAAAGGTTTGGGTTACATTTGGTCAATGGATAGCTTTCTGTAACCTACTTGAACCCAGTAAACCTGCCATTTCTGCAACTGCCAATCTTGGATCCAAACATATCAAGCACCAGTGGGTCTTGAGGTATTTTGGTCTTGAGTGAATGGTCATGGTCAGTTGGGCATGCCTCCAAGACCCTGAAACACTGGCTTCCTGCTCTGTTCTCACGAGCACGCTGAATAGCATACGATAGTTAAGGGATAGTTTTCTCAAAGCAAGCTGAAAGTTGAATGTGACCACTCCAACCTCTAGGAGATATATATAGCGCATGAAAGCACGCTCTAAAAACAGAAGGAAAGGCTGATAGCTGGAGAGGCCCCTTATCATTGGCAGAGAGACAATGTTGGCACATGTCTTATATGTCAAAGCAGGACAGCACGGCAGCTGTGATGCCACCTGCCACTGTACCTCCGACTGCAGTGTTTATTAGAGCATGCTAGCACGCGCTATATACATCATCTAGAGATTAGAGAGGTCAATATAGACTTTCAGGGTACTGCATACAAACTATCCATTCACTATCTGTGTGATATTCACTGCGCTATTGAGAACAGAGCAGGGAGCTAGTGTCACAGTGTCTTAGAGCCGTGCCCAACTGACCATGACCAATCACTCAATACAGAAATATCTCATAGACCTACTGGTGATTGATATGTTTGGATCCTAGACTCAGGCAGTTGCAGAAATGGCAAGTTGACTGGGTGCAGGTGGGTTACAGAAAACTATCCGTAGGCTGAGTTTAACGTAAACCTTTTAATTGCTATTCATTTATAATTGCACGCTCATTCATCAATGATGAACACACTCTTTGCTCCTAGTTGATGGATACAGATACTGGGTTTCCCCATCATAAGCCTTGTTTTCAGGGATGTCTAGTTTATGCCAACACGTTACCCCAGGGATATGTAATTATAGCTCCATTGATATCCATTGGGAGTAGTACATTAGCTTAGTAGAAATTCCCCCATTTGAGCAGATGCATATATAGTATAAGAGAACTAGGAGCTAATGTTATTTCCATTTACAATGGAAGAGCGTGGTATACCTAAATTACTTCATGAAAAAAAAGTAAGAGAATATCATAAGAAATCATGTATTTGAGCCATCTGTATTTGATCAAGAATCAAGTATCAAGAATGTTTCAATTAACCTGGAGAACTAATTTGATAGTTGTCCTCAAGTGTCATGAACAGGATTACTTAATGAAACTAATTTCTGGTATTAAAATGAGTGTATACACATCCTAATGCATTAAAAATATCTCTGAATCAAGTCCTATATGGGTCTGAGTATAACAGGTTCAATAACTTGGTCAGTGGATAAAGGTAAGGAGTGTGTGTGTGAGAGTGGGGGAGAGGTGCTAATATGGAGTGACTCGGTCGAGATACAGTCATATGCCTACCCTTTAAGACTTTGCTATGACTCGACTGGGATTTGAATCCATATGCTCAAGGCGAACACCCCTATCATCTAGCCCCCATGCTTGGTGGTACTAATCAAAGCACGATTGGTGGAACCACCAGGAGTAGGATGGTTTTCAAGATCTCACTGTTTGTTATATCTGGTCAGAAAGGGAAGGCTTCATCCAACTGCTGAGGGACAAAACCGGGTTGATGTATCTACCAGGATCAGCATGGCTAAGTATATTTGCTCAAAAGCAATAGATTGGTCCATCTATTCAGAGCACAATGGATGTGTGGATCTATTTGAAATGATCTATTCAGAGGTTGAGAGTACCTAATCCTCAATGTGAATAATATGATGCCATGGCTGTTGGTTGGAAGAGGAGAGGAGATATGGCTAAAAGGAGGGATACACAGATGAGAAAAAGGAGATACCAGAATGCCAGGGATACACAAGAGCCATAGGAGGTGAAGAAAATGAGTGAGAAATAGGAGGATAGGAAGAGGGACTGGGGTAAAGAGGAGTAAGTCATTGAGAGGAAAGGACAACGCTCATCGCAGTAGGAATGGTTATGAAAGATAGTTCTAGGTTTTTTGTTTTTTGGGGGGTTTTTATCCGCGTATTTACACTGCAAGGCCTTCAGCTTGCGCCGGTATGAGTGACCTTTCAGTATGTTGGTACACCCATAATAACAATACATTTCCAATTTCGAGAAAGTATACGTGACATAAACGTCACTTATTTTCAGTTAATAGTGTCATCATCATGGTGGTAGCTTCGTAAGCTACCGGGTCGCAATTTTCAGTCCAATGAAGATAGAAAATGGTGATCTCACCATTTCGTAAGTTCGTATTCCAGTTTCTTTCATTGCTATATGATAACCATATTTGCTGTTTCAGAAGTTATCTGTTTCCTGGTGATAATCCTACGATTTGTCTAGTTTCGGGAGATACCTTCCGAATAAATATCTTGTATAAATTATAAATGGAATTTGTATAAATCATTTCTGCTCAAAAGCTAGGTTGAAGCACAATATAGGGTAGGTCAGGTTCAAGAGGATCAGTGCGACCAAATAAAGGATGAAGAAAAAGGAGGTAGGACAGGATCAACGAGCAAGTAAATAGACCAGGGAAGGTATTTTTGACACCTTCATTTAGATTGCATATACGTATAGGGCCTTCCGACTGGTTTCAATATATGCCAGGCGGCTGTTGAATAAACTAGGCTCGGACATACGCCAAGGAGATCTAAGAACGTGGGTCAACTTTGCCGAACACATATGGACGACCTTATGGATGGCGAATACTGTCTTAACAAAAAAACTAGATATCACTAAACGATAATCGTCTTGCAAGGTACAGAATAGGGTCTTCATGTAAGAGCCTAGCTTCTTCAACCGGCCCCAGGTTTCCGAATCGAATACAGTCCTCTTTGTTGTATAGTCATGCAAGTTGGCAATATCTATACAAGAAATCCGTTCATTTTGGAGCTGTTTTACAACATAAGTTGACCTCTTCATAGAGCATCAAATATGATTCATGTGTTCCAATCCTCAAATCAATAGAAGGTAACAATTGTCACTAAGCAATAGGAATCCATATTGTTCTCTGATGGACAGCACACATGTCGTTTGCATTATGGATATCCACATTGTTTACCATTGATTGACCACATGTATATGTCAAGAAACCTAATGATTAATAGAAAAATAAATACAAAAAAGAGAGATCGAAGCTCGTATTTACAAAAAGAATAAATTTGGTGTATCATTCAGCAGTTTGTCATGGTACAAGTTGTCATAGCATTGAGCAGCCGGGAAACCTTAGGAGGGGTAACCGAGAGGGGTTGGGGGTACGACAAGGTCAGTCAAGGGCCAACATCCAAATCCCATTAGTCTCTATTCACCACACGTATCCCTGCCTTCCTAATTAGGTCACCAGGTGACGCCAGTGATCGGCAGCTGTATGGGAGCTAACCCTTCATATCGACTCTTCCATAAATCCACTTTATCCCTACCTCCGTCCCTCCCTCTTTCCCCTACTTCCTTTTCCCCCTTCTGTATACCCCACATCTTGCGATTATCCAGGTTATCCTCTTGGTCCTGCATTGTTGTGCAGTACAGCGCTTAAAAGGCAGAGAGTGTGAACACAGTTCGTAAATATAAATAGACCAGCGGGATTCGCTGAGGTATCATGGCTGAATAAGTGCACATTGAAGCATGGATGCGCACAGCACTGAATGGTCAATCAGATTTGTATTTAAAGCGTATCATACATGCAGCACTTGAGCGAACTAGAAAGAGTGGTCACATAACATAGGGGGGCAGACGATTCTAATCTTACACTGCGCCTGGAGTAAGATCAACCCTGAATATCTGTGTGGAATTTACACTGTACAGTGAAGCAGAGACCCAGCATCCCCATCTACATTCAGTCTGAACAATCTATCTAGGAAATGAATACAGTGTACTACAACAACGTTGTGTTATAGGAACTGGACTCTGAATTTCATCAACATTCTTAAGTGTTATTATTTGGACATTTAAGTTATGTGAAAGTAATATGGACTGGAGATATACAATTATCTGTAGATAATGAGGGTATGAACTGGACTATATTCACAGTGATTGATATTCTACTTTGTCATCCATGTGAGTATCTTGGACTCTCAGTGCAAACGGAATGAATTATGTTATGGAAATATTCTTATGTTAATAAGAATAATTTTTGAAAAAAACTTGTGTATATGTTCAGTGTAATTCACACCACCTTCAGATATCATGAATTATTAAATTTTATTATATTTATTCTTTATTGTTGTTGTACATCTGGTCAGTAAGTGTCTGCACTTCTGACCCCACATGACAAGAGTGTAAAAGATCAACGAATACTCTACCTTGATAAGTAAATCGAACTTTATTAATGTGAAATATGAATAAATAAGTATCATTAGGTTCGTATGAATCTAATAACTACAGGTGTTAGCTTTCTGCCCCAAATCAATATGGGCAATTCTACAAGACAAGATTATATCAATATGAAATGACTATAATTCCCAAAATTCTTCCTCAGACGGATACGCAGTACATGAGTAGTATTAGGAGAAAACGCCCTAACTGTGGCCGAACTATGTCTTAGTTCGAGGTCACCTATCGCCGATGTTCGCCCCGACGCCTTAGGCGAAGGGGCGAACGTCGGCGATAGGTGACCGAGAACTAAGACATAGTTCTGGCCACAGTCAGGGCGTTTTCTTATTATTACATACCTTAATTCAATCAGAAACACGCCATTTATCGAGTCCCTAAGTCACAACCGCTCCATTTTGACACTGTCTGCTACGAACCGGAAGTTGCGCAGGATCTGTGTTTCGTGCATGCGCGATAGGCCGTCACTCGCCCAGCGGATGTTTGGCCTCTATTTGGTATGCGTGTGGTTAGCAGAAGATACGATTGGAGAGGAGATGCCAGGAACCATCGTAAGCGTGTCTGTGCGTCGCCCATTGCGGATCGTGTTGTTGTTATTGATCGATTTCGCGTATTTGAGCAGTTTAAACGGTGTCTGATGAATCCCAATCGTTAGTTACCTCGACGATTGGTCATTAGGAACTTGTAGTTGTTATGGGGGGCCTGTATCATGAGTTTAAAGTCCCGATTCGACGTCGTTCGCCATGTTGTTTTTGGTCGCGATGACGTCGAATACGCACGCTAGTCGAATAGCAGAGTCTAGGCTCGACACACGTTAGAATCTTGCAGTACGACGAAGCGCACCATAGTGGGCCGTAGTCGCGATATACTACACCCCCGTGAGAGGGTCGTATTTGAGTGACATTCGCACATAGGTATGTAATAATATCAATATTTAAGTACCCCTTGACGATACACTCCTCCAAAAGTACAAATGGCTTTCAACGCCATACTTTTCCCACCAACACGTACTATGCTCTTTCTGCACTTCCTCTCCTGCGCTCTTCCTCCTGTTCCTCCCTATTTGACACCTCTCTGAGTATTGGCTGTGGACGTGCACAGAATGGGATGATGAGGGTGGACACCGTGTGGAGAAGGGGCGGTGATAGGTGGGGCGGCGGCGGCGCAGGGGGCTGGGGTGGCGGCAGGGTCATAGATCATGTTGTCTCTGCCCACAGATCACCACACCCTTCGTGTCGGACCCCACGCAGGCCTCACGTGCCGGGAGGAGGCAGGGGTCAGGGCGGGGTAGGGTCTGGTCAAGGAGCCAATACTCGCCGAGAGCACTCACTGTCAGCAACATAACCACCCACCGAGGAGTATTGAACGAGGGTGTTGTATTACCACAAAAGATGGCGAGTCAGGTGTATGCAGGATGGGATTCTGATTGACGTGACCTGTCAGCGAGGAGATTATGAGTGGGAGACGATGAGGGCGGGGCTTTTATAGGGAGGTGAGATGAGGTGGGAGGGTGTCGATGGTAGTAAGCGGGACACTTTGTGGCCGACTGATGTGTGCGGAAGAGGTCGTCCGACCCATGATCGATGGCCAGTTCACGTCAATGCCTCATGGATCATTTGGAAATATCAGAGGTTGGTGACTTCCGCTGCAGTACGTCAGATCCTTGTTTGGTTATCCATACCTGCACTACGCGGTCCAGCCTCCGTCCTTCCTGTCCAGCACGGTTAAATCACTAGAGACCGAGATACCTCATTGACCCACTGGTGTTGGGTCAATTCGACGCTTATTCATTAATGATGAAAATACCATTTGATTTCCTCATACTCCTCTGCTGCTGCACCAAACCTCTATCTACCCATCATCAACATGTCGTAAAATTCTTGAAGGGGAAAAACCCATCCCTACCAATTCCCTCTTGCACCATCCCTGTACCACACAATCCCTGATAATGCCCTTCTCATACCTTGGGGACCATGCCGTCTTTTAGAGCATGCTTGTTGAGCATGGGAAAACACGCTCATTTATACATCATCTAGAGGTTTGAATGCTCACACAGGCTTCCAGCTTACTGTCAAGAAACTAACCCTTCACTATCCATGCACCACCTATAAAGGCCTGGTATAATGAGCAGAAGTCCAGTATCAAGCCTTACCATACCCTCTGCCCTACTACTGACTTTGTTCCTAAAAATAGTCTTTTTGAAGACAAAAGCATTCACTATGTCAATCCTTTCATGAAATGATGAACACTTAGTTATGGCTACTGTAATCTGCTACAAGAAAAAGAAACTATTAGATGACAATATTATCTAAATGTGATATTTACATTTCAAATCTGAGAGAGTCAGATCTGATCGGACACATCTAAATACACTGTATTCAGACCCACTTTGTACAGACCTGGGAAAACAGTTTTGCTCCCTTCAAACCTGTCATCCAGCCTTGCACCTGAGACTTGACCATAGACTTGCTGAAACCTTTGATCATCAATTTTCATGAAGACAGGGAGGGAGACTCAAATAGCAGTGCATAACAGTCTTAGTTTGAGCCTGTGCGTCCTGGCCCTGGCGACAACAGACTGTATTAGAGTCTATCAGGTACCAATCCCACAATGCACCAGAAAAATGGCGGCTGTTACCCATGATGCACCAGGAAAATGGTGGTAGTTAGCTGGCCTAATACATCTAAACAGAGTTTGCCATACATGGTAATATGCAAAGAGGTTCGGCATTTGAAAAGGGAGCATAAACAAACCTTGAAAGTATATCTGATTAAAAATTGGCAAACCAACTGTATAGCCATCGCATAACATTTTATGTAGAGCAATACAGACTTGTATACCCAAGCCCATGAGCTCAGCATTTGCATCCCATTTGATGAGGTACAGATACTGCAGGCTGTGGTGTGCCATTAGATGCTGTACGGCCTTGGTGTATTTCTTTGCACAGATGTAACTCCATAATCAATTTGTTTACGCTCCCTAAAATGAAACCATGTATATATATGTAAAAGCATATTGGCTACCCTTGGTCTAGAATACGATCGGACCAGACCAACCTCTATGTCGGAGACACAGGTTGGTGGCCAATCTATAGGTATCCCTACTCTGCCTGCCAGAACCACACATGTTCCCATCCCCTCCTTTCTACAAGACCCTCATAGTCCATGCCTCCTCCGATCAATACCTCACTCTCTCACCTCACACGCTGTCCGGGTCATATTTAACTGACTATTGCTTCTGAGATGCTAGCTTATCGATGGGAGAATATTATGAAATAATATAGCTCACACACCTTTCATATTTTGTTGGCAACACCAGAGATCGCTTGGTGTGTCCCTGGCTTTAACCCTCAATTTACAGGCCTGTCCATGCCTCACTTTCCCTTGCCACACCCCTCATCGCCACTTCTTACGCGGTCTGTCATAAACAGCATAGCACAGGTCAGTGAAGGGGAGAGTCACACACTCCCAGCAGAATTTCGCGGCGCTAGCACTTGCTAATCTCTGCCTCAACCCAAAGCAGGTTCCCAGGGTTTTCACTAATGACAATGGGAATCAGCCAAAATTTCGGATTCAAAAGAGGGGAACTGTCAGGAGATATGTAGCTCAAAGAACGCATTATGAGTTGGGAAATACTGTAATTGTTAGATGAGCTTCACAGACAATCCAGCTATTTCATTTTTCAGCTCTAAACCACTTTATAATGTGATTCCACAGTTGAAAAGACTGCCCCTTTGAATGGGCACATGTGTTATGTTGACAAACAAAGCCTTGCAACATATGAAGTTCTTTCCACTGAAGAAAGTAATCCCTAAGACTATATCTGGTTTGACATAACAAATAATGAAAATGAGTGTATACTGTTTACCATATAAGTATGTACATCTCTATCAATAGGTAAAACATAAAATTCTCCTCAACGTGTTTGGAATATAAGATAAATGAAGGTCTGACGTATGGGGCAGAGTTTCCACCACACAGGCAGGTCGGTGCAGAGATACAAGCGGCCGCAGGAAGTAATATAGTAAAACTGGATGAGTTTTAATCTTGGCCACCGTATGACACGACTGGAGTTTGGCATAGTGACTTCATGAGGCATGGCCGAGTGAAGTCCGGAGCCAAAACTCCAGGAGTGCCATGCGGTGGCCATAATTAAAACGAATCAGGTTTTGATTTTATCCTACCCCGTCTCCTCGATTTTGGAATATTATGTGATAACAATCCTGTATGCCACTAGTGGCATATAAAACTCTGTATGCCAGGCAGCGTGGCATACCGAAACTCAATGTTAAGCCTATGGGATTTTATATTAGGGGTAGGATAAAGTGCAGGATCTATGCTAGGAGAGTGGGAGACTCAGTGAGAGCGGCAGCGGTAGGGCGGTAGAATAGGTCGGGGACACCCTGTAGGGTGTGGTGGGTGGTGGTGGGTGGGGGTGTCATCGCCGGTCAGGTATAATCAATTCCCTGAGCCCCGGCAGCCGCTATGCGGGCCATCTCGTTATCGTGCCGTCAAAGCATGCCGGCAGAGGCCATTTGTGGCCATGTAGGGTGGAGAGGTGGAGGATAGAAGGACAGACAGAACCCCCTCCGATATCGGCGTACATGTACTGATGATTGGACCGTATGGTTGGTTATGGAGCATGGGGTACTGGCAATACATACAACTTACATTGATCTATTCCTATATACCTATGGCCGAACACTCTATAGCTACATACCGCTGTTGGGGGTGAAGTAACTTTACGTTTTCTTAACTAGGTTGGTTTTTTTTTTACCTAGGTTGAATGGTTGTTGTTTTTTTACATAGGTTGACACATTATGACGTCGCCGTGACGTTGCCGCATAGCAACACGCATCGCAAGGCTCATAGTCGCTATGAATGCGGCGGGAAACCGGCGGGACGAAAATAAGGTTGGACATGGCTTCGCATGTGATCTGCAGTGAAATCGCCGTTTTTATCGATATTTGAAGGCATATAAGAATAGTGAAACCAGCCCCCTGTGAAGAAAATGCCCGAATTACTCAGTAATTATTATGTTGGCAACCACATTTTCCATTATACCCATCGGGAAAATTACTTCATTCGGCCAAGACCCCGTGAAGAATTTTACGACCCTTACCTCGTAACTTTGACCTTCTATCACCCGGTTTGGGTTTCCCCATATATGGCCATCTGTATGAGTGTTTCGGTATTAACATGAAAATGAAGTGTTAAATGTGAAGTATATTACTTATAAAATGAATGACTCGATGGGGAATTACAGTTTATGGTATGTTTGAGCGAAAAGGATTTGTTATATAGTCAATATTTTGCAATCGTAGCTGTAGTATGTCATCTACCGAGCCTAGGACAGGGCGGTCAGTACTATGGAGAAACCAAACAAGAGTTAGTCATGTTGTTGTTTATCGCACGACAGCAAGATCGTGTATTACTGCGTGAGGCGAAGCCGAGAGCAGTAATACGCGATCTTGCCAGAGTGCGATGAACAATACGACTAACTCAAGTTTGGTTTAGAATTTATCCTACCCTGCCCGTCTAAATTACTTCTACATTAACAAATGACGTCATTTGTCAAGTGTATCCCACTAGAGCGATATTTTTCATTTTTCTGAACTCCAGACTGAATACAGTGACCCAATGTTATGCCTATGGAGATTTTTATTAGGGGAAAATAACAGGACAGATATCAGGACACTCAAGTGTTTATGCAATTTCTCTTAAGTACAAGAGTTCTTCCAATTGAACAGTAATTGGCATATAATACCGTAAACAGGTAATAGTATTTGTATATATGCAAAGAAGGGAGGCAATAATGGGCTACTAGCAGAGGTAAAATTATTGTTTAAACAGGGCTTCACAACTGTCAGACAAAGCTAAAATGACTGTCAGAGCAGGGTTTTTACTAACAGGGCCACGCCATCAGCGCTGTGGAAGCGAGCAGCTAGAGTGAGGGCCATCAGTAGTAGTAAATGGAGTAGAAAGGATGCGATGCCGGCAGTGGTAACGACATTGATATAAACTAATGGAGCAGAAGGGTGAAGGATAGCTGGCTGCAGTCAGGGGTGAGCGGAGTGAAAAACGAGGAGGAGGGGAGGAGAGAAAAAAACTGAATGTTAGAAATAGCATTAAAAATCCGTATACCTCACTGTTTATTTTTTCTTTTTACAATGCTCATTGGGTCTCTCCAGGGATTCGGAGTAATGAGGAGCTTTGTTGATCACATGTCAGAAAACCGGGAACTAACAGAATTACCTCTGCCGCTTTTTTTTATGAAGAAAAGACAGCGAATTGGCTTTACATGCCGCAATTAGTTAAATGAATTGTATAGATATGTGGCAAAAGAATATAAAGGAGGCATTCTACGAAAAAAATAGCAATTCGAAAATAGCAAATCATGTTTCATAAATAAGTTACTATTCTTCCCTTTATATGTCATAATACCGCATGCAGTTGTAGAGGAATTTACACCTTAATATTCTTGGGGTTTGTTTAAATCAACTATATAGACAATATTGACTAATTTAAGCGTTCGCATGCTCCCAGGAGTTGACGTAAGTTCTTTTGATCGCTCCTTAGCAAAACACTATCTGGATATAGGCAATGCAACTGCAGCAATGGCTTTACTGGCAATTGCAGTGGATGGCAATAGGCGTTACTTTTATCTACCTGACGGTAATGAATATTGGATTAGCACTACTATAAAGCAGTAGAGGATAGTCATAATGGCCCACAATGTCTTTTATTGTGCAATTTTGATAATTTCTTTATCTTCTTTAATACAATTATCACGTACTATTCTGTATATGCTGTGTATTAGCCAAAGTGAGTTTTATGTCACTTCAAGGAGGTTTTCAGTTTAATTTTTGGATATAAGCATTCCAAAAGAGATTTCCAGTAATACATTAGAAAGACAATTTCTAAAAGCACGTTTCCCCCCTATGAGCATGTATCACCGTTAGATGATTAGATAGCCACCCCTACATGGTGGTACAGAGAAGGCACCCGCTTCCCAATACAAAACATCTAACAACCAATGCCTCACACTCTCTAACCACCACTGTCAGACGTCTATAAGGTCTAAACCTCGCGCACAATACCGCAACCCTTCGGCATGGATCACTCCCTGTTCACACGCCCGCCCTCCGTTGCCCGACCGGTCGTTATGCCCCTGTAGACGAGACTAATCAACCCGGCTATAATTAGCCACCTCCTGGTCGGCAGCAGAACAGGAGGGGGAAGGCTGGGCGAGCTGCTCTCTGGACGAAGCCGGCGCCAGGAGCAGCTCGAGGCCCGGCGAGCAATAGAGGAGGAAATGGTGCTCATGGAGAGGCCGGGGTAGCAGACCCGCGAGCCCGTCGTTGAGGCCATTGCAAGCTGTTATTAGGTCGGTCTCTGTAGTGGCTCCGGGCGCGATGGACTGAGCTGCTCACACGCCAATGGTTCTCCCCTATCCTGACAGGCCTTTATCTTAGCCTGGTGTAAACGTTCATATTATCTTAGCCTGGAATAAACGTCCATAGGTTTAACATTAGGAACTCGTACTCAACAGGCTTGCGAGTACGGTAACTCATTCTTAACGGGTGATAAACAGATAGGAATTTCCAGGCTAAGATAAAATCAGAAACATATTCGTGCTTGGTTTGAGTCCCCATTCGCCATCTCGTTAGGAGTGCTTCAGAATATTCACTCGGCTATCGCCTCTTTCATATAACTACGCACTCCAAACTCGATGGTGAACGGGGACACAGACCAAACACTCTTCTTTCTCTGGCTCAACGTTAGGAACTCGTACTCAACAGGCTTGCAAGTATGGCAACTCCCTCTCAATGGGTGATAAATTGAAAGATATTTCCAGGCAAAGATAAAATCAGAAACTGCAAATCATGTCTATGAGACATATGGGTGTATCTTTTAATTCCTGATGTTGTTAAAGCACTATTCTTTTAAGCTTCAGAATGCAGTACAGTTTTTAATTTTTTCACTTTGCTACTAAGGATTTTACTATGTCGTTGTGGTTGGAAATATTTTGGAAATATTTACCTCGTTCTTCGAACTCGTAAATATTTCCGACCAAAACAACTCGGAACAGATTTCATTCAGTCACACTAATCATGTCATCCTACATTACCACTCAGTGATGGGCGGGATGAGGCGGGGTCAAGGCGGGGTCGGTCCGGTACAGAGAGCCGGGCTGGAGTCGTGGTGGGTCCGGATGGGCAGTAGACAGGGATGATGAAGTCGGGACTGATGAAAAAATCGGAAACAAAAACACAAAAAAACTGGGGCGTATTCGGGGGGGAGGGGACGCCCCCCCCCCCCCCCCCCGTGCCGTCAAACAACATTTCGGCACGTGACGGAACTCTGATGGCAGTGTCAACGGCCCTTGGCGCGTTTAACTGCCGCCAAGGTACTGACTGTGTCGATTTCCCGGCGTGTGCGTCAATGCTAACGGCCTATGGAGGTTTACACTATGTTAATGATCATATTTCAAGATGCAGAAATTTCTGATTTCCGCCAATTGTCGGCGAACTTGCATCCCTGAGTAGAGAAGAGGTTAGAAAGGGCCCTGACAGAGGGCTGGATGTGAGTGAGACTGGATGGGCAACAAATGACCCCAGTTGGAACTGACACATGTCTAGACCGGTCGAGATGGTTGGTATATTTATTTTTTAAGACTTTTATTTATACTGGCGAGCCCCCGGTCAAGGTGGCTGGTCTCAACGGACCACCAGTTTACAACACGATGGAATTACAAACAATTATTTCTCATTTGATCAGGCGCATATACGCAGCACATATAGGGGACAGAGCCATTGTTAGTTCATGAAGCAGTCACTAGGTGGTCGGGGGACAAAACCTGTATTCTGGCTCTTCGTTCTTACAAAATTCTGCTGCCTCTCAATGTTTTACCAAGGTTCCTTTGACTCTCTACACCGATCCCAGAGCAGAAAGATATAATGCTAAAACCAAGGACACGATGTTTTTCACATGGAACACTTTATTTACATATGTGAGCAAGGCAAGAAAGTGACATTTCCCAATTATCACTCACTTCTTTGTACCTCCATTAGTGAAGAAGAGCTACTTCGTCACCTCCTTTAGTGAAGAACACCTACTCGGGGGGGGGGGGGGGGGGTCATGGCGGCGCCCATGGATCATAGGCTATATGCCGTATACAAAGGGTATGGTCAACCATATAGGATACAAAATTAGGTAATGAGATGGTAAATCGCATATAACCAATCAGAGGCATGTATCTGGGATGTTTTGGTCGGGGTGTATGATAGGTTGTGTGGGATGGAGAGTGTGGAGTCTGGGGTTTAGGGGTGGGGTCGCGAAGAAACGGGGACGACGGGTGAAGATTAAAGCTGCCTGAGACGGTGGGGCATTATTGGATGGAGAGGGGCATATCAGAGTAGAGCAGATATGATTAAACAGGGGAGGGTGTAGAGTGGGGCGTAGTAGGGAGGAATGAATGCGAGGGTGAGCCAAGCACTCTCCTAGCATAGATCCTGTGCTCTACTTCCTGCAGCTTAGATCTCTGCACCAACCTGCCTTTTCTGGGCAAAATCTGCCCCATACGCTAGTTTTTCCATATATCTTTGAGGAGGACTTTATGTTTTACTTGTAAATAAAAATGCACATATTTATATGGTAAATCATATACTCTCATTTCTGTTATTTGTTATGTGAAACCAGACATAGTCTCAGGGATTACTTTCATCATTGAAAGGAACCTCATGTGTTACAGTGTTTTTTGACACATGTGCTCACTAGAAGGGACAGTCTAATCAAATGTGGATTCACATCATAAAATGGTTTAGAGCTGGAAAGTTGGATTGTCTGTGAATCTCATTTAACAATTACTTCATTTCCCAACTCATGATATATGAGTTGTTTGAGTTTCATGTCTTCTGATGGTTTTGAATCTGAAATGGTTTCCCCTGGGTTTTAGTGGATACCTGGGGAACCAGTGTCAGGTTAAGGCAGATATCAGTAATACCTGCTTCCCACTAGGTAACTTTGGGGCATGTGTAGAGTTCAGTTGGGGACTATGAGTACCAATTTCTGGGAATCTCTCATGTCGCTATGTGGAAATGCAAAAATGCAAAGACTCTTTCCCGTCCCTTAAAGGCCCATTCCCACTAGGCGATTTCTGCCCCTGAGACTACTGCAGGGCATAATCGCCGGGAAACGCCAGTCGCACAGCGGGTGACAGGGCATAGTCGGCGACTGTTTGAAATTGAATTGCAAGAGACTGGTGCCCTTTTGAGAGAGAATCCAGTCGCCGACTCAAGCCCGAACAGCGGGGGGTAGGGGAATAGTAGCCGACGATTTTGCCATTTTGCATTCCCACTAGGCAACTCAGCAAATTCCTAGAAATTTTGGATGCCCCTAAATCGCTTAGTGGGAACCGGGCTTAATGCATAAGTTGCCGACTCAAGTCCATCCCAAAAAGGTACTGCTCTCTGGCGATTTTATTTCAAACATGTTGAAATAGGACCTCCCACCCGCTGTACGACTGGCGTTTCCCGGCGACCATTCTGGGCACCAGTCTCTGGGCAAGAATCTCCTAGTGGGAATCAGCCTTTAGGGCTAGCGCTATGAAAGATCTGCTGGGAGAGTCTGGGCCAAGCAGAAGGTAGCGCAGAAAGCCAGGCCCGACGCCTACAGAGTGTGGGAGCGCAATACGGAGTGAGATGAAATGAAGTGTGACAGAGCACATCGGGGCGACTGTGGAGGGGAGGAGCGGGTGGGCGGTGGTCAGACGCGCAGCAGACCAGCGTTGTGAGGCTAGAGGATGATAGCTATCACACACACACATCAATGATGATTTAGAGTATATTGATATATTGATATGTCTACGTATATTGTCTCTGCTGCTCAATTGAAAAGAAAGTCGAAATGGTGAATGTGATCCGTGAATACAACTTTGTCAGAAAAGAAAGAAATGCACAGAGACACGCACACACGTATAAGTTATAAAAGGAAACGCAAAATAGCCGCTGATATTCTCGAGCACTACTTTGCACGCAAGGGGCCCTTTTTTCCAGATCATACTGAGTAGGACACGGTTTTCCGTATCCTACTCAGAAGGATATGTAGGCTTCATATGTTTTGTATAGGGCACATAGCTATTCAGCATTGGAAACTTGTGGATTTTGGGCTTGCCATAGAGGAGCATTAGCCTCGTCTCAGGATTATCTATAGATTATAACAGCAGAAAATAATGGTTGTCATCCGACTACAGTGATATTATCTTACAATTTCCTGGCGAATGATAGCAGAACTAGCAATCACTCTGTGCCATATATATATATATATATATATATATATATATATATATATATATATGTATATATATATATATATACATATATATGTGTGTGTATCCCATTAGTCATATATAAATATATAAATATATATATAAATATATATATACATATATATTATATATAATACATATATATATATATATATGTCTGTGTGTCCCTCGGGCCGTCACATTAGACGGCGGGCGGCGCCGAGGCCGGCGGAGGGCACGCGCCCTGCCCCGCCTCCGGTGCCCGAGCGCCCGTCTCCGTCAGGCGTGGCCCGCTAATTGTTGATCAATATGCCCGCTGCGTCACAGCCGTCACGGGCACGTGCAGGCTCCCACGCCCTCACTTGATTAACGCCCTTCCACACGCGCCTATATCATAGAGTGCACGTACACTCTACCCTCACATTCCCCCAAATGACCGTGTTGGAGATTCCACAGGCCTGCACACGTCTGTGCTTCCTCCGTCCTCCTCCCTGCCCCCAACCACCACCTGCCCTGCTCGGAGCACCTCCCTATCCCATACCCCCCCCCCCCCCCCCCCCACCCACTATAGGGCACAGAGTGATTGCTAGGTCCGCCATCATCCACATTGCCATTGTAAGATAGCGCCACTGAAGTCGGGGGGCAACCACTGTTATCAGCATTTATAATCTATAGATAATATTGAGACGAGGCTAAATTCCTCCATGTAAAGCCCCCCAAAATATATTTGACAAAATCCATTGTTAATTGGTCCCGACACCTGGTGTTTTGTAATAGCTATGTGCCCTATAGGCATTATACCATGCAGCAGGACCAGACCGCAGTCGGACGAGTGATGTGGGGATCAGAGCGGGAACTTTCTAAGGGCTAATGCATACGATAGACTCGAAAGGTCAATATCCCTATAATTTCTCAAAGTGGTGATACCCTGGGGAGTTTCGATAGACACTGGAGTGGGGATACTCTTGTTTCCTCTTTTTATCCCTTTAGTAACGACCTTTTAGTTCGACATGTTATGGGTTTCTGCTGGTGATGTATATAGGTGCCGCCCGCCATTATCTGTTAATAATTTACCTAGTTGGCATCCATACATATGGGGACAATATGGAGAATAAGATCTACAAGGATCTATAATGTTTAGAACCTTTTCTTGAATCGGCCACAGTGTCAATGGAATTCTTGGAAGGACGGAGGTAAAATTAAAAAAATGCTGGCCACATATAAATAGTGCATGTATTGTTCCATTTTCCCCTTTCTTTTTGGAAATGGGCTTTTATTTCCATGAATTTACATTATCTCAATGGAATATCATTCATACATATGCATTAGGCATTTAGTTCCTTCATATGTGTTTAACAGGATTTAGCATCAAATACGCAGCAAATACACAGTATTTATAAACATTCAATAATGTCATATGTCCATAATCATATATTCCTAACAATCTTACCAAGGTTATATCATACATTAAAGGAATAATATA
This sequence comes from Alentia gelatinosa, assembly GCA_950022655.1. Classification (NCBI taxonomy): domain Eukaryota; kingdom Metazoa; phylum Annelida; class Polychaeta; order Phyllodocida; family Polynoidae; genus Alentia; species Alentia gelatinosa. The sequence goes on from OX465579.1 coordinate 107,642,839, forward strand.
TAAATAATTAGGAAGGGGATTTCCGGATTTATGGTTAAACATTATGCAGTTCTTTATCTCACTCATGGTATTTTTGTCCCAAAGTATAAAGGCTTAACATTGGGACCTGGTCTCCATGCCCCTACGAGTATTGCAGTCCATTCTCCATGATTAATACTGTGCAATGTCCATTCTGTTAGTGCGTACAGGGGTGAGAGACAATACAGAAAGCAGCTCGTCTGATCAAAGTCATTGTTCTTCAACTCTTTTGAGCATTATGTTGCCTATATGAACAATATATTCACTCTACTGTCGCCTCTCTCATACCACTCAGCATCGATCTCATGGAGAACGACAACTTTGTCCAAAACTTGTTGGTTTCTTTGGTCATTTTTGATATAAAAGTAATGATACCCTATTTTTTATCACCTACCCTGAATTCCTTAATCAACTTAATTTTCACAGCAGGTGATGCTTTGCTCTCCTTTTATACAGCAGCGCAGGTGGGACCCTCATTCATCAGATATGCACGACCTATAGGGTACATAGCCATTGTGTTAGGGATGCGGCCATCTTGTCCCCCGCCACCCCCCCCCCCCCCCCGACGCTAAACATCAATGGATTTTATTACAACTATTCTTCTTGGTTTATTATAAAATGCTTTTAACCTCGTCTCACGATTAGCTATATATTATGACAACAGCAAATGGTGGTTGTCTCCCGACTCCTCTGGCGCTATCTTAAAATTTCCTGGCAGATGATGGTGAAACTAGCAATCACTCTGTGCCCTATATGCACGACGATAAAGATGCTAAAGATATCATGAATATTGATTTTTCTGGATTATCATGTGGATTATGAAACAGAGATGAAGGTCATATTGTCGTCTCCTCAGACCGTTTAATGATTGAACTCATTATTCTGTTCTTGTGCGGAACGTTGCGTGTTAATAGAACCACCCACAGGGATGTTCATTATATCGCCGTGCCTACCCCTCAGCGATGAGGAACTAAAACAGATTAGTGCCGTGAAGATTATTCATCTTGTCAACACCAGGAATCTGCTCTATCATGTTGTCACGATACTGAGGATGACGATATAAGGCCCGTTTCCATTGGCCGACGAAGATTGCCTAGACTTTTTGAGTTACACAGAAAGTCTGCGGTGGTGCCACTGACTGTGCGTCGGTATAGAAAAATCGCTCAGGGTAGTAGATTTCACTCAGTGACCAAGCTTTCACTCAGTGGTGGGTGGTGCCACTTTGCATAATCCAAGCAGAAAAAGTCGTGGGGCATTTCACGACCTTGGTTGTTTCCATTGACCAATATTGAGTCCACAGTGCCAAAAGTCTGTCGGTGGTTCCTGACTGTAGATCGGTGACGGGAAATCGGCCAATGGAAACAAGCCTATAGCAGCACTGTAAGGTCAGTAAAGACAGTGATAAATGTTTCAAATATCTTCCCATATGGCATCACGTAATTTTATGTTTATTATCCATCGTATATATTTGTAAACCACGACCCATTATATAAGACCTGTCAGATACCATAACTGTGGATTCTGTTGTATACGGCCTTCAAAATCGTGGTATACGGGAAAATAGTCCCTATGTGCGTTATAGCAAATAGAATAGTCCCTGTTGTTATGCACTTTAATTTGGCAATGTCTGGGTTTATTTTTTTCGAAAAGCTGGCTAATAAATGCAACAAACGATGGCTTTGTGGACATTCGCCTGTGTGAGCCACTCGAGGTTGACGTTGTGATACATTCCCAAGCACTCGTGCATTACTACGCGTCAACCACTCGTGATTTACAACCGCCTATCTATAAACCCATCGACATGCAGAGAGGAATCATCTTAGCATGCTATTGAGAGATTCGGATCTCGCATGCCCACTTCGCGATCAATTATACGCACCTTTGTGTGGCCTGTCTACTTCAGTGCCTCGCAAAATACCCTTTTGCTACCTTTATCAATGGCTCCTCTATTTTGTGATGGATCTTGGCGTTTATCTTGACTCCGGTATCTTCCTCATTCGCCTGCGGCTATTTCTCTGCGCTAACCTGTCGGCGCGACGTGGGGCCCCCTGTTATGACAGTAAGTGATGGCCGGCGGGCGGTGGGAAGTATCATCCCACTCTGAATACCCGTAAGCTGGGGCCTGTTTCATAAATTTCGAACGATCATCTAAAAGATCGTATACTGATCGTAGGGCTGATATCGTTGCATAAATGGGTTTGGTCGTACACGTACGACCTTTGTACGATATGATCAAATATCGTTACACAAACATTGACCTACATCGTGCAAATGGTCTTATATCGTCCAAAATCGCCCTAATGTACGACACCTCTAGAGGATGTCATGGGTCTCGATTCATGCATTCATTTCATTCATTCAGATCTAAAATTGAAATAAAGCTTTATTAACGTTAAGATACACAACTTAAAAAAAATAATCCTTGAAAAATGACTAAAATTGACTGAAATAGCTAAGGCCCAAATTTGTGCTGTGGGTTGAATACCAGGAGACTGATCATTAAGACTGGAACCCAATAGGTCATAAGCACTATGTATGGATGGGAGGGGGGGGGGGTGCATAGCTACCACATAGTAGATCTATGATCCCTTAAGATGTATGTCAAAGAACAATAATTTGAATGAACGATTCATGTGTTTCCCTACAATCGGCTTTATGTAACCAAATTGGACGACCATCGTCCACGAGGTCGTACATCGTTGGATAGATCTTATCGTACAATGGTCGTATCATTCGAAATTTATGAAACAGGGCCCAGGTTTCTAGTAGACGGCTGTTTTACAGGCCAAGCATCCTGGGGTCCGTTACATAAATTTTGAACGATACGAGCAGTGGACCATGCGATCTCATGAACGATGTACAACTTCGTAGCAATCCATGGCCCTCTTACATAAATTTTGAACAATACGACCATTGTAAGATAAGATATATCCAACGATGTACGACCTCGTGGACAATGGTCGTCCAATTTGGTTACATAAAGCCGATCGTAGGGAAACACGTGAATCGTTCGTACAGATTATCGTATCTTTGATATACATCGTAAGGGATAATAGATCTACTATGTGGCAGCTATGCACCCCCCCTCCCATCCATACATACTGCTTATGACCTATTGGGTTCTAGTCTTAACGATCAGCCTACTGGTATTCAACCCACAGCACAAATTTGGGCCTTAGCTATTTCAGTCAATTTTAGTGATGTTTTGAGGATTTTTTTTAAAAAGCTGTGTATCTTAATGTTAATAAAGCCTTATGTCAATTTTAGATCTGAATAAATTAAATGAGTACATGAATCTAGACCCACGACACCCTCTAGAGGTGTCGTACGTTATGACGAATTTGGACAATGTAAGACCATTTGCACGATGTAGGTCAATGTTTATGTAACAATATTTGATCGTATCGTACAAAGGTCGTATGTGTACGACCAAACCCATTTATGCAACGATATCAGCCCTACGATCATTATATGATCTTTTAGATGATCGTTCAAAATATATGAAACAGGCCCAATGGGTCTGTCAAATAAATTTTGAAGGATCCGACCTTTGTACGATACGATCTATCCAACGATATACGACCTCGTGGACGATTTTCGTCCAATTTTGATACACAAAGTAGATCGTAGGGAGACACTTGAATCGTTTGTACAAATTATTGTATTATAACAGACCATTTGCACGATATAGGTCAATGTTTATGTAACAATATTTGCCATTCTTATTTGATCATATTGTACATTTATGTAACGATATATGCCCTACGACCATTGTACGATCTTTTAAATGATCTTTTAAAATTTATATAACAGACCTCATGTCCAATGTCGTTGAATAAATTAGATCGTAGAAAAACATGTGATTCATTCGTACAAATGGTCGTATGTTTGACATACATCGTACGGGACACTGTACGATGTAACGGTTTCCAGTATTAACGATCACTCAGAACTTGTATTCATTCCACAGCACTCAATCTTAGGTATTTTGGTGTATTTCACTGATTGTTCATGAACAATTCTTCTCTTGAGTTATTGGGTTCTTAAATTTTCCTGGAGTTACAGCACAAGCTTCGGCCACGCAACCCCCTTGAGACTTTCATAGACGACTTAAGACCATTTGCATGATGTTGGTCAATGTTTATGTAAAGATTTTGAGGCATCCCATTTGATCGTATCGTGTGATGGTCTTAACTGTGCTACCAAAAAACTTATGTAACGGTATCAGCCCTAGGACAATCATACGATCTTTTATATGATCGTTCAAAATTTTCGTAACGGACCCCAGAATCATTTTCATGTTCTGAGATTCATCTTACCCTCATATAAATCTCCATAGACTTAACATGGTTTTACTGTAAGCCAACATATCCTTTTGTCATGGGTGAAATATGAAGATGAAAACATGTGACAGGGTAGGATAAAAATCTAAACGTCACGAAATTTCATGTAATTGTTTACATGGTGTTGTCTTCCTCCAAAAATATGATCAACTACGCTTCATGAAATCATTCTGCAAAGATAACCCACGCCATATGAATAATCAAAAGAAAATTATGCTGACCAAAGCCAACCTTCCCACCCCACCGAGATAGCGGAGGTTGACCGGAATCCAAAAAGTTTTGCCATACCATATAAATAATCATATGAAATTTTCTTGATAGTATTTCTTTTGGCAAGATATTATGAAGTGGGTAAAATGTAACAAACCATCTGTGAAGCACACAACGAGGACTACTTTATAATGGTGGTAGTAATTTTAGCTACTGCTTTGATATCATCCTCTTATATTATCTTAAATTTATAATCTAATACAAATATGCACTCTTATTGTGAATTAAATCTTTAATGTTTATCTTACATGTGTAGAGGACATATGGATAATTCCGTCCTTCTTCGACGTGAGATATTAAGATACATGAATTAAATTTTGGAAAAACTTGTAAAAAAACAACTCTGCAAAGTCTGGTAATATAAACTGAGTGAATGGAGCCAGAATAGTTGAAATTGTGTCCAACTCCTGACTTTAAACTATAAGCACGTAGATTGGAAAAGGAGGGGCTTGCTAAATGAGCAGCGCTTAATGATAAGCTTCCTTATTTAGCTATATCACTAAATCATTGCCCTCATCGGTTTTACGGTTATATATTATACATGGAGCTACCTGTTTTTAAGCATGCTGGAAGATGGATGGGAGATGCTAATGTATGGATGCGATACGTAGTACTTTTTCTAACGCCACGAAGCCATCTTTTGAGGAAATATGGCCTGCTATTATTTACCCATCACAGCCTTATATTCTAATAGATATAGAAGACAGCTTAATAGGTGATTATCTACAGTAATGGCGGTTTATTGTTCTATCTACTTACACGCCATTCTCCTCAAGAAAGCGTGATATATTCGGTATCTTACCATGATCACCATCCCCAAAGATGCTAATCACTTTATTGAGATGAATTAAGCAATCTAATCTATCTTTTCGTGAATAGCAGATCTCCTTCGGAAGGAGTGTAAGACTATTGTATATCGATTATTCAGCGTGGGATGAGCACTTGAAGTATTTTGGATAAACAATTGTTTCAACGGTGGAAAGTACGGTGGCGATAATTTTCTTACACATATTCATACATCTCCAATGGAATCGATGTATTCATAGAGAAATACATCGTGATAAAGATCAGACATTTTAATTCATATGTTGTACTCCCTATATCTTTATACCGAAAAAAGTCATGCAATTCACATACCAAGAGTATTTGCACATTTACGACATGTACTATCGTACTATCGTAAAACTGGATGAGGTTTAATCTTGGCCACCGTATTCCACTCCTGAAGTTTTGGCTCCGGACTTCACTCGGCTTCGCCTCATGAAGTCACTTTGCCAAACTCCAGTCGTGGAATACGGTGGCCAAGATTAAAACGAATCAGGTTTTGATTTTATCCTACCCTATCTCCTCGATCTCGGAATATTACGTGATAACAATGCTGTATGCCGCTAGTGGCATATAAAACTCCGTATGCCAGTCAGCGTGGCATACGGAAACCCAATGTTAAGCCTATGGGATTTTATATTAGGGGTAGGATAAAGCTCAAGTACCAACACAGCCTGGAGGAGAAACCGTGCCCATGTGCACCATAGACTTAACATGGTGGGACTGTATGCCACGGTTATGCCATAAAATATTTATATGCCACGCATGACATAGAAAGTAAAAAAAACATGTGACGGAGTAGGATAACATCTAAACGTCACTCAATTTCATATGAGTTTTTACTCGGCGTTTGACTTCCGCTATAGATATCACTCAGCATTGTGATATCATTCCGTGAAGACAACTCACGCCGTTCAAATCCTTCAGTGAACTAAATTGTGTGTCTCTATCGAAAGGGTTCCAGGGTTAAAAGAAGTTGAGGACTGTGCTCGGAGAGGGTTGTTTATAGAAGGTGGTTGCCTGTGGCGTCGCCATGCGGCACGGGCTGCATGCGGCTCACGTGGGCATGTCGGGTGGGGAGCGGGGGCGGGCGGGTATGGGCGAGTAGGGGTGCGAAGGGGTGGGTGTGGGCGAGGGCGACGGACTCCCAGGCTGATATTGTGTGACAGGACTCAGAGCCATGCTGGAGCCACCTCTAGGAATGATGACATTTGCTGTAACATCCCCTCCCTCCCTCATTCCCTCCCTACAAACCTTCCTCTCTGCCTCCCTCCCTCTCTGCCTCTCTGCCTCTCTCCCTCCCTCCCCCTATCACTCCCTCCCTCTATCCCATCCTCCTGCCCTCCTTCCCTCTGTCCCTCCCTCTGTGCCTCCCTCCCTCTCTCTCTCTCTCTCTCTCTCTCCCTCTCCATACCTGCCTCCCTCCTTCCCTTTATCCCCCTTTCCCTCCCTCCTTTCCTCCCTCTCCGCCCCTCCTCCATCCCCCTACCCCCTCGTTCCATCCTTCCCCCTCTTCCTTCATCCCCCTCGTTCCCTTCCTCCCTCTCTCCATCCCTCCTGCCCTCCTCCCCTCCCTCCTTCCCTCCCTCCCTCCGTCCCTCCCTCCCTCCTTCCCTCCCTCCCTCCCTGTCTCCTGCCTGCCTGCCTGGCTCCCTCTCTCCCTCCCTCCCTCCTGCCCTCCTTCCCTCCCTCTCCCCTGCCTGCCTGCCTGGCTCCCTGGCTCTTCCCCTGTCCTTCCCTCTCCCTCCTTCCTCCCTCTCTCTCTCTCTCCCTCTCTCCCTCTCCCTCCTTCCCTCCCTCCCTCCGTCCCTCCGTCCCTCCCTCCTTCCCTCCCTCCCTCCCTCTCTCCTGCCTGCCTGCCTGGCTCCCTCTCTCCCTCCCTCCCTCCTGCCCTCCTTCCCTCCCTCTCCCCTGCCTGCCTGCCTGGCTCCCTGGCTCTTCCCCTGTCCTTCCCTCTCCCTCCTTCCTCCCTCTCTCTCTCTCTCCCTCTCTCCTTCTCCCTCCATCCCTCTGTCCCTCCTTCACCTCCCTCCCTTCCTCCCCCTCTCCCTCCCATGGTCCACATATCGATCTGCGCAAACTAACTTAGGACGAAGGAAACCCAGAGCTAGACTGGCCTCAGTCCCTGTGTCCTACCCCTCCACCCCTTCTGAGTGACACAGGGACTGGTCTCATCCGTAATCGGCCATGTAGACTGGTGCGAATTTGCACCACACTCCCCAAGCAGAGGTCTGGCTACTGGTCAGGATATCTGCTGGGAGATTGATACCCTCTCCCTTTGATCTCAATCGAGACAAAGTCAGGAGTAGGCGAAATATATTGCTATGACAACACATGCGGCCAGGGAACTGGTAGAGGGGAGGGGGGAGGGGTACAGGGAGGTATAGGGTTACAGGGAGTTGCTTGGGGTCATAAACAGGAGATTCTGATCAGAGTGGACAAGTCTTTGATTCATGGGCCAGTCAGAGAAGGACACATGCTATAATGAATTGTATTCCGATTTTCTTTAATCATTTAATGAATGTTCATAATCAAAGACTTGAGCAAGTCTAACCCAGAGCCTACCAGTGGGTGATCAGTCCGTTGGATGTTGGGCCGGGTTGACCTATCATAACCTTCATCCCTTAGTACAACGCCCACGCATAAAGCTATCCTATACACACTGCGGGATGCTACTAGCTGTGTCTTATCGGTTACTGAGAACTCGCGCCGACACGAAGTCGCCCCGTATATTACAGGAGAACTCGCCCCGCTTTGGAGAACTCGTCCCAAGATGAAGTCGCACCGTCACAGGAGAACTCGCCCCGTTTTGGAAAACTCGCCCCGCGAAGTCGCCCCGCATTTTAAAGGAAAACTGAATAATCCACCGGATTGGGAAAATAACTCCAGTTAGGTTTAGGGTTAGGGATAGGGTTATGGTTAGGGTTAGGGATAGGGATAGAAATGGGGTTATGGTTAGGGTTAGGGATAGGGATGGGGTTAGGGTTAGGGATGGAGTTAGAGATAGGGGTATTGCTAAGGGTAGGGTTTTCTTTTGTTTTCTTCCTATGAGAAGACCAAATTTGGAGCATTGCTGTAAACCCCCCTGTTTATATTTATCTGTTTATGTTTCGCTGCCGTAAGGTTTCGGAGCGACTTTGTTTCGGGAAGACTTCGTTTCGGGGCGAGTAAATTCTGGGGTGACTTCATTTCGGGGCGAGTTCTCCAGTATTCGTTTTATCACACTTCTACACGTGACTTGCCATAATCCTTAATGATGCATCCAATCTGTTGGCCAACAAGCTAAAAAGAGAGGTACCTTGCAGAAAAAATAACATACAGCATTTTTTGGGTGATTTTGGGTAATTACGACCTGCTGATTCCAAATCTGCCGGATGAAAGAGTGTAAACCTTGAGAGTTTTGAGAAATCCAATATGGCCTCCAATATGGCCGCCAAAACATGTCCTATAACTCGTGTTATTTTTTCCAACCATGGAACACTTTTGAGTCCGTTGGAACCGAAAAAATTGCATCACCATGTGCTATAACTCGGTCAGAAATTGACCTGAAATTGAAATGTTGCAATGATATTTTTATTAGGTTTTCATATTAATGTCAGCCTGTGATATAACAACCCGGAGGAGCTGCGTGCAAATCTAGCCATTCTGAGATGGAAAAGAATCGGACTCGAACTTTACGACCCTCGTTGATTTCGCTACCGCATGCTATCAGAGCACTATTATCACGAAATGGTATCCCTTTTCAATTGTAGCATGGAAACAGGAGTATATACCATTTCTAGGGGATTCACTAAAACCCAACCGTATATATAGATATCTTTATCCTACCCCTAATAATTACGCCATAGGCTTAACATGGGATTTGTTTATGTCACGGGTAGTGACATAAAGTGTTGTTTATGCCACTACTTTCTGATACTGAAAAAAATATGGAAATGGGGTAGGATCGTGACGTCTCTTGATAATATCTTTAGAATAGTTGACTTTTCACACACCAGATGCAGTGTGCTCTCAAAGTAGCGCAGTGCCCGCCCACCTCGATCAATAATACACAAAAGCCTGAACGCGTACCCTGCAGCCTACAGGCCGCACATGACTGTCTTACTATAGAGTAATACAAGAAAGAAAATACACAACAGTCTGAGACAGTTGTTCGCAGGGTAAAGATCACACAGCAGATAGGAAGCTGTGTCTTGTACCTCACAAGGCATATATAGGAGACTGAAATCGGTATGCTTCAAGGTGCACATCTGTCGTATATCGTATTCTATTCTATGCCACACCCTGTCACATATTTACAGTTACCATGCCGTCGGCCTTCAAATCTCAGGGAATGATATATTGTTCAAGCAACGCAATGCAATTATTAGATGATAGTTAGTAATATAGCTTTAATTAGCATATATAAGGATCAAAGTGAGAGGGTATCAATCTCCCAGCAGGTATCCTGACCAGTGGCCAGACCTCTGCTTGGGGAGTGTGGCTCAAAATTGTGCCAGTCTACACGGCCGATTTCGGATGAGACCAGTCCCTGTGTCACTCGGAAGGGGTGGAGGGGTAGGATACAGGGACTGAGGCCAGTGTAGAGAGAGAGCTGTGTATAGATGGCAGAAGGTATTGTAACCAGGGGCCTGTTTCATAAATTTTGAACGATCATCTAAAAGATCGTATAATGATCGTAGGGCTGATATCTTTGCATAAAAGGGGTTCGTTGTACACGTACGGCCTTTGTACGATATGATCAAATGAGAATGGCAAATATCGTTACATAAACATTGACCTACATTGTGCAAATGGTCTTAAATCGTCCAAAATCGTCCTAAGGTACGACACCCCTAGAGGGTGTCGTGGGTATTGGTTTATGTATGTATTTCATTTATTGAGATCTAAAATTAATTAGGCTTTATTAATGTTAAGATAAACAGCATTTATAAAAAAAAATCCCTGAAAAAAACACTAAAATATACTGAAATAGCTAAGGCTCAAATTTGGCCTGTGGTTTGAATGCCAGTATGCTGATCTGGAACCAAATAGGTCATAAGCAGTGTGTGTGGATGGGAGGGGGGGTGCATAGCTTCCACATAGTAGATCTAGTTTTATTTCTATATCTTTACGATGTTTGTCAAAGATACGATAATTTGTATGAACAATTCATGTGTTTCCCTACGATCAGCTTTATGTAACCAAATTGGACGACCATCGTCCACGAGGTCGTACATCGTTGGATAGATCTTATCGTACAATGGTCGTATCGTTCAAAATTTATGTAACAGACCCCTGTTCACTTTGGCCAGACAAGTACCCAGACTGGTATCACTCAGCGATCTCCATATGTTGCGGGAGACTTCTGATGTACTAAAGGCCATCCTCTAAGCACTAGCCTGCCCAATTCCCGTTTCACCACACCCGTCCCCCAAACACCACTGCTGGCGTAATTGGCAACTGCCTTCCGGGCCCAAAACCTAATTTATCGGCCTTTGATTAGGAAGATGGCGCGTGGTGGAGTTGTGGGCTGCCGAGATAATAGCCTGCTCGTCCACACGGCCGTGTGCTGCGGTAACGTCTGCCCGCCTGAAACACTCAACACCAAGTCAACCCACTCGAGCGCCTCTGAGCATATCCGTGTGGGCGCCAGCCATTGCCATGCCGAGCAATTATGAGAGGCAGCGAGCAACTCCATGCTTAGTAGAAACTGAATGAGAGTTAGTAGTGTTATATATATAGAGACAGAGTTAGGGTGACTCAATGGAATCTGTTCAGAGCTATTTTGGTCGGAAATACTTACCGAATCAAAAGCGAGGTGAGTATTTCTGTCCAAAAGATCGAGGAACAGATGGAATTCAGTCACACTAAATGTGTCTCTTTATTATTATTATCATATACCTAGAAATCATTACAAATAACAATACTAATGCCATTCCACAACTCAGAATGACAAAATGACAGTGTTCCCATGGTACGGAGGGATGTATGCATATCATTTCGTCACTCGGAGACGAACGGAATTTATCCTCCTAGTCAATAACAGTGACACATTCACCTTTATCTCACCCCTGGTACAAGTTTAGCCATAGGAATAACATTAGAAAAATATACTCAACGATCACCCTGGTAAAGTGACAATACTACGCCACGGCCGTGGCGTAGTGAATTTGCTAAGTATATTCTGATTATTCTGAAGTTGTGATGATGTTTAATGTCATAGAAAGGGGTAAGATAAATCCAGAACCGCACTTGAATCGTAAAGTAGACAATACTCCACGAGTTTGGCTGGGCCATAATCGTCACTCGGCTTCGCCTCGATGACTATTGCGGCCCAGCCAAACTCGTAGAGTATTGTCTATTTATACGATTCTCGATGCAGTTCTATATAAATATGTATATAAGAGAAAGAACTTAAACACAGATGTACTTAAGCATAACTAAGAATCTAGAACTTGTTCCGATCTGTGGCACATGCCAGGAGGGCTGCTCATGTCACTGTCAACTCAGGTGCCATGTCAGAGTGCCCCACCCCAATGTGGGCAGAGCAGGGACTAGAGCGATAATGAGGGTAAACATACCATTCACTACGTGGCTGCCATACGGTCAACATCATGACCGGGGGAAGCTGCTACAAAATGGCGACCGGTACTAATAAATACGGGCAATTTGGATGACTAAACTCTTTGCATAACAACCAATATAATTGATCAGATAGGGATGTAGAGAGCGCAACTTTACAAGAGATTGGAATGCTATGTATGATGTGGAGGTTATACTTCCTGTTCCATCATCTTAAATATCAAAATATATTTTGAGTTTTCTTTCAATGAAGGAGAGTACTTTAACCTGCATTTTAGAGAGAAACTTCGCCAATGATCTGAAAGATGTAATAATTGGATTATAAGAAAACTCTCCATTAAAGGGAAAGTCACTTTAAAATACCCTGATAATACCTAATGGAATAGTAATGTAAATAAAATATCGTATTATACCATTATCTAGATCTCCGGTTTTTAGAAACAAATGGATTGTGAAAATATGTAATGACTCGAATAAACTTTGGAAACGATATTTTTAAGAGCATAATATCAAGAGACGTCACGAGTTTGAGTCTGAGTTTATTTATGCCACGCATTTTATTGGCTCCATAATTTCACGAGTCGAAGACGAGTGACATTACAGAGCCAACAAAATGAGTGGCATAAATAAGCTCAAACTCAAACGAGTGGCGTCTAGATTTTATCCTACCCCGTTTCCATATTTTTTCAGTATCAGAAAGTAGTGGCATAAACAAAACTTTATGTCACTACCCGTGACATAAACATATCCCATGTTAAGCCTATGGCGTTTTTTATTAGGGGTAGGATAATGTCACGGGACAAACCAAAAGAGGTACAGGTCTGTGATATATTTAAGGCCACAGAAAGTGCACTCCAAATGTAAATCAATATGCATGGAAGGCTTTCCTACCTTTTACAAAGACTAATCGGATGCTTGGCAGATGTATAATAATTTACTCTAGTCCACCAATATACAAAATTGATAGGCAATATGAAGCTCTTCGGAATAATGCTTTTATTGACATTTACGATGTCTATGGTGTAGAAAGGTGCTGGGAAAATAATGGTATACAATATTTGAAGGATCTACTGATCAACAGCCGCATGATGTCACATATGGAACTGCAAAGAGTCTATAAGATACCATGTATTTTTACCAACTTGTTCCAATTATGCAGGAGCATAGTATGGCTGGGTAAAATAATTTCGAAGAAGTACCAACTGCTCACGATTGATAGTAATGAGCTGATGTGGAAACCAACAAACGAGACATACGAGATCTTGATGTATATCTTAAAGTCAATAAACTGCTTGAAACAAAAAAAAAGAAATCGGGGAGGAAATTTCACGACATAACTATTCACAAGTATTCCATAATAATGTCACATAAATGACAAATACTGCAATACATGTTTTACTCCTATTCCCAATTAAGACTATATGGAAATGTAAAAGATCATGAATCTTACTTCAGCGTCGTCATCTAAATTCCGTTTTGGCACTTTTATAAGCACTACCCTCTTTCAGCTGTTCATTATATTGACCAGCAGCTGGAGCGCTGTCATTGGTGTCCAGGATGTCACCACATGTAGCGTACTTACCCTTGGGGTCATGGCATAAAAATACTAAAAATGTACAGTTAAAGTTTTATTTCTATATCTTTATTGTATTCCTCGTGTCAAGCGAGTAATTCTGATACAAGGTTTCTGGCAAGGTAATACCAATATTGGGTAACAAAATCTGGGACTTGCTTCCTGTGAATAGTCAGAGTATTAAAGATAAAGCCTATTTTAAAATGTATGTAAAATAATTCCTCTTGAACAATGAAAGCCTTTGGTAAATTAATGAAATTTTACAACTGGTCACAATTGTTATGTCCTGTACCTGTTCTTGTCCTGTCTGCATCGTTTGGGAATACATGTAACAACGCCCGGTTGGGGTTGTTTGTACCTTCATAAGGTGAATTAAAATAACACAAAAAAAGAAAACAAGATATTCAAAATATACAGGATGCTATGCTAAAGCTGAGGCAATTTCTCCAATATAAAGATTGTAATTCGACTTTCTATTCAGAGAGTAAGCTCTTCAATATAATACCTAATATACCTAAATATGTAAATTTTAAAAAAAGAATATAGATATGCAATAATTTCATGGAAATACTAGCTTGCTTGATTTGAAAAATATGTTGAAAATAATAAATGTGTATCTCAATTGAGACATAGTCAGGAGTACACGAAATATATTACTATGACAACACATGTGGCCAGGCAACTGGAGGAGGGGAGGGGGAGGGGTAGAGAGAGGTATAGGGTTACAGGGAGTGGCTTGGGGTCATAAACAGGAGATTCTGGTCAGAGTGGACAAGTCTTTGATTCATGGGCCAGTCAGAGAAGGACACATGCTATAATGAATTGTATTCCGATTTTCTTTAATCATTTAATGAATGTTCATAATCAAAGACTTGAGCAAGTCTACTCTCTCTCATACAGAGGAAGTCATTGCTGTGGTAGAGAAGCTATAGCAATGATCTAATCCCCCTGTGGCTTCTGGCACCGCACCTTCATACCATAACCAACCCAACCAGGGTCATGAACATCGCCAGCTTTCATACCAGGAGATTCCCTTATCTAAAGCACAGCTGCTCATAGCAGAGATAGGGGAAATACAGCTGGAGTCGCACTGTTATATTTATCTCACCCCTGGTACAAGTTTAGCCATAGGAATCATATAAGAAAGAAATACTCAACGATTGCCACCGTAAAGTGACAATACTATGCCATGGCTGTGGCGCTATGAGATGACGTCATACGCTATTAGCCAACTGGATGTGCGAAGAAATTTGAATTATTCTGATATTGTGATAGTATTTAATGCCAGTGAAAGGGGTAAGATAAATCCAGAACCACACTCGAACTTTAAAATCCACCCATTTGGATGCACCGTAAACGTCACTCGTTAATCGTGACTGCAGAGTAATTCATGTGCGTGAATTACATAGAAGTCAACCAGGTTGAGTGGGGACTGAGCTATTTTCATCGAGTGGGTTTCTGATTTTATCTCGCAGGTCACCCCATTTTACACAATTTATTGATGAAAGAACTCACCAAATTAGCCATTGATTATTGGGTACACTACCTTAGCGACTGTGGAGTACGAATTCCTAACGTTAAGCCTATGGAGAAAAATACCGGGGTGAGATAAAGTGTATTTATACGATTCCCGATCCAGTTCTATGTAAGTCTTCGCCCGCCATGCAGGCAGCTTGGTGAGCGGCAGTAGTGTGTGCACTCATACCGCGGATCAATCTTTACCACGATGAAGCGCGGGGCGTGGCAGTATGTAAGAAACATCCACCATACTCTCAGTGCATATCACTGCAGGTCAATCGAGCTTTCTTCTTCTAACGGCAGAGGGTCAGGGCAGCAGCTTGCAGATATGGCAGCCAATGCTATACATTTGTCTAGGACACTTACAAGACTCGAGACGAACACAAAAGCGTATGCGGGCAGTTTTTTATGGGCGGTAGGGAAGACTGCGGAGGGATATTCGTACTCGTGATATGTTCGCCTCTCCTATTGTTATTTTCGGATTCCACGTAGGTTTTGCGCTTTTGCGTATCCCTTCATTGCATAGTATTTTTGAAGAAAATTAATGTCATTTCTTCCGAACTGATTATTATATGGTAATAAGCAAACATTCTAACTGTATGCGAAACGTTTATTGTTCAAGGTCAATAATGGAAAATATACGGCCTGAAGCCTTTCCTAATATTATTGTATACCTGTGCGCGAATGCCTCACTCTTACTGGCCAGCGGTACAGATTCCGTTTGTCACAGTGCGACGAACTGTGAATAATCCCAGGTGTGTAATAATAAAGAGACCCAGTCAGTGTATCTGAATTCCACCTGTTCCTCGGTATTTTGGTCGGTCATATTCACCGAGTTCGAAGAACACCGATGTACAATTGTGATTACATATCGATGTACCGCATAGCCAGTGGAAGATCTGCCTTCGGTAGAACTGGCGATTTTGGGTTTTATTGCCATATAGAAAAAGAGGTATGTATACACACACATATTCATATATATATCCGACCAAAATATCTCTAAACAGATTCCATTCAGGTACACTAACCATGTCTCCATATAATCTATACGACAATACTTATTCCCTTAAGACTCGTAGGCGTACTACATTAGTGCTCACTAAAGGGACACTGTCCCTGTATGTGTTTTTACCTGGCACTGTGCATCTGCTAGAATGAAGCCACTTTGTCTCTCCCCTGGTGCCTAGACAACGGCAAATGTACATATTTTGTTGGACTGATTAAGAGATGCCCGTCGCGTACAATTACCCTCTTTCTTTCCAGCATAAAAAGAGGCGGTCACCCGCGGTGCCTCAGAAGCTAGCAATAAGTTGACGATATATTATGGAGATGTCTCCTGGGGGTTGTCTGGGTGTCAGGGGCTACTGGCGCTGGGCGAGGGAGTGGGTGGCTGATGGAGACCAGGGGATGGGGGGTGGCTCGTTCGACACAACTCCTAGTACCACTAGACTCAAAGGTCAAGATGTCTCCACGGGGAAGTGACACGAGCACTGCCTACACTCTCACATCGTTGACTTCCTCTATCTCCAACCTCCGTTGAGGCTTTCTCAAAGTAACGTCTATACCGTTTGGATGTTAAAGGCATATCCTTTAAATATTGTCAATTATCAGTCAAAAATGGTTCTTTGTAATTCAATCTAATTCTAAATAAGTATATCTAACATTTTCTCCAGTTTATCTAATTTTACTGGGTATAATGGACCAATCTACATTTGCTTGATTTATAGGAAATGTAGTGAAAAATATGGTTTTCTTCAACTCTCTCAAGAACTTAAACATGTAATACTATACATCTATAATATTCTGTGAAAGTTTGAGGAAACTTACATGAATCTAACTATGTGAAAAGCAACCTTTTAGAATTTCTATATATTCCGTTATATAATTGTCATAATTGTTATCTCTCAATCAAAAACTAGCTCGGTGATCCCCAATCTTCAAGTTAGATATGTATATATTTGTACTATAACACTTAGAGATCATCATTTGCAAATTTCAAGAAAATTACATAATTTTCAAGCCTAATTTTCCAACCAAATTGTCCGAAATGCCTTTGATATATTTCGATTGTACATTGCCAGTATCACATGCCTTACTTAGTGTGACACCTCGGATTTGGTGTACGCAATGTTTTGAATGTGTCACAAATTACCCAGATCGTGATGATAACAGTGTTTTAATATAAACCTACTGAAATAGGTAGATTAAACTGCACCAGGTATGATCTACCACACATTGAAATATTTCGTTTCTAGTTGCTGGTAATGAAATTACCAAGAAAGGAAGTGTGCCGTTAATAATGGCAAAGTTATTTATTCCTTTTTTCAACCTTACTAATTGCGCTAATGATGTGTTCACGAACAACAACGGTCACAGTGCAGGTTTCCTTTGAAACGCATAAACAGACACGTCTACTCATTATTAAATGTTCTACAAAATGCACTCGGACAATTGTTCATTTTGAGTTGTAGGTATAATGTCATGCACTGCCAGAATATTTCGTCGATTAGCATACTGAGCAAGAAATTGTATTATTTTTATAGTTTTTCTTATATCCCTATTAGCATGATAAGAGAATCCATAGGTTATTGGTCAACACAGAGGTTCCAATAGTTTAAGTTAAGTATCACTACAGTATATCAAACTAAAGACCATTATCAAATTACATACCATTGATCGTACATCAAGACTGCAAATCTACGGGAAAATCTATGTAAAGGCCCGTTTCCATTAGCCGACGAAGATTGCTTAGACTTTTTGAGTTACACAGAAAGTCTGTGGTGGTGCCACTGACTGTGCGTTGGTATAGAAAAATCGCTGAGGGTAGTAAATTTCACTCAGTGACCAAGCTTTCACTCAGTGGTGGGTGGTGCCACATTGCATAAACAAAGCAGAAAAAGTCGTGGGGCATTTCACGACCTTGGTTGTTTCCATTGGCCAATATTGAGTCCACAGTGCCAAAAGTCTGTCGGTGGTTCCTGACCGTAGATCGGTGACGGTAAATCGGCCAATGGAAACGGGCCTTAAGTTACCTAACGAAATAAAAGCCGCTATAGAAATATTCTTAAAAGTACATACGGATTTTATATCCACATATCTAGTATTCACATAGGATATTTCTAGGACATTTGAAGATTAACAGACAATGTCAGGCCAAACCTTCCAGACATTGCTCTTTATTGAAGAAAATTATGGCCACTATAAGCCCGTTTCCATTGGCCGATTTCCTGTCACCGATTTATAGAGCCAGGAACCACCGGCGGACTTTTGGCACTGATGACCCAAAATCGGTCAATGGAAACAATGCAGCTCGTGAAATGACCCATGACTTTTTCTGCTTATATTATGCAATGTGGCACCACCTACCACTGAGTGAAAGCTTGGCCAATTAGTGAAATCTATTACCCTCACCGATTTTTCTTCACCGACCCACAGTCAGTGGCACCACTGACAGACTTTCTGGGTAACTCAAAAAGTCTACGCCATTTTCGTCGGCCAATGGAAACGGGCCTTATGAATGCTGTCTGGCAGGTAGATGCCTGTATCACATGTATTGTCAACAAGGACCATTTATCTGATAATTTTATTTGAATAACCATGCTTAGAGCACTCTGCATTCTGGTTGCTTCTCCTAGCCCCATTGTTAACATCCGAACGGTTTGTTCGAAGGTTCTCTGAAATTCTGATTTAATGTCATTAAGTAACCCTATAGGAAAGGCCCATTTGGATGGAAATGCAAGAATACTGTATCAAGAGAGCGTAGCTTCATATGCAAGAGGGTGCCTTAATTGCAATCTTGTCTATACTGATTATTCGGAACAGATTAGGGCGCATGTAAAACCACTCACCCCAGAATATTTCGTGATCCTTGGCTTCCTAATCTGTGCTCAACCCGTCTCGTGACATACCGGAGCAGAAGCTGGTAATACCTTCGAGCCCCTTCGAATGAGGACATATGTCTTTATACCTACCACATATAAAACGTGTAAATTCTGTCAGATCTGCTTGGAGTTTCTCCCGCACATAGAGACAAGTTAAACCAGATATAGGCATGAAGAGTGTTCAAAGCGCAACGAGAGTGAGAATCTAGTGGAGAGAAAAATTTGAAGCTGCGATTCTTTTTTGGAGTTCTACACTCAGCTGTCCTTCTTATATCATGATTCATATCTAGCTATTCCGAAAACAGAATTTAATGCTGCAATTTCCTGATATGAGACCATGACCTGACGCTGGTGTCGAAGTGTAAATGATTGTGATTGCCAGCAACAACCTTATGCCTGTGTCATGCCAAATATTAGCCTATTCAGAACTATGCTGGTACCTGTATCATGCGGAGTAATAGCACAGAGTAGAGAGATACAGAGACCTCTATCGGCCGCTATCTTGTTGACAAAACAAAACCTCGACTGTTTCCCCAAATGATAGGACAGGTATGGCACGATTTGAGGTGACCTTGAACTTATGCTGGTTTTCTGCTGGGCATTTACAGGGACAGCGGGAACCAGCACAATCTCTCTCTCTCTCTCTCTCTCTCGCTCTCTCTCTCTCTCTCTCTCTCTCTCTCTCTCTCTCTCTCTCTCTCTCCCTCTCTCTCTCTCTCTCTCTCTCTCTCTCTCGCTCTCTCTCTCAATAGATTACGAATATAAGTTGTTTACACTTGTTTACAATGAACTACAATACAAAATAAAGCAATGACAACCTTTCAGAAGATAATGTATTACTTATTAGAATGTTTCTTTAAAAACTAATAGATTTCGCTGTGCCCTCTAAACAGCGTAAAATTCAAGAAGTGTTGTTCGGGTACCAGTTCAATTAAAATCCCGCAATGCACTAGAAAATGGAATGCGATACCTGGCCAAATATGGGAGTGAGAACATAGGCTAGGCTTCCAGGCTAAACAAAACCTTGCAACAGATGAGGTGTTCGTCACTCAAGAAAATAGTCCGATAGACTATCCCTGATTTGACACCTCGCACAACACAAATAAGTGTATACTGTTTACACTAAAATACGTATATATCGTTCTATTGAGTAGATTACAAAGCACACTTCAAATTGCTCAGAAGTTAGGATATATGAAATATTGGTGTGTGGGGCAGATCTTGCCCTAAACAGTGCAGAAAAACAAGCAGGGGTAGAATCTTTGCTTGGAGACTATAGAGGAAACCTATAGATAGAAGTCTGAGGTTTAAATCTATATGGAAGAACGCCCAGTGTAGGGCGAATATAAACTATATAGACCCAATGTTCATGAATTAAAAAAAAAGACTAACAAACTGGATTGGATACGAGCTCTGACTGTAAACTTAAATAGGTTTCTGGATTTATCTCACCCTTCACATTGACTAATGGGCTAACATTTGTGACATAACTCCCCATTGAGTTTTTTAATACTCCACCAGCTTTGGATACGAGTTCCCAATGCTAAGTCTATGGGGGAAAATACCAGGGGTAAGATAATAATATTTATCCTACCCCTAATACAAAATCCCATAGGCTTAATATTGAGTTTCTGTATGCCACGCTGCCTGGCATACGGAGTTTTATATGCCACTAGTGGCATACAGAACTTTTATCACGTCATACTCCAAAACCGAGGAGACGGGGTAGGATAAAATCAAAACCTGATTTGTTTTAATGTGGTCACCGCATTCCCCTCCTGGAGTTTTGGCTCCGGACTTCACTCGGCTTCACCTCATGAAGTCACAATGCCAAAATTCAATCGTGGCATACGGTGGCCAAGATAAAAACTCATCCAGTTTTACGATAGAAACCATGCAGACAGTCTATTTCTCTAACCTTAATATGTAAGAGCAAGGGAGTTTCCATCACTCTATTCCTTGTGCAGTGATTCCTATTTACAAAGAGCAAATTTACCGGCGTCTCGGAACCGGGCCAGTGGTCTGCCGACACAACAACGTCATTAACGTTACGTCTACGTTAACTCTCGGGAGTAACAAACATAGGCCGAGTGCCATGTTGACTGGCCTGATCAACGTGGGACCAGTTAGGCCAGCCGTCACTGACAATTGCCATCCCGTCTACTCATATATCTCCCGTGATTTCTCACACGGCCAGCGCGAGCTTTTCAGTTCGTTACCATAGCGACACAGCAGACGACATTCCACAGCTCTGGCTGGATGTTTGCTGAAGGGATCCAAGCAATATGAATAACAGCGCCTGTTCCTGATGATTATCTTAGCCTGGTATGAATGTCCATAGGCTTAGCATTAGGAACTCGTTCTCAACAGGATTGCGAGTACGGTAACTCATACTCAACGGCTGATAAACAGATAACTCTATCCAGGCTAAGATAAAATCAGGAAAATATTCGTGTTTGGTCTGTGTCCCTGATAACCATCTCGATAATTATAAAGCGCTTGAGAATATTTACTCGGCTATCATCTAGTTCATATCCCTGAGCACTTCAAACTCGATGGCGTACGGGGACACAAATCAAACACTCTTTAGTTTCTTTACGTACTGTAAGCTAGCTTTAAGAAATTAGAGAATTACTAGCGACTTCGTCACTTCCGATTGTGTGTATAAAATAAAGATGTTAATGTCCTGTCTCCACTGTGCGATCCAAGGTACGCCTAGTCTGAGACTGGGCGTACCTTTAGTATAGCAACGTGGCAAAACGCACAGTGGAGACAGCAAGTTTCCCTCCAGTCTGAGACTGGGCGTACCGGTACACCCAGTCTCAGACTGGAGGTACCGCATGTACCCCGGATCACAAGCGTTTTCAAATATCAAACATGTTTGATATTTGGTACGCCTAGTCTGAGACTAGGAATACCCTATGTACCTAGAATCGCAAGCCCTCCAGTCGCAAGCGGGGTTGTCTCCACACAAAATCAATGATACCTTGCGATCCGAGGTACATGCGGTACGCCAAGCCGGTACCTCCAGTCTCAGACCGCAAGCCCCCCCCCCCCCCCCCCCCCCCAGTCGCACAGTGGAGAAAGGCCAACACCGTTAATATATGAAGTTAGCAGACAGCGCGATGTTGTTCTGAATAGGCTATTCTATAAAGGCATATCGGACAATTCACTATGTGAAAAGCAACTTTTTAGAATTTCTATATATTCCATTATAAAATTGTCACAATATTGAGCTCTAAATCAGAAACTAGCATGGTGAACCCCTATCTTTAAGTTAGATATGTGCACTACAATACTTGAAGATCATCATATTCATATTTCATGAAAATGACATGGGTTTTAATTTTCAAGCCAAATTGTCCAATATGCCTTAAATGTGACACAGCAACTCGGAGCAGTGCAGTGTGCTGCCTTTGCTGGCTCCGGAGTACTCTGTGACTTGAAGTGAAAGGCGCACCTTGCGCCATGTTAAAGGTCTCATACGCTGCTCTCAGGAAAAAGAGATTAGAAAACCCCTTTAGGAACTTTTCTTTTCGCCATGGCTTGACATGAACCAGGGAGGAAAGGTACTTCCGAGAAAAAAGATTCAAAAAGGAATAAGAAGTTCGAGTTTTTCTCTAGTCCCAGAATCTCACTCTCGTGGCAAGTCAGTCTCCAAGCATAGATCCGGTTTACCTTGTCCCTATGTTCGGGGGGAACTCCAAACAGATACGGCAGAATTGTAGTTTTTTTTATATATTCCTAGTTACCTAATCTGGTGCCAAACACCCTGCTCACCGAGTTTGTATGCACTGTTATGTACCAATGTGTTTCTTGTGCATGTAGAACTGTTATTCGTGTTATCCATGTTGTCTATATATGTCATCTATGTCATTATGTAGTAAGTATTTAGTATTGACTTTTATAACCTAGAGGTGATAGGTAGTTTATCTACACGCTTAAAGTGATCCAGTTTACCTAAATGCTAGATATAGGGCCGAAAGCAACCCAATCTGAAGTTGAATACTGCCGGTTCGCCCCTTGATAAGTCAATGCAAGGATGTGTTTGTAAAATGACTGATTGTTCTGTTAATAAGAGATGGATGCACTGGAAGATCGCGTGTATCTAATCGTGAATTATATTCGTCTGGAAATAAAGCCTTTAAAAAAAATATATATATATGGTAGGTAATAACAAAATGAAGTTTACACCTGAAAAGGGAAAATCAAAGAAGTGGAATGACACTTTGTTTATCTCCAGGAAGCGTTGACGGACATGCAGAACATTCAGAGGAACCATCCCAATGATTGACTAAATATAATTTAGAAAATATGAAATACTATTATGAGGTGAGCTCTTCGATTAATATGAGGACGTTTGGTGGGGTAAGATATGAAGACATTGTTAGGGTGGCTGGATGAAATCCGTGCAGCGTTAATTTGGTCTATAATGAACCGAGTTGGAGTACATAATAATAGAGTTACCAATCAGCTTAACGTTATATATTCATGATATACTACTACAGGGACAGCCCTGATTATCATGTTTTGCGTACTCACACGATCGTCTCAGGGTAAAGAGTTCATAAAACTACAGTATTAGATTTAGTTTTCAAGATGGCGTCAAATGATAAGTAAGTGAAAAAGTTCATGTATGTATAGATATACAAAAAGTAACAACGGGTTTCAGTTTTTCTGTACACGAGAATCCCACTCTCGTGGCCTTTCACTCTCCATGCACATGTCTGGTTCTGTCCTTCTCTATGTCGGGGAACAACTCCAAGCAGATCCTGTTGAAATCTTGAATGCCTTTATATATATGGTAGGTAACAGATCCATTGAGTAGTGCTCAATGAATATAGAAACATGGCCAGCTCCTTTAAGACCCATGGCAGAGTCATCCCCAGAATAAGCTCCGCTGTTGTGTAGCGGCTTTCTCAATTCTCACGCAACTGTGCCTCCGAGGCTTCCCCTTCCCTGGGGTCTCATTCGTGCTCCATACACATAATTATTATGCGCACCAGGTTGCATTCTGATCAGTATAAAAGGCGACCTGTAACCCGGTACCCTGTCTGTTTGGTACAGACAAGGGCTGCCAGGTCTCTCACTGAGAACCGGCATGTGGTCTACCAGGTTAGTGCGCATCGGTAGTGCGCAGCTGAGCCGTCTAGCACAGCTGAGCCGCCTTGTGCTTCATGTAGAACTCCAGGTCTGTTCTGTGTATAAAACCACTTACAGAGGAGGGGGGTTCGCATTTGTAGCCTGCAGCAAAGCAGATGATAACAATCGATTTATTATTCATTTACTGAAGCCCCTGCTAATATTCACAATGTCTAAGCAAGCAGGTGATTGAGTTGGTAAACGGTAATAGTACCCATGGAATATTATTGTGAACTCAACGTTATGTTGTACTGTGGTCTTAATCAGTTGGGTACTTAGGTAAATGTGTTTACCTTATTGTATTATATACCTATGAATATCGATAATTATCTAAATATTTATTTTCACGTGGACGTGAACTCGGCGCTATGTTGACGACCACATTTTCATTAAAAAAAAACAAAAAAACTTTTGAAATCATATTCTTTGCGTTATTCATAATTATCATATTATTTTGACGTTTCCAGTATGACGATTTAGTCCGTATGATATCTAATTATTTTTGTTTAACAACTTGTATTACCAATTACTAGTTATTTACGAATTTGTATGCAACCAATCGTATTTAAAGTATGGTGGTATGTCGCCATACCAGCGCAGTAAAGTAGTATGTGTCAACTACCACTTCCATAGCAGAGGTTCGTATTTACAGTTTTTTCTGTCATAGGTATAACGTATTTTTCGGGCCTGTTACCGTGCTTTATAATAAAAACTCACTTAATATGGGCAGTTGTTGTAACCAAGTCTCTAGTGTATGATTTAATGTAACTACCCCTTAAACGATATAATTCTACCACATACAGATTATGCAATATCAGGGAGAAAGCCGATCTTGCGTAACCATGCATTTAGCGATTCTAACTGCTGTCTAGACCATCAAGTCCTGCTGTGCTTATTCATCTTGATGACCTCTCAATGCTCTCCTGCTGACTCCTCACTCAGATTAAAATGGAGGCGTCAGTCCTTCTACCTGTCATTCTTCCCAAGTCTTTTTGATCAAAGGTCTAGACATAGCGCCGATAAATATAAGGCTAGTCAGCACGTTTGTAGAACGGAATATCTAATGGGTCTCTCACGTTACACACACAGGCAGACATTTCCCGTTTAAAGCAAAACAATAGGAACCATACAAGCAATTCTTTCTATGCCACTTCTTCATTTACCTTCGCATATATACAATTCTTTCTATATCACTTCATTATTATTATATACCTATGGCTGTATCAAGTGCGTATACTGCCCGCTCCCGTGCCGTACGGGGTATGTGATCACGTGACTAGATAAAATATCGCCATTTTTAGGTATATAATAATACGAAAACTGGCTGACTATCTTCGTACGTCAAAATACTTGGTAAAATTATTGATCAAATACGCGTATTTTTGACGTACGAAGATAGTAAGCCAGTTTCCGTATACTACTCATTCTATACACACGCGTATCTATTTCTCTACTCCAATATACATGTCTTTAAAAGAGACATTTTAGGAAATCCTACTGGTGGCTATTAGTTAGCAGTTGCCTTCTTTCCACCTTCATCAAATACTCTTCAGTAAAACAGGCCACTTTGCTTATACTACTGACGACTTAGGATTTGGCCGTAGCGGCGAACAGAGGGTGTGTTGTAAGTGCTTAAAATGGATCATCAACATGGTGTATGGGAGGGATTTAAATATCTTGTCAGACGTCACATTTCTAAAGGCTAGACGTTGTCAACATGAGCAGGTACTCCCGTTATCAAAAGAGCAGCTCCACTCTTGATGGGAAAATCAACAGTGGCTTTTTTCTCTGAGGGGATGTTTGACCGCAGGGAAAGTACTTTACTGATGTAATTATTTCTAGTATTAATTGGCTCATGCATTACGTCTTTGCCTCATGTAATTTAAGCACAAGGTGGCCTAAGCGCCTTGTTTCCTAACGGTTTCCCTAAGCCCCAGACCAAACAAGGGACGTCCGTTCATATTGTAAAGTCTAGAGCCCAACCTAAGCCAGGATAGACCTTAAGAATAAGGGAGACAAAACTCGGACAGAAGGGTACATGGTACTACTATGAGTCAAGAGACTTAATTGATTTTGATAACAGATGGAGGATCTTATATAGTGGCCACAGGAGGGATCTTGCTACAGTTTGAGCTTGCAAGCTCTGCGTCATGATTGGCTGTTGAGCCAACAGCCAATGAGGGATAACCAGCTCGTCCCAGTCTGTAGCACATGCTAGGAGGGCTGCTTATGACACTCATGGAACTGCCATTCACTATATGGCTGCCATACTGTAAACATCAATACAGCCAGCAGCTGCTACAAAATGGAGACTATTCCAATCCAGTTATTTTTGGTACTAATGAATATGGATGATTTAGATGTTTAACAATGGAGGATCTCCTATAGTGGCCACAGGAGGGATCTTGCTACAGTTTGAGCTTGCAAGCTCTGCGTCATGATTGGCTGTTGAGCCAACAGCCAATGAGGGATAACCAGGGGCCCGTTTAATAAGCTAGGATCGTACATGTAGATCCTTTTCTGTACGCCATGCAGACCCAGAGACGAAGTGGATCAACTTTATTCAATACTTATGGGCGACCTTATGGACAGCTGATACTGTCGTAGCAAACAGACTTAGATATCATTAACCGATAACCCTTGTACGAGGTACAAAGAAGGGTCTTCATGTACGATCCTTGATTATGGCTGCCATACTGTAAACATCAATATAGGCAGGAGTTGCTACAAAATGGAGACTCTTCCAATCCAGTCATTTTTGGTACTAATGAATATGGATGATTTAGATGATTAATCTTTTTGCATAGAAACCAATATAATTAGCCCGAACAAGGATCTAGAGACCGGAACTTTAGGATATGATATGCCCACCAGTCAGAGTGCATGAAGGTCACTATGGAGATGCACATTGAGACATAGGTCCATGCAGGGTATGGGTAAGGCCCAGCGTCCACCTACTACGATATGGTACCGATATTCCCTACGATGCACCTCCCGATAAAAAATCCAAATCGCGTCGGAAGGTTACCTAATATCGAGGCAGTTGACCACGTTTCTGCGATTAGACAAAGATAAAAACCCCATACAATGCGTGGTGGATTGGCATGTTTAGACATATGTCTACGATTTTGCACCTTCCCGATATGGCACCGATTTTGATATTTTGTATCGGTGCCATATCGGGAGGTCTACGATTCTATCGTAGTAGGTGGACGCCGGGCCTTATAGTAATAAAACTACGTCAAAGTAATTATCATGGAAACCGGGGACCAGTTTCATAAAAAGAAATTCGAATTCCTTCCTGGAAGAAATCCTTTTTCTGAACCTTGACAAAACTCAGAAAACGGAAACCACCAAATCTGGCGTCACTGTGAAGAAAATCGAGGATCTTCCCAACAGCTGGCTGTCTATTTCATGTCATTCGGAGCGACACTTTACCTCTCTGACAGCGGAAGAAGCTCAGCGTTGTCATGGTTACCAAGAAGGATGTGCACAAATCATTCGCTTTACGTTACCTAGCTATTGCCTGTTACCCCGCACCACTGTGCCCGTCTTACACTACAGGGCTTTATGAATTCTGTGGTCCGTAGGAGATACCCCCTGCCTTCTCTAGCCTCCCTAATTCCCTGCTGGATATAGTCCGGCACTCACCACTAGCCATTCTCAGCTGTCTTCATGCCTCTCGTAAAACATGAAGTTGGTTCCTAAAACCGGCCCCAGAGATCCGCCTGAGAAGGTGATCTCCGTCATTCGTGAATTGATGTTTATACAATGTTTGGTGCTTGGTGAAAGACCTCCCAATATATATATACCAGTATGACTATATATATATATATATATATACCAGTATGACTATATATATATATATATATATATATATATATATATATATATATATATATATATATACACCAATATGACTATATATATATATATACATGTATATCCATAACACTTTCATCAGTAGATATTTAAGATGCCTCATATGATATGTTGGAAGATAACTAGGACTTCCAATTTATTATAAGTAATGGGAGACATGTGACATGAATTCATACTTAGTCTTGGTCAGTGTGAAACCTATATTGCTGGATATAGTAATCTTTCAATATTGCTCCCCTGACAGCAATTGAACTGCAGATCAAGGTGTTTCATTTATTACTGTAACCTTTTCATTTAATTCTAATGTATCTAAGTGTATCTTTCATTTATTTTCCAATGATGGTTGCTGAAACCGTTGGCAAAGACAACCTTCAATGGCAATGGCAATGTCATCCTTTGTAGGCGTATCCCCGGACGAAACTGGATAACCCTGTCCAGACAAAATAACAAAAGTAGTTCCGCGTAGCACCAATATGACTGACCGCTGCTTTCTTTATCATGTGATATAGTAGATCATGGGCACAATGAAGGGAAAATATGGTTGAATCTCGAGAGCTTCCCTGTGAGAAAGGAATATCCGTACATTCCCTAACATTTTGTTCACACTTACTTAGTTATTTCAATAGAAAGATATTCTTTAAGGGGGTGCTCCATCAGGCCGAATTCTCACCCGATCGATTGTTCCGGGGCCTTTAAGAGGAAGGTCACATATTGTAATGTGTTTTGTACTTATAATAATAGTTTAATATATGTCCATTTTCAAACACTTGAGAGACTCCAGGGCATCCGATAAGAATCGGCGAGTGTCTGTCTACCAAATCGGCAACAGTCGGTCCAGTGGAACACCTCCTTAAGAAGTGAATTGACAAAATACAATTCTTTACCCTGATAAGCAATACCTGATCAGATATTGCTTTGGGTTGGTAAACGTGAAAATAGAACGGAGTGAATATATTTTGTTGTATATTTTAGTTAACATAAACATATTATTGATCGAATACACTAGTAGGTATTCTACCGAGACGATTGCCTTGAATCTATTCACATTTAGTGCATTTTAATAGACTAGAAACTGAACGAATATGCAACCCTGATATACACACACCAATACATGAATTAAATTAAATGCTCCTCGTTATGGTTTGAGGTTATCAAATAAATAGGAATATCTTCTATCAACACAAAGCCTCCCCTAAGTCCAGAATCAACGCAAGTTTATTGTAATTAAGAGCTGTGATAGCGGCTTGTGTTATCAGTCAGCACAAACAAGGATGGCTTTCCTGTTTTAACCAATGCGGTAACATCACAAATTCAAGTTCCTACGGAGCAGAAAATCAATCGAGACCGAGCGGATCTCGCATTTTCCGGACATTTGTTCAATCATGACAGTCCCCCCGGGACGACGCAATTAGTTGATTCCGGAGAATGAGCCTCAATTCGATTTTAAATCCGTGTGTGTTTGTTTGGGAGAGCACTGCGTGGGTGTATGTATGTATTTGTGGGGGTAGGGGATGGGTGTGTATGCTTTATGTGTATACAGTAAAACCCCGCTTCTAGGACACCTCGATTAAGGAGACAATTTGCTCGGAACAAAATCTGTATTTAGTTTATTTTAACCCTGCTTAAGGAGACACCCTGCCTAAGGGGTCCCTTTGCTGGGAATGGAGGGTGTCCCCTTAAGCAAGGTTCTACTGTAGATGATACCAAGCTTGGTGGCTTAGTGGTAGGTCGGGGGTTAAAATCCTGGTCGGGTCATACTGAAGACTTCCACAAAAATGGTACCTACTGCTCGTTCAGCTTAACACCCGCCATTAGATTGAGGAGGGGGGGGGGGGGGGGCTTTCACACAACATCCAGTGACGTGCCACATACGTATAAGGCCTGAGTGGAAGAACAGGGTTGCAGGACATTAGGGCCCACCACCTTAAAGTCGGGACGTTAGGGCCCACCCTACACCGGGGGTGTGAAAGCCTCAGTCGCGCCTCGGCCGCACCGCTATGCCACGGTCACACCTATGGTGCCGGGAGGGAGATGTGGCATAAATAGACATTAGGGCCCACCTAATTTTGCATAATTAGTTAATGTTTGAATACTGGAGAACTTGACCTATAAAAAAACTCGACCCATAATGAACTTGACCCGTTTTAAATCTTTCCTACTCAAGCATCTCAACTGTGAATAAATACTATATTTAGTAGTAAGTATAAGTAAG
Source organism: Alentia gelatinosa (assembly GCA_950022655.1). Lineage (NCBI taxonomy): Eukaryota > Metazoa > Annelida > Polychaeta > Phyllodocida > Polynoidae > Alentia > Alentia gelatinosa. Next base: position 107,673,067 of record OX465579.1, read on the forward strand.
TAACCCTATCCCTAACCCTAACCCTAACCCTTATCTTAACCCTAACCCTATCCCTAACCCTATCCCTAACCCTATCCCTAACCCTATCCCTAACCCTATCCCTAACCCTATCCCTAACCCTATCCCTAACCCTAACCCTAACCCTATCCCTATCCCTATCCCTATCCCTAACCCTTACCCTAACCCTTACCCTAGCCCTAACCCTAGGTTGGGTTAGGGCCTGCCTAAACCATGATGAGTGGGCCCTAACGTCCCGACTTTCGGGTGGTGGGCCCTAACGTCTACATCCCAAGAACAGCTGATCGCCGAACTTGGTGGTTGTACACACAATATTCCCTCAATAAAATTGACGAAAACAAAATGAGTGGAGGTAGCAGGTATAGGTATCTGCAAGTGTTTGATTAGAATAAAATAATACTTAAACCGATATAAATTCCATTAATGGCCACACCTGGGGGATTTTGAATAGATGAAGTACGCTTTCCATAGGCTTTACGTATTATGAATCTGCACTATTTCCTGCAGGGCGCCTGGCATGCCGTGAATATAAACGTATACGGAAGTCGCAGTTTATTACCTCCGGTGATTACCATTTGCTCGTGTAATTGCCCTCCCCTGACGAGCTGCTCACCCCACTGGCATGCAGGAAGCAATACACGAGCAGTCCCTGTTGTAGCCCGCCGCTTTTTCACCTCCTCCGTCGCGTCTTTTTCCCCTGTCTGTGGTGACTGAGGGGGTCCTGACAGGAGTTCCCTGAATGATGAATGGTCCCTGGGAGACTCCCCATCAGCTCCTCTCTGTAACCACCTCGGCAGTCCCCAAGTCGCCAGCTTCATGCCTCATTGTGCCGCCCTAATAGCCAGCGAACAGGTGCCAGTGCTCAGCCTTTGAACTACTCGGCTGTAAGTAACCAAGTCAAGAATTAATTTCACGTACGTGGGAGATATAGATAGACTGTGGTTTATGGTATGATCTCCGGACGTGCTGCTATTTTATTACCAACCGATTATGAAGTCTCCATAGGAAATGCATGGGGCACCTGGAAACAGCTACCCGGAGATTCTGGTATGTCAGAATCTCCTGCAGGAGATTCCGGAAAAATAGTCCCATTCAAATTTAAATCAAATCATCACATACTTCAAAATAAGTTCTTCTAATATTCATTCAATATCATTTATTTAGCATCAGAACTCACTGTCATAAAAGGTTCTGCATGCTAAAAAAGCGAACTATATACTGGTGTAAGTATACTCTCAATTAACACCATGCTTGACAGTTATGTAGCATTATGGCGTGATATGGAAATACATGTCTTGCAATAAACCTTTTATTGCAATATAATTATTATTAATCATGTAGGTGGATAATAAATACAATAACGACTGGTTTTGTATACGAGTGGCCGTAATCTCCTCGTAGTGGACGACGTAATATCCTCGCTAATTGCTAGGATATTACTACGCGTCAACTACTCAGGGATTATGGCCACTCGTACACAAAACCAGTCATTATTGTGCATATCCACATACTGCTCCCCCTCTCAACTAGGACTCCATGTTAGAGGACTAAGAAAGAAATTGATGAGTGTTTATGTTTGTGTCCTTGTTTGCCATCGAGTTCGGAGCGCGTAGTAATATGAACGAGGCGATTGAAGAGTGAATACTTCGAAGCGCTCCAAACGAGATGGTGAACGGGGACTAGGACCAAACACGAATATGTTTCTGATTTTATCATAGCCTGAAAATATTTATCTGTGTATCGTAAAATGAGTAAAAGTTCCTAATGTTAAGACTATTAATGTTTATACCAGGCTAAGATAGATAGTTATTGCAAACATTGAAATTCTGGAAAGTCCATTTATAGAACCTTCAATGTTGAACCCATGAAATATACTACGAATATCCTACACACCATGTGTAATATATTGCCTGTAAATGCGGGGAGATATTATCGAGAGATGTCACGAAATTTCATATATCCCAGAATGATATCGCGAAGTGGAGCTGAGTTAGATCGGTAGCAGAAGACAACAAACGCCACATAGGCACCTTTGCTTTCCACCGCAATTTCACAAAAGGTGTATGACCTGGAATTCTCTGCTGTCTTATATGAGGTTATCTATAATTCATAAAATCTTAAATAGTTGAGAAATGAGATAGATGAAATATAACAAAACTTTATAATACAATTTCTTCAGAATTGGCCAATAATTGAGAAATTACTTTTAATTGGGCAACGTAAGATTAATAGGGACAGACGGTCTAATTGCTAATTCCACCACTCATCCCATCAACGAAGAGCATACTCCTCTAGGCATAGATGATGTGTAGGCTTCATGATTATCTACCTCTTGATAACCATGTTCTCTTTTCTTTCTTCACATTCATAGTTCAACGAAAAGAGATTTGGTCGGTAAATTCATTGTATCTTTCCCAAGTTTTTTTCCCAATATGAGCATGACTCTCCTTTATCATGCTCCTGATATGCATTTATATAAATATGCCTATCCACCACTAGTTTTCTTATGTGCCACAGTCCAATATATAATTATTCATCCATTTTAGATAGGTGTATTAGTTCTAGACTATAAAATGTCGGTAAATGTCCCTTTTTTTCCCTTTTTTATTTCAACACAATACATTTCCACCATCGGCTAGACCTTACAATTTAGGGATAACATACCTTTTTTTATATAAGAAGTACATCGAGATATTCTTCACGAGAGGGTATGTACCCATGTATGATGAATAATATGATATTACGATGATTCAAGGCCAGAGAAAATTTGTTTTATGGATGTCTTAAAGTTCATCTTTGTTTCCATTTTCTGAGTGTTCTCGCTTAATATGTCCCTTAACAGTTCTTCTCGATATTGTGGGGACTTCACAATCATAATGATTACAGTGTATACGCAGCTTTTTGAATTTCAGTTGACTGTCGCTCCTCGTTCTTCTGATTTTCCTGTGCAGATGTTTTCCTTCGTTGAATCTCTTAAACATAACATTTACTAGCTGTATATTATACCGGGGATACACCAAGCGAGTCAAGGCGGTGATCTCTGAAATCGCCAATACAAAATAGCATACATCTGAGATATTTTTTCATAGTAATATCTCCCACCAATAAGATAGCGTATCAGAAGTAATAATCAATGGAAATATGAAATAATAGCTCATATACACGCCATTTTATGTTGGCGATTCCAGAAATCGCTGGGTTTCTCGCTTGGTGCGTCTCCGGCTTCACGGCGTGAATCTACGTTGCTACGTATCGGACACGGGTATCTAATACTCCTGACCCGAACATCCAGGCACTGACATGATATATTGCATTGATCCTGCTCCCGTGCCCCCGCGTAGAAGTATGAGTACACACAGCTCACACAGCCACCCGCATCCCTCCCTATATGATGTTTGCCTAGATCAATACTAGCCAAACAGACTAATATGTGTTAGTTCCGAGCACACTATGTGGATTCACTTAGTCACCGAGAGGCGGCCCCACACAATGATACATTGGTTCTCTGGCTTCTACACCACTCACCGTCAGACACAAACGATAGAATTAGGGTAACCTCCTTGCATCGAACAATGTCCTTTTTTCAGAATTAATCTGAAGCCCGTTTGATAATGTTGGAGCTTACATGTAAACCCTTTTCTGTCTAACAAGGAGACCCAGGGGCCGTTGAATAAACAACGAACGAACGACAAAAAAGTATCTTAGAATTGTCTTTGGGGCCATAGTGTTGCATGAAATGATGTGTTGTAAGTATAAGATGTGTTGATGATGAAAGTACCTTAAAGCTTTTAAATGGTGTTGTATACAAATATGGTTATTTTTAAATATCTTCTGTCTTTTCATACAAAACTGAATGGAAAAATTGTACAGGATGTTATCGTTGGAGTGATCGTATATTCCAATACCAGCAACAGAAACGAAGAAACATTATTCAACAGCCCCCAGGGACGATGTATATCAACTTTATTCAACATCTATATGGACGAACGTATGGACGCTAATACTGTCTTAGGGAACATACTTTGAAGTTATTAACCGATAACCCTTGTACGAGGTACAGAAAACGGTCTTCATGGACGATCCTAGGTTATTAAACGGGCCCCTGGTAATATAATACGGGATATACCGCATTGATCGAATAGAGGTAAATTCTCTTTGGGATTTCCACGTCCTTACCACTGCCTGTAACATAGTGGTCTCGTGTAAAGATGGTGTGGAAATAGCTCCCTCGAGCTGCTCCTTAAGTGCGTCGTCTCCCGCAGTCACTGTTGCTCGCGCCCTTCAACATAGAAGCAGGCGCCGTCGCCTTCAAAGGATCAAAAAGCCCATTCGATCATTCTGAACTAGACTATTGACTGATCCCATCTGGGGGGCTGGTGGCCGTAACCACGAGTTGATGTCGGGGGTGGATCGCCGGCTGTGAACAGGTGTAGTGAGGGGGCAGTGAGGGTGCAGGGTGGGGAGAAAGGGGTGGGAACGTGGCACGGGGAGCCTTGGTGCGCCCAATGAGGTGTGCTGGGGGTACGGGTTGAAGCCCCGATAGAGGATCATCAATCACATCCCCAAGCCCTGACCTACGCTAGGACACACGCACTGATGTAAAGGAGGAAACGCACTGCTTGGTGGATCTCTTTGCGACCACGTCCAGATAGTCCAGACAAAAAGAGCCTGTTGATCAATGATGAGGTGGAGATACATTACGTCCATAGGAAATCCAGGCTGATAAAAGTAACAGCCTTCTTCTCTTTCTTTCCCCTTCTTATGTAAGATTGATCCTCTTTTCACTTGATCATCACTGACGAGGACATGGCCTACGTGATGATTTATTTGCATGTTGCTTATCGTCATCAGCTCACACTGGGGATCATAGATCTGCTATTGTGCACCAGTGTAGTTAGAACGAATTCTGCATCCTGGCACACTACACTGATGACCTCCTACAGTGACCCTGTGATTCTCCACTGCTGGCCCGACTCGCAAAAGTATGATAATGAAGATAATAATAATGGTAATAATAATAATAGGAATAATAATAATAACAATGATAATAATAATAGTAATAATAATAATAACAATGATGATGATAATAGTAATAATAATAAAAGTAATAATAATAATGATAATGATACTAATTTTAATAATAATCACAAAAAACAATTAACAGTAAACTAAAATAATTGTAGTATATTTTGAAATATTACAATCATCTCAAAATTCACATTTCGCGATATTTGATCGGGGTGGTCGTTGTTTTTTCATGCATATTCAATCATAATACTGTGAGGCCGTATACCACAGATATATTTTACATATCTCGACATGTAGATGATAATTAAGTGCAACATCTATTACTAAACTCCTCTCCTTTGTAGTCTGTAAAAGCTGCACTCACCTCCATAATTACCGGGTAGTGTTTGACAATTACTATTAGAGTCTTCTCCAGAAAATTATATCCAATATGACAATGCAGGATGTTCTCTGTTTGTGCACAATGCTTTACGGGTCGCACCTAGAGAATTCATACTGCCTCTGACAAAACCAACTGGTGATACAGAGGGAAAGGATATTAAGTTTTACTTTACTAAATATTGCCTCATATTAGGATTCCAATTCAGCAATGGAGGACGTAATCCTGCAGCTATTTTGGTTAGATAATAAATGTTTTTATCAAAAGGAGCGCGATAAAAGACCAACATTGCATTATATGTTTTATATCTTTGATACATTTGAATAGGAACATGCTATAAGTGACATTATGACGTCCGCCTCGCTTTACATAGTATATATACCCTTTGAATCATAACAAATAGAATATTTGGGCACGGATAGCAGAAGCCATTATAATACACATCTGGCAAACATCTTGCGAGCGCAATTACATTAATTCTTAATCAGATTACTTAGTCAGCCTTGCTAGAATTCGGTCCATTGTTCTCGTCTGGTAGTACTCTGTTCCATCTCTTAGATTGTCTATTCCAAACTAGCAAATCATAGGATCATACCGAATATGTAGATTCTAAAAGCGAACTAGATGCAGCTTGTCCTTATCACAGACATTTTTTTATCATCCACCTAACACGGAGTCTCTATATTCAACATATGGAGCTTATCGCAGATCGCTACTGAGTAGAATCCGGAAAGCCATATGCTACTTAGTAGAATACAGAAAAGAAGTTCCTAGCATGCAAAGTAGTGCATGAGAATATCGGCAGCGATTTCGTTTTTCATATGGTAAATTTTATGTAGAATGCTAGATAATAAATACAACATTACACAGTTTTGATCAGTATGGTAATATTGTGTATTTATTATCCACTTGTTACAAATCATCCATAGAAAATGTATGGGCTTGCGTTATCACTACCAGAGGTAAATACAAGAAAAAGTCCCCAAAATATCACCTCGTGTGGAAAGTTGTACGTGGAAAGATCGCCGTTCATTTAGTACGATCAGAGATTTTCAAAACAAAGGCCTAACGGAAGGGCTCTGTCAGAGCGTGCCGCAGTGTCGGAACATCGAAAAAAAAATAGCTATACCACGTGAAGATTCCATATTATGGGAGGAACGCTTTTACTGTGAGATAATTAAAGTAATCGTAAAAATGAATTTGCGATCCGTTTAATGCCAACAATTCCACAAAAACAGGAGCAACGACCCCTCGAGTGGTACAGCTAGATAGACTGGCTCCCTGCCCCAATGAAATATGGCACAGGTAACGCCTAGCAAGTGAACGATCTTGAACTGTTAAAATGTTGGCTGGTTCCGTCTGTCTTTGCTGGATAGCTGGGGAACCAGTATTGGGTTGTGGAAGAGAATAGTAAGAGTTAGCACTGCAAAAGATCTGCTGGGAGAGTGATTGCAAGGTGGCGCAATACCACAATGCAGCAGAAAAATATAGGTGTAACCCATAATACACAAAAAAGATGGCAGGCGTTACCTGGCTTATAATTTGAGTGAGCACATAGGCCAGGCTTCCAGGCTATACAACTAGAAAGGACACTGTTTCAAATTCAGGTCTTGCCTGTCTACGCTGGTCCTGTTCTCCCAGGATTCCAGTAAAGGGGGGCGTCCACCAACCATGACAAGGCTACGACAATGGCTTTCCGACAAGGTCCACGACAGGCCTACGATTGGAAAGCGTGTCGTAGCCTTGTCGTGGTTGGTGGACCACAGTTCCCGACAAGAGGCTACGACAAGGCCACGACAGGCTGCGACTGGAAGCTTGTCGGGGGCCTGTCGGGGGCCTTCCAACAAGGCTATGACAATATTGAACATGTTCGATTCTTCCCATGACTGGACCTTTGTTGTGGAGTGTTGTGGTTTCCTCGATATCACTGTCGTAGTGTGTCGGTACCATGGACGCCTTTTTTACGGCATCCTCCGAATTCTACGACACGCCCCGACAAGGCTGTCGCAGAGCTGCCCTTCTCACGACAAGGCTGCAACAAGGCTGCGATTGGAACTTTCATGTCGGCACTTGTGTAAGAGGGTGCGTCCACCAACCACGACAAGGCTGCGACAACGGCTTTCCGACAAGGTCCACGACAGCTCTACGATTGGAAGCCTTGTCGTAGCCTTGTCGTGGTTGGTGGACCACAGTTCCCGACAAGAGGCTACGACAAGGCCACGACAGGCTGCGACATGAAGCTTGTCGGGGGCCTGTCGAGGGCCTTCCGACAAGGTTACCACATGTTCGATTTTGGAGCCGTGTCGTGGCGTGTCGCAGAGGTCTACGATAGAATATTTAGGTGGAGCGTGCACTTCCCGACAGGCTGCGACAAGGGCTCACGGCAGCTCCTCTCCTCACGACAAGGCTGCGACAAGGCACCGATTAGAAAATTCTTGTCGGCGTGTGTCGCAGCCCTGTCGTGGTTGGTGGACGCACCCTCTTAGCCTTGTCGTGGTATGTGGACGCCCGCCTTAAAGGACACTGAACCATGGATGCGGGCAGAGACACGTACCATGCTGATGACGTTTTCAAGGAGACTCTAGCGCGGTCTATAAGGATTGCGCTTCCCACGATAACGTCTGATCACATTATCTCTAAAGGTTGACGGAAACTCTCCATTACTTCTGGCGAATTGCTCGGCGTATCTCTGATGAGGGATTCCTGCTTTTGATGGGATCTGCCACGACACGGCCGCCTGGAGTCTGTCACCAGGATCTGGTGCCTAGCCCCTGCCTCCAGTGAAGCCTACCGTCCAACTGTCTAAAAGCCAGACACTGGAGGAATGCAAGTGCTATTTATAGATGTTTATTGGCTGCTATTATTGGCCTGCTGTCGGCTGGAGAGCAGTGCTTGCGGATGAGAGTTGATTGTGTGAACAACTAATCTTTAAAGCTATTGCTCTTGAGGCGGTTCTGGTTTCTGTGTACACATGTTTAGATCTGTATGTGTATGTACGGATGTATGCATGTATGTTTAAATGTATACATTTATGCATACAAGAACGTATGTATGTATGTATACATGCATGTATGTATACATACACAATAATGACTGGTTTTGTGTACGAGTCGCCGTAATCTCTGAGTAGTTGACGCGTAGTTATATCCTAGCGATTAGCAAGGATATTAATCCGTCAACTACGAGGAGATTACAGCCACTCGTATATTGCAATAAAAGGTTTATGTATGTATTTCCATTTCACGCCATAATGCTACATCACTGTCAAGCATGGTGTTAATCGTGAGTATACTTACACCAGTATATAATAATAGTTCGCCTTTTTAGCATGCAGAACCTTTTATGACAGTAAGTTCTGATGGTAAATGCGATTATTATGACTGATTCTAAATAGATTATATTGAATGAATATTAGAAGAACTTATTTTGAAGTATGTGATGATTTGATTTAAATTTGAATGGGACCTTTTTTACGGAATCTCCTGCAGGAGATTCTGACATGCCAGAATATCCGGATAGCTGATTCCAGGTGCTCTATACATTTCCTATGGAGACTCCGTATTAGGTGGGTAATAGAAAGCATACATGTATGTATGTATGTATGTATGTATGTATGTATGTATGTATGTATGTATGTATAAAAATATCAACTGGTTCTGGATGCTAATGGCTCGGAGCATTTGGTGCATAGGAATATCCGAGTTGAATGCGAGGATATTGCGTACAGTTAAGTTATCAAAGAAAAGTGACCTCCGATTATTTCATGAACTACTTTGCACTTAAGGGACTCTTTTTCCGTAATCCGCACCCAGTGTAGGGTGTAGATTACGATCACCTCGTAATCTCCGCCCGGTGAATTACACAGTCCCTCCCTAGCTATAGGTTTCCTCTTATTAGGTGGATAACAAATGTATATATATGCCGGTAATGTGTACGTACATGTTTGTATGTTACGTGCATGTTTGTATGCTACTCTAGACGAACAAAGCCGTTTGCGTGTGGGTGGTGAACCTAATTAGCTCAAACAGTACACAGCTAGAAAGGATTACCATTACTGTTGGAATAGCAAGCTTATACAACTTGCATGGGTGTAGGCGACCATAGCTCAGCAAGTGTCACATTACAGACGGAACTTGTAACGAAACTACTTAGCCTTTTCGTGATGCAAGCTTCCTTCAGAAAATCCCCCATGATGACTCAACACATTCCAAGACATAAAACATTACGATGCTTAAAGGCATGTCCTTTTTGTTGACTTTAAGTAGGGCCAGGTTTGGACAAGGAAATGTTCAGCGCAACTGATAAGAAGACTTTAAAAGAAAACTCAAGAAAATTAAACTACAGATAATTCTATGAAATTAAAATGGCTTGAGGTATCGTAGCGTATTTTGGCCTTCTTCATTTGATCAAAACTTATGCCATTGTGAATTAATGTTAGATCAAATCCAAATGATTTACCTCAATTTATCCCAAATGTCATGCAACCCACAAAGTTGTAGCTGTTCATTGCGGAGACAGATTTATATACAATATGGGTAAAGGGTATTTGGTCAGTCTTCTACTGCAATTCGGAATGTAAGGCTCATATGTTTTGCTATATAGCATTAGGATTGCATGCCGATTTGAAAGCTGTAAAAAAGAGTGAGGAAAACCCATATGGCCGGTCATTCCTAAAGCAAGGAGACAGGGACGCCAAGTGCCTTGTTCTCATCCATTTATTCACACTACCTCTCTTCATTGAGAGGCTACTATAAAGGAAACCTATAAAAGTTAAGGGTCAGAGCGTGTATCTCATCGAGTTTGAATGGCGTAGTAATTTACAAGGCGAAGCCGCTTGAATTACGTAGAGATTAAAACCAGATTGGATCGAGCTCTGACCCTAAACATGAATGGGTTTCTTAATGTATCTCGCCCTTCACAATGGCTAATGGGCTAACATTTGTAACAATATCCCTCATTGGATATTTTTCCTAAATATCTCATGGGCGTTGGATACGAGTCCCAATGTTAATCTATGGAGAAATAATACCAAGGGTGAGATACTAGAGCAAATCCATCGGTATCTGGGAATTTGATAGCTGGTAGAGTAATATTTCTGCTACCTAGAGCTAATCAGCTGACCTTTCCTTTCAACAGAGTTTCATTATTGACAAATGTTGGTGTTATAATACCAATTCTAATTAAGATCGTCAATATTAAGGAGATGTTATGTCAGCTGCTGTTCATCACAACATGGCCATTGGATGATATATATATATATATATAAGTACATCTAATTTCCATTTGGAATCATGTTTATGATTCACTTTAAATATAGTACAGCTGTTATCATGTCCACCTGCAAATGTAGAGAATTGTCAATGGAGATTCCAAGTTGGTGATAAGTACAGATGGCTTTAATTGTTATAACAATATACAGAACAGGTGATGCAGTTTATCAGAGTATTTATGATATCATAAATTTTACTCCATCTTAAAAATTGATATCTCCTCGGCAATCCAAAAATAGCCACCTCCGTCATATCTATTACGTGCTTATTTTCTGTGTTTACCTCATGCATTTCCATAGAATGTCACAGAAAGGCATCCTACGCTTGGAATACTCCTATTTGGTCTGGTGTAAAAGAACATTAGAATTCTACTTTTCAAAGAATCATTCCTTTTTTATATCTAATTCAGTAACACATTATGAGAGTAATTTTATACACGATTCATGCGAGGCCATCACGTTAAGCAGTCCCCGCTATTAACGTCGTTTGTGTGTCCTCTGTAAGATTAGCTCAGTGAATTAAATAATATTTAGTCTGTGCATCGTAAAATCGCCAACGACGTCGGTGGGCGTTGGGCTGAAGCTGAGCCGTTGGCGTATGAGTGAGTGGACTCCAACTCTCTTCCATCTCTCCCACACCCTTAGGAGTGTATTTATTTGTCTATTCATTTGCTTCCATATATATTAGGATTTCTATTTCCTGTTTACTGTGATGGCACTTTTTTATGAAAAGGTTTATTGACGTAATTCATTCGCCAGCCGCTTTGGCAGTCTTCCATGAAATAGCCCGTAACAACTAAGATGTAAATATACCAAAAACGTAGACAGGACATACAGTTAGACATCACAGCATAGACAGAACATGCAAACAGTATGTACCTACCATTAGCAACCATGTAACAATTATAACAAGCCGAGAATCATTTCCTTTATCTAATTCTTAAATCCCATTCTCAGTTTTTGTTCTTCTGCAGGCAGTTTCTCCCACTAGTTTGCAATCCATTTGCTAAACCATTCAAATAATGTACACAGAAATTTCACCAGTGAGGGGGCTGTTAAAACCTCTGGAAATTTTGGGAACATCACTTCTTTTATCTATTACGTACATAATGGAAAGGCGGGGTGGGGGATCCAGTTCATAAGAAATGTTGCGTGCTTACTATATATCAATGCCATATACTGTTAATACGTACCGTTTCTCCATATAATGTAAAAAAAATACGTGTGTTTATTATCATCTGAATTTCGGGTATATAGCTAATATAAAACAACCCACCAAGATTGTGCAAGCTACAAACTCGACTATAACTTCTGGTTCGTGCGGATGCCCGCACAAACGTCTCGTTCCGTACAAATTGTAAATCATCATCTCGTTTTATAGCTTGTACGGCATGTTCAGGTCATTCCATTTAAGTGCTGTATTATGGAGGGCCCCTAGTTGAAAACGTAGGTCATAGCCATGGTAATCTTCTGGCAGCTTTTCTCTTCATGGGAAATACATGTCGATAGATTGTGAAGTGTCTCTAGTCCTAAATGTTCCTCATTATTCGCAGTTATGCAATAACTTTTGACTTTTCTTGAATTAAAGTTTCGTTATTGGTTCATTGATCCTATAGTACGTTCTTTGTGAATACACAAGTTTCTCACATTTCCAATAAAGTGATGAAACCGTCAGCCTTATGACTGGTTTTCTTCGGTTCGCCAAATGAACCATCATGGTTGGCTTGAGTTACATGGGTAGATATTTTGTCCTGATCGTTATATTCTTTTATATATTCAATCAAATGTAAAAGGGACATGTTATATTCACCTAATGGCATTCTTCCATACAATAGCCATGAATAAATATACAAATACAGATCACAGAGACAAAGGACATGTGCCAACCACACAGTACATTCACGGAATACATACCAACATATCAGAATATGGACAGATTTAGTAGGATATCCTACAAACATAAACATATAACATATAGACATGTAACTCTTTAATTTTCACATAACCTGGATTAGATCAGGGTAAATAAATCCTTACAGCGACATATATTCCTTTATGTTATAACATTGGCTCGTAATCTAATGTTGATATAATAAATCATAATTTATATACAATGATATACAAGATCTTATGATCCATCTATCCTAAAATGTTCATATGCTGTACAGGTACTCTATTCATGCAAATAACATGTATGTACATTGATTGCTGGGATTCATAATGGTCTAATAGCGTGTTTCACTTTCTACTTACGTACCTTTGCTTTGGCTATGATTCTGGATGGTTAGCAATGGATGGTTGGAGATTTTGCGTACGTCTCTTCTTTAATCCATTACGTAAATGATTGAAAGGCGGGGTAGGGGATCCAATTCACAAGAAATTTTGCGTACCTACTTTATCATGGCGGGCCACTAGTTGGAAACGTAGTTCATACCCATGGCCATCTTGGGGCAACCTTTCTCGCTATGAGAAACACATGTTGATAGTTTCTGGTCCCAAATGTCCCTCCATATTCGCAGTTATGCAATGGCCTTTATCTGATAGAGTGTTTTCCTTTCTGCTTACAGACCTATAGGGTTTGGCTATGATTCTGGATGGTTAGCAGGATGGACTACATTCGGAGGTTCGACATCGAGCTGGATAAGGAGTATTACTACGCCGGCGAGAAGCTACGCGGCCACATCGTGGTCGAGAACATCGAGAACCTCAAGGTTCGAGGTGAGTGGTCCATCAATATACCATTTTTTTTTTAAATTTTTGTTCAGGTCGGTTCGCTTACATGTGTCTGCCACCTCCCTATTACACAGTTTCTGTAAGATCAGAATGTTATGTTCAACTCACTAGATATCCTGTGTATGAAAATACATATATGAATAATAATGATAAAAATAATAATAATAATAATATTAATAATAATAATAATAACACGTAGAACTTTCAATACAACCATCACCGTCAACTTTACACATCGAAATACATATATTCATTAAATACATTTAAAAAATAACAATGATAATATTAAATTTACTTCCACAATAACTCAGATATCGTGCCATATATACACAAGAGATTGAGAGGTTGTTGTGGGTGATGTGAGGCAAGGGTCTAGCGGCCTGATGTAAGCCCTGGTAAATAAGCCATCCTGGCAGATGTTTTTAAAATTAAGAACGATATTGGCTGAACGATTATGTTTAGGACTAACTTCAGGCGATAGCGACCACGATCGGAGAGTCAGTCCATTTTTCAAATGTGGTCCACAGAATTCCAGGATAGATTTTGTAGTTTTTATTATTTACTTTTTTCCCTTCTCAATGCAAGACGTTTTGTCATGAAAGACAGAACCCACTTAGCAATGGACCTAAAACAAGTAAAACATGTGACCTTTTTAAAAGAATCAAAATAAAGATATTTTCCTGATGGTCTTGTAAGGCCGTCCTATATAAAGACGGATCACTTTAGGTAACAAGAGTGCAACAAAGACCACGATATGATGAATTATTTCATCCTTCTTAGTTTTAAAAACACCTTCCTGATGTTGTTGTAACAATAAGAGATCCTATTTTCATCCAGGAGGTGTATCCTTCCAGGGCTTGTTATGATAACATCGCTGGTACTTTCTCCTGTCATCAGCCATCACCAGATCGCTAACGGTACACCTTCAACGAAGGTCTCATACTCTCAGCTGACTAACGATAAGCAAATAACATTTGCTAGTAATTGCGCGTCATTACAAGTAAATACTCGAGCTCCAAAGAAATTACCGTTATCGATCAAGTGTTGCATGATGGCATTCATCAAATCAAAGTGGTTTCATCATTGTAGATGTAGTACATTCATCTATATTCATTTACATAAGATTAGAAAAGACCAAGCTTGGCTGACAATTTTTTGTTAACTGGAACGTGAAAAACATCATGATTACTGAGTGACATGTTAAATCATGGAAGATACTACAAAAGTAGAATCTGATGTGAAAATCCCGATTCAACCTGATTATGTGTTCCGCTTGCATTATTGAGTATTTAAAGGACCTGACAAGCCAGAAATCAACCCTCCCCAAATTAACAAAGAAATCGATGGCATTGAGAAAAATGCTGTTTTTAGACGAAAATGGAGTTGGTCACTGACCGATTTTTAGTGGCCACCACCAGTTAATTCAACATGGTCCAATTGCGTTCATGGCCTCAAAAGTTGGTAGGTGGGGTGTAATGTTGGAGAGAAAAATCGTTGGCCCTTTTTGTTTCCACCTAACGATTATCGCACAAAAGGGTATCACATAGTCGGTGGTCGTAATCGGCAGATGGAAACGCCACTTGAGAATCTCATTACAGCTAGTCTAGTGGCGGACAATAATGGTGCGATCTGTCTTTCCCATGACACTCCTAGGAGTCAGGGTTTGCGTGACGTCACTAGTTAATGTGTCGTAGCATAACACCAAGCGGTGGCTTTATGCTTTTTTTATCATTACCCACCTAATACGAAGTTTTCATACTAAGCCTATGGAGCCTACAGATCGCTACTGAGTTGAATACGGAGAATACGGCCCTTTCGGTAACCTGACAGGCTTTATAGGACCTATTCTATATAAACAATGCACGGCAATTGTGTCCTATAATTAGTCGAAAGGTGAGTGATAAATACAACATTACCATGATATGGATGTTTGTGGTCGTATTCTCCTTATAGTTGACTCTACGCAATACTACGCATCAACTACGTGGAGAATACGACCACGTAGATCAAAATCATGGTAATATTGTGTATTTATCGAGCAATTTGATAGTTGAATTACAGATGTTTTTTGGCATTTTTGCTTTAAGGAAAATCAGTTAGGAATATGTTCTGGCTAATCATTTAAAGACACTCTTGTATTACATTTTACCTAAATTTGGCAGCGAGTGAAATAGCACCTCCTCTAGTAGGTAGCTAGATAGAGCACTGAGCAGATGGTCTGCAGGCGTAATACACCATAAAGATGATATTGACAGAGCTGCTCCACCCGGTCACTCAGACACCCAGTGTGATTTGTGTGATTTCCCAGTGGCCCTGACATAACACCCTTTATAGTCCATCCAACACTACCTGTCGTGACCGGTCGCTAGGAGGTATTCTCTCATGATTTTATCACAGCAATCAGACCCTATCTATTAGCACCCAGCATTTGATAAAGCTGCACTGACCCCACTGACGGTATGGGTGTTATACAATCTTTTCTTTTTTTAATTGGTCAAAGTTCAAATTTTACACTTGGTTTTCAACAATGGCCAATACGTATCTAGTGTGTACCAATAATGTATCATTTCTTTTTCACCTCACCATGACTGTATAATCTCATCGATGGTAAACTCACCTTCATGAGGTGGTCCACTCGCACCAGAAGCTGGGTGTTGAATCCACTGGACTGCCTCCCGTGCTAAAGACGTACATCAATGCAACCCAAAGATTCCTATAACCTCAATGGGTAGCTCATGGCCCGTAGGGTCAGGAGCGGTCATTGCTCCACCTAGCGCACTCCCTCCCTACTAGCGCACCCTGCGCGCCCCCGCGTGCGAGTCACGTGAACTAATAGGTCACGTGGCGAAGCACGCCCCCACGCTCTATCTCATTCTGTTCCTGTGCTTCACTCCGCTCACACCTACTACCTTTTTCTCCTTGGCTCTACGCTGTTCGCGGCACCGCATACTCCACGGGTATCGGTCCGAGGCCGTCAGGGCAAGAGTCTAAAAGTACGGGTTAGCAGGAACACAGGTTCACGTGAAAATGCCGAAAACGCGAGCTGGACCGAGCACGTCTCAGGCTCAGGAGGAATCTTCGGATTCGACCATGCAGCCGTCTGACGACCACGTGGGATCGGCCTCCGAGGTCGGGAGCGTGAAGACGACTCGCCTCGTGGCCGTTGAGGTCGGCCTCGCGGCTATGAAAGAGGACGTCAAGACGCAGATCAGCGGGGTCCTGGCCGCCATCAACCGTCTGGCCGAGCAGAGGGCACCGGAGGCAGCGTCTCGACCGCCGACCGCGCAATCTGCCGCTGAGAGGCGGACACAGGATTGGGCCGAGGACCAGGCGGCACGTGTTCTGCCCGCTCCGAGACAGCTACGGGAGAGGTACGGGGCGGACTCGTATATCCAGCGCGAACTCGACCGGGAGGCGATAAAACACGATAGGACGGCGGTAAGCTGCATTCTGACTTAAATATCGCTAGGCTTACCAGCAAGCCGTATATGTTCATTGACCGTGAGGGGGTCTATACCCTTGCGCAGAAATTGGAGGTGAGGGGGTCCCTGGGACCCATGGAATACGTGAGCGCGTTCCTGGGACTACTGGGGGACCACAGAGCCGTAGAGCCCGAGGACAGGGACCACATGAGTAAACATCTTCATCAGGTCTCCATCGATGCGCAGTCCCGGCCGTGGGCCGGCGTGAGGCGATGGAGCCAATTCATATTCGATCAGGTCGAGACCGGGAGGATTAGCTGGTCGGATTACGCGCTCATACAGGAGGAGCGGGTCCGACTCGCGATGACGACCGGGACACAGACCGGGGGAGCGGATAGCGGAAGCAAGTCACGATCGAGGGAATTGCCGTGCAGGCAATTCAATTCGGACCGGGGGTGTCGACACAGGAGCGGGCACGAGGACGGGCCCATCAAATGGGTCCATATATGCTCATATTGCGATTCGGTGGGAAAGCAATGCGGGCATTCGCTCCATGCCTGTAACCGCAAGCTGGGTTACACCATGGGGTACGACAGTCAGCAAGCCCCGCAAGCCCCAGCAGCCCGGCGGGCGGGCCAGGTGGCGTACACCCCCCAGGCCGGATATACGTTGAGGGCGGCCGACCCCGGACCGGATGCCCTCTACCAACACGGCGGTCAGCCGGCGGCAAAAAACGGGCACGGTGCGCCCCGCGAGTGATCGGAGCGCACCCCACAACAGGATGCTCACGTGTAGGCAAGCCCCGGACCCCCGCGGACATGGGAAGCGGCACACGTGAGATCACACAACCGGTAACCCGTGTAACAACACCGGACAGGAAACGGCCGCCGGCCACGTGGGCCGAGGTGGTCAGTCGCTCCTGCCCGGATACACCCCCCTCTGGAGCACCCGCAACACGTGGAGTGGACGGGGGGCGGGAGTCACGTGACGCCATAGCTACTGCAGCCGCCCCACCACGTGAGGAGGGGGCGGTCGGCAATAGCAATAACAACAACAAGTTACGCCACGTGGCCGGCCCGGTGGGCGTCGCCCACCCGGGTCCACCCTCCGACAGCGTGGCCGCCCCCAGCGGCCCGGCAGACCCCAGCACGATAGATTTCAAGGCACTGGAGGAGATCTGCCGCACGGGGATCGCGACCGCCGGGACTCGTACGGACCCGGAGGCCTTCATATTACATCGCCGCAAGCAGTGGCCGGAGATGGACGACAACGCACCGCCGGCGCACGGCCACATATACCGGGCCGTGCGGGCAACCGGGCTCCCAAACGCCATGTGTAGCAAGATAACTCTACCCACGGACTTACGGCTACGGGCGTGGGAGAAGTACCTCACGGCGATGGAGGGGAAGCGGGAGCTGCTAGGGTTCATACGTTATGGATTCCCCCTCGGATACCTGGGACCCGCGACCGATACCCAGGGGGTCCCAAATCATCCCAGCGCGACGGCTTTCCCCACGGAGGTAGGCAAGTTTATCACTAAGGAGCTCTCCTTCTCCAATCTGCTCGGGCCGTTCGCCGATGCCCCGTTCTCTCCGTGGTGCCACGTCTCTCCGTTGATGTCGCGGGAGAAACGGGACTCCGATGCCCGGAGGGTAATAACGGACATGACTTTCCCCCGGGATCGCAGCGTCAACGCCTACGTGAGGAAGAACTCTGTGTACGGGGAGGAGAGGGAGCACACTCTCCCCACCATCGACGGCTTCGTCTCCCGTCTCCTGCGATCGGGTCCCTCGAGCTACATGGCCTCCATCGACATCGCGAGGGCATATAAGAATTTCCGGTGTGACCCCCTCGACTGGCCCCTCCTGTGTTTTGCGTGGGACGGCGGGTACTACTGCGATACGGCGATGCCGTTCGGTGCCCGCGCGTCCTCGTATCACATGCAGTGTGTTGCAGATACGATAGTGGAGATCCTCGCCGGTAAGGGGGTGGAGGCGGCCATGTACCTCGACGACCTGATCCTGCTATCGCCGTCGAGGGAGAAGGCCGCTGCCGACTTCGCGACCGCTAGGGAGCTCTTCCGCGAGCTGAGGCTGCCCGAGGCCCGGGAGAAAGCTCAGGAACCGTCGCAGGTCGTCCGTTGGCTGGGCATCAACATCGACGCACGGAATATGACTCTGTCGGTGCCCGAAGACAAACTACAGGACGTCCGGCAGCACGTCGCGGCCGTCGCGCGGAAGCGCTCGCTCACCAAGCGGCAACTCCAGTCGGTGCTGGGGAAAATCCTCCACGTGGCGAAGTGCATCCGCCCGGCAAGACCCTTCGTGAGCAAGCTCGGACATGCGGCAGGACCTCGACTGGTTCTCTAGGTTTGCGGAGGGTTGGAACGGGCGTGCCTTGATCCCCAGGGGCCCCCCGACGAAATGCATAACTGTTGACGCCTGCCTCACCGGGGTCGGGGGCACCGACGGCCGCCTGGCCTACTCCGCCCAGGTGTGCCCGGTTGCCGACCCGGTGAATTGCATATCGGAACTGGAAGCCCTCAACACGATATACGCCCTCAACACGTTCCTGACCGACCGGGACCGGGGGACGCGGGTTGAGGTCTTCTGCGACAACATGGGGACCGTCCAGGCACTAACATCGGGGCGGGCACGGAACAAGGTGCTGGCGGAGTGTGCCCGCCAAGCCTGGATGGTACAAGCGAGGCTCCAGGTCGAGCTGGTGTACACGCACATCCCGGGGGTCCTCAACTCGGTCGCGGATGCCCTCAGCCGGTCGCACCTCACCTCCAGTGACCGTTCTAAAGCTGCTTTTTACATGTCGTCTCTTAACCTCAGAGCTGTCGCTCCATGTAATCACGCCTCATTTGTGCCTATCCTCCGGCTTTACTGCAGATCCGGCGCTACGCTGTCTCCAACAGAGGGCATCTGCGCGGCAGGCCGCGGCGCGTGCCCCCGGCACGGTCGCCAACCAGCGAAGCGCAGTAACTACATACCTAGCGTTCTGCCGGAGGATGGGCGTGGACCCCCAGCAGCCGACCGTCAGCCTACTCACCGCGTACCTGGAGTACGTCCGGGACCATGCCCCTTCACCAGCGACCGTAGCCAACCATCTGTCCCACCTACGGTCGCACCTACGGCTGTCAGGAGGGAACATCGCGGCAACGGAGGACGCCCGCGTCAAGCGGGCACTGGACGCGATGAAGAGGGACAAGGCCTACCAGCCAAACGTGAAGCCTCCTATACCTATGGAGGCCCTCAGAGGCGTCCTCGGCGGACTCACGGCCACGCCCCTCGACCGGTCGACCAGAGCGGCGTGCCTCCTCATGTTCTTCGCGGCCCTGCGGCAGAGCGAAGTCGCGCCGCCATCCGTCAAGAGCTTCGATCCGGTCCGGCATCTCACACGAGGAGACGTGAGGGTCACTTCTACTCACGTCGACGTGAGAATCAAGGCTGCAAAGAACCTCCAGTGTGTTGGAGAAGAGAAACGCGTTTCTCTGCAGCCCTCCCCGGACCGGATGTCGTGCCCGCTGCGGGCAGTACGAGCGATGATCCCGGCCGTTCCTACGACCGACGACCGCGAGCCCTTCCTCATGAACGAGGATCGCTCCCCCATCACGACTCGATGTCTCGCTAAAGAGTGGGACCGTCTCATCGCGCTGGCAGGGATACCATTAAGGACATATACCCTGCACAGCCTGCGAAAGGCCGCGGCGACGCAGGCCTTCCAGGCCGGAGTCTCCGAACTGGATATACAGAGGTATGGAGGGTGGCGCTCTAACGCCCACAGAAGCTACATCCGCATCTCGGATGCCACTCGGGTGAATGATTCCCTCCTCAAGTCAATTAACGAGTGAGCATCATTTTTCTCCCACCCTCCTCTCCACAAACTCTTCATGGACTTTTTGGCTTTTTATACACATTGTATAACCATTATACGTATTACATAATACTATTATACATTATACATATGTACTCCTGTAATACATACCACATATGTAATACCTTTTTCCAGGCATCACATCTGCCTTATGTATATCTTATACATATCTTCAAATATGTAATCATCATATTTACCAATATGTCGTCTTCATATATCATATCTACATATGTATATCCTCTTCCATAAGATATTGTATCATATTTAATATCTTACTTTATATGGATCTTATAAAATTCAAATAAATTTTATTCGCCCATATCTGTCTCCTTCTCTTGTGTTGCGGGTAAGGGGTAATGGGTAGCTCATGGCCCGTAGGGTCAGGAGCGGTCATTGCTCCACCTAGCGCACTCCCTCCCTACTAGCGCACCCTGCGCGCCCCCGCGTGCGAGTCACGTGAACTAATAGGTCACGTGGCGAAGCACGCCCCCACGCTCTATCTCATTCTGTTCCTGTGCTTCACTCCGCTCACACCTACTACCTTTTTCTCCCACCCACCCTCACCTTCTCTTCCTACTCCCGTAGGGCTTTTTATACACATTGTATAACCATTATACGTATTACATAATACTATTATACATTATACATATGTACTCCTGTAATACATACCACATATGTAATACCTTTTTCCAGGCATCACATCTGCCTTATGTATATCTTATACATATCTTCAAATATGTAATCATCATATTTACCAATATGTCGTCTTCATATATCATATCTACATATGTATATCCTCTTCCATAAGATATTGTATCATATTTAATATCTTACTTCATATGGATCTTATAAAATTCAAATAAATTTTATTCGCCCATATCTGTCTCCTTCTCTTGTGTTGCGGGTAAGGGGTAATGATGCTACCTAGCGGGAATACTGTGTGCTAGTGGATTCTCAAGGCTCTAAGCCTAGTTCGTTAAGAATTATTCCCCATAGAGTGTAGTGAGAACCTTGAACAGAATACCACTTAGAGAGTGTGAGATCTTATGAGAGGGGTGCACCGATAGTCTGCCATATTGCTTGTCACCCGGCTTAGCCACTAACCGCTCAGCAAATTCATGTTAAAACCTATATATGCAACTATTACAGTAGTTGCAACATCGAATTAATTCCATATACCAAAGCTAAGATCCTAACAAAAAACACAAAAATAACGACTATTTACTAAATGATGCCCATATTGGATATCATCTATTCTTGAAAGGTGAGATTCTAATTACTGTTTCAGAAGAAAGCTGTAGTTTTCGTAAATACGGGTACCTTAGTAAAAAAAACAGAAGAAGACAACCTCCAGCTGTGTCAGTCTCTGCATATGAGAAGTCTAGCACATTGGTGCCGGGTGATGCCTTTAGGCATCATTGAGTTTGCCGGGTGATGCCTTAAGGCATTATTTTTTTGAGACAAACAAAATCATAGTTTATATGATATAATTCAGGAAATAATGGATCAATAAAGTTGAAACTTTCCCAGAATGTAGGTATAACTCAACCCTTTTTTGGAGAAATCGATTGGATAACACGACCCATTACAGATACTTATGAATAAGACAGTTTCATATATAGGTGTAAAGGTCTGACTAGTTAGCCTTTTAGACGAATAAACTAGCAGATATAGAAAGCAAGTCCAGTTTAGGTGTAGTATTAAGGTTAGGGATAGAGATAGGGTTAGGGATGGGGTTAGGGTTAGGGATAGGATTAGGGTTAGGGTTAGCGATAGGCTCAGTGGAATGGTTTTCTGTTTGTTTTCTTCCCTAGAGAAGACCAAATTTGAAGCCAAGATACTTACTACATACTTACATACTTACTACTAATTATACAAAACGCCAACTGCCTTAAAATAATGTTAAATACTTATAAAACATTATTACAGTGCATGATAAAAAGGATAAGACATTATTAAAAAGATCACAGTCTTATACTTTGACCGTACGGCGTAGTAGTGGTACGAAAAAGGGATAAATATGTGAGAATAACATGAATAAAACCACAGAAAAAGGTGTAGGTGGGTGGGTAAAGAAAGTCCGTGTGGGTTGACGGTACAGAGCCGGTTTCAATTGGCATTGGGCGATCACGTGACTAAAATGTTCGATGTTTTGTCTCAGTAATACTTATCCGGCAGTGGCGTGTAGAATTACTATTAATTTGCAATTAATTCCAATTATAGTATTTATCCACAATTGTAATAAGATACTTGAGTTGGGAAGATTTAAAACGGGTCGAGTTCTTAAAACGGGTCGAGTTCATTACGCGTCGAGTTTTTTACGGGTCGAGTTCGTTATGGGTCGAGTTCCCCAGTATTCATGCCTACACCATCGTGTGCTAATCCCCATAGGGCAGGGCCGATTAACCCTAATAAGGATTATGTCACCAGGGGCTGGCCACGCCTGTCCAAGGTGAGACTTAGTGCACACCGAGGTGACCGGGAAGGGGGGGGGGGGGGTTATCAACACACACTGAGGCAGCATCCATCATTCAGGGGATTATGCTAACACCATAAAAGGCAGTTGATGCGCACAGGTCGCCAGTGTTCGCCTTTTCTCCGCTCCGATATCAATCTCACTCTCCTCCCAGATCTTTCGCGGTGCTAGTGCTTGCTAATCTCTGTCTCAACTCGATGCTGGTTCCCTGGATATCCACGAAGGACAGGGGGAACCAGCTAATATTTCAGATTCAAAATAAGGCAACTGTCAAAACTTATAAAACTCAAACAACTAAAGTATTATGAGTTGTGAAATATAGAAATTGCTAATGAGCTTCACAGACACTCCAGCTGTCTCCTTTTCAGCTTTAAACCACTTTATAATGTGAATCTACAGTTGATTAGACTGCCCCTTCAAGTGAGCACATGTGTCATGTTGACAAAATAAAGCACTATAATATATGAGGTGCATCCCACTGAAGAAAGTAATCCCAGACACTGTGTCTTGTTTGAAACAACGAATAACAGAAATGAGTGTACATTAATTACCCCACAAATATGTGCAGCTCTATTTACAAAAGGAACACAAGATATTCCCCAAAGTATCAAAAATCTAGGATATTTGTCAAACTGGCGGATGCGTCAGATTCTGTCCCAAAGAGGCAGTAGAGATACAAGCGACCGCAGGAAGTAGAGTGCAGGATCTCTGCTAGGAGAGTGAATCAATCCATGAAAAAGCGCGCTCAATAATTCAGCGGCCGACAGAGGGAGGCACCTGCGTATGGGAGACGCGCGCGGCCAACTTCCGCTTCCGCTATCGTAGACAGGGACGATGTGTAGCTGGGGGAAGACGGGTGTAAAAACACAAGGAGTTGGCTTCTTCCGGGTTCTGACAGGCAAATATTGATACGCTAACGAAGCATCTTGTTAGGCTCCTGCACTAAAGATAGAATTGACCGTGCGTTAGGTTGGTGTTTAGGCAAGATGGTGAAGGCATTGCTTTGCTACACCAGGTTCTTGCTGATCAAGACTCTCTGGATTTTGGTCAATGATAGAGTCATTATTAACCACCTAATACGGAGTCTCCATACTAAACCTATGGAGTCTACAGTCGTTACCCATGTGACAGGTTTACCCACTGCACTTATATGTCAATATAGATTTCTTCAGTCACTTTTACATATATAACACAACATAACATAACATTACTATTAAATTAATTATTACTAAAGCAATAAATAACTAAGCATCAGAGACAATTCTCATAGAGAAGGTTATGATAAGTATACAGGACAAGGATGATGAAGAAGATGTACGTGTAAGGATTAGCTTGCTCTTACTAAGATTAGATTAGGTAGAACTAGCATTAGCCGATATACTTGATCGCTACTGAGTATATTCCAGAAAGTCGTATTCTCCTAGGAGAAAACAGCTTTTTCAGCCACCTGACGGGCATTATACGAACTATTTAATATAAATAATGCCAGGCGCTTATGTCGAATTTCTAATTATTTTCAATATTTTTTTCCTGATAATTAGTCAAAAGGTGAGTAATAATACAATACTATTATGATTTTCATCTGTGTGGCCGTATTCTCCTTGTAGTTGACACTACGTAATACTACTCGCTATCGCTCGGAGTTTTACTACACGTCAACTGCACTGAGAATACGCCCACGCAGATCCAAATCATGATAATATTGTGTATTTATTCACCGTAATACAGAGTGGCATGCACATTATACTTGGATTAACTAGTTATGTTGGCCCATATTTATTCTGACACATGCAAATTATGCATGTCCCTGGGAGCAAATGCAGTTGATATCAGAAGAACAATCTTGTTGGTTAGCCATATGTTGGAAGAGGCATATTTCTGAAAGATTACTACCAAATATAAAAATATCCATGCTGCTCTTAGAGACAATACGCTTGAGAACTAGCATGTGAGCCTAGTGCATAAAAAGGGTTTTTATTGTTTGTTTTTCCTTAAATAAGGCAAGGAGGTGGGGATTGTGATAAATGTGACTGGGAATTTTAATGGGATATAACATCATTTAATCGATCTTTTGTGATGCCTCTAAACCTATTGCATGTTCCCCTAAAAGTGACTTCTGCAATCGGATTTTGGTTGCGTTAATAGGATGGAAGCCAACGGTGGTCTGCCGCCATAGTTACGTAAAACATCCTTGACAATCATGTAGAGACCAGGTGTTGGGCCGGGGGTGGGGGGATCTGTGTTAATAAGGCCATTGGATGGTGATTTTAGGGATATTGTGTGAACTTTTTCACTCCGTTTTATGCGAAGGGTGCAGGCCTTTATAACTAGATTTATAAAAATGGATTGCGCAACAATAAACTGTTGACGACGATGGTGGTAATACAGAGATGGTTTATGGCTGGCAGATAAAAGCAAATAATTTTATTAGAGCGTGCTCGCACACAATATATACATGCCTTAAGGTTAGAGTGGTCAAATATAGACTTCTAGGGTACTGGGAAAAAATCTATTCCTTCACTATCAGCATGCTATTCACTGTGATATAGGGTGCCAGTGTCTCAGGGTCTTAGAAGCGTGCCCAGCATGACCAATCTCGAGTCGACTGGGTGCACTAGGTTACAGAAAACTATCCATATGCAACCAAACCTGTTAATTGTTATCTATTTATTGAACGCTCATTCATCAATGATGAACATGCCATTTGCTCCTAGTTAGAAAATATCACTGCTGCCTCCGGTGATTTCATAAAAAAGATCTCCTGAGATGAAAATATAATAAATGATTGCCCAAGGAGAAAATAATCCTAAACCTCGTTCTGTAAAGGTCTAGCCGCTGTGTAGAGTCATATATCTTTATAGGACCGTTTCCATTGGCCGACGAAAACGGTGTAGCTTATTTGAGTTCTCCCAATGGCCCATTCCCACAGGCTGTCAACAATCCACAGTTTGGAACCACCGACGGACCCTCAGCACTGCTTACTAAAATAGTTTTAGTGGAACTAAAAAAAATCTACACCGTTTTCGTCAGCCAATGGAAACCAGCCTTAACTTTGCGTTATTCTTTGTGCATTGATGGGACCTGAAAGAGATGTTGACTGAAGGCGGGAGGATGTGCAGTAGAGGTAGCAGTGTGACTGTTGCAGAGTCAATGGCAATCAATAATCACTGGTCGTTGATGAAGTGCCAGGACTGGATGTGCTGGCAGCGGTGACGGTGAGGGCGGTGTCAGGCCCGCGATACCAATCCCTGCGGATCCACGTGCCACGCAATCTCCAAACACAGGCTCTGCGTGGCCTGGTCTAATGTTCCGCCTCCACTCCCTTCCCCGCCCCGGCTCTACCCCCGCTCAGCCCGCCTCCCTCCTCCCCGGGGTGGGCCATAGGTCTCCCCCCCTGGAGGCCGGAGCTCGCCGCCTATCGCTCCGGCATCTAGACCCCGCCCTGACGGTGAATGTTTTACAATCCCGCTCAGCATTCTCCATATATTGTGGTTTCTAAACTGATTTTTATTTTTTTTTTCTCCAAGTTTCCCTCCCACGCCGGGTGTTCCTCCCTAGCGGCCAGCATGAATTTAAGGCCAGTTGCAGTTTTGTTGTCATATAGACGTGAATGGGGAGTCAGGGGTCAGCTCTTCCTGATATGTTAAATATCTAGTCATATCTATGGTATGACCAGATCATTACGAATTGTTGTTTCAAATTGTTTACTGTGTTTTTGAAAATGTTGAAAAGATTTAAGATTGTATAAGGATCAAGTGAATATCAAGTCACGGTGTCTCTGTGCAGAAGAGAGAGGTCAAGGAATAAGGTTGAAAGGTCCGCCAATCCCTAAAACTAGAATGAATGATGTAAACAAAAGAAAAAGATGACCACAAGGTAACAATGAATGTATGGAGAATTGTTTGGCAAAGTTGAAAGATGTAAGCTGTATGATAATGTTCAGAGATTAATAAAAGGGTTCTCTATAAGAAAAAAAATTTAAATGATAAAAAAAACCTGATGGCTAAAGAAAGATCGGTAATGCAAAGACAAAATATAAGGGTGGCAACTAATCTTTTAGATAGTGCAATGGCCGTATTTTTTGTTAATTTCTTCAATTTCTTTTCACTTTCTATATATTAAAATACAAAAAAACGAAAAAGGACTACAAGGCAGATATTTATATATTAAGAATCATGATGGAGATGTTAAGATCACTCCGACAAGTTAAGAACAGTATGGCGCTACCGCTGCCTCCTGACGTACCACTGTAAAGCAAAAGAAATGAAATATGATTGCCTTAAAAAACACAGAAAACATGGAATAATGCGTGCGGAGTATAGCTTAGCTTTGCTTTTACCTGTAATCTCCGAACCAGGGAACAATGCCAGCAGTACGAGAAGGGTATGAACAAAGTACACTCGACATTTGTCTCATTGTACACTTTTAGTCCTTACAGGGTGTTTGTAAAAAAAACACTTCTCTGAACTCACGAAGCTATGTTGCCGACGAGCGGTTTGGAATAGTCCATTATACAGCAAAGCCATGTACTGAGATGAACAGTCAAATTGCCCTAAAAGAAAGGGGTGACAGGTTGGTGAAAGACAGCGGGCCGTACTGAATGGCAGAGGTTTTGAACGGGAATGGGGGTTGAATCGCGGAGCAGGAAAACTAATATAACGGCATTTTTAAGTGAAGTAAATTGTCAGCAGCACCGAACCTCAACAAATTAGGGTTGGTTGAAGACTAAGTATACTCTTTGCCAGAGACAGCCTACCTGCTAGAGATATCGGGGGGCTATTTTGACATGGGACCTTATACTCCTGATGCCCACACTTGCCCGGAAGGATGTACCTTAATTATAGCGAATACGGCTAGGGGCTAGCCAGGGACTAACAGATGTTTTTCATGTGACCTACATCTGTTATCTATGTTGATGGCATTGAGGTTGAGCAGCCCTTCATAACATATTTTGATCACGACTTATTATATAAGTATAATGTACGAGTTGTAGCTGGGAGTTTTCTATACATTTTAGACTACTGTTAGAAGGTCTGATAATTATACACATTTGATATCACGAGATCTTAGACATCTAGAGCCAGCTTTATCAGAAAGCGAAATATCTCGAGTAAATATAAAACCTGCTTGGCAAATTTTGAATCTTTCTAACTGCTATTTATTATGTTAACATCTGGGTAACTAAAAGTCCCATTAGGGTTGTATAGATATTTAACGGCAATTACTGAATAACATTAGTAAGGCTGAGACTCCTAACTAGACTTTGGCTGAACAAAGTCTTATCAAATTGACAGAATCTAGAATCAGTTCTGGAAAGGGAATCAGTTGGATATAAAATAAAATTTTGCTTTAGTTGGTACCGGTGCGATTATCGCAGTAACGAACATTTTGCAAAGATCATTATCAGATAGTTGTGACTTAAAAAAGCCCGAAAATTTGATGATCATAGTGTAATCTACACAACATTTGCGGGAGAGGTTGGAACAAGTAATTAGCATATTAAGCTATTTAGTTGTAGTTCTCCGAAGGCTCTCCTCACACAAAATCTATAAAGGGAGAAAGTGGTGACTCTCAATTATATCCATATATTCCTTCAGAGAAATAAACCAAATGAGCGATAATAGCCGAATGATCTAGCATTACCGGCTGGAGGTGGCCTTCAAACGGTATTAGCATTCGGTGCTGTCTCCATCTAAATCGTTTATCGATTATTTTTATTAGTTGCCCAGGGAAAGCATTGGCTTGAACAAACACGCCAGATTTAGTGTAGCTTCCCGATCGAAATTAGGTTTAGTTATATGCTTTGAGACAGGGCCCCATTGCTCCTGTTTTTGTGGTATCGCTAGATATAATCGGATCGTAATTTTATTTTTACGATTACTTTAACGATCCGACTAAAAAAGAGTTGCTCCAGTAATATTGGATCGTATCGCTATATTTCTGCGGTATCACTAATTTTTGCGATGCGATTATGATACAACAATTCAGGGGCACATATTGAATGAGACAGGGGAATTAGTTTTTAAAGTTAAATACAGATGGCACCAGAATTAAAACTGATCTGACACCTGTTGTGTATCGCCATTTTCCATAGGTAGAAGAACAAGGGGCGGGAGATCGTAGTGCCACCACCCATCGTTATTCAGAATTTCAGACAAAGCGATCTCTAACCAAAGTATTGCGATCCGCAGACGATCCGCACTGGTGTGAGGGTCCGCGTAAAAAGTATCGCTAATAGCCGTATTTTACACGGCGATGCGCCTATGCGATTACGACACGATCCACAAAATTTCTGGAGCAACGTTTAGCCCCTCGGATTGCTATTCTGCGATCCGCAACTCTGTCGTAAACCTGGAGCAACAGGGCCCTGGCGAGCTAACAGGTCGCGGTATCCCGCAATACGCCGTATTAAACTGACCTTCATGGGTTGGAGGAGCTTGAACGTCTACATCAATGCCTTACATTGGACCTACTGTGTATATTTTTATAAATATCTGTAACGTAATTAAGAACCATACATAAAGAATTGGAAGCACGTTAGGACCAGTCTTCAGAAGCTGGATGCACATTTAAGACCATTCTTTATTGACTGAGCGCCCTTCAAGGGTAAATAAATGTCTTAAAAAAGAAAAAAAGGGAATACCTGGACGTTTTCAGTTAACGTGAATCTCAATAGTAACCTATGTGTGGTTTTGATCCCTTCGTTGATCGGTCTGATTTAGTTTGACATGGTGGCTGTCCTGTATCACGTGGTTGGTTGGTTAAATAATAGATATTTATTAGATTAACAAAACTCACCAGACAGTGTGTGCTGCTGTCATTGTTTGTTCTTCTGTAATCGCACAGTTATCTTATTGAATCGCACAAATATACGTTTTTATGCGTACTATATAGAAACGTCAAGAAATTTCATATGATTGTTTATATGGCGTGAGTTGTCTTGGGGGAATGAAGTCACCAAGCGGAACTGAGTGATATTTGTAGCAGAGGATAACGAAGGCCTTGTAAACAAGCATATGGAATTGAGTGACGTTTACATTTTATATGTCACCTGTGGCATATAAATATTTCATGGCATAATCAGGGCATAGAGTCACACCATGTTAAGTCTATCTCTATTATCTCTATCGAGATTTATATGAGGGGTAGGATGAAGGTAGAACGCCTTTAGATTGATTCTATTTCTTACCTGTACAAAGAAAAAGGGCCAGCGTCAGATCGTGTCCAGCGGAAATCCAGCGGAAATTAAACTATCATGTTGAAATGGAACCTCTGAGCCTTAATCTAGGTTGTGTGCATATGATTTGCCTTGACTTGAATGAGCACTTCAATGGAGGGAAGCAGAGCAGGATGTCAGAGTCTGAGGTGTCCTCTGTTGCCAACCACAGGCTTCAAAACAATTAGGACCCATTTATGGAGAGTATTTAAGTATAATCAAGTACAGGACCATCGCCACCACAGCGCCACCTGTTGTTTTGCGCCTGCAAGTCAACATGTCATCCAATTGTAAAGTCCACAGCCTTACTTGCCCAAGGTAGACCTTAAGAAGAAGGGAGTAAGAACTAAAACACAGCTGTATTAGGTACTACTATGAGTCAAGAACTTAACTCCTTTATTGACAAGAAGGGTTCTTCTTTTATGCACATAGCAGAGGGTTGACATGACAGGCTTGGCATCTGTGAGCTCTGCACTCTCATTGGCTGTTATACCAACAGCCAATAGGGGGTGACCAAATCATTCCGGTTGAGCGCCAGTTCGAGTCTGTCTCACATGTCAGGAGGCCGCTCATGACACTGAATAACTCAAGGTGTCATTGGTAGAGTACCGAGCCCTTATGTGGACATACTAGGAACTGAAGCTGGGTGATAATAGGGGTATCATATGCCATTCTAAGCTTGGTAGTCATACTGTATACATCAGGGGGAGGTGACTTACCAAAATGGCGACTGTTCCAATCCAGTCAATTTGTTTACTAATAATTAGGGGTAATTTAGATGATAACTTTCTTCTCATAGAAACCAATATTAGTTGGCCTTTATAGGGATGTGGGAGCTGTTTCAAAAGTCGGGAGGGAGTTAAACGAGAGTACTCATCACCAAAGCGAGAGCTAACAATGGTACTTCGAGGCGTCGCTGTCGAGGCGGAGGTGCTGCTCCCTATTGGGTATTGGTAATGGTTTTGCTGCCGCTTTGATTCAAAGTGCCGCTCGCTGCTGCGGCCTCGCGCTTTCAAAATGTGACGTGCCGCTGGCGAGACCTCACTCGACTTTTGAAACAGCTCCTAGAACTTTTCACTATGATGTCATCCCACCACACCTGGATCGCCTTCACCTCAGGACTTAAAATACACACCAACCCACACTTATTTATAGAAGGAAACTTAGACTTGCCTCAGTCCCTGTGTCCTACCTCTTCGCCTGTGCTGCCGCTGTTTCCCTTACCCCTACCCCTGAACTCCATCCGAGACACTAATTCCTGGGACCGTCAGGCAATAGGGGAAGTAAAGATGTGGCAAAGTAGTTTTATTTCTTAATAATTTCCATAATCAAAGATTTTTTTGCTTTTTTCTGGCCTCTAATCAGTGGGTTAGCCATGTTCAGACTTTTCGAGTAACTTTAACTTGTATGTTTACGTCATGATCCAAGCATCGATTTCAATTGTCTAAACGCCGTCACGTGGTCAAACTAGGTATGATATATTTAACCCTTGTTACTAAAGCTGTAGTTTCTGCACCCCCAACAGCGGTATTTGTATTTTTGTATACATCAAACTGAAAATGTTATTAAACCTTTAAAACTGCTGTTGGGCCTCTTGTCTTGATTATATGCCCTCACGTAATAATGTGTACTTAAACAGTTATGGTGTTTGCATAGTATTTATTAGTCTTTACCGAGGATGAATAACTGCTGGCCGCTGTGCTTGGCTGTCATCTTCAGCTAATATATTAAATCGTGCTGAAATAAATTGGGCTGTTTCTTCTGGCCAAATATTCATAACCCTGAGCAAGTAGAGCTTTAGGTAAATGGGATGAAATATCAGAAGACCAAACAGTTAGTTCTATGTAGTATTCATTCATGGAAGATCTGTCTGATGACAGAATGAATGACGTTCTGAAAAAAAAAAAAAAGGAAAAAAAAGAAGTAAAATATAAAAGAAAAACTTACTTTCATTTCAATGGCGTAGAGGGTCAAAAGCACCTACCTTTAGTGCAACACGATATAAAACAGGAAAGCCATACTTTAGCCTAATGGCATAAACACCATAGTACCCAGCCTGTGGTCTAATAGGATGAAACATAAAACAGCCAACTTTTAGTTTGATTGGATAGATGTAAGATAATGTCTCTAGACGAGCAGGATAAAGAACTACAAAGCCTATGCTTTATCCTACCCCTAATATAAAATCCCATAGGCTTAACATTGAGTTTCTGTATGCCACGCTGCCTGGCATACAGAGTTTTATATGCCACTAGTGGCATACAGAATTTCTTTCACGTAATAATCCAAAATCGAGGAGACGGGGTAGGGTAAAATCAAAGTCTGATTCGTTTTAATCATGGCCACCGCATTCCACTCCTGGAGTTTTGGCTCCGGACTTCACTCAGCTTCGCCTCATGAAGTCACAATGCCAAAGTCCAGTCATGGCATACGGTGGCCAAGATTAAAACTCATCCAGTTTTACGATATTCCTCTTACCTAGGTGACTTACTCCGATTCAGCACGATAGACCTCCCGAGTCACTACGATTAGAAATACCTAATACTAGTGCCAATGAATCAATCCTTTTATTTTGATCGGGAAGTCAATCGTAAGATTTACGGTGGCCACCGACTGAAGTTAGGCATCAATTAATCGGAGAGGCTGTTGTGTATGCATTGTTTCCTCTGCATTTTCAAGGTCGATACCGATTTAAGTTCCCCGATAAAATCTTAAGCGTCTGAAGAAATCAACGCATTTTGATTGTGTCGGTCCTTGACCAAGTCGGTCAGTGGAGGCTTTGTCATATAATCTTCGCCAACTTAATTGATGACTTTTTCAAGTACCAGGTGGCCATTTGATTTCAAATGCTCGTAATGGATGAGACTCCCAGAGAATGAAACTTCTAAGGACGATATTTTCAGCGAGAGCTTGTCAATCCCGTTCAATTACCCCTGTCGTTAGAGTGGAGGGAAAATCCTCCTTCGCAGTCTCGTTCAAGTGATCCCGATCGTTCATCAGGACAAATTAGGCCCCGTTGGATAGTTTGGGAGACCCTTGAACGAGAGTTTCGAAGCACTGCAGGTGACGCCATATGCATGTAGTGGTATTTTTGATAACTACATTTCATCATTTACACTTATGAATAAACCTAACGAAATATTTCAGACATTCTCCTTTTATCACTGCCAATTTGTATTTGAGTCCTTTACAGATTTCCGTTGGTTTGATTTGAGAAATAATGGTGCGCTTGCTAATTTGGTTCAACTATGATACCCCTGGGGGCGTCGGCCGCTCGGACAGGTGAACAAGACTATGGACGATGTGGGTCACCCCCGCGATATGGACGATACCTCGTCTATCATCGGCAATAACCGTCCTTCTCCATTATAAATCGAATCATTAGACCCAAACCCTTGTACGAGCTCGCCCGAGGTTGTTCCCACTCACCGATCTGGCGTCGGTATACCAAAAAATCTATTTGGGGTTCCTGACTGCAGATCGGTGCTGATAGAAAGTGGCATAAAAACCTCATTTCCATTGGCCGACGAAAATGGCATCACTTCTACCCTAAAAGTCTGTCACTTGTGGCACAGAGTGTGCATCGGTGTCAAAGAATAGGTGAGGATGCAGGGCATCCTTTGTTTTTGCTGCATTTTCTGGGTCCATTGGCCGATTTAATTTTCACAATAAAACCTTGAGGATCATCGAAGAATTCAAAGCGTTTTGATTCTGTCTATCGTTGACTAAGTTAGTCAACAGTGGTATTATTGCCTAATCTTCATTAAAAAAAATGTCGGTGACCATATCAAATGGTGGGTTATTTCCATTCACAGATCAGTGGTTCTTGACTATAGATCGGTGCAGAATACAAACCAAACAACTTGGTCAAGGACCAACAGAGCCAAATGGGTTTGACATCATTGGTGATGGTCAACGTGTTTGGAGGACAGTTATGTCGGTATGGACCTGTCAAATATGGCAGAAACAAGGCATACACAGCCCCAACTTATTTCTGAATCCGTATGTGTAGTCTTTGACTTTTATGAGAACTCAATTATCGGTGCCGTTTCGTCGGTCAGTGGAAAATGGCTTTATTGGAGCATGCTCGCACACAATTTATTAGAGCGTGCTTGTACGACCTAAATACATTGCCTAAAAATCAGAGTGGTCACATACAGTCTTTCAGTGTGCTTCCAGACTAGGAGCTAATAGTATATTCATCATTGATGAATGAGTGTGCAATTATAAATAAACAACAATTGAAAGTTTAGGGTTAGATTCAGTATACGGATCCTTCTCTATAACACACTTGCACCCAGTCAACTTGCTATTTCTTCAACTGCCTATCTAGGATCCAAACAGATCAAGCAACAGTGGGTCATGAGGTATTTCGGTCTTGAGTGATTGGTCACGGTCAGCTGGGCACACCTCTAAGACCCTGAGACACTGGCACCCTTCTCTCTTCTCAATAGTACAGTGAAGAGCACACCGATAGTAAAGGGATAGTTTTCTCGAAGCACACTGAAATTTGAATGTGACCACTCTAACCCTGACTCTAACCTCTAGATGATGTATTCAGCGCGTGCAAGCACGCTCTAAAAACTATCCCTTCATTATCTGCATGCTATTCACTGTGATAGTGGTAAAGGAGTAGGGTGCCAGTGTCTCGGATTCTTAGAGGCATGCTCAGCTGACTTTGACCAATCACTTGAGACCGAAATACTTCATTTAACCACTGGAGCTACATATATTTGGATCCTCGACTCAGGCGGTTGAAGAAATGGCAAGGTGGCTGGGTGCAACTGGGTTTTAAAGAAAGCCATCCATAGCCTGAATGTAAGCCAAACCTTTTTTTGTTATTCATTTATAATTGCACGCCCATTCATCAATGATGAACATTTTATTTGCTCCTAGTTCACTGTGATATTGGGAAAGGAGTAGAGTGTCTTAGGGTCTCAAAGGCGTGCTCAGCTGAATCACTCAAGATCAAAATAACTCAACACCCACTGGTGCTTGATATGTTTGGATTCTAGACTCAAGCAGTTGCATAAATTTGGCAAAAAAAATTTTTAGAAGACCAAACTCAAACAGGTTATGACAACAACGTCAAGACATCTGGTTCTAAAAATTTATAAATAATAAATTTGGCAAGTTGACTGCAGAGGAGGTGTGAAGCGCAGCGCCCCCTACAGTTTTGAGTGATAATAGAGAACCAAAACAAAGCACCGCGAGTGCGCCGACAGGCTGCTACATGTCTGACACAGAATCTTTTCTACAGGCGTTTTAGAGCGTTTCTAGATGAAGATAAGCTACCAAAAGGTTTGTTCTAGGAGTGTCATTATCTGTAAATTATACAAATCGGCCTGGACTCAAATGACAGCTGATGTTGATTCCTATGTGAAAATATTGTGAAAATTGGCTATATATGAACAGCTACTACATACAAACTGTGAGGGCTCTCTCAAAAAACTTTTCGGATATTGATAGAGTAGCATCTAATGTATTCCAAACCACAAAAGAGCTCAATAGAGCTCCACGTTTTGTGCCTGTTTTGTGTTGTGGAATACAGCCTTATTTCTCACAAATCCCAATGTTCAACCTACGACAGATACCTTAGCCATAGCACAGGTATATGACATGTGTATCACTAAATAGGCCCATGTCTTAGGTTTCTAACAATATTTTGTTTGTCAGAATCGGCCTGTCGTTCATGACACAAGAGCTTTTTGCATTTTTCATGTTTTGGTGTGGGTTCTCCTCAGAGTTCCTGTCCCCTTGCTGTCATCTTTGAAAGTGGCACCGTGAGGCAGCCGCGATCGTATATATCACTTGGGTCGGTATAGGGGGCGCTGTGCTTCACACCTCCTCTAAGTTGACTGGGTACAAGTGGATCAGAAAAACAATCCATAGACGGATTGTAACCAAACTTTTTAGTTGTTAATCCTTTATAATTGCATGATCATTCATCAATGATGAACATACAATTGCTCCTAGGAAAGTCCAATGCACATCTAACAATTTCGGAACATAGATGACCCTTTGTCAGCAATAAAGGAAGGGTACTTTGTCTAAGGCAAGGCATCCTAACAGAATCGGCCCTCGTCGGTAAGATTAAGGGCAGCTATGCAGGGGTCAGCAGACAATTAGTGAACCCCCTCCTTGGGGTGTTCTGTTGTCACGGATGAGTTGATGTTTGTAGTTCCTAAAT
Source organism: Alentia gelatinosa (assembly GCA_950022655.1). Lineage (NCBI taxonomy): Eukaryota > Metazoa > Annelida > Polychaeta > Phyllodocida > Polynoidae > Alentia > Alentia gelatinosa. The sequence goes on from OX465579.1 coordinate 107,709,680, forward strand.
TGCTTGCCACAAGTTTATCAACCTAAAGCCAGTCGTCCACAACGAAACATTTGAAATACCCCCACTCCCCCCCATGGTGCGTACCAATATCAGCCCATATTTAGCATGAATGAGTCACAGGATTAGGCATCCTAATAGAGTCAGCCCTAGTCGGTAGATATGGGGCAGCTAGGCAAGGGTCAGTCAACAATTAGTGTGCCACCCCTCAACCCCAGAGATGTTCTTTTGTCACTGACGAGTTGTCAGTCGCTGTTCCAAAAGTTTATTAACCTGATAATGAGTCCAGTCAGCGACAACAGAACGTTTGAAATACCCAGCGATCTGTTAGGTAATTTGCCTATCACAAGTTCCCCAACAACTATACGATTTGGGGACAAATCGTTCAACCCCAAATCGATAGATGTGCATTGGACTTTATACTTTACACATGTGTGTCTTTATCTTATTGCAGGTGTTCGCGTGTTTCTGCGAGGAAAGGGTCACGTGGAGTGGAAGATCACGAGAAGCGGAGAACGACGGACCGTGAAAGAGGACCAATATTTTATGGACGAGAAGCAAGTCGTCTGGGGCAGAGGTAACCATAGCAACAGCTTACGTAATATTCCATAACCACGTCTGGCCTCGAGCAGAGATCTAATTGTGGTCGATAGATGGAAATGAAATTAGAGGATTCTAATCTGGCCGTTCGTTTCTAGACTGAACGCATAAAGACAGATTCCGCCACATCAGTTAATATGAATATCCTAAAACACCACACCAGAGGAATGCTTTGCTAATAGGAAGTGGGAAATTTAAAAGAAATAAAAAGAATAGAGGAAATCATTTAGCCATTTGAAAGGCAATGTAATACTGACCCGGCGTTTAGACTAGACGAATAAAAATGTGACGGCTGTAGATCTTCTAGCTATTAGTCAACAGGGGTGCCGTTGAATAAACTACGAACGACAAAAAAGTATCTTAGAATTGTCTTTTGGGCCCTAGTGTCGTAAAAGATAATGTGTTGCAAGCATGATATAATTGACGAATAAGAGTAACCTAATGGTCTTATATTGTGTTGTATATAAATACGTTAATTTGGAAGATATCTTCTATTTCAAATGTCAAACAACACTAAATGAAAAACATTGCTCATGATGTCGTTTATCCTTGGGTTTATCGTATCGTCCAGCGTCAGCACCAGAAACGAACGAACTTTATTCAACAGCCCCCAGGTAGTGCTCGGTTACGTAATATCGGCCGCAATATTCGTCGATCCAAGAATTTCCTCAAGCGTTTACACTAGACGTAATCAGAAGTTCTGTAGTCGCTACACACTTTGCTTTACACTAGACGAATTCTAACCTTTAACGTCTGAAAGTCGTCAGGTGATGCTATAGGAGACATAGTCCGTACACGCACCGCGCCGCCTCCGGGTTACGGTACGTGAAGGTCTAACAGAGCATGGCTTTGACTGGCCAGCCACCTTTAGTGAGAGGAATGGTAGGGTTGGCTGTTCTATTTATAGGATCAGTTTGACGAGAGGGATACTGTATGATATTGCTGGTTACTGGATCGCAATACACACAAGGTTAGAACCAGCGATCCGCCATTTTCCAGGTGCATGTTGGGAAAAAGGTAGGAATTCCCACCTTAAAATGGCAGCGCAAAACAGTCCCAGTATGAGAGCCTGTGCGCCCTGGCCCTGGCGACAACGGACTGTACTAGAGTCTATAGGAGACAGAGCCATTGTTAGTTCATGAAGCAGTCACCAGGTGGTCGGGGGACAAAACCTCTATTCTGGCTCTTTGTTCTTACGAAATTACGCTGCCTTTCAATGTTTTACCAAGGTTCCTTTGACTCTCTACACCCATCCCAGAGCAGGAAGATATAATGCTAAAACCCAGGACATGATGTTTTTTACATGGAACACTCCATTTATATATGTGAGCAAGGCAGGAAAAGTGACATTTCCCAATTATCACTCACTTCTTTTGCACCTCCATTACTGAAGAACACCTACTCGGGGGGCGTCATGGTGGCATTATGAGATTATGGAGCCAACAAAATGTGTGGCATAAATAAACTTAGACTCAAACTCGTGACGTCTCTTGATAATATCTTGCTACATCTTGGTATATCTTACATTGCTGTGATATGTCTTACATCCTTCGCTGTGACATGTCTTCTTTTTTTCGAAATATCGTATGTATATTTTGGTGCTCCACCACTGCAACACCTTGCGATCAATTGCAGACATATTGTGGCATATTGCAAACTATCGCGGCAAGAGCACGGCAAAAGTGCTTAACCAAACCTATGGTTCGCGGCAAATATGCATGCGACTATTTACAACCTAGGAAATTTATCAAGACAACCAAATTGTGACAAATTTCACTATATCTTTTGTGTTGGTGGAACTAGCACTTAAGACAATGCACTAATCTGTTAAACAAATTAGATGAGATTAGAATACCAGGAAAATTCTTTTCCCAAAAAATAACCCCAAAAGGTTATCCCACAACGAATTGAACAACACAGTGGTTAATTCAAACCGGGGAGAATGATATGATATAAGAATACCAGGAAAATGTTAAGATCAACTAAGCCATCTAGATAGATATGGTCACTGATGCGCTGTGCTTTTGGTTTCCAGACAAACATGAAGAAGGAGACATTCCCATCATGCCGCGAGGCGACCACAAATTCGCCTTTGAGTTCCAGCTGCCAGAGAGTAACCTGCCTTGTTCGTTCGAGAGTAAGATCGGCACGATACGCTACTACCTTAGGGTGCTCATCGACATACCGTACGCCTCTCCACCACAGGGGCTCAAGTACTTCACCATTATTGGCCCACATATCGACTGTATGGAGGACAGGTACCTTGTAAGTACACACCCGCCAGGCACCAGGGCCAGCCACCAGCCGGCTCCGGTCAGCCAATCAAAATCGCCGACACATTGCCGGGTCACGTGGGCCGGCAGCGTGCCTCGCTTTGAACTCCCCCAAAGCCTCGTTTTAAAAACCGTCAATGAATACCGTTTGAACTCAGGGATTTGTCGGATAATGATGTAAGATGAGGGATGGGTTGTAATGATCAAACAATTACCTTGTCCGATGGACTCTAGTCAGGGAACATTTAATCAATGAATAAATGAATCACGAAGGCGGGCAAGGAAAACCTGAGAGGGGAAGTAAATTGTTTAGCCGTGGTACTATTCCTCCTAAAATGTAAATGGTCGTAGCGTAATACAAAGAAGCAGTACAGCATCCAATCTTAGAGATTCTTATCAAGAGATATACATGCGTCACATATAAATATATATACGACATTCTAATACCAATCAGGGAGTAATTTATTGCCAATTACTAGATCTGTCTTAAGAACTCTATATTGATTGTCTAAAGTTCTGTATCTTCATTTGGAACATAAACGGCTGAATCCAATTTGACGTACAGTGTAAGTTATTCTCCTCTTTATCTCACCCCTGCTATTTTTCCCATAGATTTAACATTGGGTACTTACACACAACACCCATGGAGTATTTAGAAAAAATATTCAATCGGGGATTTTTTTTCACAAATATTAGCAAATTAGCAAAAATGAGGGGTGAAATAAATTGAGAAACCTATTCAAGTTTACAGTCAGAGCTCGTATCCCATCGAGTTTGAATTACGTGGCTATTCAATTTCAAACAGACAATGTTATCCTGTGCGGGGTTCGGTTGATAAATGCCCGATACCTTTGTACTTACTACCCTCATCCATCATTACTCTTTTCGCCAACTATCTCCTACACATGTACAACCACAGGGTTACTTTATACTACTTAATATACTTTGATCTAGATGTATTGTTGATGCCAACAAATGGAAACACATGTAAGACAATAGCTGCATCTGAAAAACTCTAAAACAACCTCGGAGATGCATGTCTGATAAATAATTAAAAAAATTATAATAAGAGAAAATGTGGTTACTGCGCTCATACGGGTGGCCGTTCGAGGTCATTTGGTGCAAGAATATGTCCCACCAACGCAGGCAGGGGGACACATTTTTGCGTTAAATGACCAAGAACAGCCACCCGTATTGGCTTAGTCATAACGTTTTTCTTATTACAATCGTTTACAAAAAACACAGTTTTATTAACTGTACAAAGCCAATGCCATTCACTACGGCCCACTGTCACGGTGGGTGCGAACATCATTCTTATCTTAGCCTGGAATAAACTTCCATAGGCTTAAAGTTGGGAACTCATTCTCATCAAGCTTGCAAGTGCAATGGGTGATAAACTGATAGATTTTTCCAGGCTACGATAAAATCAGAAACATTTTCGTGCTTGGTCTGAATCCCTTTCACCATCTTGTTTGGTGCCGCCATGCACTCCAAACTCGATGGCGAACGAAGACACAAACCAAACACTCATCAGTTTCTTTATTAATACTACACCGTAGCAGCGGGTACTATTTCATTGACAATCACCCACAGGTATATAGTAATAATAAAAAACTTTCCTAGTTTTCCTCTATGATATCTATCTCTGATGTTCAGGCCCCGCTGACGGCTACAGAACAGAGTCGGCGATGCTGCCTGTGCTGTATGATTGGACCTGTCAGCCTGGAGGCAACCCTGGAGAGAAGCGCCTACACGTGTGGGGAGAACATCAAGCTCAAGTGTGAAATCCAAAACGGCAGCGACCAGAACGTCTGGGTGATCTGCCGACTAATACAGGTACGTGAGGTCTTCCTGTTTTATTTTCTAAAATTGTGAATGCAGGGAAACTATGTTCCGGTGAGAGAAAGTCAAAGTTACAAGGTAAGTCTTGGAAAAATGACTGCCCAATGGCCTTGGCCGCAGACAGTAATCTTCTCAAGCCTTACCTGACTTTGACTTTCTCTCTCCAGAAATTTGGTTTTTCCTATTCTTGTATACCTTTCAATGTAGTTTGATAACGATAAATAGCATTATTTGCTTATCCGCCATCAAACGTAAAGTGAGATCCAACATCTTCGAGTAACTTGACACTCTATGTTTTCTCCCAACTGCGCTTTTCATATGAATTTTGTCAAAGACGCTCTGATTGGTCTAAACGTCAACCTGGATAGTGAACATTAGCCTTGGGTAGTAAACGTCAGCCTTCGATAGTAAACATAAGTTATTCCCCCCATATCATGGTGTAACTATAGAGTGTTCGACCATAGGTATAGTAATACAGTCTCTATTATCAATTCGCAGCCTATAAGTTTCTGCTATCTGTAATAAAAACGATTAATCGTATAATGATTCCGTATAGCTGTAAGATTTTCATGAATAGGATATCTATCACCATGTGAAGGTGTCTTTGGTTTATGGTGATTTCAATCGTTGTAACACCTTTTAGAGTTATCTTTGGTTTATAGAAACGGTGTAACGATTTTTGTACTAAGTGTGTAATTCAGGAATAACTTGGTAAATCAGCTCATGCCCAGAGGCAGTGAATGTCCATATCGTATGTCAATATGATAAAATGTAAGATATTGGGAGGGCTTATATAGTATAAATTACAAATCAAGCCTTAGTTTTGTATCACATTGATTTTTCTAGAACGTGGAATACCGGATCAACAAAGGCGTGCTGGGACTAACGAAAGAGTCTATACATAAGGTGTGGGAGTTTAAGGGGCCGACCGTACCCCCTCATACCACACGGAACTTCCATGACCTTCACAAACATCTCCAGGTGCCCGTAATGCCCCCAACACTGTCAGAGGTCACAAAACTCATAGAACTCTACTACATCCTCAGGGTAAGTATGCTCAACTTGTATTGATGTGTGTTTGATATGTGGTGAAGTTGTGCCAAACCAGACGAGGTAAACTGTCCCATGATAGTAATTGGTTACTCATGGCCTATGGTCAGGGGTGGTCATTGGCCCCCTGGTGTCCCCCCTTTACACTCCGCACCACATGTGCAGCCCCCTCTGGTGTCTCATCTCAGCACCATACTCTCCACTTCCGTTCCCGGTGTCCAGCTCTCCTTCTCACTCTCCATTCAGCCTCCACACCACTCACACCTTCACCTTTTTTCACCCACCTACCCACACCTCTTTAACCGTACCTGCCTTTGTAGGTCTTTTATTCTATTTCTCTAAATTAGTCAATTATTTTGATAATTACCTTATAATTGATTATTCATATCAATAACTTGTAATTCTTCTTCTTATTAATGATCAATTAAGACAAAAATAATCCTCATCACCTCATAAAATTCAATAAAATCTTATTTGCCTAACTCCGGCCCTCTGTCTTTATATCCAGGGGTAAGGTGTAATGACACCTACTAAGCATTCTAGTTTGGATGGCGTCAAAATTACTGTATCATTCTGTTTAGGTGGAACGCATTTCATCTCATTTCTTCACAACTCACGTTGTGTGGAAAAAACTGCATGCTAATCACATAAGAAAACTCACTACTACTACACTAGTGCCCTATGATACCCTACATGTATATCTTGGTAAACTGTGAACGGCCGAGGCCGAGCCTGGAAGTTTTCTTTAATGTATGGCTAGACCCTGATAAAATCCTTTAGAAAGAAAACAAAAAGGAATCGAATATGAAACACCACCCGGGTTGCAAAGTTATCCTTTCGCCTTTTTGTCCTGGACTATGCCTCACAGCCCAAAGAAGAGAGAACATTTCTCTGTAGGATCCTAGTTTTGTGTTCACGTTTGATACTTCTAGTTGTCATTTTTCATTTCAGACGGAGCATGACAAAAAGAAATCTTTTCATTTCCCCTTAAAATGTTCTGTGTACTCCCGAGGGACAGCTGTCGTTTCATTTTTATTTTCATTTCATAGTCTTTGTAGGATATGCTTTTTAAACGTTTAAGTCTGGCCTTTGATCAGCTTATTCACAATTTCGTTTAAGTTCCCATGCCATGTGTCTGCACTGATGAGACATTTATATACACGGTCTGAGAGATCGATTGCAGATTAAGGGATTTGTGGGGATATTCCCCATTCAGTGGGGCAACTGGCTTTAGTCATATATTATTCACCCCCAGATGAAGCTTTCTAATATATTAACGAACAGATTCATATCTTATTCGCATTTATCTAGATACGGTTTTAGGTTTTGCATACATTTTACAAATGCCCAATGCGCTGAAGGGAATTAGGTGTGGTAGACAATTAGCTCCTATGAAGAATGTAGTAAAACGGATATAAAATTATATTTCTCGATAATACAGGCCACAATCTACATGTGTACCACCTGGTCATCAATATGTATCAGAGGCACTACGATATCTGTTGATATACAGGTTTCATAGCCGACACGAGACAATTGGGGACACCTGTGGGCAAGTTCTGACTTCTCATATCTCTTCTTTTATCCTACCCCTAATATAAAATCCCATAGGCTTAACATTGACAAAGTAGTTCCAAGCGCCTTCAGAGAAGCAAGGAGAGCTATATGGAGGACTTCAGAAAGTTTTTATCATGTTTTTTGTTATTATCCTCACATAAAAATATCGTTCACAGGCGGTAGGATAAAATCAAAACCTTATTAGTTTTAATCTGGGCTCGTCGCATACGGGAGCCCAGATTAAAACTCATCCGGTTTTACGATAGTCTCAAACATTCATTAGTTCTCCTGCCTCAAAACAAGGGAGGAGGAGTTTGAGGGAGAAGATCCATTCTCTTCCCCTGAGATTATGTTTTTTTCGTTACTGCATTGTAAACATGGAACAGACGATATATCAGTCGCAACACCCGATATAAACTAAAGGGATATGTTATTACCTTGACCTAATCATATAATTTGCTCTTTAATAGTTAAAGGAATGTCAATATATCGAACAGGTTTATTGATTATTCACAGGGAAACGCCCCACCTGTGGATGCAGTACCGTCCACCCGGTGCCAAATCCATTTACATGTCCCTTGTATGTTCTACTCCCATGCGTAGTTTGTCATGCACTGACACACTCTACACAAGCATGCTGATGGCGTCCAGACATATAGGTACAGGTTCACTCACTAAGTTAGGGGCCGTCCATGAAGTACGTACTCGCTGAGGGGGTGGGGTGGTAATATGCTTTGTGGAAATTCTGCATATGCCTTTTCGTTGTTTTATTGCGTACAGAATTGTCAGGGGTTAGGAGTAAAACTTCTCAGAGGTCATGCATAATATGGGAAAACCAAACAAGAGTTAGTCCTGTTTTTGTTTATCGCACAACGCAATCTTGCCGGAGTGCGATGAGCAATAACATGACTAACTCGAGTTTGGTTTAGAATTTATCCTACCCCGCCCGTCTAAATTATTTCTACATTAACAGATGACGTCATTCGTCAAGTGTATCCCACCAGAGCGATATTTTTCATTTTTCTGAACTCCAGACCGAATACAGTGACCCAATATTAAGCCTACGGAGTTTTCTTTATTAGGGGTAGGATAAGTACTTATTGATGCCCCCTTGAGAAGTGTAGGGATATGACAGGACAGTATTGCACTGTATGATACACTTACAGAGTTGTTAATTCATCAGGTTTTCATTAAACACCAGGTTTACTAATGAGGTTAAGTATTGCCTTAAAGACAAATGCGGGTAGGTATTGCACTGCCCCCTGTGTAGACACTGGTTCTGCCATCTGGTTTCATGAAAATATTGCAGTTTCCCATAGACACCAATAGTTAAGCACTTACCTTCTTTAAGTGGCCTTCCCATAGAAATTAGCATGGTGATATAGTATTTTATTAGCATTTCACATTTGTGCAACTATCATAATCCAGAATTATTTGAAGATAGCAATAGAACATCAGAGTCATTTAGCAACAAAGTAAAAATATTGCAGTTTCCCATAGACACCAATAGTTAAGCACTTACAGTTTCAGATGGCCTTCTCATAGAAGTTAGCATGGTCACATGCCAATTGTTTTGCATTTTCTATTTGCTGATATATGGAACTTATACTATCCAGAGTTATTTGCAAAAATCAATAGGATTTAGAAATCACCCAACTACCAGCATTTGTCTTTAATACTTAACATTGTAACAATCTTGAATTTATAGCTGCTTATATGAGTTCATGGATCAGAAGGAACAAGAATAATAGACATCACTGGGACGTAGACACTCTGACATCGGAGAACAGATAGAACAAGTCGGAGAACGACAGGAACAAATAATGGGAGAGGAAAAACAGAGGGTTAGGGCAGCTCAGCAAGGCAGGGACCATACTAAACAAAAGTCGATCAGTGGTTCCCGACTGCAGATCGGTGGCGAATAATCAGCCAACAAGTCATTTTCCACTGGCCAACTATTCGCCACCAATCTGCTGTCAGGAACCACCAATTGATTTTTAGGGTATAATCGACACCATATCGATGCATGGAAACAGGCATGCAGAGAAGAGTTCACCAATTAGTTGTGCATAGAGTATACAATGAGGCCACCACCCACCAACTTGGGCAATGACTGAAAGAATCAAAGGGGCTTGAGATCGTCGGTAATGGTTATTATGTTTGGAGGACAATTCAGCCAACTTTTAGACACCGACACGCAGTCGTTGGCCACCACCGACTCAAAGGATCGGTGCCGTTTCCATCAGATAGTGGGAAATGGCTTACAGACAAATGCGGGTTTGTATCGTAGTGCCTTGTGTGTCTACACTCATAACTAAATTTGACACTGGTGCTGCCATCTGGCTTCATGAAAATATTGCAGTTTCGCATAGACACCAATGGTTAAGCACTTACCTCCTTCAGGTGGCCTTCCCATAGAAAATAGTACCCTGACAGAGTTTTTATTTAACATTTCTCATTTGTTTATACTCCCAACTATCATAATCCAGAATTATTTGAAGATAGGATATCAGTGTCATCTAGCCATGAAATGAAGATATTGCCCGTTCCCATAGAAACCAATAGTTAAGCACCGACCTTCTTCAGATCTATGGCCTTCCTATAGAAGTTAGCACCTTGACATGCCTTTTTGCATGTTCTATTTGCTGATCTATGAAACTTATATCACCAAGAGTTATTTGTATAAATCAATCTTTGCAAAATTTAGAAATCAATCAACTGCCAGCATTTGTCTTTAATGTCTAATGGCCAGAACACCGGCGACAATTCATATACTACTAACTGCACGTATAAAACATCCGTAACATTTCCATAGACTACTCACCCACGCTCGTCAGTATCTTATGCGCTGTAGGGATCTAGAACTGCATGGTTCTTCTGACAATCCTTTGTGCCACAAATATCGGAGATGAGAACAAACTGCAACGATACGTATATTGGTAATTCGATCATTCTAGAAGCGCGAAGCTCCTCCCATCATTTAAGTCTGGTTTTACCTGGCATTTTAAGGCCCGGCGACCACTGAGCTCCCGACACATTACACTAGGCCTCATGATGCATCTCCAGACACAAAATCGATATCGCGTAGGAGAGTCAGCTTTAATCAGTAGCCGATACATACACAATATTGACTGGTTTCAGATACAAGCGACCGTATGCTACGAGGAGTTGACGCGTAGTAATATCCGACCATATGCAAGGATATTGCGCGGAGTCAAATCCGAGGAGCACACAACCGCTTTTATCTGAAACCAGTCTAGGCAAGTGGCATGTTGAAATCAGTTTATTTTAATTACGCACTATGTTTTCGTACGCACTATTTTTCCGTATGCGCCACCCGGAGCATACAACATATCTGTATGCTCGGGGTATGTCCATTCAAACTCCCTATGTGTTTTCTATGGACACTCTGTATTAGGTGGATAATACACACGAGGATGCAACCCGCTGCAACTATCGTAAGGTCTATCATAGGGTATCGGGTGCTCAGTGGACGCCGGGCCTTAGGCCTGGCGTCCACCTACTACGATAGAATCGTAGACCTCCCGATATGGCACCGATACAAAATGACAAAATCGGTGCCATATCGGGAAGGTGCAAAATCGTAGACATATGTCTTGACATGCCAATCCACCACGCATTGTATGGGGTTTTTATCGGTGTCTAATCGCAGAAACGTGGTCAACTGCCCCGATATTAGGTGACCTTCCGACGCGATTTTGATTTTGCATCGGGAGGTGCATCGTAGGGCATATCGGTGCTATATCGTAGTGAGTGGACGCCGGGCCTAATGCTAATCGTATACATTGACAATAATCGATGGTGTTGTGGATAGGCGGCCGTAAACCACGAGAGGTTGACGTGTAGTAACACACGAGCGTTAGCCGCCTGTTTACAACATCATTATTGTATTTATTATCCATTTTCTCCAATAAATTAGACCCAGGAAATTGCCATATAAAATTTTTTATCAAGAGGAACTACTCCTTTTGCTTGATGGCCGAAAGGGACTATTTTCCCTGTATATAATGGCTTTGAGGCCGTATATCACAGTTTTTAATCCGTATACCATGGTATTGACAGGTTTTTAACAATTTCTCAATGGGTACTTTGTATACTATGGATAATAAAAACATTGCCCAGCAACAGGATTCTTGTTCTATGAACCCTAACTATTTTATATCCACCGTTAAGAAAGATCCCATTGAAAATGTTGGGTTTTTTAATGTATTCAGTAAGGTTTGATGACAAAAGTAATCGCCTCTTGGCGGTCTTCCATACAGAAGTGAATTGACAATTCAAGGAGACTAACAAACAATACATGAACAACATAACCATTCACACTAATTGTTTTCAACAATCTCGTGAGTTTCCTTCTAATGCCTTGGGAGGTCAGACAAGAGTGTGGCAGTGGACCATATTTCGATAATTGACTCCCCGATAGCCCACGATTGGATACCAATATAGGCTACAATTGGAAATGCAAATCGTTGAGCTCCCGATAACATCCAACATGGTGGATTTTTTTTCATGGCCTATTGTAGCATATCAGTAGCTAATCGTAGGCATGAGGCATGATTCACCGATTTGATTAATTCGGTGATAATTGACTCCCGGATAGCCCACGATTGGATACCAATATAGGCTACAATTGGAAATGCAAATCGTTGAGCTCCCGATAACATCCAACATGGTGGATTTTTTTTCATGGCCTATTGTAGCCTATCAGTAGCTAATCGTAGGCATGAGGCATGATTCACCGATTTGATTACGAGAGAGTTGAACGTTGTAAGGCCTCTTCCAAATACCTACCAATAGGCTACGATTTTGTCATTTCCAAGCGAAGCCTATCGGGAGCTCTATCGTAGACCATCGGCGTTGGTAGATGCAAGGTCATAGGGAGCCAAAGTGAACCCGCTGAAACCACAGATACCAACCTACGAAACACCATTTCCGGTGGCCAGTAAGAACGAGGCTTACTGCTAAAGCTATGGGGGTTTGAGGCTAGACTTTGTTACTTTTGAAGTGAAGTTTATAACTATCGTCTCTGAATAACTTTGTTTCAAAACTACGATGACAGTTGTTAAGTTTATTAAAAAATTGGATCTAAAAGATTGGAGAATGACACATATAACCTCGAACCTACATAGTCTAAGAACTGAGCGCCTATACCCGGAAAGAGTATTTTGTGACTGGCTATTTGTGGTTGGAGCGGGTTCACTTTGGCTCCCTATAGACTGTAATACACTCGCTGACGCTCTAGGCTGATGCTCATTGTACTTTACGCTGCAGGTCAGTCTCGGAATGGAAAAGTCTGGCGAGGATTTGGATGTTGACTTTGCGCTTGATGTGGCTACAGTCCCCTACCGGATCCCAAATAACCCGCCCCCGGAATTGAAATATGGTAAGCGCCTAGTTACATATGATATGCCTATCTGTTTATTGACCAGTCGTGGGAGAGTGGTTCGTTTTTAATGTCATTACGGTACCTTACGTGATTGTTTTCATTTTCATCATATTTCATCAATTGCTCATCACCTTTCTGTATTGATTTGTGAGAGATAAAACTATTACTCTCAAAACTAAATGTTCATAGGAAGAACTGTAAACACCCTTACAGAAATGAATAAAAACGTTTTAACATAAAAATAAAAATGTTGTCAGCGTACCGATTACGTTGACAGGTAAACCTTTGATCGATGAGCTTAAAGCATCACATAGAGAGTTCAAGCACAATTATACAGAGATTCTAAGGCCCGGCGTCCACCTACTACGATATGGCACCGATATGCCATACGATGCACCTCCCGATGCAAAATCAAAATCGCGTCGGAAGGTCACCTAATGTCGGGTCAGTTGACCACGTTTCTGCGATCAGACACCGATAAAAAACCCATACAATGCTTGGTGGATTGGTATGTCTAGACATGTGTCTACGATTTTGCACCTTCCCGATATGGCACCGATTTTGAAATTTCGTATCGGTGCCAAATCGGGAGGTCTACGATTCTATCGTAGTAGGTGGGCGCTGGGCCTTACTCTCAAAACTAAATGTTCATAGGAAGAATTGTAAACAGCCTTACAGAAATGAATAAAAACGTTTTAAAATAAAAAAAATATGTAGTCAGCGTACCGATTACGTTGACAGGTAAACCTTTCATCGATGAACTTAAAGCATCACATAGAGAGTTCGAGCACAATTATACAGAGATTCTAAACGTAAAATATGGATATTATGATTAAATGGTCTTCACCATCGTTTATTGTGCCCATGGTAAAGAATTACATCATTTGGTGCCACTTGGAGAATAGATACGGCGTGCCATTTTAGAGGACCTTTAGAAGATTAGTATTAGACAATAATGAAAATTAAACTATAGTGCATAGCCTACCTAATGTGATGTTTTCACTTGCCAATTAAAAAAACCAGATTATGTGCACCATGTACAAAAATCGACCGGAGGTCCTCCTTGAAAATTCATCCGTGCGTATAATCGTTGGTCGCAAAGCACGCACTCTGTTTCCACCTGACGGCCGATTATGTGTTCCATTTGCACCGATTGTTCAATAGCTATATAAGCCTGAAGATTATGTGTATGTAGGTTTAATATGATAAATCAGTGGTGGTGAGGAAAAACTTTGTTTTCCGATGAAAATCGAGGTGGCCACTGATTAATTCAATTTGGTTTGATTTTGTCGGTGGACTCAAAAGTCGGTCAGTGTTGCTATATTACCTTATGTTAGGGAGAAAAATTCACCTGACGGTTGTTGTACAAAAAGTGTCACATAATCGATCGGCGGTGTTAAATATCAGAATCAATAGTTATAATCGGCAGGGGGAAACGCCACATTACTGTACCCAATTAGTAAATTAATGGACTATAAGGCCTGGCGTCTACCTACTACGATAGAAATTTAGACCTACCGATATGTCACCGATACAAAAAGCAAATATCCGCGACATATCGGGAAGGTGCAAAATCGTAGACAAATGTCTAGACATGCCAATCCACCATGCATCTTAATAGGGCTTAATCGTAGAATTGTGGTCAACTGCCCCGATATTAGGTGACCTTCCGACGCGATTTAGATTTTCTATCGGGATGTGCATCGTAGACCATATCGGTGACATATCGTAGTAGGTGGACGCTGGGCCTAAAACAGTATGATTATGTTTTTGGCTTTTTCTTTTCTCGTAGACTAGATGAAAGTGTCTTGGTACATAAATATTCTGAAGTGTATACTTCTCACTGAGCCGGATTTTATATATTCTTTGTATATATCACAGTGTTTTGTGTCGTTGATTTGAGTATATGAAGCATAAAATACAAAACACCCATAGTATCGATTGGTAGCTGGTTAATTAGCATTAAAATAGCGTAGTGGGTGAATCCGTTACGATTCCGTTCTCGGCCTTTTGTCTAATAGAATACGTCACTCCGCCTCTGGAGTCAGGACATATTTTATGGGACAAAAGTCCCCAAATGTCAATCACTACGTGCTCAATAACTACGTTTTCTATTTCTACTAATTGAACTACAAACTTTAAACTTAAAGTCGATGTGTTTGTTCAGTTTGTGTTAGCTTATAATATTCACTTAACCCTTCAAGGACGGCCACCTGTGGCAGAGCCTTAAGAACGGGTGATAGTGTATACCGCTAGGGGACAAACACATTTTGGATATAGTCATATTTTGATCGCGTTCCATGCATGATATTATTATTAATCAAAAATATTTCATTTATTCTAGTTTACTAATATCAATGCTATACCTACATTTTCTGAAGATTTCATGTACATTGATAACTTATTTCCTTGTCAAAAACAATTTCATAGATTTAAGAAAAATGGTGCCTCAAGGCATCATGCAGCCTGAGCCACTTGATGCCTCAAGGCACCATTTGGCCTGGGTTGGTTGATGCCCGAAGGCACCATTCGGCCTGGGCTGGTTAATGCCTCAAGGCACCATTCGGCCTGGGCTTGTTGATGCCACAAGGCACCATTCGGCCTGGGCTGATTGATGCCTCAAGGCACCATTCGGCCTGGACCGGTTGATGCCTCAAGGCACCACTCGGCATGGGCCGGTTGATGCTTCATTCAAAGCATCATTCTCCCTTAAAGTGTTAAAGAATATTTACTTGCATTTCACCTGTGTTATCTGCCATACAGAGACAGCGGCGGAGCATGTGGAGGGCGGGCTCTACATCAGCCCGGAGTTCCAGCTGGGCCAGGTGTACGATGGCACGTGCGAGCAGTCGGACGACATCATCCTCTACCGGCCGGTGTACGGCTGTGTCCCGCACGAGAAGGTGACCGTCACCAACACGAACAATGCCTCGGGCGGGCGTACCTCACGGCACCACGGCGCCACGGCGTCCACCTCCTCCTCCCAAGACCACAAAGCTTCCAGCAATGAGCATCTACTGCTGGAGGAAGACGTTGATCATCCCTCCGAGAAGATGACGTCAGTATAATGCATCAGCATGACGTCAGCGTGACACGTCACGCTGACGTCAGTGGGTTTGACGTGGTAGAAAGTGATTCGTTGACGTCCGTGGGGATGCATGCACATTGCCCTTACGTCATGTGATACGTCATTGTATACGTCATAGGATTAATACCACGTGTTACTACGTCATCTGACGTAACGTTCCACTACACGCCACGTGCTCGTGGCCACTGACATTGGCCAATTCGAATTGGACCAAGATCATTATTGAACCAACGCAGCAGTTCTAAACTTTCCTAATTATTATTTTCTTTTTTTCCCCTTTTGATTTCGGCATTTTCCCCTGGATGTTGTCTGTCAACATGTTTGCGTATACCATGCTAATTAGGAAGCTCTGTAAAAAAATACATACATCGGCATTGCTTTTAATGTTACCCTTTTTCTTGTGGGAGGGAAACCATCTCAATTTGAGCACCTCTGAGTATGATTTATATGGAATAATTGCTATAATGAGAGAGAAAGCTATCTATATTGTATCACGATGTGTTGACAGCTTGTTCGAGGCCTCTACAGCACAGACCTATGATTACTCACTATTGTTTATACCAGGCTATTTCAAATCAAATAGATATTTACGATTAACAGACTAGTTCACAACCCAAGGGAGCTCTTTAGTGACACTCTCCGATGTTGTTTCGCATTTCAGGTGCATATATTATACATGCTGGGTCATTGGGATATTATGTTACTTGCGGTTATAAATTTCTGATACAGGATGCAACAAGATTTGGAAATGTATGCGGAGTGCATGGCAACGCAGTGAAGGGCAAAAGTATTTGAACTAGGATAGCCGTATTGGGATGTTCAGTGGTGTAACATTTAGAGTCTGTATACCATCACAAAGATGCAAATATGTCAGACGTCATTTCCATCCTTTAGTTACAAAGTCGGCCATATATTGCCTGAATCAATAGGGAGCCAAAGTGAACCCGCTGAAACCACATATACCCGTTTACAAAACACCATTTTCTGGATATAGGCGCTCAGTTCTTTGACTATGTAGGTTCGAGATCTTATCTTTTAGATCCATATTTTTGATAAACTTAACAACTGTCATCGTAGCTTTGAGACAGAGTTATTCAGAAACGAGAGTAGTAAACTACACTTCAAAAGTAATAAACAAGACCAAAAACAAAAGTCTAGCCTCAAAGCCCCATAGGTTTAGCACTAAGCCTCGTTCTTACTGGCCGCCGGAAATGGTGTTTTGTAAACGGGTATCTGTGGTTTCAGCGGGTTCACTTTGGCTCCCTATATTCGTACACACCTACTCCTTTTAAAATTTGTGTCACCTGTCCAGTCACTTAGAATTTGATAGATGTCAGGGGACTCTACGATGGTACTGGTCATCTGTATTCAATATCCAGATACGGCAATATTTCATATTGCAACAGAATTGCTTGCTATTAAGAAATAATTCCCATCCTGTTGATTTATATAGATCGAACTGACCATGGTGTATAAGCTACAAAACAAGGTGATTATTGAAGGTTTGTACGGAACGGGTTGATTACACTGAGTCACTTACTAACCGTAATTATCATCGAGTTTTGTAGTTTGTACAAGCATGGTAGGTTGTCCTAAAATTATCATATACCCGAAATTGATAAAAATACAAAACGTAAGCGATCTTAATTTGGCCTAACAACTAATATTTTAGTCGACGCATACTGAATAGTGTTCCGTATTTTGCCGTAAGGAAGAGTTTTCCGTACGGTATTTTTTTTACGTTATATGGCGAAACGGTGCGAATTTACAGTATATACGTCATGAAAACAGGCCTTTGGGACCTTCCGTGTTTACAACGGTCTTAATCATAGAAAATAGAAACTTTAGCAGTATTTAACAAGATATGTGTAGGGTCACTCAAAGCAATTCATTAGGTATCAGTCGGTTTAGCTGGATGGTTGAATAAAGTCACCAGGTTTTCAAGACGATGTTGCTTACCTCAAGGGAAACTGGTGATACGTACTGTATTTGAAATACCAACTCTGTTGACATATACGTTTTAGAATACAACTACATACACTGCAATTTCCAAGGGCTGATCGAACTGACACGCATAAGAGACGTAATGAAGCAAAGAGAGGCTGAAGTCCACCAACCTTGTATTCTTTTTAGTCTTCTTCAATATCCCATGTTGTAATTCTGACATTGGTTTAACTACGAAGGACCTTCCAAGACACTGTTATCATGTGCAAGAGACATTCTCTCTGTTGGATTATGGTAATCTATCTTGACCAAATCCTGATACACAGATTCCCTGTGGTTGGGTTTGTACTACACCTATAGCACACGAAACATACTTGACATACGTGGACCGTTTAGTTGTAGTATCCTATACTCATTACCTGTTGGGTTTTATATATATATACATATATTGCCTTGCGAGAATGCAGAGGATGAGGAACATTTACATATTAGGATCATTATTGTTGCATTTTTGTGTTTGACTTTTTATCTTTAAGCCGAGATCGATATATTCGGTACCGATGTTGTTCTTGTATTTTCCTTACCCTTAGCCTTCGGGGTTTTATCATTTGCATCCACCTTCATATATCACTTCAAATAATGTGTTGGTTATACAGATATTTCAGAGCGTGCGATTCTTGGCAAGAATAGCTTCAGCGTCTGTTAAAGCGGTTGTTTGTTGACAATGAGGAAAAAATGTTAGTGAATGAATGAAGTTGCTTACTTACAAAATGAAAATTGAAGGAAATACGGGAAACATTTATGACTGGAGGGAAACCTAGTATTTACTCAGCTGCTCGTTGATTCTATGTTGTACACTTTTTGTCAGACAAAGAAAACGGGAAACACAAATAAAAACGCATTGATACAATGATGAGTGTGCATGCTTGCTTCTATACATTCTACGTCGATTCCTAATGTGATTGTTTATATCTGACTATTCCATTTTCTGTTTGCCATTCTTAGATTTTTTCAATTTCACTCTTACAACATATATATCTGATGGATCTTGATAAAATTTCTTTAATTGCAACCAACAGGATGGAGAAGTATCAACAGATTAATAGATATTGGAGTTCATTGAATGCTGATGCTGTTGTGTATTGAATCGACTTAGTATATGATACTTAGTAGAAACTGAACAAGAGTTAGTAGTGTTAGTGTTTATCCCACGACGGGCTGGTCGCGAATTACTGCGCGAGGCGTTAGCAGAACGTTGTGAGAAGCCGACCTGACCGGAGTGTGATAAACACTAACACTACTAACTGGAGTTCAGTTTATTATCCTACCCCAAATATAAAATCCCATAGGCTTAACATTGAGTTTCCGTATGCCACGCTAACTGGCATACAGAGTCTTATATGCCACTAGTGGCATACAGAATTGTTATCCCGTAATATTCCAAAAACGAGGACACGGAGTAGGATAAAATCAAAACCTGATTTGTTTTAATCTTGGCCACCACGTGCCACTCCTGAAGTTTTGGCTCCAATTTCACTCGGCTTCGCCTCATGAAGTCACTATGCCAAACTCCACTCGTGGAATACGGTAGCCAAGATCAAAACTCATCCAGTTTTACGATAGTATTTATCCTACCCCACCTCCTATAACTCATTTGTTACCCTCGTGCAATAAATAACACTTTACTGCACGCTCGCCAGAATACAGTCAGCCAATGTCAAATTTTTTTTATTACTATGAAGATCATCCTGTTTTAATAAAGAGTAAGACACTCTAAAAAAACATTCAAAAGACCCTAAAAAAACACCCCTCTAAGGGATTACTAAGAGAGGATTACTGATGTGGAATTGTCTAAATTTACATATCTGAGATCAATTCATCAGTGGCACTAATAGAAGGAGTAGAGCTGCGAGTTTAGTGGCTATACTGGGACTGGCCTGGAAGCTTGGCCTAGTTAGACTATATGGGCAGGGAACCATTCTATACTGGGACGTATCTCTGGCACCACATGGTGGTAGACGGTGGAACCAGCTTCCCATTTCATTTTATATTCAGGGTGGCACCGCCTACTGGGATACAAAGCCATTGCCTCTATACACTGGCCTCTAGAGGTCCCTTACACATAAAATTAGCTCTGGTCGGGTTAAATAAGCGGCCGCCTTGACCCAAAAGCTTGATCTGTTTGCTACTCTCCTACCAGATGTTTTGTACTGCTTGGAGAGTGTGTTTAGGCATAACCTCGAAGCCAATTTACAATTTTGTTATTTACTTCTATGTGTATTTTTAGAATGGAACCACCATTAAGCTAGATTCGATTATAAATTTGTTAAGCTATGAATTTTACTTATTTCTGCTTTTAGAGCCTACATAAAACAAATGTATTTGGTTTGAGGCGCACCCCGAGTGATCCTGTGTGTGATTTAGCCCGACCAACCCCTATAGACTCTAGTACAGCCCGTTGTCGCCAGGGCCAGGGCGCACAGGCTCTCATACTGGGACTGTTTTGCGCTGCCATTTTAAGGTAGAGATTCCTATCTCCGCTGGTACTAAGCTGCCCTGATTGATTTGCCAGTAACCAGTATGCTACTCTTCAAGCAGAGGTCCTAGAGGAGCTTTTACTGGGCATGTACCAAATAAATCAGCTTGGAGAGTTATAATGATTCCCAGAATAGTGCCAGAATCGTGGTATTCTCAGGCTTCGGAATGCACTAAAATTAAAAACAGCCAACCAAGAAATTCCTTTTTTCAATCAGGAACTGGCAAATCAGAGCTGTGCTCTGTTAGACGCTTACAGACCTTAAGCAGACTAAGCGCCTGTCGGTATTCCCCCTTGTCAAACTGATACTATAAATAGGACAGCCAACCACAAATTTCCTCTCACTCAAGGTGGCAGACCAGTCAGACCCATACTCTGTTAGACCTTCACGTACCGTAACCGAAGGCGGCGCGGTGCGTGAATGGACTACCAACCCCTATATCGTAGAAGGGGTTGGTTGCCAAACTAGAGCTACCTTGACCTTCTACCCCTTAGTGTTTGTTACTCTCCCAGCAGATGTTTCATGTGACCTGGACCTATGCTTGGAGAGTGTGATATTTCACATTCTGGAAGCCAATTTTACATATTATTATATCTCCGACTTTGAGGTTGGTGGGATCCGATCTCATATGGTCCTACCAAGCTTACCCTCAAAGCTAAGTAAGCTTTCAGCGATTACAGATTCATAAAGCAGACGCTTACCACAAAATACGTTAGCTAAACTTTGATAATAAATCTAGCTTTGTGGTCACTTCATTCATAAGACTCTCAAATGTAACTAAGGACATGAAAAAGGGGCCTTGAGAGTACAGAATGGCTCAGTGGATTGTGACAAGAGACTTGCAACTGGGGCTTAGCAATCTAAGATCGTACATAAAGATCCGTTTGTGTATGCCACAGAGACCCAAGGACGATGTGGGTCACCTTTATTCAATACTTATGGAAGACCTTATGGACGGCTAGGACTGTCTTAGCGAACGGACTTAGATACTAATAAACGATAACCCTTGGACGAGGTATGGAAAATGGTCTTCATGTACGATCCTAGATTATTCAACGGGTCCCAGGGAGTGCAAACAGATATTGATTGATAGGACTACTTGGTATCACACTGTGTCAAGGTAATGTTCAGATGAACTCAATTGATCGGTGCCGTTTTCTTCGGCTAGTGGAAAATGGCTTATAGAAACTTCTTGACATAGTTCTTGCTCAATTCAAAGAAATTTCAATTCACAATCCTAGAAATTGAAATTTTCCCTATTAGGTGGCGATATGGGTAATTAATTGAAGGTATCTGGTGGCGCCAGGGAGCAGCACTGAGTATGATGCATGCACTTTCTCCTTCCTGTTATTGCAGCTTCCAACTTTCCTGTGTTTTCCCATGAAAAGAAAGTGATACACAGGTGTGGTAGGTCAGATCACAGAGGTGACTGATCCATCTGTTAGAATCCTGTCATATATCAGACAGTTGCGTTAGATACGTATAAATCATCCATCGTATTCCATGACCCCCATTGAAAATGTATGGAGACTCACGGTCCGCATACACGACCCATTGTGGAGAATTGTAAATTCTCTGTAATTCTACAGAAGTAGGACTCATACAACTACGCCCTCTGTCGGCTATGCCTCAAGCCTCACTACGCCAAGCGGCCGTTATGTGAACTAACTGCCAGTC
This sequence comes from Alentia gelatinosa, assembly GCA_950022655.1. Lineage (NCBI taxonomy): Eukaryota > Metazoa > Annelida > Polychaeta > Phyllodocida > Polynoidae > Alentia > Alentia gelatinosa. The sequence continues at coordinate 107,731,652 of OX465579.1, forward strand.
GACAGACGCCCAGGACGGTTTTGAACCCTCACACCCACACCGATAAACAATTTTCTCTTGTTAGGGCTTTGTTTTAATCATGTATTAAGACGTTGCGTTGGCGGCGACTACTGAGGAAGTGACCGATCGGCGTGCCTCCCGCGGTGCGGCGAGGGTACGCTCTTGTTGCTGGTCGTGAAACGTTAAATCCCATTGGTCAGTTTTGTTTACTGAGTGAGAGCATGCGAGCCATAGGTCCATATCAATCGCACCGTCATCGATGCGGCCGATCCGGTCCAGTGGACAGCATGTCAATCTGTTATGTGCAGTGTGTGGTGGGCAGGACCCTGTGGGGTTTTCGTGCTGCCACCTAGTAGGGAGTGTGGGAAATCTGGTTCCCTGTCTACCTAAACTGCTACAGCCTTGCTATGTGTATGGCATGGCTGGGGATCGTTTCATAAATGTGACACCGGATGGTTTGAGCATATCAGCGTCATTTTGTACGTCTGGAGGTTCCGTAGAGCGTCCAGTTCCCAGTAGTTTCGATTTAGAAAATCTCGTCAGGCCTTTGCCAAGGCGTTGATACGTTATATCTTTTTACGGGCAACAATTTAAATTGGTCGGTCACTTCAGTGGTCATATGGGTATGGCGGTGGGTGATTTCATTGATTCAAATCTTTTTCCCGTTGCGTCGTTCCGTTGATTCGGTTCGATACTGCGTTTAAAAAAATTTTTGACGTGGCATTGGTTTCGTCTTACCCATATTTACTGTCCATTGTGTTAAGACCGCTTGGAGCCTGGGTTGCTAGCCGGTGGATCCAATTGTATTCAATTTTGTCCCTTAGTCTGCCTGCCCCTTTGCTGTTGGGGTGTCGGTAGATAAAGTCCAAAACTCGTACAGACACGTCCTCAATGCCATTGTGATCTGGTCTATTGAAGTGTGTCGGTACGTCACTGATGTGTGATTGAGAACGGATGGATCTCAGATGTTCTGAGATTCTTTCTTTCAGCTTTCGTTTTGTCTGTCCTACATATTGTTTACCACATTGGTTGCACTCCATGCAATAGATCACGTTTGAGCTGTTGCATGTGACATTATGTCTCGCCTGATGTTGTCTTCCAGTGCTTTTTGATTGGAAGATTTTTTCTCGTTTCAGTATCCGGCAATATTTGCAGTTTGTTTTCACGCATTTATTGTCACGTTTGGATACCATTTTGTCGTTTTTGTCGTCTGGTCGATAGTGGGTTTTTGCCCGTACCACATAGTCCTTTACGTTTTTCGGGCGTTTGTAACCTTTGACCAGTTTTTTGCGATATATGGTTTTGGTTGTACTTGATTTTCCAAGTATTTCCCAGTTCTTTTCCACCACTTCAGGTAGTACATTGCAGCCTTGTAGGTAAGTGCTGGTGAGGTAGACTTGGTCTATTCGGTCATTTTCCTTCGTTTTCCCCTTATTAAGGGTTCGAAGTTTGGTTTTGTCAAGGGCATCGACTTTCTTTTTGCATTCTTTTAACAGTGTCTTTGGATAGCCCCGTTCTCGGAAGTCCTTTATCTTCCGTGAGGCATGTCGTTCAAAGTCTGTTTCGTTACTGCAGATCCGTTTGATCCGCAGTAATTGCGAGTACGGTATGCTCCGTTTCTGGTTAGGCGGATGGGCTGACTCATACCTTAGGTAAGTATTTTCGTCAGTGGGTTTGGTGTAAAGGTCGGTGTACACCTTTCCATTCTCGCCCTTTATCACTGTTGTGTCCAGGAAGTTCACTCTATGGTTGGATGTCTCCATGGTGAATTTGATCGAATGGTGTTGGTTATTTAACCATGTCAGCCATTTTTCCATTTGATCTCTCCCATGCTGCCAGACGAAAAATATGTCGTCTATATAGCGTAGCCAGATCTTGGGCTTCTGTTCCGAGTCTGCGAGGAGTTGTTCCTCCAGTTTCTCCATGAACAGGTTGGCATACGATGGGGCTAGTCTGGTCCCCATCACTGTTCCGCTGATTTGGAGATAGTTATCTCCATTGAACTGTATATTGTTCAATTTTAGTACCTTTTCCAAGAGATCGACAATACTGTCATTACTGGGTTTCACGTTGCCTTTTCTTGTGTTTTCAAGTTTTTCTCTGATCGTCTTCACACCCTCGTCATTGGGTATGTTGGTGTATAGGGCACCTACATCTAGCGTGCCCAATATGTCCTCGTCACCCAGAGGTCCCAACTCGTCCATCAGGGTCAGGAAATGATTCGTGTCCTTGATGTACGATTTTATTTTGGGTACTTCCGGTTTCAGAAAGTGATCGACAAACTGAGAGATTTTTTCGGTGGGGCAGCCGTTAGCTGACACCACTGGTCTACCTGGTGGGGGGTTTTTTCCCTTATGTATTTTCGGAAGAAAATATATATGGGGATTTCGGGCCTGTTTCGTTTTTAGGGTTGCCCCCAAACTTTCGGTAATTTCTAGATCTTTCACCATTTCGTCTATTTTGTCGTTGACTTTTTCATTATGTACTAGAGTTAGGTCTTTTTTAGTTTTGGAATACACCTTCTCGTCACCGAGTTGTCGCATGGCCTCGGTGACGTAGTCCCTAGTATTCATTACCACGGTTGCACCCCCTTTATCTGCGGGTTTGATCGTTATTTCTTGATTTCTAGATAACCCTTTGAGGCTAGCCCGTTCTTCCCTAGTTATGTTCTGTTTGATGTTTCTACTACATACATTTTTCTGGGAGAGTGTGATCTCATTAATTGCTATGAAACCCTCTAAGTTGGCTGACCCCTGGGGGGCCGTCCACTTAGATTTGTCCTTCAGTTGCTTCTTCAGATTGGAGTCGTCGAAGGCCGTGCCGGGCATGGATCTCGGGGTGGTGTCGTCGTGGTTGGTCTGGTTGTTGGATGAACCTATGTTTTTCTCTTTTTGAAAGAACTGTTTTATGCGTAGGTTTCTATGGAATTGATCTAACTCCTGCTTAACATCCCCTTCCTCTATTCTGGTCATTGTAGGACAGAATTTAAGACCTTTGTCAAGGATAGACTGTTCTGATGGTGTGAGGATTTTATCTGAGAGATTTACTACCGTGCCCTGTTTTGAGTACTTAACTTTGTTTACTGGTTCAGATACCCCGGACTGTTTTAATCATGCCTTTAGGCATTATTCCCACACAATCATGCCTTTAGGCATTATTCCCACACGGACTGCAAACCATTGAAATTTTCTCGGAATAAATTTTAATAATGCCAGTCCGGACTTAGTTATAATTATATCCAACCCGTCAGATACCATAACTGGTTTCAAGTCTGTGGTATACGGCCTCAAAGCCATGATGTAGGGGGAAATAGTCTGTCTATGCTATAGAGCAAAGAAATAATTCCTATTGTTATTCCCTTTAATACAGCAATTACTTCGAGAAGATGGATAATAGATACAACAAACGATAGTTATTATATATGGACAGGCGGCGCTGTATACCACGAGAGTTTGACGTCGTTATACATTTGCTAGCGCTTGTGTTTAACTACACGTCAACCTCTCGTGTTTACGGCCGCCTGTCTACAAAGCCATCGTTTATTGTCTATATATATACCATGAACATTATAGTGATGGGATAACAATTACATCATATAATGACATGATATAAGCGGTGAATCCACTAGAATCTTATAGTTTACTGGCAGAGATGGGACAAATCGAGGATTTCCTGGATAAATCGCAAAATATCTTATCAGAAATCATCCCTCCTCCCTTGAAATTGTCAATAATTTAATCCCGATTCAACACGATTTAAACAATGCCATTCAATCAAAAAGGGTGACGCCCTCTGATACTATGATTGATAATGATAACTAGATTTGAATTGAGATTTTGCACTTATTTTTGCTCATATAAGTCAGCTTTCATTTTATATCGATATCAACAAATTAGAGCATTTTATCTTAGAAAATATGGTTATGTGTGGGATTCCAGTGTGTGAGGCCGCCACACTCTATTTGAAGTCATTCTCAAGAAGAAAATAATAGTTTAATTTGGAATAAAAAGTATTTCAGATTATTTCTGTAGTGAATCTGTATTTTCAGTCATTCCTTGTTGTGGAACTCTCCATCTTGCGAAGGTAATAAAGCACTCTATGTAGAACAATTACCAACAAAGCTGCACTGCCACTTAAATACGAATTTATTAACATAAAAAAGTCATTTCAGTGATAAAAGACATTACAGTAAGTATACGATTAAGAATGATTGTAAATATATAAAATTCTATACAGAGTAATGTCAGATAGGATTATACCTTATTTGTAAAAGGTGACATGTGGACATGAGTAAATGTCGAATAATACAATACGTCATTGGTAAAAGATCATACATGGTAAAAGAGATCGGCGTGCGATGAATTTTAAGATAGAATGTTTTTGTTGTTGGCCATTCTAAGAGTTATTGGCGTGGGTGGGCGGGTAAAGAAAATATCACGGTCCAGTGTGGTGAAAGTCTGTTGACGGACTGGTGATTTGAAAAGCGCGGTGGTCACATGACCAGTAAGTTATGTCAGTGTGTTCGACTATATGTCTGAGGTGAGGTTGTACAGGTATAAGATTTGAGTTGTGGCAGTGACAGCGGAGAATTATCATCAATTTAACAATTAATCCACAATTACCAACAAAGCTGCACTGCCACTTAAATACGAATTTATTAACATAAAAAAGTCATTTCAGTGATAAAAGACATTACAGTAAGTATACGATTAAGAATGATTGTAAATATATAAAATTCTATACAGAGTAATGTCAGATAGGATTATACCTTATTTGTAAAAGGTGACATGTGGACATGAGTAAATGTCGAATAATACAATACGTCATTGGTAAAAGATCATACATGGTAAAAGAGATCGGCGTGCGATGAATTTTAAGATAGAATGTTTTTGTTGTTGGCCAAAGAAGTGGCGATGGCGTGTGCCGTTGTGGTAGTCACTGCCTTAGGGACATAGGCACGTAGTCCTGAAATCGATGACCACGCGCCGTGTTGCATGATCTCGATCTCAGGCACGCTGGCATGTGCGGCGTGTTGAGCCCCGGATCTCCCGGCCTCGCACGTGCAACATGAGGTGACATCTCCAGCGCCGCCGCAGAACCGGGTTTGTGCTGCTGTTGATCCCGTTGTTTCACTGGTAGCACTCCAACATGTGCTAGGCGTGTCTGGATTCTGTCAATTTCATAGCTGTTCAGCCACGTAATTTTTCCTTGACTTATGCGCTCGCACACTTCCTCTGAGAAACTGCGAACAGCCGCCCATGGGTATGTGCGTGCATCTTCCACCACAGCTTCCATGTGCGCACTCATAGCCTCCCTAACCTCCTCATCAGTCACTGCCTTCATCATTTGAATGAAACCGTAAATGTACTCGGGGATAGAGAGTTCGTCTAATGTAGTTTTCGTGCGTTTGGGTCCTCTAAAGACAAAGTGATGTGGGAAAACTCCTGTACCTTTTACCTCTGGCTGTAAAGCCTGGCGTACAGCCTGCGCCACCCTCTCGGCTGCGTTGTCCTGAAGATTTATCTCGTTCAGCCGCTCCGGGAAAGATATTTGCCCAGCAGGCTGTGCCTGCCTCACAGCGTGATTAGGATGGTAGTACACGTCCCGTGCGGCCTGCCGGGTAGTGTGTGTCCGTGGGCCAGCGTCAGCCCGTGCCGGTGCCGGTGACCTTTCTGGTGTACTATCCGACGCCTGCGTCTGCTTCGTGTGCACCAGCTGTGTAAGCATATGGGATATACTGTCCAATCGAGAATCGATAGAGTCGACTCTACCTGCCACGCTTTTAATCATGACCGCGTTGTCCTTGGCTGTAGCTTTAACTGGCTTGTTCTGTACACCGTCAGTAGCCGCCGGCAGGTCCCGACCGTAGTCTCCGCCATCTTTGTCCACCGCTAGCTGACTGGCTGCCATTTGGTTGTCCGCCATCCTGTGACTGTATCTGACCGGAATCTTTACTGTTCGCCGTTCAATGCTTCCCCTTTTTCGCAGTGTAGAGTTTGGCTGCTTCCTTCTCATGCTCTAGTTGAGACCGTATTCGGGTGAAGTTACCGTATAAGCGGGTGGTAGACGTAAAGAAAAGAAAATATCACGGTCCAGTGTGGTGAAAGTCTGTTGACGGACTGGTGATTTGAAAAGCGCGGTGGTCACATGACCAGTAAGTTATGTCAGTGTGTTCGACTATATGTCTGAGGTGAGGTTGTACAGGTATAAGATTTGAGTTGTGGCAGTGACAGCGGAGAATTATCATCAATTTAACAATTAATCCACAATGGCTGCATCCTCTTGCTAATCCACACACACACTGCACAAACATGACAATTTCATGGCTATAAACATTTGTTGATACCTATTCTGTGCTTTTCACAGCTTTCAAACCGACTGTTTGATTAGAGAACTATGAATTTACATACATGATGTCGGTTATAATTTGGCGGGAAGGTTTAAATTCTTATTTTTTGTTTGAAGAAAACGCAATTCTCGGGAGCAGAACGTTTAGTTTGTTTCACGACCGCTAGGGGCAAAGGGTATTGCCAGTTTCGACCACCCTAGCTTTCTGATATTATCGCTCGACCGGCGTAACGCAAATCGATGTTTGACCTCACCATACATGATTAATATGCTTAATTAAAGATAGTTTGATGTTCTTCTGACAAGTCATATGAATAAACTTTATGGCAGAGAAGTGTGAATGTTTGAATTTGAAGATTTATGCACTTTTGAATGAGTTTTCGTTTTGACAGGTGCAGCAGCCTGTCATCTGCAATTTCGGCAGTTTGCTGAAGAAAACACCAAATAAACTGCAAAGCGAGAAAACCGAGCGATGCAGTGTCCGTTTTTGAGGCCGGACGTACCCGTTACTACGTTGCGTGACGTCGGCGCCGCTCCCGAGAATCAGCAATACCGTAGCTACATGCACATGAATATTCCAACCTCGTGTACTCGTATGGCTGTGTTATGTATTTGTGCCTCGTGTCGTGGGATGGTGATAGCGAAACTAATTAATTATATGACAGGAACCGAATATAACCGCCAATTCGGTCTACTGATATATATGTGTAATTCCAGTTCCTTCAATTTTCAACAGTATTTTTGCAATGGAGAATAATTGTTGCCACAGAGACGATATAAACAAAGACTATTTTTGTAAACAAACCAGTCACAGCTTTCCTAAAACATGTTTCACAGATCAATTTATTGATTTCAAGAAGGTTTGTTTGTTCTATTCATGCTGCTCCGAATGAGAACCTCAACTAACCAAAGCATCAAACTGCCAATATTGGGAAAGTCATTTTTACAGTACAGTGTTATATTAATGTCAATGCAATGCACACTACTCAAACATTAGAAAAGCACTTCTGTTTACATGATTGGGTTGTCTGCCAATAAGATTAAACATAAATGGATAAATATTGCAGGATGTCAGATATTCTGTCATAAGCTGTCCGGCATTGAACACTCAGCAGATGTGGAAGTTGTGAACCATTTAAGTGACTTTATCTTCGAACCAGGAGGTGAGCAATTGTGTTTGTACCTTTTTATCTCAAGGAAGAATATCATATCAAACAAGAATAGTATCTGTAAATGCTACCAAGACAGTAATGAAACTGGATGTGGCGCTTAAACTTTGCCTTCCAGAGTTGTGGTGCCGCAAATCACGTTTGCAACTGTTAAACAACTGCTGTAAACCTTTTAGCTAATCGCGGATCAATATTCGGCAGTTAATCTAACATACCCACGGCCCCTGGGAATTTCGTTCTGCCATCAATAGGCAGGTCATAAAGCAGTTTTGACATGATTTGTTTTTTTGTTGTTTTTTTTATTCAGGTAAGGTTCGCATACATTTTTCGTTGCGGTCTGCCACTGTCACCGTCCACGTGGATGATATTCCACGTAAGTTCCCTGTTTCTTTGTATATAACAGGAGCGTTCACCATGAAACCATCCACATCTGAGGGACCTTCACTAGAGAAGGAATTCGCAGAAAAGACAAGTTGTCATGGCTTTCTGCGGCTGTCTGACTCCCGGAACCCCATAGTGCGTGCTCTATGGCTCTTGTCCATCCTTTTGTCGGCTGGATGTATGTGCTATCAGATCTCTTTGTTAGTCAACGGATTCCTTCAGTATGAGAGCGTGACAGAAGTCATCATAGAGGTAAGATGAAACTTTAATTTAAGTTATGTTACGTCCTTATCATGATCTTCCTGACCAATTTCCTGAAAAGAAATCAGTGATATAGATAATGTACTGTACATCTAACCTTGAATGTAGAAGATGGAGATCGTATTAAGAGCATGTTCCACTAAGCGGAATTCCCACTTGAAAGATTCTTCTCAATGCTATTTAGGGTATCTGCCAGCATTTGGCTACTGGATCAGTACGTATCAGTGTGATGGACCACCTATGCCCAAGATATCGGTAGTGTTTGGTCAAGCTCGGCCAAGCTCAATCTGTATCAGCTCAATCAGATATTGGAAAATATAGAATATTGTTTGAAGCAAATAACTATTTTCCAGAAAATACCTCCTAAAAAATCAGTGGTATGTGGGGATTTAATTTCGTATCCCTATGATTTTTGAAGAATTTTTTTTTTTTTTTTAAGCAAATAACTAATTGGATTTGGCAGCAACCGATAGTTACACAAAAGTATTCATGAAGTTTAAATTGTCTGGGTTCCGCTGATATCTATGTTTCTGTGAGGATATGACATGGTTTTAGTTTCACTTCAATTCTTTTTTTGAGGTATATTCTATATATAAAGGTTTATATGAAAGACGGGAGAGGGCGCAGCGGTCGACCTTCTGCTGTCCACCTCCTCCCCTCACGCCACTAACCAGGGAGACCGGACACATCACTGCAGGGGCCCGTGCACAGCACATGCTTTTACCGGCCGCTCATCATCATGGTGGACAAAAGCAACGAAGATTCCTAGGAGCCAGGGAACGATTTTGAGTTCACTGCTTGAGCAAAATCAGAAGGCCTCAAAAGAAAGACCACAGAGGTGCTACACAGCGAAGAATATGCCGACTTCGACATATTAGTCCTTATGACTGCAGGCGATATGAAGCAGCCGGACATACCACATGGCCAATCCAGGCGGTTGCAGCAAGGTTTGGCCAAGCTGGGTAACCCTAACTTCACGGAGACACCCAAGAGAAGGAGGAGCGAGTCAGAGGACAGCGAGGAAGACAACGACATCCCCTAAATGGCTGACAAAGCCGACAACAATGTAGCCTTACTCAATGCAGCCTCTGGGTCTGAGAAGGTGATAGAAGCTTTACGGGCAGGAGAAGACAACGTGGATGGGAAGCAGGGTGGCAGAGTGGAGTCCTAATATGTAACAACTTGTGCAGCGCGCCTTCTTAGTGTGATATACCTTTTTTCCTCCAATGATGTCTCATCATTTAATCAAGTAATTACGATGCACAGTAGTTATTTCCTTATAGAGCTAGCTCAACCCACCTCATCACATCGTCTGAAACTGACAGACATTCATGAGTTAGTTACAGGGCATAAAGAAGAAACCAACAAGTCTTGGTCAAAGTTGTGGTTCTCCATGAGTTTGAAGAGGGGTGATATGAGTGAGGCAAAGCCAAGTGAATATCGTGTAGTGTTAACGTTCAAACGAGTTGGAGATAAATGACTTTGACCAAAATGAGTTTTGATGACATTGCCCATTTACGGATTTGTTGTTGTTGTTTTTTTGCTGTTTTTTTTTTTAATCTAGTGCAACAAAATTCACCAGTTCTGGTGGTCTTACATTTTGCTGGTTGATGACAATGTTTACACCTGTGTACTTGTACATAACATGATAGGAAGGTGAGTATATACAAATGTAGTATGACGGTACGTGGTCACATCCATGATATTCGTGTGGGGATGACAGTGTGTAGAGACAGCCGATCACATCGGCGAACATCCACCACTGAAATAGTTGTGGAACAGGGTTTATACCCAAGACAGAATATCGAGAGACAGCCAGTCGTTCCAGGATACTTCCGGATAACGTTAAGAAAATACGATCTAACTGCTGGAGCAGCCCTTCATACGAATACCTTGATTGTAATTTTCAGCATCAGTTAATTGTAAATAAAGCATGTTAAATGGTGCTTTTCGGGTTTTGATGTTTACATGCCAATTATTTAAAGTCTGATCTTCATCTCTTTAAACAGAATTCACGGGCATTGAAATTTCCAGCTGTGACCATCTGCAATTACAATCGATTTCAAAAAGACAAGCTTCTACGCGGTGAGACAAGTTGATATCGGGTAGAATTTGGACACCACCATTAATTCTGTTTATTAGATATTTTATATCACCCTCCATCATATCATTTTCGTGTTTCACGGGGCTGAATATAAGTGTCAATAAAAACTATTACATATTTGAAACAATATGTGTATTGATCTTCTCAAGTGTTAACACCTAGATATGACTACATTTTCTCAATGAAAAGATATTCCTATACGGTTTGTTGAAAGGTAATACATTGCCTAGACTTGCTCAAGTCTTTGATTATGAACATTCATTAAATGAGTTAAGAAAATCGGAATACAATTCATTGTAGCATGTGTCCTTCTCTCATGACCCATGAATCAAAGACTTGTCCACTCTGACCAGAATCTCCTGTTTATGACCCCAAGCCACTCCCTGTAAACCTATACCTCCCTCTACCCCTCCCCCTCCCCTCCTCCAGTTCCCTGCCTGCCTGTGTTGTCATAGCAATATATGTCGCCTACTCCTGACTATGTCTCGATTGAGATCAAAGTGAGAGGGTATCAATCTCCAAGCAGATATCCTGACCAGTAGCAAACCTCTGCTTGGGGAGTGTGGCGCAAAATCGCGCCAGTCTACACGGCCGATTACGGATGAGACTAGTCCTTGTGTCACTCAGAAGGGGTGGAGGGGTAGGATACAGGGACTGAGGCCAGTCTACACATTGCCTAGTGCTTTAACCTTCAATTTTGCCAATTCAATTTCCATTCCATTCTTCCTAAATATATTACTCTCATTTTCTCCCAGTAAATAGGAACCTTCTTCTCAATTTCTGTAATACTTTTATTTACCACTTCACCACTGATAATTGTTAAATCATCGACGCACTTTTCAGTTCGGTATAAGTTTTAATAAGCTATTGGTGATTAGGGATTCATGACTGAACCTTGATGGACCTCTAAAGTTGTGTCCTTGCATTCTGACATACTTTCATTTACATTCGTCATCTGTTTGCTACTGTTTTCATAGTTTTTAGAGCGTGCTCGCACTCCTATGAGTCAGAGCCTAGGAAGATCTCCCAGCTGCGATCCAACTTTGCGTTACTGTAATGGAGTTCAAGGCTATGAACAAGAGAACGTAGATGTCCTTATCCATCCAACCATCTCATCTCATATCCTCTCACCAGTATTTTTCTCATTTGATTTAACACTGTTTTGATGCTGCTGTCTATTGTGAACCGTTTGGTTGTAGAAGTGCTGTAAAGGATTGGAACAGAAAAACTCACCATTAAACAAATAAAAGGAAAATCTATAAATAATGTGTGAAAATCATCTACTACGATTATACTATGATCAATCGCTACGAATTATTTAGTATGCTGATATTCTAATAGAAATATTAAATTATAGAGTCGTGTCAAAGGCAATCTAATGTCATATGTGACGTTCGTGTTATATCAAAGGAAATATTGGACTCACTTAATGGATATTTCATAGTCTCCTTATATAGGGCTATGAGAGATCAGGTTTCAGACCTTTGATATTCTGTTGCTTTTTATCCCATCAGTTGCTGATAAATATGGAGTCACCGATACCAACCTTTGGATATTTCTCTCTTCACTATTTGTGTTTGTTATTGACTCCAAATATAAGGCATTGCTACCCAACCTAACTGACATCCAAGCAGACATTAAAAAGCACAATGGAGGAGAACTACCTGATGTACGGCAGTTAATAAGAGATTGCAGTCAGTCGCTCGAGGACCTTCTCCCATTGCCCATTAGCTGCTTCTGGACTGAGGATCTAGATTATGATAATTGTTCAGCTGATTTCACATCATCTATTACAAAAAACGGCTTGTGCTACACGTTCAATTCGCAAGTCGATAATACGACAGGAAGAGTTCGGAGCCAGACAGAACCTGGTCTGGGTAATGGACTGTCAGTCATAGCTAACCTATCAATAGATGAATACACAGGTAAATTGCAATTGAAAAGAAAGAAACTGATGAATGTTTGGTCTGTGTCCCCATATGCCATCAAGCTTGCAGCGTTCAGGGATATGAACGAGGCGATAACCGAGTGAAAATTCTGAAGCGCCTCAAACGAGACGGCTATCGGGGACACAGACCAAGCACGAATATGTTTCTGATTTTATCTTGGACTGGATTTAGCTATCTGATTATCACCCATTGAGTATGAGTTACCGTACTCGTATGACAGGTGAGAACGAGTTCCTAATCTTAAGCCTCTAGTCACTTACATCAGGCTAAGATAGATTTACTTTACTACAAGCTTTGCTGTGCTTTGTTAATCATTAAGTATACAAGTGATCACTCAGTACGTTACACAATGCGACTATTCAAATGTAACTATATATTGCATCTTAGTTGCATGATACTTGCATATATGCACGATCCATTTTTTGAACAATGATAATCCTTATGTATGCTTGCTCTCATTACTTTTATTGATGATACAAACAACGGAATAATGACAATACATAAAAAGAGGAATTAGCTTGTCCTTCTTTTTACCCTTTAAAGGCAGGACAATAACTATAAAACCCTCTGTACAATTCACGTCCTATCCACAACTGTGGATGACTGTGACGCAAGATGATCAACACTTACTGGAAACAGTTTAACCGGCATGATTTTGTGCATTTAAAACTGAGCCATTGGCAAGTCATCCCTGAAACTATCATCACAAATAGTTGTACAAAAAATATCTATTATCAATTAGGAGATGATCAGGAAGTCTAATTATTCTATGGATGTTATTTGCTATACTATGAATGACACGAATATGATGATTTACTATATACCCATGCCGTATATACTGTAAATACGCACCGTTTCGGTATATGACATAAAAATACTATACGGACCAGTGGTCCGTACACCAAAATACGGACTACCTACCCATACACATTTATTAAAATTTTGGTTGTTAAGAAAAATTAAATTTTTTTTTTTAAATCTCGGGTATATAGTAAATATATAACTTCCAACCATGCTTGTACAAGTCACAAAACTCGATGCTAATTTACCGTTTGTACGGAACTCGGCGTAAACGCCTTGGTCTGTACAAACCGTAAATTACCATCTCGTTCTGTGAATTGTACAGCATGGTCAGGACGTTCTATATAATTACTAGCTCCTCTTTAATACTGGCCCCTCGTATCATACCTAAGACATCTGATTTCTATTAACAGAATCTTTAACATCAGCTGGTTTGGGATTTGCTCAAGAAGGTATGCTTGTTGCTGTGCATGACCCACGGGAGAGGGCGTCGACGGAGGTCCAACCCCAGGTTAACATTCCTCCTGGGATGTATGCCAACATTGTAATATCAATGGGTCAGGTAAAATTATTCACTCAACCCTTTAAGGACGGCTGCCAGGGGCCTAGCTACTCCCATAAGGACGGGTGCTGGTGACAGTCTGGCTGGCTAGAGGACAGGCACATAATAGTTAAAACTGATGTCCATGCTTGTAATCATGCAGTATGAAACATAATCATAAATATTTTATTTCTTTTTAATAGAAATACTAAATATGATGTTATATCTACATTTTCTGAAGATTTCATGAACATTATTCTATAATTGCTTTGTTAAAACATTTTTGTTAATATTGGGACAATGATGCCTCAAGGCACCATGCGTCTTTAGTGTAGTGATGCCTCCAGGCATTATGCGTCTTTAGCATGGTGATGCCTCCAGGCATCATGCGTCCTTAAAGGGTTAAATGATTACTTTGAGAGAAAAAGGTATACTAGATTTGTAGAGAATACCTTATAGATGACTAGATGAAGGAATAGTGGTTTATCTGTGGGTTTCATGTACTGGGGAGCATCAAACACTTCTTTATCGACGGTTGGCCGGACTGTTTAGTGGATCAGCAAAACAAGGGTATTTTGGGCCGACCGATAGTACTATCATAAAACTGGATGAGTTTTAATCTTGGCCACCGTATGCCACGACTGGAGTTTGGCATAGTGATTTCATCAGGTGAAGCCGAGTGAAGTCCAGAGCCAAAACTCCAGGAGTGTAATGCGGTGGCCACGATTAAAACGAATCAGGTTTTGATTTTATCCTACCCCGTCTCCTCGATTTTGGAATATTATGTGATAAAAATTCTGTATGCCACTAGTGGCATATAAAACTCTGTATGCCAGACAGCGTGGCATACGGAAACTCAATGTTAAGCCTATGGGATTTTATATTAGGGGTAGGATAAACCAACAGACAAGCCAATGCTTGGCGGAGACAGGCCTTGAAAGACACAACGGTGGGCTGACGGTCTGCAAAAGCTGAAGTGCCTGGTTTATTTGCTGATCCACCAAGGAGATAATTTCAGGCGACACACATTTCAGGATGACAACTGTTGCCGACTACTACATGGCTATCATATGGCCATCTGTCGGCTCTAGCTGAGGATTGGTGGATTATCCACTTTAGGAGGGTGGTTGTGGCCCCTAAGATTCGAGGTCAACTCTCGACTGCAGAGCCATCCCAAGGCGCGAGAAAATATTATGTAAGGAGGTCAGGGTGAAGGACGGGGTTTGCTGTGAATGCAGTCATTGGCTATTCGGTCTACTGTATTCCTTATATGGAATTAAGGTAATGGGATAACTCAATGGTGTTAGGCAGCCATATTTATCTCTGGTAGTCCAGTGTAACATGAAATGTGTTCCCCTTACATAAGGCAGTGTATATGAAATAGGATGCTGTAGTAAAAGTTAAGCTCTAAACACTACAGGTTTAGATTCTCCAACTTACTGACTGTTACTTTTATGCCCTGCACTGGGTTAGTGTGAGAGTAGTCTGAACAGATGCTGGATGCCATGCTACATGGCTAGTATGATACATTCATCAATATGGTATGTTGACTATGCTACCAAATGATTTGTTCTCATAATGTCAAAGATACCTAGGATAGGAGGTCCGGCGCCAACGGCACGCTGCTTGCTCCCTCAAAGATACTTAGGATACGGACTTAACTGATTGTCAACATTCTAGGTATATAACAGATACCCTTTTAAAATGTTTTCATATGTTTCCTGAAAGCTCCTATCCTAGGTCATCACTAGGAAAGCATAGCGTAGCGTCCCATTTTCGTAGCGTAGTGTCCATAGTATGGGGGCTACATAGCATAATGTCGTGCATTCGTCTGTACACAATCAGATTCCTGGGCTAGAAGGCCAGTTAGGTCTGAGATAGCAGCCATGAATAAAATTATAAATATTTCATTTTGTACAAGTATGGCTTATGGTTAACTCCTGGGCATGGTGATGCCCTGAGGCATTATCCGTGCTTATATGGTCAATGATTAAAGTGCCTCTATCTGCATATTTCTACACCATAAAAAGTCTGCCTTATATGTCACCGTAAAGTAAAATACATGGATGGATGGTGTTGATAGAGTAGTTAAATTCAATGAAAGATATTTAGTTGTATATAAATCATCTTACATACTAGATCCATGATATATTTCAGCAACGAGCCAATCCACTTTATGATTCGTGATGACATTTACACAAAAGGGAACATTTTATCTTATTTATCTGTTTAGATAACAAATATGAAAAAGCCCTATGGGAAGTGTGCAACCAGGAAACTTCACAATTTCGAGGTATATAGACAATACTTTTGCGTGGCTGATGTGTTTGTGGAAATCGTGAACAGAACATGCGGATGTATTCCCATCTACCTTCCTGTTTCGGGTAAGTGTCCTTTACATGATAAGCACCTCAGATGTTTACGCTATTTTGAAACAGACATATGCACTGGCCTAATAAATCAGACATTTCTAATCCATGGCATTAGTCACACTGTAGATGTATTAGTGTAAGGCCCGGCGTCCACCTACTACGATATGGCACCGATATGGTCTACGATGCACCTTCCGATACAAAATCAAAATCGCGTCGGAAAGTCACCTAATATCGGGGCAGTTGACCACGTTTCTGCGATTAGACACCGATATAAACCCCATACAATGCGTGGTGAATTGGCATGTCTAGACATATGTCTACGATTTTGCATCTTCCAGATATGTCTCCGATATTTGCTTTTTGTATCGGTGCCATATCGGTAGGTCTAAATTTCTATCGTAGTAGGTTGACGCCGGGCCTAATGCTGTTGTGCTACATTTACACTATCCCTCTAGCAGCCATGTTTGCTCAAACCTTACCTTACTTTGGAAGTTTAATGTTATTTTTATGGGGTTTTTTATGGCTTTTGCTAACTCGGCCCTTAATTGGGCTGGTTATTTAAGGCCCAGCCAGATGGGTTACAGTGCACCGGGACTACCTGGCCTAGTGCTATAGGGTACCAGGGCCAGTAATTTAAGGCAGCACTGGCACCTGGGACGGTAGACTACGGGTCGTTCCCTATCCCAGCCCAGCTGAATACCATGACTTGTGGTGACCTGCGGCAGTCCTGATAGGGTCCGGGGACCTGTTTCAGTAGTTTCGTGACATATCTAGTTGGCGTCTGTGACACCATACGGACAGATTAACACAAGTTGAGGCTCTTAGGACAAGATAGACCCCAAACATGGTATGTCCGGTTTTAAAAGTATTAGACGTTTCACTCACTTCCTGTAGGCAATAAGCAATGAAACTTGGACATGAGTAAGGGATACATATAACCTATAATCGTCCCAAATATGAAGAAAATTGGCCATTCCAATCGGCTGATGTTTGACATCAACTCTGACATGCGTTTTGAAACCCGACAAAAATCTTTCCCCTGTTGCTTGCACTGTTGGTGCCACTGTTGATGTCTGTCTAGGCCTAATGTCACGAGACTACTGAAACAGGTCCCTGGTGAATTAAGGTGAAGTAGGGTAAAGTACGGTGAAGTACGGCAGTCCCAATTCTCATTAGAGGGACGCCATGACTGCTGTACTAGATTCTTTGACACAACTAAACTTTCCCCAGCAGTTACCTGGCAGCCAAGGTGACATATGGTTAGAAAATCTGGTGAGTTAGGCGGCCTACGGCAGACCCCCTGAAGTACGGGAGTGACCTATATGGGCTGCTGTGACTGAAAGGGTGATGGTGTAATTGTAGCATTACATTTCCTACATAGCAAATTGTTTTATAACATGTGTTAGTAATTTCATATAGTCTACATCTTCCAGTGTCTCAATATGCCTCATATATATGTGGCTTAAAGCACTAACTAGCAATGCACGCAGTGGCCGTCACACAGTGCGAAAACAATACATTTATCAATAATTGCTCTTCAAATGGTTCTCCACAAACGATCATCACATCTACTATCAGAATATACCTCCTGGAGGCTGGGATTCAGGGCTTTCATGTGGATATAGGAGTAATGGGGCAATATTCTTTTAAAAATTGTGACTTTATTCAAGAAGGATTGGCCTGGGCCTATACACTGCTCAATGGACCCTACACTAAGATATCAAAAAGGGTACATCAGAGGACATATTGGGCTCCACTCTTGTGCTAGCATGAAATTTCTATGACCAGAACAACTTGATCAAGCACTAATTAGAAGAAAAGAAAAGCTCTTCACACAAAAATGAATGAATCAAACAATTTTATGCCTATGCCATTACAAAGAGCATACATAGAGGATTAAATTGATATTTGATATGCCATAGTTTGACAGATGGAAAAGGTCAGCATCTTGAGAGAACACTTGAGAGACACTGAATAACTGAATTTATCAATTCTCCGATCCATCTGAAGTCTTCAGGTTCAAGATAAATTATACAAATTAGCTGTCCATATTCATATTTACAAGTCAAAGATATATGTATAACATGATCTAGATTAGAGAGGAGTATTATTTGAGTGGGTTTTTATGCAAAACTATGCATCATCATTAGAGATTTCCCTATTAATATACAAATTAACAAAGACATCATCAATATACATGAAAAAATATCTCCAGTGGGTTTAGCATGTGAAAATACCCCTGAGTGCTAAATATCATGTCCCTATCATCAATATCTAGAGAGTTATTTTTCATTTTCGTAGGTACACTAACCATACCATATATACAATTCTATATATAGTTAAATATGTGACCTCTAGAGAAATACAGAGAATTAATTTGAATAGACCCTTATAATGCTTAAAGTGGGATTCACACGATGGGATCCATGTACCTCACAGAGCGTTTGTCTGAGACAAATCTTGTTGAGATTCAGTACCAGAACACTATCTCCTGGTTTAAATTGTATGGTTCCATTTTGCTGACAAATTTTTTTTCTTGCGACAATCACTTCGAAAAAGGAATAGAATCTCATGAAATTTTAAACAGGTTTAAGATTTAGAGGGGTATTTCTGTTTCTGTTCTGTACTTCACACATTATTCCCCAGTCTGTGAGTATCAGTGGTCCCAAATTACACCTATTCACACGGGGAAGTGCCTAGAGTCGGCAACTGTGTACCCTGTGTACCCTGTGTACCCTGTGTACCCTGTGTACCCTGTGTACCCTGTGTACCCTGTGTAGGGGGGAAACTGTACTTGGTAAGTCTTCTCATGTCAATCGAATCTACCATAGTTGCCTGAGACTGTAGAACACCCCAATCTATGAAACTTTGTACCCAGAGGGAAACAATCGCCGACTGGTGAAAAAGTGTAAAGTACACCAGTCTCAGGTACATTTTCCCCACCGTGTGAATGCCACTTTAGACGAGCAATCCGCTTGAGCAACGGCTGGTATGTGGCTGCTTTGTGGTGAATGAGTTAATTTATTCATGCTACCTCCTAAACTCGGTGCACATTGGCTGTATTCAGTCACATGTGCCTCTATGACCTTTCTGGTTGGTTTATATTGAGACAAAGAGTGGCTGAGACGGATTCCAGCCAATGATATCTATTGATCTAAAGCCGGATGCCCATCTACCGATTTAGGGTTGAACGATTAGTTCCCAAATCGTATAGGAGTTGGTCACCTTGTCGCAGGCAAATTATGTAACCCCTCACTTGACCCGCACACTGATAAAATTGGTATATGCTCCACTAATCGCACTAATCAGAGGGCAAAAACCAAAGAAACCGAGTGTTCACTAATCGCTGGGTAGCTTTGCCTAGCTGTCCTACATCTACCGACTCTGTTAGGATGGCTCGACTGAGACAAATTGCCCTCCGTTTGTCGCCGACAAACGTACATAAATGTTCCGAAATCGGTAGATGGGCATTGGGCTTAATACCCATGTAGCGGACCACTGGTCGTTGAGAGTGTGCTACCACTCCCCACTGTATCTCTATCATCCCAGTGGCGAAGAACAGTGTCCTTTTTTGTATAATTTATCACATTTATCATTTTTATTTTTAATGTTTTATCATATAATATATATGGGTGAGCTAACACAAACTCGAATTGTTCATTGGAAGAACTGTATCATGCCAGATACAGAAATGTATAACGATTTTTGAACCATAACAAATATTACAGATGGGATATACACCAACATTTGTCTTCCGCAAGAACTTGCTGGGTGTGCACTAGATACTGAAAGTGAGTATATCCGACAACTAGCATTCATTCTTGAAAATAGACTACATGTGGCCAGTAAAAATAACCCGACGTTTATACTAGACGACTAAAACGGTATATGATAATATGTCACGTGATATCAAATTGCTCACCTACAATGGTCATCAGTGGTTAAATCAAAGGAATGCTAATGAAGAAGCAATGAACCGCCATATTCGGAGAACATCGTTTATTTACCAGGGCCCCGTTGCTCCAGGTTTACGATAGAGTTGCGGATCGCAGAATAGCGATCCGAGGGGCTAAACGTTGCTCCAGAAATTTTGCGGATCGTGTCGTAATCGCATAGGCACATCGCCGCGTAAAATACAGCTATTAGCGATACTTTTTACGCGGACCCTCACACCAGTGCGGATCGTCTGCGGATCGCAATACTTTGGTTAAAGATGGCTTTGTCTGAAATTCTGAATAACGATGGGTGGTGGCACTACGATCCCCCGCCCCTTGTTCTTCTACCCATAGAAAATGGCGATCCACACCAACAGGTGTCAGATCAGTTTTAACTCTGGTGCCATCTGTATTTAATTTAAAAAACTAATTAATCTTCCCCTGTCTCATTCAATATGTGCCCCTGAATTGTTGTATCATAATCGCATCGCAAAAATTAGCGATACCGCTGAAATATAGCGATACGATCCGATATTACTGGAACAACGCTTTTTTAATCGGATCGTTAAAGTAATCGTAAAAATAAAATTACGATCCGATTATATCTAGCGATACCACAAAAACAGGAGCAACGGGGCCCTGGGACCCGATTCACTAGTTGTAAATCCGTTTATAGTTGGTCTTTGTTGTGGCATAGTGCATTTCAATATTTGATGGCCACAACAGCGAATGACACTTTGAATATGAGTGATACCAACAGGGGTAGTGACTGTTTCAGAATATAATTTCTGGTCTCTGTTGCTGCTACAAGAGAGTATACCTTCTCGTACTGATCATATCAAAAATGATAAAACATATTTATCAAGTATTTTAATATATCTATATAAAGAATACTATGTGTATGCTTTATCCATATCTTGATCTCCAAAATTCCCTAGTATTCAACTCCTTTTACTATCCGAACCAAGAATTTCAGTCACTGGACCACATGGTTGGTTTCTTACTGTAGTGCTCGACCCTAGGCCATCACTTCCAAGTCTTACAAATGAGTGCTACAGTGTCTGGCAGCATAACTCAGTCAAAAATGCATGTAGAGACATCAAACGATAATTGAAACGTGGGGAAAAACACGAGGAAGAATTTGTAATCATTAAATTATTCATTAGATATTTATTTATTGTTCCGTTTGTTATGCTGACATAGCGAATGGAATCTCAACAGCGACGAAGAGCTCTTCTGAAATGATACTTCACTTTCTCCGCTATTGCTTTCTCTATTGGTGCCCCTATTTTGGTCTTCCGTTCGCTATGGGCCCGAAACTTGAGAAACGGGTCCCAGTTGCAAGGCCCCGATAGAGGATGGGACTGAATTCAGCACTATGGAATCAGACCTTTACCGAATGAATCTACAAATAAATGTACTCATCATAAATTTACTTAACATTTGAATCAAATAACCAGCGATCTCTTTTTTTTCTGAAAAAAAAAACAAAAACAAACAGGATATTTGTGGGAAGGTATATCTTATGGACCAGCTATTGCAGCACGCAAGACGATAAAGCGATTGCATGGCATGGACGCCATAACTGACTACTGTCGCCCTGCCTGTGAAGAAACATTATACGACCTCTCTGTGTCCTACGCTGGTTTCCCCAACCGTGCCTCTGCTCGCTATTTCAGAGAGCTGGCGAATAGGAGTGGGCTGGACTCTGACTTCAGGTAGGAACAAGCAATGTCTCTCCCTCTGAAATGTCCAATATATAATTGTTTGATACCTTTATTTTTCGTCTGTTAACATTTCCTTTTCCGACAATTAACAAAATACAGAGTTGGCTTTGGTCCATAGCTCCGTTTAACACTCATTTCCTGGCTCTCCTCAGAGAGTATAGTCAAGTCCTTCCACGACAATGAGTATAAATCAGCTCTATGTTCATCGGTTTTACCTCTATGCTGGTTCACCAATCGACGGAAAACCCCACACAGTCTTACAAAACAATTTT
Organism: Alentia gelatinosa; assembly: GCA_950022655.1. Taxonomy (NCBI): domain Eukaryota; kingdom Metazoa; phylum Annelida; class Polychaeta; order Phyllodocida; family Polynoidae; genus Alentia; species Alentia gelatinosa. The sequence continues at coordinate 107,753,515 of OX465579.1, forward strand.
CAGAGTCAGTTAATTTGTTGTACCTCTTTAATATATGTATATACCAGGGGATATGTCTAAGGTCATCTTCATTTCTCAGCCTTACAGAGACATATAGGAGATATTTGAGTTTAAATGAGGGGAAAACAGGAGGCGCTGGCACTTGAGCTACTCTCAGGCGGTATCCAGGTCAAAGGTCACCAGAGAGGCAGTACCACCTGGTCGCCCTCCTCACTTACCTGCACGCGCCTGTGCAGTCTCCAACATGGTGGATAAGGGGAATGCAGACTTTGAAGAAATGGAGGAGAACTTCAACTTTATCGCATGGGTCAAAGCGACAGGCCTCAGCAGGATGTGAAGGACCTTCTGATATTGCCTGGTCAAGCAAGAAGGCTACGTCGGGGGCTTGCCAAGCCTGGCAACCCCAACTTCAGTGAGCAGGGTGAGGCGAAGCATGGGAAACAGAAAGACTGCCCCCCTGAGAGGGGCGATGAGGCACTTCAAGAGGCTGCGGGATGGGAGGAGATAGATGGGTCAATCATCCTCACTGCACGAAAACCATCATTTTACATATGAATGCGCCGGGCGTATATGAGTAGGTATTTTGCGTCTACAAGGTCGTCTTGATCCCCATGTGTATACACCTCATCTGTGGGCGTATATATAAGTGTTCTGTGAACAGGGCTTCACTGAGAGCGGGCGGGGGGAGGTGGCGGGGGGTGGGGGGGGAGGGCTTCCTACTGAGGACACCTGTACTTCTACCAACACAAAGGGGGGGGAGGGGGCGGGGGCAGAGGGTATTTTCTCTCATATACGCCGGGTGAGTAATACAGCCAAGACGTGTCTGTCGTATATAAGGCCTGGGCGTATATAAATGAAAACAAGTCAATATTCAGCCAATACATGCACTTCCGTGATGGCGTATATATGAATAAAACGGTGGTTTTCGTGCAGTGCCTGGCCCATGAGCAGGCCCCAGGATATGTCTAACAGGCTGAATGGGGAGCGACCAACCTGAAAGTCTTGCACCAGCTCCTGAGGACTGGAGACCTGACAAGGAGGAGTATCGAGGACTACATATCTTACTCTGTATACATCTTTGAGTTGGCAGGGAAGTTCGACTGGCAGTCAGTGTTAGGGCTAGACACCAGGTACCGAGAGCTCCAGGGGCAAGACAGCTACGGCTGGGGAGACAAGTGTCATCGCTTGAGGCTTTGTCTCTGAAACCGAAACACATCCACACCTAGCCCAACAAGCAGCAGCACCACAACTCTAGCAACATGACCAAAGCAAGAAGAAACAACAACAAAGCTGAGGTAAGAAGTCGGACAATAACTACGACCCAGAGGAGATATGCTGTATATGTGCCAGCACAGGCGAGTGCCCCTACGAAGAGAGGTGCAGTTACCGGCATAAGTCGGCATAGGGAGCAGCTTCTCAGGCTCCAGCCAGAGACTATCGTAAAACTGGATGAGGTTTTATCTTGTCCACCGTATTCCACGATGGAGTTGGCAAAGTGACTTCATGAGGCGAAGCCGAGTGAAGTCCGGAGCCAAAACTTCAGGCGTGGAATGCGGTGGCCAAGATTAAAACGAATCACGTTTTGATTTTATCCTACCCTATCTCCTCTATTTTGGAATATTACGTGATAACAATGCTGTATGCCACTGGTGGCATATGAAACTCTGTATGCCAGTCAGCGTGGCATACGGAAACCCAATGTTAAGCCTATAGGATTTTATATTAGGGGTAGGATAATATTGTAAAACTGGATGAGGTTTAATCTTGTCCACCGTATTCCACGACTGAAGTTTGGCAAAGTGACTTCATGAGGCGAAGCCGAGTGAAGTCCGGAGCCAAAACTTCAGGAGTGGAATGCAATGGACAAGATTAAAACGAATCAGGTTTTGATTTTATCCTACCCAACTTCCTCGATTTTGGAATATTACGTGAAAACAATGCTGTATGCCACTAGTGGCATATAAAACTCCGTATGCTAGTCAGCGTGGCATACGGAAACCCAATGTTAAGCCTATGGGATTTTATATTAGGGGTAGGATAAAACAACAGATACAAGAGGAGATGGAAAACGGCAGATATATATGCTCTCTAAAGACAAACCTCATGTGATTTTGGTCCTAGTAGAAGTCATCAGGAGGGATACGACTAATACATGATGGCAGTAGGCCAGAGGGCAAATCAATGAACTCATTCGCGGTCTACAAGACTTTCCACTATCAAAATCTTGAAGAGGCAAGCCTTATAGGAAAAGGGGACTATATTGCCAAACTACACCTTATCCAGTGCATACAGGAATGTATGTCTACATGAAGCGGATGTCCCCCTCGCCAGCTTGCAGTGGGAGATTGAGCCAGGGAAGACAACACATGTGCATGTTCAGTGCCAGGTTAAGTGCATCAATTCATAACCATCGCAAGCAAAATATCAGGAGGATCAACAGGGGCAGAAGTTACCCACATGTATATGCGTAACTGGATGATTTCCTTATCAGGGGTGAATCCAAGAAGGACTGCCTGGATGCCCTCAATATGCTAATGAAGATTGTATGGAACCTGGGTTTCAGCATCAATTACAGCAAGGTGGTTCTGCCCACATTCCTCAGAGTGGAGATAGACACCAATGCACACATGTTTAGGCTCCCCAGGGAGAAGGTCAAAAAGGCGGAGGAATGTGTATCATAAGAGCCCTAGTTAAGACTGCAGTATCAAAGAAGCTATCAGAGTCCCTTGTGGGGAAGCTCAGCTGGGCCTCCCATGTCATTTATGGTGGCCGCTCTTTCACAAGACACCTCATGGACATACTAAAAGCCCTATCACACAAGATGAGAATTACCACATTAATGTGCACCAACCTCACATGGTGGTCTGATTTCCTGACCGTTTTCAATGGTTCAGTCCCTCTATTGGAGATGCACACATACACCTCAAGTATCATCAATGCTTGCCTCTCAGGAGCAGGGGGCTTATATGAGGGTCAGTGGTTCCGTCTCAAGTAGGAGGATTGTGCAGTTCAGTTCAGAACCTCTCCATCAATTACCTTGAGACTCTCACCCTGGAACCAGCAGCCAGGCTGTTCTGCACCCAATGGCAGAATAGATTCGTGATGGTATATTTGGATAACCAGGCTGTGGTGGCGCTAATTAATAAAGGGGCAGCGAATGACCCCCTTGTGATGAACAGCCTCAGAGAGGTCTTCTGGGCTCTCTGCCATTTTCAACTTCAGCCTAAAGGTGTTTTATTACCCAGGGAGATAAAACCGTGCACTGCGCAGGCTTCAGTATAAAGTGAATACTGCATAGTGAGCAGCAGTATGTAATTATCAAATATACTTCATTGGTATGTAATAAATATGTAGATTGATCACATGCAAAAAAGCGTTGTGATGATTACACTGAAAATACTGGAACTTGATCAAATCGCCATTTCTCCAATCGTGTAATCGTTATAAACTTTTGGCATTCAATGAATATGCTATATCAAAAATATGCCTTCTCAATAAATAGTGAAGCAATTAAACCTGATATCTGTGTTTTACTGTGAAGTAAATAAATACCTTTCCAAAAATGTATACGATTTTGTTCCAGAGGTTATGAAAATGGGAGAGATGTGAAATTGAGATGTGAAATTGAGCCAAATAACAATTATTTTTACAATTCCGTATCGTGTGACGGGGCGTGTTGAAAGACCGAGTATGAAAAAATGTTTAGACAAACTGGAAACGGATCTTGATCTGCAACCAGTGACCTAAAAATTTAGAAATACTTTTACAATTTCGATTTGGCACCACAGGAATTGACAAGTCTCCAGATTACGAGGTGTATTATCAGAAGGGTCTAATTAGTCCAATCGTCTCATCACTGAAACAAAAATCATTTAAAGATGGTTACTTAGTCTAATTTCTTATTGTTGCGAAAACAATGCCACGACAAAGGCACTTTTGGAAACACTAATAAAAGTGTTCGTTTTCATTAATTCAATGGGTTTCATCTATTCAATTCTTTATTCAATAGTTCGAAATGCATTAACTACGTTTACATTAAATCAGGCTGACATTTATATTTATCAATATATGACCTGTGTAATTTCCAAGGCATATAATTGATGTTGTACTTTTATTTTTCAGAAAACAGAATTTCCTGTCTTTTGATATCAACTATCAAAATTTGAAGTATCAACGGAGCATCCAGAAACCCAGTACGAGTATCGAAGGTTTACTTTGTAAGTTAGTGTGATAGGAAGTTGAAAACAAAATTTTAGTACTGGTAAATACGTAAGTAGCTGGAGGAAGGAAATATTAGATTATTCACAGAATCAGATGACCTTGCCCAGGGTTTGTCTCCTGCCGACTGATGCACATGAGATGAATCAATCTTGTCTATGTGTCGCTTTTTGTGTATAATATCAAGAGACGTCACGAGTTTGAGTCTGAGTTTATTTATGCCACGCATTTTGTTGGCTCCATAATTTCACAAGTCGAAGACGAGTGACATTACGGAGCCAACAAAATGAGTGGCATAAATAAGCTCAAACTCAAACGAGTGCCGTCTAGATTTTATCCTACCCCGTTTCCATATTTTTTCAGTATCAGAAAGTAGTGGCATAAACAACACTTTATGTCACACCTGTAAAATAAACAAATCCCATGTTAAGCCTATGGCGTTTTTTATTAGGGGTAGGATAAGCATTGTTACTCAACGTTTCATTTCATCTATTAGGTTTACACGGGAGAGTTTATATGTGAAATACTCATGTGTTTTACTATATTTTATTTCTGCTAAATAACAATCGGGTTGTCTTACCTGTACATATTCCGTGATAGCACGATAAGTCCGTATGATCAATGAGTCCATTTTGGATATATTTCATGTTTCATGGACAATTGTTCTATATAATACACATACAATTTTAAATAACTACTATAAACCGAGGCCGTATGTACTGTAAATATGCACCTTTTCACTATACGTAAAAATACCGTACAGAACACTGCTCCATTTGGCAAAATACAGAACACGTTGACTGAAACATTAGTTATTATACTAAATTAAGTTAACGGTTTTATTAATTTCGGGTATATGGTAAATATAGAACAATCCTCCATGCTTGTAAAAGCTACACACTCGATTATGATTTGTGGTTCATATGGAACGCGACATAAACGCCTCGTTCAGTTCTTTCGTGAAACTGGATGAGTTTTAATCTTGGCCACCGTATGCTACGACTTGAGTTTGGCATACTGATTTCACTAGGCGAAGCCGAGTGAAGTCCGGAGCCAAAACTTCAGGAGTGTAATGCGGTGGCCACAATTAAATTGAATCAGGTTTTGATTTTATCATACCCCGTCTCCTCGATTTTGGAATATTACATGATAAAATTTGGTATGCCACTAGTGGCATATAAAACTCTGTATGCCAGGCAGCGTGGCATACGGAAACTCAATGTTAAGCCTATGGGATTTTATATTAGGGGTAGGATAAAAAACCATAAACAGCATGGTCAGGTCGTTCTATATAATTACTTATAGACCGGGATAAATTTAATGTCATGCTAACTTTAACACTTGTCCTTCACATCCTGGGGATTGTGTCCTTGTAAAGACTATAGAATCTATTGCTTTCTGTATTCCAGCTAACATTGGAGGACAGTTGGGATTGTTTCTCGGAGCTAGTGTCTTGACCCTAGCTGAATTTCTCGAATATGCATTGAAGAAATGCCATCGTCAATGCTCTCGGGGGGCGCAATCCCATGGCATTATTATGGTTGGTATTTCGAAACCAGCTTCACCACCGAATTGAACTATTGTCCAAAAAGTAACTTCTATTCCTGCGTTCTGTGTGATATTATATCATTCTGTAATTGACTACATGTACTTTCGTGTCATTCACTGACTGCTACCAAGTCGGTCTTCCTTTTGGAAGTCTTTTATGATGCGGTTTATGTTTCCGGGGATTAGTTAAATAGATGTTATGGTAACAAATACTCAGAGTACCTATCAGACACGAGTACATAAGGTGTATTTGAACGAGATAATACGATGATTATGACATCTTTTAACCTGTATCAGTACCACTCATCTTGATGAATGTGGTCTCATGGATCATGGATAGCATACAAGAACATGTGTCAGCTTGTTATCCCACCCTCCATACCGTTTTTAATTGTTTTTTCTAATGTTCTTTATTTATCCTTTTTTTTGTTCAAGTGGTTTTATTGGGCAATATTTGTATTACATATTCATGTTTACAGTCTTCAGTAATACACTCAATAAAACCTGTTAAAGGGAGCCTTATCAGCACATCAGTGTCGGCTGGTTTTCATAAGGCAACCTCTCGGACATTAATGTTTATGCAAAAGTAACCAATATTTGTCTTGACTCTACTACAGTAGTATATATTAGCTATACTGATTTGTCTCCACATTGAGTAATATCAGTTTACATCATATAACATCAAATAACTTCAAATTACATCAAATTAGGATTGAACTTAGCATTGTCATCTTGGTAATTTTCTTGAACTCTTTATATGTTGGGGTCTGCCTCAACACTACTGGTAGTCGGTTCCATAGAGTTGAACCCGTATATTCAACACTGTTCACATACGATTGAATATTGGGTTGGACAGTTTTTAACACTGGGGCAGCATATTGTCTGGTGATTTTGACATTAAGGTCCACAAATTGTTCATCTTGGGCTCTTTGGTACATGAAATTATTCATGTGGGCCAAACGCCTATCTCGCAACAATGGCATAAATGCCCATCTATGCAAATTTTGTATGCTAGTATAACTATCTACTTTCAGCACAATGCGTAAACATTGATTCTGAGTCCTCTGGAGCTTATCTAATAAATATTTCGGAGCATTGTTATATAATAAATCTCCATAGTCAAAACACGGAATTATATAAGATTTATACATCCGTAAACCAGAATCTTTGTTTAAGCATGGTCTGAGTTTACTCAGCTGATACATTCTAAAGTTAATTTTTCTGCAGACATTCTTTTATGTGTGCGGAAAAATTTAGATTTTGATCCAGATGGAACCCCAGGTATTTATAACTCCTAACATTTTGCAGTTCTAAGTTTTTGAGTGTTAAGGAAATATGCCCAGTCTGTCTACATCTATAATTTGTTCCAAATAACATAAATTTTGTTTTTGTGGCATCTATTGACAATTTATTTTGATCACACCAAAGTTCAAATTTATCTAAGGTTTCTTGCAATTTATAACTGATCTGTTCAATACCTGGGGCTCCAATGTAAATAATTGTATCATCCGCATATAGTCTTATATCGGATTCAGGTATGAAATTAATTAAGTCATTTATAAACAGTATGAACAATGTGGGACCCAAATTTGACTCTTGAGGGACACCGCAGACCACTCCATCCCTACTCGAATATTTGTTATTAACTTTAGTTACTTGCGATCTATTTGTCAAATAATTTCTAAACAATTCAAGATTTCCATTTCCTATCCCATAATATTCTAATTTTGATATTAGGATGGAGTGGTCTACAGTGTCGAATGCTTTCTTCAGATCAATAAATACTGTACAAGTTAACATACCAACATTCATTATTCGGAGTACATGATCACTAAATTCAGAGACTGTTTTAACAGTCGAGTGGCCCCTGCGAAAACCACCCTGCTTTGATGATAACACATTATGTTTGTCCATGAAATGCAAAGTTCTGTCATTTAACATTTTTTCAAATATTTTCGATTGTAAAGGGAGAATCGAGATGGGTCTGTAATTAGCACAATCTGTGGCATCACCCCCTTTATGTATTGGGGTTACCATCGCTTGTTTCCATGAGTCCGGTATTTGATTGTCAGTAAATATCTTATTACACAGGTCTGTAAAAATATTTTTAATAATGATTAAATAATCCTTAAGAACATCCGTTCTAACATTCAGAATTCCAGATGTTTTTTTACTCTTACTTTCTTTCAACAGCTTCTCTATTTCTTCCGGTTCAACCCAGAAGGGTTCAATGTCTTCAAGAATTCTAGGATCATACGGTTTCCAAGGTGTATATCTATTATTAGCTAATTTTGGACCAATTCCTGTGAAAAATTTGTTGATATAATCCGGGGTGTCTTTATTTTCTATAGTTGTATTTGATTGTTTATCTTCAAGATTTATGTCTGGTGTATTTACTCTGTCCGACCCAGGAAGAATACTTTTTATTGTTCGCCAAAATTGTTTTTGATTATCTTTATTATACTGTGTTTTTAGGTAATCTATTCTTGCCGTTTTTGCTATCTTATTAGCTTCATTTCTTAATTTCCTTACTTTATCCCACCCTTGTTTGTTTATCTTTTCCTTTGCATGCTTAATGGCTCTGTTTTTTTCATTTATTAATACCGCTAGTTCACCCGTCATCCAGGGGTCATCTTTAGTCCTATTTAGTAAAATTCTTCAGTGGACAGACTTTATCAAGAAATTTGATCAATATTGTTAGAAGATAATCCCAGCATTCAGAAGTGGTCTCAAGTCCATTATATTCTTCCCATTCTAAGTTTCTTATATGCTCTTTTAATTTTTCTATTGAGTAGGCTTTATATGTTCTACCTAAAAAAAAAATTTAACCATCTTTTCTTTCCCTTTTTAAAAAAATAATAAATATAACTCTATGATCACTAATTTCTGTTTCTAAGACTCCCGACTGTTTTACATCATTAGAATTAGTAAAGATCAGATCCAATATTGAGTTGGTCTCAGCATATCGTGTAAATGAATCTATGTATTGTTTCATTCCAAATTGTGACATCATTCCTAATACCCTTCCTGCATCATGATCTTTTTTACCACTCATGTCTATGTTTATGTCCCACATCATAATGATTTCAGCCTTCTGGTTTCTAATATTATCTAAGGTTGTCCTTGGTTGTTCTAAAAAACTATTAATATTACCATCTGGTGACCTATACACATTAATTAATATTATTGGTTTCAAAAATTTCTTTTTAATTAGAATAATTTGCATTTCTAGATCTTTTGTGCTTGTGTTGTAATCCATAAATTTATATTCATCATACTGGTAGTTTTCGCCTACTAGGGTTATCAGACCTCCTCCTTTCTTAGGATCTACATCATTTGGGTTGTCCCTCCATGTCCTATCCCAGCGGATTGATACATAACCCGGAAATAAGAAAGAGTCTTTACTGTCATAATAAGTTATCCAAGATTCAGATATAGTCACAATATCCATCTTCCTATCTTTAAGTTCTAATCTTAATCGCTACAGACATTAGTATGTATTATTTTCAGTCCCTTGCAATTTGATAGTTCCTCAATGCTTTTTGCTCGTATCAATATCATATAATAATAACCTTAACATGTTCTTCCTTATATCATCAGCACTTTTCAGTTCTACTTCTGTTTTGGTCGTACCATTATACACAACTTTTGCATTAATTTCCATTGTTCCCTTGTTTCTATCAAAAGAAATTATTTTCCTCCAGTGATTTCAACACTCCTGGTCATCAACTGGTAGGTTCACATTTATCATTTATTATCTAAATGATCAGTGGCATTTCGTGCTCCTCACACCATCCCTAAGAACTTATTTAGTTACTTTGGGACTACTTTGTGTCCACTGTCTTATCATGTATAGTTCGGATAATAGTCTTGTAAAATAATACAGTAGGAAATATATATTAAGCACATACACAGTATCACATCAATAGGTAGACATGACAAATTGTCTAGTTTATACAGATATATGTATGAAAAATAAAGAATAAGGAGAAGACAAGAAACAGAAGAAACAGAAACAAAATATATATCAAAATTTAGAATTTGGAAATTGGGGGGTCCCATGCTTCAACACCGGAGTCGCCTAGTTTCATCGACCCATAGCGACTCTAGTGTCTTGGCCTGTGGGAAGGCACATTAACTTCGCGCATTTAAGGGGTATGTTAGTAATTAGGAAATAGAATAAAATGGAGTAAAATAATAGTCAATAGTCAACAGTCAATGAGTCATTTGTTCCTTGGTTTTAACTGACATCATCATAGTTTGCTTACTTACCTTGGTCTCTTTGGAAAACCTTTTTGAACTCTCGTGCCCAGACACCAAGCAATCCTGCAAGAGTAATCAGCCAGAAAAGGCCGGTGTGATCTACCCTTACAGCAACAAATGGGGTGATCTTACACTACAAACGGTTACTACATCATCTTGCTGAGACAACAGTCGTGCAGCGTGGACAATGCAGACTATGTGAAGCGGAGACCTTCCAAATCGTTGCTGCAGTCTCACTAAGTTCCACTCAACTTCACCCTTGTCCACCGTTCTGCTCCTCCTGGCCACTCTTTTCTCTCAGTATGCACTCTCGTCACTCTCTCAGCTCGGGGTCCCAGGATCTCTTTTTATTTCATTTCATTCCCTCTCTTTCTCACAATCGGCCAATTGCCTCAGGACACGTTCGTTCACCAAGGTTAGGGCTTAGGGCTTATTCAAGTCTCATTGGCTGACTCTCCACGCCACTGACGTGATCAACTTTGTTGGGGACGCGTCCCCTACTGTCCTATCAGTTATCCGGGGTTTGGTGTCTCTTCTTATCCAGTAAAGGTTTTGATACCCAACTAATATCGTGTGAAACCCTACATATTCCTGAAGTTTATACAATTCTAAAATAGCCTACAATAATGCAAATGATGCTGGGTAATACATGGTGATATATACAGTTGCACTCAGTCCTAGACTGTATGATACCCGAGGAAATATAAACGAAATCCTTATAGCTCAACTACAAATATTTCACATATACATTACTGCATATGTTTCTAATCACTAACAGTAGAGTGTGCAATGAGCAACCTCATTACCTAGATGGGTTAACATTTTTGATATAATCCCCCATTAAATATCTTATGGATGTTGGATACGATTTGTCAATGTTAGGTTTTTGGAGAAAAAATACCAGGGACGAGATAAATCGTATATCATGAAGTGTGTAGATGCATCCTCATCCTGAAATCAATGTGCTTTTGTCCATAACATCTATATAATAACGTGCTGACACTGGATATTATTCATTCTCTGTATAAATAGCTACTTTGGTAAACTGGGACAAGCGATAATAAAAACACTCAGTGCTGATTATTTATTTCTCCTCTGGATGAAATATAGAGAACCATGGGTCAGTCATCTCCAATTTGCTTCTCACGAAAGAGATGTGTAATATAAAACATCAATTGTAATGGTCTTTACTCGGGAACGATGTGAAGTGTTGAGCTGCTCGCATCTGTGGTTCCACCTCTTACCACCAGGTGTCCCTCCTTGCAGTGCATTTCTCTTTGAAATTGCACTTAAAATCCGGTAGGTGTCACGGCCGATTAGTATGTTCTATTCTCCAGTCTCCCAGACCGGTAATTTAACAGATTCTACAGTGTATATTTTACTTACTTTCGAATACGGGTGTTTGGTCTTGGTCTTGATGAGAAGACCTACTACGATATTGCTCCAATATGGTCTACGATGCACCTTCCGGTAAAAAATCAAAATCGCGTCGGAAGGTCACCTAATATCGGGGCAGTTGACCACGTTTCTGCGATTAGGCACTAACCCCCCCCCCCCCCCCCCCCCCTTTACAATGCATGGTGAAGTGGGATGTCTAGACATATGTCTACGATTTTGCACCTTCCCGATATATCTTTGATATCTACTTTTTGTATCGGTGCCATATCGGTACGTCTTAATTTCTATCGTAGTAGGTGGACGCCAGGCCTTACTGCGTTTGACACAATAAACCTCTTTATCCTATATTCTGATGTATTCGTCATTTCTGTAGTACAAAAGCTTGGAAAATAGGTACAATTTAGTAATGATCTAACAAGGGAATTTTGGTATACATGTACTGTAGCAGCTACTACCATAGAGTTTCTGCTTATCTGAATGTGCACTGTATTCCAATTGTAAATAGAAGACGGGTATCATATAGTCAATTAGACTCATGCAGCAATGTGGAACAAAGTATATTTATAAAGTTGAATCTAGGCACTAGATTGGAAACTATATCTGTTTGGAACAGTGGGTAGGTATCATATTATCACTTAGTGAAAACCTTTCTCATTTACAGTCTACCTGATAGTTCTGACCAACGAGAAGATTATCGATTAGAAATAAAATAATTACCCAAACTTTATTTTGTTTATGTCTTGTGCATTTTCCAGGTGACCTGTATTTTCAAGTGACTTGCACTATGAAGAAAATTAAATCTATAAGAAAGGATGAAAATCTGTGTAATCGTTATGTTATTGTATTATAGTCTGTATGGGGTAATAGAGGGAGAACGCCAATATCACTGGGCAAATATATGTCAATCATTTTATTCCAGGAAACGAAAAAAAGCTATTAGGCTGATTTATCAGAATATGTTACCAGAGACATAGAAATTGACCCTTCTCCTAGATCAACAGAGATTCATAAGTAAGTATCATCTCCCACTGTCTGATGCTTTCTAAGAAACCATATTGTCTATATCCTACCCAGAGTGCGTTACCAATAAATAGATACAGGTGCATTTTGTAAGGTATGAATTACTTTTGGATTTCTACATCAGCTAGAGACTGTCATAGATAGGGGAATATAGGTCCTTTATATAGATACATAAATGATGAAATTAATCCCCAGAAGCGACGCCATCCCAAAACACAATCCCAGCGGTACATTTGCCAGAGGCAGAAATGGTTCAACATGTTAATGTGTATTACCACTTTCTGCCAGTGCTCATATCTGCACGCATGATTCATTTTGTGATCATTTTGTGGAGGTGAATAACAAAAAGGGTATATTACCAAGGTTGGTTGATACATATTACGGTTCAAAGGGTTGCTATGCATCGTCATAGAGAGCAGGGCAGGGAAATGTTTGTATTGCCTCATAGGAATCCCTACACCAACCATATATATATATGTGTACCTTACACCAGAGGGGGTAAGAGTTTATATTACATGTCAGAACAACTCACCAGGTGTCATCACCTCAACACCCTGGTCGCGCACCTGACCAGGTGAGATTGTCACTTCCGTCTTCACCACCCTGTACAGATGACGCCATTGTTCTTCACTTTCGTGATTTTTTTATCAGCTTTCATCACGGCTGACATGCCACAACGACTACGGTTTTGCCGTACATGTTCATCCTCACACTACAAACCTACGGGTAAGCTATGTAATAGGCTGAGTGAGCGATTTACAGCGGTTTATTCTGTTAGAGGGAAACGTGAAAGTGAAATGGCTACAGGAGGCGCGGAAGGCGAGCAAAGCCCACCTCAGGAAGGACTGTGGGCCGCAGAAGGCAATGAAGAAGTCACCCCTTCATTACTCAAATCTCAAGTAAAGTCTGAGTTTCAACAAGTATCTGGCCGTCTACAAGGAATTGAAACCTCACTCAACTCCTTATTATCTAAAATGAGTGATTTATCGTTGGGCACGGGTGCCCGTCCAAAAACAAGTCAACGAGGCGTGACAGACAGCAAGGCCCAAGGCAGCAGGTCAATGAGGCGTGACCGGGCTCGCGAGGACGACAACACAGGACCAGCTGATCGCGGTAAAGGCGATACCACTGGGAAGTTCTCTGACATCAACAAGGCTTCGCGATCTTCTAAATTGCTCAAACGAGTTCAGCAAGTCAAGACAAGTTCTGCTCCTACCATCACAGATTGTGGAGGTGAATAACAAAAAGGGTATATTACCAAGGTTGGTTAATACATATTAAAGTTTAAAGGGTTTCTATGCATCGTCATAGAGAGCATGGCAGGGAAATGTTTGTATTGCCTCATAAGAATCCCTACACCAAATATATCTATATATATATATATATATATATATATATATATATATATACACATATATATACATATATATACATATATATATATATCATTATAAAACTGTGATTATATAAATATAAATCAATGACCAATACTATGCTCAGAATTATTCACTGCGGTTCCTCCCTTGTTCGTTAGCAGGTGACGCACACCTGTAAAAACGGTCATTCCGCTATCATTCGCTCACCTGAGCACACGTTTTTAATCTCGCAGAGGTGGAAAAGGCCTAACCAAGCATGGGCCGGACAAGGAGGAAGGCTTCTTCTATTTCCAAGAAGGCTAGTCGTAAATCCTCGGTGACGGATGTCTCAGAGGAATATTTGGAAAATAATTAACCAAAAAATGCGGAATCCAGGGCAGCATCCACTTCAGTTGACGGGCAAGCTGGCAGGCAGTTACCTCCTGGGGCGAGTTCATGGGAAGGATGTCCGAGTGAATTGTCTACAGCTGCTGATCCCCAAGATGAGACAGATCGAGAAACGGATGAACGATCTCGAGTCGTCGATCGCCACCATTCTTCAGATGGTAACTTCAAGTAAAGATTATGACAGTCAGACGTGGCCTTTTGCATGACGCTACTACAATTGTCCTCCTATAGCTCTTAACCTCACGAGGTCGGCTCTCGCCGGTCACTAGAAGTAAACCCCATTCTCTTTTTTTTTTTTTATCAAGATGTGTTTATTCAACAAAACATATCCAAATAGTATGAGTACTCAAGCCTCCCGACCTGATCTTCCGTACTACATACGAACAATCGTGCCCAGCTGTACATAGTGATTACATATAAGACAAAGACAGGACAAGACAAGACAGGACAAAATCAGTACGGTGGGTCATTATAATGTCAATATGTATTCCTTAACATGCATTTTAAAGCTATCTCCACATCGTTTATCTTGTAATTCAGTTGGTAATCTCTCCCATAATTTCGTTCCTAAGTATAGCGGTGACTTTTTATACTTTTCAGTTTTAGGTTTCTTTTGTTTAATGCATATCTTTTCAGAATTTCTGGTCACTCTTCAACTATTCAACAAAACATATCCACCATTTGATTATGGATAACAAATGACATTTTCTCCTTGTGTCCAGAGTTCGTATTTTGCAATACTCGTGAAGCTCCAATGTGCTAAGTTGATTAGCTTTATGCTTCCCGACCACTACTCTCAATGCCTTATTTAAATATATTTGAAGCTTATTCAGTTTTGTTGTTCCCATTAAGTAGAAAGCAAGATCCCCATATTCTAGCACTGGTAGCAGCATTTGTTTCACTAATTTCAATCTAGCCAATGCGGGAATAATACAACTAATTTTCTTTAATTTAAACAATTTAAATTGAAATTCTTTAACAATTTTTTCAAATTGTGATTTTAACTGCAGGTTATGGTCTATTATAAGTCCTAAATATTAATAGGTTTTAATTGCTAATAGGTTACCTCCGCCCATTTTAACTTTTTTGCTCAGGTCTATGTCTCGTTTATTACTAAACCACATTACTTTTGATTTCTTATAATTTGCCGCTAGTTTATTTTGTCTCAACCATATATCTAAGATATTTAAATCATCTTCTATCTGTTTTATGATGTCATCTTGAGAGGTACCCGATATTGTAATTACAATATCATCAGCATACATTATTACCTTACCATTTTTTACCGATTTTTCCAAATCATTGATAAAAATTAAGAATAGCAAGGGACCTAAAATTGAGCCTTGCGGCACTCCTGTTAGTACTTTGGTTGGATTAGATAGACTCCCGTGCAATTTAGTACTATGGTTTCTATTTTGCAAATAGCTAATTAATATCTTTATAAGATTTCTTCCAAGACCTAGTCTAATCAATTTATTTATTAAGATGGTATGATTTATGCTGTCGAAAGCTTACCTAAGATCGATATATACTGCACAGATTGTTTTTTTGTCATCCAACAGTTTTATGACATCATTTAACAATACAAAAATCGCCTGTGCCGTTGATCTGCCATGTCTAAAACCAAATTGAACTTCTGAGAGTAATCTATTTGTATTACCATATGACATTAAATAAGTATGTAGTACTTTTTCAAATACTTTAGATATAAATGGCAGAACCGATATAGGTCTCCAATTTCCAAATTCACATAGATCTCCGTCCTTCGGTAGAGGTGTTATAATTGCAGTTTTTAAGATATCTGGAAAATATTCCAAATCATAGGTATGATTCATTATATTTAATAGTATATTCGGCTTTACTAAGAAAAGTTTTTTTAAGAAGCCCGATTTTACATATAGGGTATTCCAGTACTTTTACTATTCTCCATTTTTCTTAGAATGTTAATAATATCTTCTTTCGTTATATTAATTTCAGCTCTATAATTTGTTAGCTCTGTATGCATATTAAGCAGTTCTTGTTCTTCGCTAGAAGGGAGTTGTAACATCGATCGGCTGTTATACGCGTCCTGATTGGGCGGGCTGGTAAACATTACTTGTTGCCCTTGACTATGACCCAGATTCGAGCACAGTAGTGGTGGGAAGTCATTTGTTATGTATGGGGGGGCCGGTTTGTTACTTTAAATGTAAGAATTTTTTCCCCCGCAATGGAGACAGTGACTTCCACTTTCTCCGCTGTAACGGAAAACTTTTTGAAACAATTCAAGTAAAGATTATTCAAGAAAAACTCGCTGCCAGTCTCGTCATCGTAGAAACCTTTCTTAGCAGTCTATCTCCAGGGAGGCGGCATCCAGTACAAGTTCATCTGAAAGTTCCCGGTCCAAAAGCACCAATAAAAGAAAGAAAGGATCTGGTAAATATAACACCTCTAAATACCTTGATAAAGGCGAAAAACTTGTGAGCTTTATTTTAAAGGTCTTTTATTAGTGAATTTGAAGTTACAAAAGGAAGTATATATGAGAGTGGGCGAGATATAACTGGTCTGATAGATCATCAAATACTTTTAGCAGAAAAGGCTAAAACAAAGGTATTTCAGAGCGAAGCACGTATCAAATATGATAGATCTGTTAAAGACACTGCGAGTAAGAAAGGTTTTAGATCTTTTGATATGATCAGAACTACAGCTTCAAGTTAGTTTCTCTACGAGATTCTCACTCTCGTGGGCCTTCAGTCTCCATGCCTAGGTCTGGTTCACTCTGTCTCTATGTGCGGTAGCCACTTCAAGCGGATTCTACCAGAATCATAGTTTTTTTAGATATAGTAGGTAATCAATCCAAGCTATATTGTCAGGCATTAATCTTATGATGGCACTCTAAATGCTAAGAGTACAAGACAAATGAAATAAAAAAATTTAAAAAATGCAGACGTTTTTCATACCTGTAACTCCTTTAACCGGAACGAGAACGGTTGTACTTTCGTGAGTTGTATGTATCGCCATTGTTGCAGTATCTGTCACTCTTCAAATCAAGGTACTTACTCTCATTGGCTGTTGGTACAACAGCCAATGAGAGCGCAGAGCTCACTGATGCCAAGCCTGTCATGTCAACCCCCTGCTTAGGGTATAAAACCAAGACCCTTTCTTGTCAATAAACAGTTAATCTCAGGTTCTGACTCAGAGTAGTACATAGTACTCCTGAGTTGAGTTCTGACTTTCTCTCCTCTTAAGGTCTACTCCTTACGCAAGTAGGGCTCAAGACTATACAATACTATGTAGTGATGAACAGAACTCATTATTTGTATATATTGAAACATAGGATGTTGTTGCCTTTGTAAGTATAAGGTAAATTACAATATCAGATAGTCCGTCCTTGTACCTTATTAACCTATACTCAGAATGTAAGCATCTAGTTCTTCTGTCTGTGTATGATCAGGTAAGAGGCCTATGGATTTGAGCATGATAACTTCCTGGAAATCCGTCTACAGTGTTGGGCCACCAAGTGAGAAACATGTCTTTACCTAATCAAGCTGATAACTTGGAGGCACCCATTTTAAAAGAAGTACTGATGTTAATCTTATCGTAAAACTGGATGAGTTTTTAATTTTGGCCGCTATATACCACGAATGGAGTTTAGTGTAGTAATTCGATGATGCGAAGCAGAGTGAGATCCTCAGCCAAAACTCCATTCGTGGTATACGGCGGCCAAGATTAAAACGAATCACGTTTTGATTTATCCTACCCCATCTCCGCGATTAAGAAATATACACTTACCAACCGACCTTTATGCATGCAGTATATATATGAGGGAAATATCACATGCAATACGAAACACAGAATTTACCAAGGGGAGGTCTATTTAGAATAAGAGCTAAGAAGAATTGCTAACTGAAACACTGGATTTGTGATAGTCGGGGATTTCTTAGATCAAACTAGTTTTGTTATTCAATCTGAAATGCTTACATTGATTTAGTACTAGATACTTGCAACAAATTGTAATGAGAACAAGACTTATGTTTTTCGTACAGTCCTTTTCAGTCCCGTGTCGTTTTGTGTGTCTTTACATGTGTCTCCTGCATGGAAGAACGCCTATACGGCGATTGCTTGTAGTCGTGAAATTTGTTTACTGAATGAATAAAACAAAAATGCCGACATTCTATTCTCTACTTGTTGTTGACGGAGGGAGTCGCTGAGTTATTTGCTCATACATCGGGTATTCAGTCTGATCTAGTAGAGGATATAATTCGCAATGGTTTCTTTGCAGTTATCAAAATATCAATGTTTGATATTATGCGAGGAGTGTGATAAGTTTTTTTGTTTTTTTTTAATATTTGCAGCGTTTATTTCGGAAGTAACATGGTACAGAGTATAAAACTCAACGTAGGCATACAGGTTGCCTTAATTATTTGTTACGCTGGTGTTTTTTTATTCATTTTATCCTTTTTCCTTAAGTTTGTTATTAACGTATACAAGACAATCATAATACTAAATTCAGCTGTCAAATCTTTATTCTGGCGTCGGTAAATGCATCAACAACTCACGGGACAAACCAATTTGCAAACCTTTCTATGAATAGGAGGAGACGCACACATACTATATCAAATATGTACATTAACGCTGCCAGTGGTATTCATAGACAATAACCGATGGTTTTGTGGACAGGTGGCCGTAAACCACGACAGGTTGACGGGTAGTAATACACGAGCGCTAGCGAGTGTATTACAATGTCAACCTCGAGTGGTTTACAGAGCCGCCTGGCCACATAACCATCGTTTGTTGTATTTATTATCCATCTTTTCGAATAAATTAAACACAGTAATTGCCATATTAAAGGGTAATTTATTTAAGTAGTGGCAGCACTCGCTAGGGCGCGTGGTGTAGCGGCGGTGGCAACGGATGGGTTGTTATAAGGAGTATGTTTTCGGATAATGTGGGTACATGATACGGTGAGTAAACCTTTCTTCATTTTTTTTATCTATATACGTGAGGAACATGTACGCGATATGTATACGCTCACGTATATATATCGCAAAGTTATGTATCTATATTCATATATACGCTGGGTGGCAAATGTATACAGCCATTACGTTCGCTAGCGCTCGTCTATTACTACGCATCAACCTCTCATGGTTTACAGCTACCTATCCACAAAAACATCAACTAATGTCTATATAAGCAATAACATATACGCCCTATATGTGCGTTTATGGAGTTGTGACTAACTTGGGAAGTTTAATGAACTACAACAGGAGAACGTTCAGCATCGCCATCTTGCGCTTACCAGAAACAGTCCACGCTCTTTGATCATTTTTGTCCTCCCTCCCACCCCCCATTATATGATACGCTGGTGGGTTTGTGTTTCTGAAAATTATTGAATTTATTATCCGTGAAATACCATTTTTCATACGCCATTGTCTGCTAATAAATTTTCTGAAAGGCCTTCGACGAGTTGAGTTGGTCATTAGAGCGAACTTGTGAACAGTAATTATTACAGAGGGCACTTTCATAGACTCATGCACACCCTATCGGACGTTTATAAGACCACGCTCGGTCACGTGACCTCCAGTCTTCACTTCGAACTTTATCTCAAGAAGACGTTTAAATTTTGCTCCGGTGTTTCACGGTGGAATTACACTTTAGATCTGTCAGGAAAACGCATCAACCATGCCGCCGAAGAAGTCAGCGACTGCGGGAAAAACAGAGTCCAGAAAAGCGCGGTTCCTACAACTACGAGGCAGACTAAAGCTGATAAAAGAATCGACGCGTTACAAGGACAAGTCGAGGAAATGAAGAACGCCATCATTGGTTTCATTAATACCCAGAGTGCAAAAGCCGCCAAAAACGTTTCCGAGACCCCCCAAGTGCAGGAGCAAATTACCATCAACGCACAAGCGCAACCGCCACAGGGAAACACAGTAAGTGAGACGATTCCCATACAGAAGACAGTTACAGCTCACAGTTTTCAAAATGGCGCCGTTCCCGGGACCCAGATCCAGGTCCCACTAAGCGCGGGAACTCAACAGGACTTCGTGACGTCATACCTCGCGCGGCAGCCGAGTGCCTGGGAGACTAAGAGTGCTGCAACCCCGCTTTACCTGGACACAACCCTCAACGACGAGATCCAACGCATTCTCCAACACCCCAGCCACGTTTTGCGTCCTATTAACGGTAAGCGCTACCAGCCGTTTCAGTACGTATTCAAAGGTTTAAAGAAGGAAAAAACGTCTTTGGGATCTCTGAACATCCAGGAATATGTTTGGGGGATACTGCGGATGATAGACGACACCGACACAGATACGGCCATTAAGCCGCATCTACTTCAGCATCTCCGTGAGGTAGTCGAAGATTCCCTCGACTACGATTTCTCCTTAGTGAGGCGCTGGAGTGAGGAGACGTTTGCGAGGATACAAGAGGGACGTTTCCCTGACGGCTGGGCCAGCGATAACCAAATACAACACCTCAGGACCGCGATATCAAGGTCTGAGAATTCCCGTCTACAAAAGCAGGATGTTGAGTCCACCAAACGTCAGAAATCGAAGCAAGTCCTCACCAACCCCCTTTGCGCGGATTATAACTCGGCTAAGGGGTGCACCTCAACACACCCCCATACCAATGCTGATGGGGGGCTCGTCAGCCATATTTGCGAATATTGCCACTCCATTCTAGGACTTCACCATCCCCACGTGATCCAGGAGTGTCGTATTAAGCAGCGACACCAATCCACCACAGCTCAGCCTACACCTGCCAAGGCCACGCCCTTTAGGCCTGTGGCAGGCCGAGGGTCTGCCGCAACCCCCTTCAACTCAGCCTGAGTACACCCCTGAGGGGGGCGATCCACACTGTCTGAGTGACCACGGGACGGACAACCCGATTATTGGTCACGTGTGTCGCCCTAAGCGGGTCCAACCAACGTCGGAGTCGCCGGTTGGGAGGCCCCCCCCCCTCTTTTGAATGCCAGGTTAAATTCTCGGTTTTTGCCCACCTCTACTCACGCATTGTGGAGGAGGGGACATATAATTTTTGTGGTGCTAAGTGTGATGTTGTTTCCGCGTTAAACGTTCGAGAGTGGGAAAAACGTCTCAAAGGTTATCACGACTACGAAGTCTGCGCTTTTCTCAGGTACGGGTGGCCAGTTAGCTACGACGCCGACACCTGGCCTCTGCCCACCTACACCAACCACCACAGCGCCCGCGCTTTCAAAGACGCCCTCGACGTTTTCACAGACACGGACGCAGCTATTCTGGGGCCTTTGTCAGACCCTCCCTTCGGGGACCACACCCAAGTTTCTCCTCTTATGACGAGAGAAAAGAAGAACTCCAACGATAGACGGGTGATAATCGACCTCTCTTTTCCCCCGGGACACTCCGTCAACGACGGGCTTGCGGAAGGGATGTATCTCGGCGGTTCTGCAAAATACACCCTCCCCATCATCCGGGACCTGCTGAATCATATCGAAATCATAGGAAAGGGGGCGTGGCTCTGGGCCGCGGATCTGAGCCGAGCCTATCGCCAGCTAAGGCTCGATCCCGCCGATACCTCCCTCATGTGTTTCAAGGTGGGCGATAATTTTTACATCGACCTTTGCCCAGCCTTTGGCTGCAGAACTTCTTCTGTGGCGTGTCAATGCGTGGCCAATGCGGTCATATACATCCTACGAGGACAAGACATCATGGCATTGGCCTACCTAGACGACTACGCCGGGGTGGAGCCTAATAAAGAAAAGGCCGACCGGGCCTACGCGACCTTTCTGGCCTTGGCTCGCGACTTGGGCCTCCAACTCCCTCGTGAAAAGTGTTCCCCGCCTACGACGAGCCTCACGTGGCTAGGCTTCCACGTGGATTCGGTCGCCATGATCGTCTCAATTCCCCCGGAGAAATTACACGAGGTAATTGAGATCTGCCGCGCTTGGCGGGACAAGACCCATGCTACTCTCCGCCAGCTCCAGTCGTTGGCGGGACGGGTCGTACATATCGCCGCCTGCGTTAGGCACGCGAGGCGCTTTACAACACGCATCTTCGCAGCTTTACAGGCAGCTCGTTTCTGTGACGTCATACAAATAAGCCCCGCCCTGATGGGAGATGTCAACTGGTTCACCCACTACGCGGAGCGGGCCAATGGCAAACATCTGATTCAGCGGCCGCAAGCGCACGTTTTCATGACGCTACTTGTAGCAAAGGATTCCGCCCACGCACGAGTCGGCGCCAAGGCAGTCACGTGGTCTTGGTCTGACCTAGAGGTCAACGTGGTGCCTTCCAGTCTGCGGCGCCCTAGCTTTTATCATAGCGGCCACGTTACTTTGGGACAGTCCGGTGAAGCGCTCGGTTATACTTATAACCACCGACAGCCCGGGAGCTCGGGCGGTTATTTCCCCTCACAGGATCAAGGATGTTTTTGTGGGCGCTTGCGCCCGCAAGTTGTGGTTGCTTGCGGCTTTACTGGACTCCGAGGTGGTCCTGGCCGAGGGCCCGGCACCGCGAGACGTTTTTCCCACTCTCCGCGTCGACCGCCCCCCCCCTGATCGCCATGTTAAGTGATTTCACCTGATTACAGGTACAGACCTGCTTCTACACGCCCAGATGGCTTCATCTTTCATCGCAGCAGCGGCAAATTTGACGATAAAGAACAAGTCGTCGCAAGCGACGTTTTTTCTCCAGTGGGCCGGCCGACATGGAGTCGATCCTCGACGACCCTCGATACTCCAGGCTTCCTTGTACATACAAGCCCTCGCCAACAAGCTGTCTTCCCCGGGTGCGGTGAAGAACTACGTATCGGGGGCGAAGTCTTGGATATCGGACCATGGGGGCGATATTTCTCCGTTTGTATCGCCCCAGGCTTCTGCAGTTCTGCGGGGGTCTGCTATACTTTCAGGACATGTTACCAACAGAGCCCCCCCCATCACGTTGGATATTCTTCATAGGATCTGTGACCTGGCCGACGGGCTTACCGTAGGCTTACTCTTCAAGACGGCAGCAGTCTTCGCGTTTTATTCCCTCCTTAGGGCTTCTAACTTGTTCGCTTCTCCCTCCTCCAGGGCTTCTCACGTTATCACCAGGGGTGACGTTATCGCCCA
Source organism: Alentia gelatinosa (assembly GCA_950022655.1). Taxonomy (NCBI): domain Eukaryota; kingdom Metazoa; phylum Annelida; class Polychaeta; order Phyllodocida; family Polynoidae; genus Alentia; species Alentia gelatinosa. The sequence continues at coordinate 107,776,789 of OX465579.1, forward strand.
ACAAGGCACACTACACGTACGGATTATATCGTCAAAAACGATAGCCCCTTCTTCACCTCAGGTTATCGTGGTACCCGTGGCCTCGGACCCTCGTTATTCACCTGCGGAATTATGGGAGTCTTATAGAGCGGCAGCCCCTGCGGCCCCGCTGGACCCCATTTTTCTGGTCAGACCAGGAGTACCTCTCACTTCAGATGCATTCACACGTATCCTGCGTATCCTCCTCCACCGAGCCCGTATCCCGCACCCAGCAGCCTACACTCCACACTCCTTCAGGAGGGGCGGCGCCCAACATGCATCTGCATCGGGTATGACGGCATCTGACATCTGCAAACTCGGAACGTGGTCTTCAGAGCAGACCTTGGCCACATACTTACAGAACTGACTTTATCAACGTTCCGGTTGGTACTTGTTTTTTGATAAACTCAACAATTATCCAATGTCATTTTGATACATTGTATCAATTTCTTACACTACGTGTGTATCTGTATAACAATTGTCAAATCTCCAATTTTCAAATTTCATGTTACCAATTTAATACTCTTGTAATACCTCGTCAATTGTATTACACATCGGTATTACTATACTCAATTGTTATACTATGTATAAATTGTCCAAAGTATAATAAATACCATATACTATAATGCGCTCTCTAGTTAATCATTAGAGCGAACTTGTGAACAGTAATGAATACAGAGGGCGCTTTCATAGACTCATGCGCACCCTATCGGACGTTTATAAGACCACACTCGGTCACGTGACCTCCAGTCTTCACTTCGAACTTTATCTCAAGAAGACGTTCAAATTTTCCACCCACCCACCCTACATAAACTGTTTTATGGGTGAAAAAGGGTTTTTCACTTGTACTTGTTTTTTGATAAACTCAACAATTATCCAATGTCATTTTGATACATTGTATCAATTTCTTACACTACATGTGTATCTGTATAACAATTGTCAAATCTCCAATTTTCAAATTTCATGTTACCAATTTAATACTCTCGTAATACCTCGTCAATTGTATACCACATCGGTTTTACTATACTCAATTGTTATTCTACGTATAAATTGTCCAAAGTATAATAAATACCATATACTATAATGCGCTCTCTAGTTAATCATTATGTATAGATGAATAAACCAAAGATTTCATGCGGTGTCAAAGTCTACCTTTGGGTTATCCATCTACCACCTCATCTCCTTTTGTCCCTCACTTGTACCTTGACCGGATTCTTTTCTATCCCAATTTTTATGGGCTTTGGATTATCATCTGAGAAACGAGAATTTGATGAATATACATTATATTTACTAAAAGAACTGTAATTAACAGGAGTGAACAAGGCTTGAAAAACATAAGTAGTATAGGGAGATGAACCTTCCGTGAAGACTCTCATGAGAGACCACTCGAGATCACACTTTGGCGACGGAAATGAACGGAATCCAGAACAAGAAATTGAAGTACAATGAAAATGCAAATTTCTATGGTAGGAAAGGAACGATAATGTAAAAGAATTATTGGGATAATTACCATCCAATTTCCAATGATTAGGAGAATGGAAATTTAGTTTTCTTTTTTGAAAATTCTTTATTTGTTCAATTATTTTAAAGTTAACATTTACATGGTGTGTCGTGTGAACATGTGATTTCTCAATAAATGAGCAGCCATTAGCACATTGTGGTCTGCAGGATTTGCAGAATAGCAATTGAAGTGGTGTTTTATATGATCAACCGTTACCGTTATTTACTTAACAAGCAGAGTGTTCCTCTTCATATTTTGCTGAATCTAGACACTAACCTAATTAATCAACCCGGAAACCGGACAGCAATATAACTACAAAATATACCAGTGAAAGTGTTTAAGTTGGTAGGCAGATTGGTGTTAGGCAGGTTGGTAGGCGAGTAGGTTGGTAAGTAGACAGGTAGGTGGGCAGGTTAATGTTACTGGTAAGCAGGTTGGTGGGTAGCCAGTCTGGTGGCAGCACACGAAGAAACAACTAAGAAATGTAACAGTGAGATTGTAAATGTAGACAGGCAGGTTTATAGGTCGGCAGGTGGACAGGCTGATGGGTAGGCAGGTAGGTGTGGCAGGTTGGCAGGTGGGCAGGTTGATGAGTGGGAAGGTTGGTGTTCTTGGATGAGCAGATTCGTAGAAGGATAGTTTGATGGGTAGGCAGGTAGATGTGGTAGTTTGGCCAATGAGCAGGTGGGTAGGTAGCACATAGCGAGTGTCACGTAATGGAAAGTGAGCCTTATCCTATCCAAAGGGGTCTACGGTGAATTCGGTACCATACAAACTCGATACCGGTGAATTCCATACCCCCACGGACCCGGGCCTGCCTGTCCGTGTGCGGTGAGGTCGACCGGTCCGTCCGCCCGGTATAGGGTTGGGGTAGGGTTAGGGTGAGGATTAGGGTGAGGGTTAGGGTGAGGGTTAGGGTTAGGGTTAAGGATAGGAATAGGGATAGGTATAGGTTAGGGTAAGGGTTGGGATAGGGTTAGGTTAAGGTTAGGGATAGGTTCAGGTTAGGGATAAGTTAGGGTTAGGGATAGGGTTAGGGATGAGGTTCGGGATAGGGTCGGGCAGGGTTAGGATAGGGTAAGGGTTAGGGTTAGGAATTTTAGAGTTATCTATTTGACTTAGGATTGATGATATCAATGTATCAGGACATAATGTTATTTAATTCACTGTAAGCGGTCGCGGTATCGAATTCACTAGCATCCGCCAAAGGGAGAGGGCACATGCCCGCATGCTATCCCCCCTAACTATGCTCCTCTTTTATGCACTAGGCACCCCTATCTCTCCATTTTTATTCTAATTCCCAATAGTTTGAATACTCATGCTATTAGCGTAATAGATCAAGTTACCAAAAACGCACAAAAACAATACCCTTGATACAAAGAACACGGGGCAGAGGTGTGACTAGGCCCACGCAATTCCCAGGGTTAGAGGAGAGAGAATAGTTGTAAAACCACGCTTAATAAAATGATACATGCAAACCGAATTTAGAATTCATCGCTTGTTCTGCTTGGAGGGTGAGTCCTGTACAACTCTTGTAATATAAAGTTTCACGATAGTTTTTACTTCCACTTCTTAATTTCTCAAATGTTCCATTCATACATTTCTTCAAATCTCTTAATCTGTTTTTCATTGTGTGCTTATTTTGATATTCATATTTCGTTTTATATTTTCAATGGCTGAGCCATCTGGGATCTCGTATTGTGGTAAGAAAATAAAGCCTCATGAGTTATTTATGTCCATTAAAAGCTGATTTATGAGACGAATATGATACAGGAGCATCATTTCTTCCATTTATGTCAATAAAACCAATGTACATGTACAGCAGTGAAGATTGCTTAAAGTCTTTTAAGGTACTACATGATTAAATGAAAAAATTCCGATTACTTTTCGTTACATTTTTACTTAAAGATTCCGTTACTTTTACATGGTACACATCCCATTAGTGTATGAGACGCGATTAACTGGTTTCAGATCCAAGCGGTCGTATGCCACGAGGAGTTGACGCCTAGCAATATCCTGGCGCATGCGAGGTTATTGCGTAGGGCTAACTCCGAAGAGCATACAATCGCTTTTATCTGAAACCAGTCTATATTGTATTTTTTATCCACCTTTATCCAACTGGTAGCTTGTCGATTTTAGTTCACTTTAGTTATGCACTATCTTTTCATAGGCACTATATTCCGTATGCGCCGGTTTTTTCAGCCCAGAGGAGCCAATATATCTGTATGCGCCGGGTATGTCCATACAGATTTCCTATAGGTTTACTGTGGACACTTTGTATTAGGTGGATGATTAAATATGATAAGGCAGTAAACTTTCAACGAACTGATGCCCATGGATTACCTTTATATCAAGATGTAGACGGTGTTTATAAGGATTATTCCTCCATGACTGATATAGTTGTACAAAGATTTAGACTGTCGTATGCCTGTATTAATCCGGAGTCAATTGGGCTTTCTCGGTGGTTATCCTTAAATCATACATCACCAGCATCCATTTCACAAATACGAATTGGCATCGACATGTGACAATAGTCTATGCTAAATTAGATTCTACGAAACGTGGCTTCAAAAATGAAACACATTACTAGCTGGGTATTGAATTATATGTAATATAGTTAGACTAGGATAATGACATACGATATGATAAATACAACAACTAACACACACGCACAAATATACATATATATATTTATGAACAAATATATGCATATATATATATGCATACATACATACATACATACATATATATATATATATATATATATATATATATATATATATATATATATATATATATATATATATATATTTGTATATTTGTATATATACGCGGACGTTGTTCACCAAGCCCTGATAAATGAATGTTTCATAGAATACTGAAGAATAGTCCGGGCATACAGGAAACGTATGCAAACTACAAGCTCCACTCCGCGGGAGCGGGAGTTTGAGCGGGAGCTTGAGCTTGAGCTTGAGCTTGAGCGGGAGCTTGAGCTTGAGCTTGTGCGGGAGCTTGAGCGGGAGCGGGAGCAGGAGCGGGAGCGGGAGCTTGAGCGGGAGTGGGAGCGGGAGCGGGAGCTTGAGCGGGAGCGGGAGCGGGAGCGGGAGCGGGAGCGGGAGCGGGAGCAGGAGCAGGGGCCAGGCGGCCGGGTCAGTTAGGGAGGCGGCTGCATTCAAGGGGGGGGGGCACAGGGAGGCACAGGGGGTTTCAGTGTTGGTGCAACCTCTACCAACAGCCACGAGTGCGGCGGCGGCCAGTCACGGTTCTTTTTCCTTTTTTTATCAGTATGCATATACGCCAAACGTATATAACAAGTATACCACCGGCATATAATGTTGTGCAGAGGATATTTCCTCTCGTCTACGCCTGGTGTGAAATACAGCCAAGACGTGTCCGTATACAAGAAGAAACAGTTTTGTATACGCCTCATACATATATATATATATATATGAGAACAAGTCAACATTCAGTTGATACATGCACTTCTGCGATGGTGTATATATGAACTAGGAGCAAATAAGATGTCCATCATAGATGAATGAGCGTGCAATCATAAATGAATAACAATTACAAGGTTTGAGTTAAATTCAGTCTATTATTATATGGATAGTTTTCTGTAACCCACTTGCACCCAGTCAACTTGCTATTTCTGTAACTGCCTATCTAGGTACCAAACAGATCAAGCACCAGTGGGTCTTGATGTATTTTGGTCTTGAGTGATTGGTCATGGACAGCTGGGCACACCTTTAAGACCATGGAACACTGGCTGCCTGCTCTGTTCTCACTATCACAGTGAACAGCATGCAGATAGTAAAGGGATAGTTTTCTGGAAGCACACTGAAAGTTCACTGTGACCATTCTAACCTCTAGATGATGTATTTAGGGCGTGCAAGCACGCTCTAATAAAATGGTGGTTTTCGCGCAGTGCTACTTATTTTCTTTGATATTAAATGTGAGCCTAAGGGGATCGAAACCGAAACTATGAACGTCTAGTGAAATCCAGAACGTTGGCTGTAACACTGTAAGCATGAGACCTGCTTCTACAGAATAAAGAAGATTGACTACAATACTACTTCATCTACTACTTCAACTACCACAAATCCCCTCAGCAACCAAAATAAACAAAAAATTACAAAGATTTATATCGCAGTCGATCGTAATGATTCTAGGAATATCGTATGAGTGTAGTTTTGCTTTGGAAACATCGCCTAAAAATTTCGGGTTGTATCGGGTAATGATGCGAATTTCGGGGGAGTCCATTCAATTTGTCGGGAAGATTCATAGTTTCGGAGTGGGAAAACACTTCTTTCACTGCCCAAAATGTGATACGAATCTTACCGAAACTTCCTTTTTCGTGTCTGGCAGATCCGTGTGCGATATTCTGGTTGGTTCGGGAGTTACCGTTATACTACAAATTTCCCCGGCAAAGTTTGAATTTTGAACTTTCCCGCCGATTTTTACCAGTTTTCGCCTTAATGCCCTGTTGTTAGTTTGTTTAACCCTCCGCTGAGAATATAAAATTCACTATTTAGATTATTTATGTCAATGTGTCATTAGTTCGATGCTGGAGAACGCGAACCTGATATTTATAATCACTTTAACCAATTCTCGCTTTAGCCACAGGCCCCTTGCTTCATTCATCGTCCTCAAATTAACAAACACACATATTATTGTATCATGTTATTCTAATTGTCAAAAAGTACTATCGTTTAGAGCAACAAATCTGTCACCAATAAAAAGTATATATATCTACTTTGTTACGCATGACAAATGCATGAGAGTCGTTAGGAAATACTGTCTATCTATGAATCATCCAACTGGTTGGGTTATTGAACAGAAAGAAACACAATGCTGTAACATACTTCTCAAGGAAGCCCACAATCAAAGCGGCACTCCCATAGTCAAGCTTGCCGATAGTTTACAAAGTAGGCGCGCTGGCCAATGGTGTAGGAAGCGGAAAATTAGATTGATGTGAATTTGCAGTATATTGTCACATACGATACCCCGCGTCGATATTCTTATCAGCCTTACCTGAATACTAGATAGCAGTGACCCTCACGAGGAGGAGATACAGTTCAGGGGGTGGCAGGCGGAAGGTGGGGCAGACCTTTATTCCTACGGGAAGAAAGATATACACAACCATGCATGCACGAACATATTTTTGGGCGGTTTCTTAAATTGAAATGGATCCATTTGTCGCCCAGTGGGGATGCATTCGATACGGCGGTCCAACTGTCGGCGGAATAATAGGAAATCTCGCTTGTATGTATATTGACATTTCCTAATGCAGATGCATTCAGTTGGACCGGTTGAAAACGGTTCGTTTGGTCTATTGATTCCTCAGAGGGGGGCGAGGGGGCGAGGGGCTCCCGGGGGCCCGCGCCGGAAAATTGGCCGGTATTCGCCTGGTCCACCACAGACAGGGGGCGCTCCTCGCATTACTCACAGCAAGAGAAATGTCGTCTGCCTCTCCGATAGATTGGAAAAGCAACTGAAAGAGCTACTGGAGAATCATATATTCCTATATACCCATTTCCGAAACCTCTATAATTACATACCGCTGCTGGGGGTGCAATAATTATAAGTTATGTAGCGAGGCTGACGTTTTCGTCCCAGGCTGACGTTTTCGTCCCGGCCTGACCATGTGACATAAGAGCAGCGGGACGAAAACTTAGCTATTGCAATTACTCAATAAGGGTGGGCATTTTTCTGGGTCTAAGGAAAGAAATAATCATTTTTATCGATATTTAAAGGTATATAGGAATAGGGAAACCAAGTGCCGGTAAGCAAAAGTCAAAGTTACTCGGTAAGGCTCAGAAAAATTACTGCCCGCGGCCAAGGCCTTGGGCAGTAATTTTTCCGAGCCTTACCTCGTAACTTTGAACTTTTGCTCACCAGAACATAGTTTCCCTCTATTATCTCACCCTGGTATTTATCTCCATAGGCTTAACATTAGGAACTCGTACTCCACGGCCGTGAAGTTCGTGTACCCAATACTCAATGGCTAGTTGGGTGGTTCATTTTATCAAAACATAATGTTATACGGGGTGAGATAAAATCAGAAACCCACTCGATGAAAATAGCTTGGTCTGCACTTCACTTCGATTGACCGCGTAATAGCAGTCAGACTCGGTGGATTGCGGACCAAGCTATTTTCATCTCGTGGGTTTCCTTCTAAGAACTACATCGAGAATCGCATAGATAGACAATTCTCCCCGAATTTGGATGCACCGTAATCGTCACCGTGGCGAAGTATAGAGCAGCTCATACTACACACACTCACCAGTACCTATTCATATAGAGCTGGAACGAAAATTGTATGAATAGACAATACTCCACAAGTTCGATGCTCTGTAATCATCATCGAGGCAAAGCTGAGTAACGATTACGGTGCATCCAAACAAGTGGAGTATTGTTATTCTACGATTCGAATACGGGTCTGGATTTATTTCACCCCTTTCATTGTTAGCGACGTTTAAATCTCATCTTCTTCCCTCTGTAATTCTGACTGCTGATTGGTCAATCGCCTATGACGTTATCTCGTATTCACTACGCCATCACCATGGCGTAGTATTGTCACTTTTACCAGGGTGATTGAGGGTTTTTTTCTAACGTTATTCCTATGGCTAAACTTGTACCAGGGGTGAGATAAAGACCCAGCAGGAGCTCTTACTCACATGATTATTACAAGATCTGTGTAAAGTCACTTAGTGATCTGTGTAATGTCACTTAGCGAGATTTTCTATTATTCCACCGACAGTCTGAACGGGAATCGAACTAATACTTACCTGTTATCATCATCCTTATCTTATATATTCACAATATGAGTCTCACTCTCTGACTACCACTGCAATAGTGATAGTTATAACCATAATCAATTATGTATCATTGTGTTGTTATGTTCTGTACATAGAGGCAATTTCCAGCCTTATCTAAGTCTATTTCCGTTATGTTATATACATAAGTGACGAAAACAGCAGAATGATCTATAAGTATTGAAGGTTATAATGTCACATGGGTAACGATGGCAGATCCAAATACTGTACCATCGAATCGCACCCAATAAGAACATCAAAGAAATCACACTACACATACATACCAGAGACATTCTACCAAACAAAGCCTTCCATTGGGTTATTATGGGTTATTTTTATACATAAAGAATGTCCTGCTGTGTTAGAAGATATGACCGCTTTGTTTCAGCGTCAATAGAAGCGCTGTGAAAGTAGGAGGCCTGGTGAAGAGTGGTGATCAGTCATACCCAATGGTGAGTGACAGCGAGCAAATCATGGCAGCCATCACACAGCCATAATTATAAATTCTCTTCGTGCAGGCCACAGATTAAAGACACCAAGCGGACTGATATATACGTACACGCTCTATAGTTTAATGCAACGCGAAGGGTCAGAATGAAATTGGTAAGTATAGAGGGAAATACACTCCCCATCCCCATGGGAGAAAATTACAGACTACGCCTGTGCACAATATTGGCGTGCAGAAGGGAATAGCGAAGGGGCAGGCTTCTATGCTTGGCTAGTCCATCATTCTGTCTGTCTACGAGAATAAACAAAGACTGCTTTGATGTTGACCTCGAACAATCCGCAGCGCTGACGATTGATTGATATCACATGACAGATGTGGCGATGTGCCGCGGGCTCTCATCTTCTACTTAGACACGCCGGCCGGGGAAGTAATTTCATCCATATTCCTTCCAATTACGATACCCCAGCCACTCGTCATTACACTGTCTTACTTTCAAATGTTATCCGCGGCCCTCCCTACTGGCGAGATAACGGCTCCACGTGACGTGTCTTTGTTGTGTACACATTGGACATTACTCTCCCAGCAGATCTTTCGCGGCGCTAGTACTTACTAATCTCCGCCCCGACCCAAAGCTGGTTCCCCGGGCATCCACTAAAGACAGAGGAGACCAGTAAACATTAAAGATTCGGAAGAAGGCAATTGTCAAAAGTTATAAAAGTCAGAGTTGAGAAATATGGGAATTGTTAAAGGAGCTTCACAGACAATCCAGCTGTTTCTCTTTCAGATTTATACCACTTTATATAGTGAAACCACAGTTAATAAGACTGCCCTTTCGGTTAGGCGTATGTGTTATATTGACAAACATAACCTTGCAAAACATTAGGTACTTTCCACTGAAGAAAGTAATATCTATGATTATATCTGATTTGATTTGACTCAACAAGTAACAGAAATAAGTGTATATCATGGATATGTGCATCTCTATTTACAAGTAAACTACAAAATACTTCCCAAAGTGCTGAGAATTTAGGATATTCTAAAAACTGGCGGATGGGCCAGGGAGCTGTTTCAAAAGTCGAGTGAAGTCTATGGTTTTGAAACAGCTCCCATATTTTGGCCCAAACAGGCAGGTTGGGGCAGAGATATAATCGGCCACAGGAAGTAGAGCGCAGGATCTCTGCTAGGAGAGTGCACGTTGGCGGAAGTTGCATGCCAACTGTTATCTCTCCCCGCCTTGGCTCCGGCTACAATCAGCATAAAAAAACCGGCTTTCCGAAATAGTCCGATAGCCTCTCTCTGCAAGCTGCAATATTTCAACTCATTACCTCTTTGAAGTGGCTGCCATAGATTCCCATTGTTCAAAGCCACGCCAATCCTCTGCAGTTTGAATGTAAATTGGCTGCCATTATGATTTTTTGCAAATGCCCACTTTCAGCTGGTTCCGAGAGGGTCAAACTGCGTCCTTAGAGAACACACGGGGAATCAGCTTGGACAGTTCAATTCATCTTTCCCTTAAGGTTTACGATTGGCTGGAAATTCCTTTACAGGAAGGTAATAAAGCATTAGTTTTAATTTCTTCACAAATGGACAACAGACATTCCCGAGTGGCAATCGCTGTTCAAACCGTTTGGGGAAAAAGACCATGCGCCCGTGATTGTCAAATTGTGAATTTCCGGTTTTTAATTCCACTTCTTATTGAAAGTTCAAATCAAATTACACTCACATTTATCAAAAGTCTTGAATAAGAAAACGAAAGATTAAACAATGAATTGTTAAAACGACCTCTGAACCGGTCGATAATAGTCCTTATTAACGACAACACCATGGGAAAACAAACAATAATCATTTGGGAAACCTGTTTCATAAGAAACCCCTATTCCATAATAATTTCATTACGTCATGCGTATTTGATTCCTTAAGAAAGGTAATGAACAATTACTTCCCTGGATACTCTAGTATGTAATTAGTCTTTCTGATTTAAATGTTATGGGTTCTTTGGTTACCAATATCTAGGGATATCACTTTTTCCACCCTTTCACATCACTTCGGCTTGCCATAGAGGGTATCTTCTACATGTGAGTAAAAGCAATATATTTTAAATGCTGATTTTTTTATAAGAGAGCTGAACTCCGTTTATCAATCCAGAAAAAAGCAGGTACATAGTCCAAGTAATAACTTGTTTATTCTGTACGAACATGTGAACAATCCATCGATGCACAATTGTATATCCAATAGACCACACTTGCTCACTCCAACGATGAACAATAACTGGAAAAAGAAAACATACCAGAACCTCGCACCAGAGAAACAAATATAGAATGTTTCCACACAGTTCTTGCAAGAATGCTGATTGATATTGATGGTGAGATTACCATAAATGTAACCTCACATGGTATAAGTATAAGGCACATATCTATTTTGCTATGGAGACGGATATCTTGGCCCCGACGCCAAACAAAAAAACAGGTGGTTGGTTCAGTTACCAATGGATTTAATTTGTTAAATATGTTCAGCTTGTCATAGAGGGGTTTTAGCCTTATCTCATGACTATCTACAGATTTCAACAGCAGATAATAGTGGTTGTCAACCGACTACATTGGCGCTATCTTACTATTTCCTGGCGGATGAAGGCGGAACCAGCAATCACTCTGTACCCTAGAGAACGTTGTTTATTCTTATTCTTATCAGAACCAAACCCCTAATTCGATTAATAATTTCTATTAACAACCCATACAGCCAAAGATCTGTCTCAAAGACGCCTGGTGAAGAACGAAGAAGGGTGTACTGAAATGAAAGCGCGGTAGACTAAAAGCGAGGCTGTGTACTCATTAAACCTAGAATCTCAGGTTAAAAAGAGGCCGCGCTCTAACGTCTTGTCTCTAATGAACGCGGGTGTCGTTTTATAAAGGCCCCTTCGTGACGTTACACTGTGAAAAATTGTCAGGTGTGTATGAGCTCGGAGCATGTTGAAAGGCAGCAGTAATTAGCAAAGACTCTGCTTTCTACGACGACATTGTTTTACATCCTGCTGTAGTGTAATGCAGAAAGCATGTTCTATAGTAGTGACTCATCAGTATTATTGTCATTAACCTAATTAAATAACGATGCGTGCCTATATGCAGTCCGCACATACCTAAAGACAAGATACTGGACCAAGCCTTGGCATAAACAAGATATTTGAAATATGAGAGGTAAGCAAACAAAATTTTTAATATTTACCTTTTTGTTCTCTTTCCAAAGCTTTTCTGATATACAGTTGTGACAAAATTTTGCAAAAATGATTAGAATTGAGAAATGCCTACCAGCTAAATTAAAAAATGTAGGCCACCGTGCTCGGTTTTTTTAAATTATCATTTTGGGATCAATATTATGATGATATAATAAAAGAATATATAGAATTTCTAAAATATTGATTTACACATGGTAAAACCCATGTGGATCTCTTGAAGCTTTCACGGAAATGGCGAATGTGTAGTACTACACATTAAAGCAGTAAAAGATAAAGATCACCATACCTGCTCTTTAGGATATGCCTTTAAGTGCCTAAATAATTCATAAGGTAACTTCCGACACTTCTCAACAAATACGCGTCCATCTTCCTCCATCGAGCAGTCAGGCAAAGGTTTAAGGAGGCATCAGGGAGGCTCTATTATCTCATTACTAACCTCTTCCCAGAAACCTAAACCACTTTTCTTTTTTCACTAATGCTAAAATTCAAAAGCATATCCTCGAGGTTCTTGTGGAATTTCACTTACCTGAAACGGTGAAGATCAAATAGGTGAGTCCTCAAATTACACTTTATACCCATTTACCGATCGATATTTCAAAATGTAAACACTTCCAACTTTCCCTTATCCCATTCAAGGCGAATGACACCTCAAAGCTTTCCCATGAGGAGGACGAATGATGCCTCAAGGTATTTGCCAGAATAGGGCGAATGATGACTAAAGGCATCATTTACGATATTCATAATACTATGTTTTTATCAAAAAAATAAAAAAACAATAATCATGAAATTTGTACAGAATGTATGTATAATATCATACTGAAAAGTCATAAGTGAAACAAACATAATGATAAGGATGGCATTTCCTGTAGAGGGAAGAAGTTTATCAGAAGTGAATATATCATCAATATCAAATGATGTATTTGCACTAGGGTCCTAAAAACGTTTTTAATCGTTTTTCTTCATAAAATCAATTTCACTTTATCATAGTGTTACTTGCATATACATGTACATTGTACTCCATATTCTATATTGTGAACTGTATCTTAGCTGAAGATTTGCACTCAGTCTGCGCTGTTTCACTTATACCTGTAGACCATCGTGGAAGGTGGGGGTCCGGCTTTAACGGGGTTTCGGGGCGGAAGGGGTGACCATTTTGAAAGCGATTATAAGGCCTGGAACACACCAACACTGAGCGAGAATTTGGACATATAGACCCTGACGCCCATTCAGGTCAATGATATTGTGCGTCGTAGAGCGGTACCGACACATGCCACGACATAAAAGGCGCGCAAACGCAAATTTCAGGAAAAGAATTTATATTTGTTTAAAACTTTTACTAAAAAGAGAAATATATCATTCACTCGGATCTACAAATGAAATGATTTCAATATATAAGCTATTTCTCGTAGATAATATCTTGTATATGTACAAAAGACCATTGGAAATATGAATTATAAACGACATATAAGAAATAAAAGCTCACACATATATTATTAACTAGTTATCTACTCATAATCATTCACTGCTAATTTCTCCTTTTCGTCCGTTTCTTTTTACTTATTTGTTAAACGATATTACATATTTACACACATACATGCATAAATAGGCTCTATTTGGCATTATCATATCGAAAGCAAATTGTGAAGCCTCTACGACAAATCAATCATGATCGATTTTGTCGGAAGGCCTGCGACATGGCCATTCTGTCGGAACCATGTCGGAGTGTGTAGGAATGTCTGAGAAACGTCTTCGGACTGCAGGGTCCACTGCTAGGAGAAACCTGTTCGTTCTGACAGACAAGTTTACTCTATGTCGGAACGCTGATCGTAGCCAAATGCAGTAGTAGGAACCTGGCATTGAAAGGGGAACCAGATGCGCCTTACGACGCACAATAAAGGCGGGCGTCCACCAAGCACGACAAGGCTATGACAAACGCCGACAGGAAAGATCCAATCGGCGCTTGTGGCAGCCTTGTCGTAAGAAGTTGGGCTTTATGACAGTGTTGCCGGGGCGTGTGCGGAAGTGCACGCTCCACCAAAATTTCCTATCTTAGAGGGTGCGTCCACCAACCACGACAGGGCTGCGACACGTGCCGACAAGAAATTTTCAATCGGAGCCTTGTCGCAGCCTTGTCGTGAGGAGAGGAGTTCAGCGACAGTGTTGTCGGGCGTGTCGGGAAGAGCAAGCTCCACCTAAATTTGCCACGACAAGGCTCTAAAATCGAACATGTTCGATTTTGTCGTAGCCTTGTTGGAAGACCCCTGACAACCTCCCGATAAGCTTCGTGTCACAGCCTGTCGGGGCCTTGTCGTAGCCTCTTGTCGGGAACTAGGGTCCACCAACCACGACAAGGCTACGACAAGCCTTCCAATCGTAGAGCTGTCGTGGACCTTGTCGGAAAGCCATTGTCGCAGCCTTGTCGTGGTTGGTGGACGCACCCTCTTAGACCTCTGCGACAAGCTCCCGACACGCCATGACACTCCACGATAAGGGTTCAGTCGTGGGGAAAAGCCTTGTTGGAAGGCTCCTGACAAGCTTCCAATCGTGGCCTTGTCGTAGACTCTTGTTGGGAACTTGGGTCCACCAACCACGACAAGGCCTCCAATCGTAGGCCAATCGTGGACCTTGTCGGGAACCCATTGTCGTAGCCTTGCCGTGGTTGGTGGACGCCCCCCTGTACATTGAATTGAATAGCCGTGGGTGCATCGGGAGGTCTGAATTCTGCGTCATCCGTTGGTAGGTCCCAGGCCTTAAAATGACATCTTTCGTCAATCATTGGGCGATGTCTTTTGTCTTGAACGAAGAACTGTTCGTATCCAGTCTTTACCGACGTTATTTTGGAAATTACGCAACCAGTGAATTTCTAGACCTTAAAAAGTACAGAAATGTAGCAATAACGTGCTTAAAGATCATTGAATGCGATGTGGGGTAACAAAGAAAGTCAAACGATATTTAGAAATATCACAAACACTTTATTCGCCGTGTCTTAATATAATATATATATATGTCAACAATGACGAACCGCATGTTGTGAATTCAACATGGAAACATGATTCCGCTTCCCCCTCCCACCCATGCACAGGCCAACCATGTCCAAATATTCCTACACACAATTCTCATGTCCTTTCATATACTTGTACAAGACTAAATGAGAAAGCATCACCCTTCCACTGTTAAACATGGGATATTAATTTGTCTGTTTATACATGCTTATATTTCTTGACTTGGATCATGCTAATGGCACACAGAAGATGTTTCGAGAAGGATCTAACTAAACCACCAGGTTGTTTCCGCCAAACATTGTGGGAAAAGAAAATAGGTATGTTTCTAATATTCAAATACTGTTTTTTTTTCATAAACTACTGTTGTTGCATTCTATAGTTAGGATTAGGATTTCCGATTGCTTTCGTCGTTAGATCACCCCAAAAATTCGCTTAAACGAATGAAGTTAAAATCTTCAGAATGTGAAATCCGGAAACGTCAGCCTTATTACACTAAAACACACCAATCCAATATTAGTAAATAATGATGAAATACCCAAGCTGGCACTTAGGGTGACAGCGCAAGACCTAGCAGCATATTATTTCAAGGGGCAAGAGAGAGGGCGTGAATTTTCTTTCTTTTCCCCACAAATATTTCAGTACGTGGAATTGGTTAACTTTAAGTGTACTCAAAGAGCTCAGCCGGGCGGTGGGCGTAGGCCACCCATCTTCCGTCCTTCTACACACACCCTCCCTCCCTCCCTCCTTCCCTCCCTCACACCACTCTCCACCAGATCACGCTGATGGGCCACTGGTCTCCGGGCCTGGCGCGTAGGCCTTAATACCTCCCCGGAGGGACGGAAGCCCTGGAGTGGCTTCTCCCGGCGCGCGGCGGGGACCTCCCCGGGGTCAGCTCGGCCTGGTGCCGGCCCCGCCAACGGCCTCACGCTCCAGCCGAGGCCGTCCTGAGGACTTCCAGAGATGGCTCATTAGCCTCCGCTGGCACCTACTTCTGTGGGCGATAATGGGAGTAAATGCGCAGTGTCGCACCTCCTCCGACCTCTGTTGAAGCAGAGAGGGGTGTTTATGAGGCGGGGGTGGGTGGGTAATGCAGGGTACATGTATGGAGCCTGCCAGGATCTGTAGACTCCTGCCAGAAAGCGTCCAGGGGGTGGCGTCTTGACTCCCTATAGAATTGACGACCAAATAACCAAGACAACCTTGAGAGGGACACCCCCGTCACCGTTGGATTACATGTGGAAGCGCGGCTATTATTCTGCTGACATACACACCGTTAGTTTTATCTTAGCCCCTGTGATATAAATGTCCATAGTTTAATGTTAGGAACTCGTTCTCAATAGGCGTGCGAGTACGGTAACTCATACTCAATGGGTGATAAACAGGTAAATATTTCCAGGCTAAGATAAAATCATAAGCATGTTCGTGCTTGGTCTCAGTCCCCGTATGCCATCGAGTTGGAGCGCTTCAGAATATTCGCTCGGCTATTGCCTAGTTCATATTACTGCGCACTCCAAACTGGATGGTGAACAGGGACACACACCGAACACTCATCAATTTCTTTCTTATTATTCTGCTGACATACACACCGTTAGTTATCTTCTTATTGCACTTCAACAACAAGCTTAAATACTTAGTTTAATACGTTTTCCTTCGCCAAACCAATTACGATATTTGAAACTAAACCATTGGAGTATACATACAGATTGAAATGTAAACATAATAATGAATAGAACATTGTAGCATGAGGCATTGATACAGCAATGTTACTCTAAATGAACCTGTGTAATATTCCTGTTGCTGCTATTACAGTTCTTACCCTTTCCATGAGGATTGTCTCTCCATATGTATACAGTCTTATAAGTGATATTACAATTAGTACGTGATCAAAACCCTGATGTGTTTGATACGATTGTAAATCAATATTCTGTCAATAGCTATACCTTGAACTACATGATGGGCCTCTTATAGACTCTACCAACCTAAAAGAACTGATACCCATGAAAACACCATCTTCACCCGTGGACATGTCAGCCTTGATTTAATATAACCCATTCTGTACAAATGTATTAACATCCCACCCAGGTACAAGGAATCGTGGCTATACATGCGGCCTTTTCCATACATTTTATACACTACCCATTCACCCAAAATTAACTTTACTAAACCATAAACGCTTCAAAGAGTGACACTGTGTCCCAACAACATCTTGTGTTTCGGGACACGTGCTTTATCTTTATTTTTTGCAATTAAAAATAAACCTGTGGATTGGACTACAAATGTGGGTTTTTTTTTAAAGAAGTTAATATAGATATACCTGCGAATGTACGCACATCAAAACCGCTTTCCAACAACGACCTGGTTGTCTTTCTTACTGGTGGCTATAAAATGTTGCAGCTGAACAAAAATCAAATCAAAGATGTCCACTCGTGCAGTGGGCATATAGTGACAGTCATATGCGGGGGTCGGTGAGGGGCTTGGGAGGTAGGGGAGGTGGAGTTGGCAGAAGTTAGCTTTCACCTGGTTAGGACTGACCCCACCACCCCGATGGGACATGGGTTGAGGGGCCAGTACCATCCACACGACTATGCATGCCTTGGGGTACGCCCCTACATGTACACACATGCCTTGGCGTTTTCTGACATTCTCAGCAGCAATTAGAACTACGTATTGACTAAGGTAACAAAGCAGTCCGGAGCCGATGGTAGAACAGCTACAAGGCCCTGCAAGCCGACCGCCCGACTGTCGCCGCCCGTGATGCGTGGTTGTAGTGGAGCAGTGCTATTAATGGGGATATACACACACACCGACACAGACACACAGGAACTCTCCAAACGGCCAGTTCATATCACAGCGAGTGAGAAGCCACGTGTATGTTATTTATGTACAATTTGGGCCTTGGAGAGAAACATGGTAGTGCGCAGCCATCCTGCGGCTCTTGTATGAAGACTTGCTCAATACATAGAAAGAGTATCATATATACACAATAATCTATGGTGTCGTTTAGAAGCAACGCCCGAGCGCCTCCCCTTTTGGCAGAAAAAAACATAAAAATACGCTAGAGGGTTGTGGTTCGTTTCGCTGGGCGGCGATTGGTGGCGCCACTAGTCGGCCACGATGAGAGCGTCCCCTGGCGGTATGGGAGGACGCTGGTTCGGGAGCCCTCACTCCATTCTGCACTGGCGGATGACAAACAAGTGCGGATGACGTCATGATGAAATTATGGGATGGGTCTTAGATGAATGTCCTGACAACAAGATGGCTGACACTGTAAGATGACCAGGCGTTCCGTGGTCGCTGGTTCCGAGCGTGTGGCCACGTTAATCGTACGTGACAACCAGCACAAGCGGTTCATCCCAGCCAAATGTGACCTATATATAGCTGGCGATGAAGAATGAGAGCTACTATACTCCTGACAAAATGTGAGCCCAGAAATCCCTATCAAATACATACAAATTTCACACTTGCTCAACTGTGTCCGTCGGCTTTCGTACAAAATACCCAGATAATATACTGATTCTTTGTGTGTGTATATATAATATGTGTCTCTCCTTCTCCAACTCTTTTTTGATTGGCTTCTGATGTGTGGTGATTATCTTAATAACTTTTTTTTGTTTTTCCCACGGACTTGGATGTTACAAGTCTGTGGTATTTCGAATTGGGATGACCATAAAGTTTGTGATCAATCTCATACTGTCAGCCTACAGCGGGTGGAAGATACTGACACGTCTTCCGTACAGATGGAGGCCAGGCTTCAGTTCTCCTCGGGCGCCCAGTGCCTGCGGAAACCTGGCCGGAGAAAGAGACTGGCGGTTAGTTCCAGCTCTTGTCGTAGCCCTTCCACTCGGGCGGCGGGGCGAAGAAGACCCGGCGCCCGTTGAACATGAAGCTGACCACACCACGGTATCCAGCACGCGGCACTCCCGACTGAAATATCAAACACACGAATTGTCAGCGAGTTTTATTGAACACCGAATACGGAGTGGTCTCCGTAGTCAACCGATAAGGGAGTATTCACCAGGCTGAGATCATAAAGTAGTCATGATCTCTGCCCTACACAGAGCGCAGATTATGAAAAAAATGTCCCTTGTGTACAAAATAAAGTGTGACTTTCCCCCCCCCCCCATAATCTCAGCTCTACACAGAGCACAGATTATGAAAAAAATGTCCCTTGTGTACAAAATAAAGTGTGACTTTTCCCCCCATAATCTCAGCTCTACACAGAGCGCAGATTATGAAAAAAATGTCCCTTGTGTACAAAATAAAGTGTGACTTTTCTCCATAATCTCAGCTCTACACAGAGCACAGATCATGAAAAAATGTCCCTTGTGTACAAAATAAAGTGTGACTTTTCCCCCCATAATCTCAGCTCTACACAGAGCGCAGATTATGAAAAAAATGTCCCTTGTGTACAAAATAAAGTGTGACTTTTCTCCATAATCTCAGCTCTTCACAGAGCACAGATCATGAAAAAATGTCCCTTGTGTACAAAATAAAGTGTGACTTTTCCCTCCATAATCTCAGCTCTACACACAGCGCAGATTATGAAAAAATGTCCCTTGTGTACAAAATAAAGTGTGACTTTTTCCCCCATAATCTCAGCTCTACACAGAGCGCAGATTATGAAAAAAATGTCCCTTGTGTACAAAATAAAGTGTGACTTTTTCCCCCATAATCTCAGCTCTACACAGAGCGCAGATTATGAAAAAATGTCCCTTGTGTACAAAATAAAGTGTGACTTTTCCCCCCATAATCTCAGCTCTACACAGAGCGCAGATTATGAAAAAAATGTCCCTTGTGTACAAAATAAAGTGTGACTTTTCCCCCCATAATCTCAGCTCTACACAGAGCGCAGATTATGAAAAAAATGTCCCTTGTGTACAAAATAAAGTGTGACATTTATCCCCCATAATCTCTACACAGAGCAGAGATTATGAAAAAGGTCTCTTGTGTGTACATGTAGTAGGAGCAAAGTTCCAAAAAGGCCCTTAAAATGGGTCATGATGACACTCGGGAGTCTCCTGCATGAACCTTGCCATGTTGCTCAATTATTCATAGCATAACTTATTTTATTTAACATCAAGAACCATGAGAAAAACAAAAATAAGGGTTCTCCTAGAAATTGGAATGTTACCATGGCAACAGAACGTCCTTGGACGACAGTGTATGTTGTTTGTTTTCTAAATACAAAAAAAACAACCCAGAAAACTTGTATCCCTGCTCTTATATATTAAGATACAATTTCTGGAGGACAATCGCATTAGGCTCTGACCAGATTTGTCGATGAATTTCCTCGCCTCGTCAGCACTATTAAGATACAAATGGTACTTTTAGCAATGTCCTTATTTGGGTATATCATAAAAAACTGAGGGGAGAAGATTACATGTAAACCTGAACATGCACCGCTACAAATATTGAAAATAGAAATATAACTATACTGCGAGGCACAGCCCTTCAGCGCGGTCAGATCAGCATTACAAGCAATTATTAGTCCCTAGATAAGTTTACCAAGATGAAATTACTGTAACAGTGCAATATGTGTTTCTTCGAATGGTTATCTCATATCATTACACATTTTGCCTGTGTATTACATTGCATTCAGTTTGAGAGCTTGCAATCGTGATGAAAAGCATACTTTCCAAGAACATTGACATTTTCCCGAAAGACTGATTCGGGAAACAAATATTGAATTGCATATGTTATTTTATCTGCTACAATTGCACCTGTCATATTTGCCTCCTCCATGGTTTAAAAACCGTATCACTTTAACCTTCAAAATAAATTGCTTCGAGCACCGCCATCATACGTCCAAATGAATAAGAAATACTGGAGGGTCGTCGCCATATCTATTTCATCTTCTGACTTCTGTACTTTATGTCGGAAAAACCTACAAGTGTAGGCGTGTCTCAATAAAGTGCGGATTCCTTTTGCATTAATGACCTCTCCACATGTCTCTATCCTACCTCCCGAGTTATGGAGGAAAGAATACCACGTGTTATCTTACCCCTCATATAAATCTCTATAGACTTAACATGGTGTCACTGTATGACACGATTATGCCATGAAATATTTAAATGCCACTGGTGACATGTGAAGTTAAAAACATGTGATGGGGCAGGATAAAATCTAAACGGTCACTCAATTTCATGTTATTGTTTGCATGACATTCATTGCCTTCCGCTAGAGATATCTTTAAGAAAGACAGGCCTCTGAGCCTAGATACAAGTCCAGAATAAAGATTTGAACAAAAAAAAAATCAGCTCCACTCAGCTCCACTTCGTGATATCATTCCGTGAAGACAACTCACGCCATATAAACAATCATATGAAATTTCGCGATGTTTCTTGATAATACTCAATTATTGAGATGGGATCGGAACTGCTCTCAACTTAGAGCAGCTATACAAAGCTATTAATACTAGCTTTATCTTCCAGACTGTAAACATTT
This sequence comes from Alentia gelatinosa, assembly GCA_950022655.1. Classification (NCBI taxonomy): domain Eukaryota; kingdom Metazoa; phylum Annelida; class Polychaeta; order Phyllodocida; family Polynoidae; genus Alentia; species Alentia gelatinosa. Next base: position 107,798,246 of record OX465579.1, read on the forward strand.
ATATCAATACGACTTGAACATCTAGTAAAGGATCAGTGTTATCCAAGCTAATGATAAGCAAAGAAGTGAAGTGCACTTATTTTCTCTCTAAAATGAACCCAGGCATATATATATATAGATATATATATATATATATATAAAGTTTTATTGAAGCTCTTGCGCTTAGGAAGTCCTTCAGCCACAACAAATTGGAGACAGGTGAGCATTACATCGCATATATTGCCATTTGAGAATTAGTAGATACTGAACGGGAATGAGTAGTGTTAGTGTTTATCGTACGATGGGCAAGTCGTATTACTGCGCTCCGCTAACGCCTCGCGCAGTGAGCAGCCGACCTGACCGGAGTGTGATAAACACTACCGCTACTAAACTCGAGTTTAGTTCAGTATCTATCCTATCCCGTCTCCAATAATTCATTTGTTACCCTCGTTGTGGGTTTGTGGGTTTGATTTAACGTCCAGTTAACCATTGCAGGTTCTCACCAGACTTTCTCAAGGTTCTTTTACACCACAAGGGTGGTGATCGAATCTATGAAATGAATTTATTAAGAAACCTCACCCCTGCACATTTACCGAGTCGAGAGTTCTTTTACTTCCCACACCACATAGACATGGTATGAGAAGGATTGGCCTTTGATATAGCAGTAAATCTACCACTGCTTGGGGTGAAGGAGAAAAGTGGCTGCAGTGGGACCCGAATCAACAAAGTCTGACAACCTTGGGATCACAAGTCCAGTGCTCTTTACCACTGAGCTAACTCCCCACCCCGGTCGTGTAATAACCACCACTTTCCTGCAAGCTCCCCCGAATACAATCAGCCAATGTTAAATCTATGGCGTTTTTTTATTAGGGGTAGGATTGATGTGTGTGTCATACCTTTAGGTCGTCCATGATGCCCAGCTGTTTGGCTTGCGTCTTGAAGGCTTGCTTGTCGCTGTACTGCACTCGAACCACTCTGTGTTCAGACATGGCGCCTGATAAAACCTGGTTTACAGTCAGCAGAGGGGCGCTGTACACCGTCTTTACAAAACTCTCGTCATAGTTTTCCTGAAACAAGACAATAATGCTCGTACATATTTTTTTTAGTAAAATCTAAACCCCATACTATTCATGGAAGAACTGTACACTTAGAGAATGAATAAATATCTAATAAAAAGTACATATCTTGTCTATTCTTGTTAAATCTAAACCCCATACTATTCATGGAAGAACTGTATACTAACAGAATGAATAAAGATCTAATAAAAAAGATAAAGCTGCTATCAGTAAATCAGTCTGAGTATTTGAATATAATCCAAAATCCTAATAAATTCGGTCTCTTCTAGATTAAGCGGGGTGTCCCCTTGCGGGGTGTCCCCTTAAGCCGGGTTGAAATAAACTATTAATAGAGGGAAAAATTTCCGTTCCGAGCAAATTGTCCCCTTAAGCAGGGTGTCCCCGAACCGGCGTTTTATTGTAGAAGATACATTGGTATATAAGAATAGGGTTACATCTTCTATTTAGAAATAGTGGAGATATATATGTAAGGCAGACAATATAATATACATGCATGCCATGAGGACTTACCTTTTTGAGGTATGAAAGATCTTTTTGGGTAAAAGGCACGAATTTGTCATTTAGTTTGATGAATTTCAGATGTTTCTCGAAGAACTGACCCCTGTAAAGAACAAAACGAAATAACTGAGTAACAATGCTTACTAATATGTCAGGGTCTATACATCCTGCCACCGTAGTTTCTGTGTGCTAGAAGTATTGATTCATAAAATAACAAAACAGGGAATATATATACACAATATTGACTCGTTTTAGAAATAAGCGGCCGTATGCTCCGAGGAGTTAACACGTAATGATATCCGGGCGTATTGTCAACTCTGAGGAGTATACAGCAGCTTTTATCTGAAACCAGTCTATGTTGTATCTATCATCCACCTTTTCCTGACAAGTGGTGTACCAATTTTAGTTTACCTTAGGTACGCACTATTTTTTAGTACTCATTATTTTTCCATATTCTCGCTTTATCGGATCCCGAGCATATAACATATCTTATGCTCCGGGTATGGTGATACACACTCCCTATGTGTTTCCTATAGATACTCCATTATGTGGATGATAAAGGTCACTGTTTGTTCATGGAAAAGTGAAACACTGCCATCCCTGGTTTACGAACAGCTGGTGTAATAAGATAGAAACCTTTGGTTAAAGTTCTTGTTCTCCACAAGTTTGATGCAGAGTGATACGAACAAGGCGACAGCCGAGTGAATATCACGTAGCATTCAAACAAATTGGAGAACAATGACTCTGACCAAAACGAGTTGTTTCTGTATTTATCTAACCCCTTTACACACTAAAAGAATGGCTGACACACAGGATATAGACCATGGAGAATAGTCTGCAATACTCGTAGGGGCATGGAGAACGAGTTCCCAATGTTAAAGGCATATTAGACAATTTCCCCTGAAAATTAAAACCCATGTCATCATTCTGAAAATTGAATATGATGTATAAGTATTGTAGAGAACATATCTGACTTAAAATGCGGGGGTTACGAGCTAGTTTCTGATTTAGAGATCAATATTATGATCATTTTATAAAAGAATATAAGTAGATATTCTACAAAGTTGTTTTTTCACATAGTAAAACCCATGGCATATTCTTAAAACTTTCACATGATGAAGTACATCTATAGTACTACTTATATAGGTTTTAAAAAGCATAGGTCAAACTCCTTGTTTTTGAGAGAATTGAAGAAAATAATATTTTTCAGTACATTTCCTATGTAAACCAAGCACATGTAAATTGGCCTATTTAATCTAATAAGATCGGATATACTGGACAAAACGCAAGATTTACTCTTTTAGAATTGGAATGAATCCCAAGAAACAAGTTTTGACTAATAATTGACATTATTTCAAAATCACCAGATGGCGCCACCGTGAATTGTGGGATATGCCTTTAAGCCTATGGAACAAAAATACCAGGGCTGAGATAAGGGAGAGGACACGCCATGGCTTCTACAGGCCGTCGTTATGCTCGACACGCCGCTACGTCGGCCGCCTCTTTCACGCCTCACCGCCCACGCCTGTTGACGTTGTCAGGGGTGAGGGGAGAGGATTAGGCCGAATCAGGAGATTACCTAAGCCAAACGTGCTAATCCTCCCTGCCACAACATTATCTGACTTGGAAGGGTATTGCGAGGGTTACTCGGCCGTGGGGAGACAGCAATGGACTGACAACTCAATCTGAATGCAGCTACATGGGCATCGGAGAAGCATCGGTACAGGAAGGGAACCCATCTGAGATGAGTTGATACAGAAAAGCAGCCGATTTGAGGTGCACCAAAACAGAACATGAGCCAATCTGAGATGCATCGATATGGCTAATTACAAACTGAGATATCTTTTTTTTATTGAAGCAGTTCATCGTACAGACAATGGTCTTCAACTGATGCACTGATACAGGAAAGGAGGTCATCTAAGATGCATTGAGACAGAAACAGAGTTTATCTGATATATATTGATATAGGAAAGGAGTCCATCTTAGCTGCAGTATTATTTAACGTCCCAGGAGTTTGGTGCTCCTAGAAATGTGGGAAAAGTGAGGCTCCAGTAATATCGGATCGTGTTATGTGGTATCATTATTTCGATGCTATATCGCTACCTTTTACAACACCACATGTTCAGTGGCATACCTGAAAGGTCCATTAAGTTTTCAATTGAATATAGATCGTGATATAGTTATGATGCGATCTGCAAAACATCAGGAGCAACGATTTCTACCTGGGGTTGCTATTCTGCGATCTACAAAACGTAGAGCAACGCCCCTAGAGGACCCTGAGGGTATATATACACAATAATAACTGGTTTTGTGTATGGGTGGCCGGAATCTCCGAGGAGTTGACGCGTAGTAATATCCAAGCGATAGCGAGGATATTACGTCGTCAACTACAAGGAGATAACAGCCACTTGTACACAAAACCAGTCGTTATTGTATTTATTATCTACCTACATGATTGATAACAAGTATAGTGTGTATTACTTCCAGATCAAGTCATAATTCAACAGCATGGTGGTGATCCGGTATATACTTACACCATTTATATAGTTCGCTATTTTTCTGTGTATGTAGAATACAAAACCTTTCTGATAGTAGATGTGACTATCATGATTGACTATAGATAATTAATATTGAATGACCATTAAACAAACATATTTTGAAGTAAATGATTATTTGATCTAATTTTGGATGGGACTTTTTTCCCGGAATCTCCTGCAGGAGATTCTGGCATGTCAGAATCTCCAGGTAGTTGATTCCAGGTGCTCTATACATTCCCTATGGAGACTCTGTAATCGGTGGGTAATAAATATAGGGACTAACTGATGGTTCAGCTTTCCTCGTTGGGTATATACCACACCACCAGGATGGTGAACGAATCTGAGATGAATTCACGCAGGAAGTTCACCCCTCCTCATTTATCGAGGTGAGAGCTCTTTTACTTTCGACACCACATGGTGTGAGAAGGATTGGTAATTGATATGGCAGTAAATCTACCACTGCTGTGGATGGAGAAAGGTGGCTGCAGTGAGACTCGAACCCACAACCTCTGGATTGCAAGTCCAGTGCATTAACCCTTTCCCTGCAGCACCCAGTTCCCCGGCTCAGCATTACACGGCAGGCATTGCCTGCCCAAACGACCCTGCTACAGCAGGCACCCTTTTTTTTTTAGAAATAGCATTGTCATGTGATGTGTCATGTGATTTAAGTAATTCATCTTAGTGACTGATCATATCTTTTTATACCAAATCAAAGGTCAATATGGCTCTTATACATTGCCAAAATTTCTTTTAAATCAAACAATTATCTTTTTATCTATTGAATTTTGTATATAAGTATCAATGATACCTCTAAAATGCCTTGAGGCATCTTCCTGCCATAGCTAGGGGAATGCCTGAAGGCATCTTCCTGCAGTAGCCAGGGGAATACCTGGAGGCATCTTCCTGCTGTTAAAGGGTTAATCACTGAGCTAACTCCCCACGTCACTAGAGGAAAGGAGCCCATCTGAAACACATTGATACCGAAATGGAGCTCATCTAGTAAATATTGATAGAGGAAAGGAACCCATCTTAGATGCACTGATAGAGGAAAGGAGCCCACCTGAGATCTACTGGAACAGAAACGGAGCTCTATCGATATTGATAGTGGAAAGGAAACCCATCTTAGATGCATAGACATAAGATAAAACCTCATCTGAGATACAACAGAGTCGCCCACATGAGAAAAGCCTAATCACCATCTAATGGAATTCCGTCTGAGATGCAGTCAGAGACAAATATGGACCTCAGATGTCTGTTCTTAAATACAATATGTCTGTTTCAACAACCAAGGGATAAACTTGAACTGACATCCTGGGATTTTCCAACTGTAATTCTCTAAATGGATTCATTCATTTCTAGAGGCATCCTGATATCATATCAAGGGTTACAGAGGCACTATAAATGAAGTCACGTACATGATTTCATGCATCTGTAGAGGATACCTGTCTAATTATCTTAGGATAATTATTCTGTGGCTGAGGACGGATACCATACCGCAGCCAGGACGGCAACTTTTTTTTTACTATCTATGATATATAAAGTACCAATTGAGAATATATGGAGACTCAGTAAACCTCTCCCCATTGTTTAAACACACTGCATACGAATTCAAATCCGTAGTATAGCCCTCAAACCCATTGTATACTGGGAAATAGTCCATTTGTGCTATACACTAAACAAATAGTCCTTATTGAAATTCACTTTAACATGGCAATCCCTTGGTTTAATGTACTCAGGGAGATGGATAAAAAATACGATGGTCGATGGTTCTGTAGACAGGCGGTTTTGTAAACCTCATAAGGTCTACGTTGTAATACACTCACGCTCGTGTATCACTGCGCGTCAACCGCTCGACGTTTACGGCCGCCTCTCTATAAAAAGTGTAAAATTTGCCCGATGGTTGGGTTTTCTCACCTTAACTACTGGCAGTGTATTGGAGTGGTGTCATTCCGTCGGAAAAAAAAATTTCTCTATAAAATCATTGATTATTTATAAAGAACTGCATCGAGAACCGTATAAATAGGCCATACTCCACGAGTTTGGATGTTCCTCAATCGTTATCGAGGCGAAGCTGAGTGACGATTACGAGTGGAGTTTTGCTTATTTTATGATTCGAGTGCAGTTCTGGATTTATATCACCCCTTTCACTGTTAGGGACATTTAAGTCTCTTGTCTTCTCTTCTCTCTGAAATCCTGGCCGCTGATTGGTCAATCGCCTATGACGTGATCTATTCACTACGCCACGACCATGGCGTAGTATTTCCACTTTACGTACGTGATCTTTGAATATATTTTTTCAATGTTATTCCTGTGGCTAAACTTGTATCATGTGTGAGACAATGTCTATATACCGCAGCCTGGACGGCAACTTTATATCTGTATGCATAATCTGTTACAACTGCCAAGCTGAGGGTAAACACCCCGTGGCGGGCCCGGACGCTGAGGGCGTGAGAAGTGGGGTGGGTGAGGGTGGTATAGAATGGGGGCGTGGAGTAAGGATCTGCCAACGGCCCGGTATATAAGTAGTCACGTCTCCCCCGCTGGCCCGCTTTAGCACTCCTCTTGTTCACGGCTGCGCCACACTCACGCCACCGGATACACACTGCCCCCGACGCGCATGCGCAATAAGGATGTGGTCATCTGAGCGGCGGGTGGTCGGGAGGCGCGGGTTGGGTACGGGGCGCGGGGTTAAGGCTGGATAGAGGGGGAGAGTGGGGGTCGGGTGTGGCTGGGAATACCCACCCAAGCTTCCAAGTCATGGTCCCGTGTCCTCAACATCCCGCTTAGACTTGCTCAAGTCTCTGAATATGAACATTCATTAAATGATTAAATATAATCAGAATAAAGTTCATTATAGTACGCATCCTTCTCTGACTGGCCCATGAATCAAACCTGTATCCCAGCGAGGAGGGTAGCCATAGGATGTAGAGACTGGAGCCAGTCTAGGGTTTAGTCAGTATTGCACGTTGAGTTGTTGCGGGGATAGTAAGGGCTGGAGGGCAGTAAGGGCAGTAATGGCTACATGCCCTCAGCCAGTCTACATCCGCCCTAGTTGGTTGGTTTGATTTGACGTATTACAAGACCTTTTCAAGGTTCTTTGACACCAAAAGGGTGTGTCCATTCATTTGATTTAATATTCATTAAAAGTATAAAAGTTCTTTTCCAACCTTTCATAGGGTTCAGTTTTTCCCCACCAAATTTACACAAGGGTGGTGATCGAGTCTATGAGATGAATTTAGATAGAAATCTCACCCCTACACATTTACCGAGGTGAGAGTTCTTTTACTTCCCACACCACATAGACATGGTATGAGAATGATTAGCCTTTGATATAGCAGTAAATCTACAACTGCTGCGGGTGAACGAGAAAGATAGCTGCAGTGGGACTTGAGCCCACAACGTCCTGCAACATTTGGGGTTACAAGTCCAGTGCCTTAACCACTGAGCTAACTCCCCACCCCATGTATGGCCGGGAATACTCACCCAAGCTTCCGGGTCATGGGTGGGAATTCGGTGCCCTCCGCTTCCCACCCTGGAGAAGAACCTCCAGGGCGCGCGCGGGCAGCAGGGAGACGGTCATATCCAACCAGCCGGGCCCCCGCTTAATGCTGTTGACAGTGTCTTTCAGCGGCCGTTACCCGGTGTCTTAATGTCCTTAGACAGTAGCGCGCGCTGCATTGTGGTCGCACCTTGTCCCGCCGCCATTAGCATGCGCGGGCATGCGCACTCTGACCACTCGCACAATTGAGTTTGCGACCCGATCACAATGACAATAGGCGGCGCGCGCGTAAGGAATGTCGGGGTTGGGGGTTGGGAGTGGGTGCTGTGTATTGAATCCTATTGGGGACAGAGTGATTGCTAGTTCTGTCATCATCCACCAGGAAATTGTAATATAGCGCCACTGTAGTCGGGGGACAAGCACTATTTTCTGCTATCATAATTTATAGATAATGGTGAGACGCTTTATAGCAAAAACAAAATATCAAAAGAAAAATAATTCACATTTCGACATGAAACAAGTGAACCAGAATGGACCACTGTAACATGATGAGAAAAATCTAAAACAAAAAAATCAAATTTTAATCAAAATCCATTGATAATCCAGCGCAATTTATCTCAGATGCTGATCTCCGAGCAAGGAGATAACGAAAACTTCAGTTCTAAATTATGTTTTCAGTACGGCTAGAAACAAATCCTAAGGATAGAAGTATATATCTGTGCAGAGAAACACAAATAAAGAGTAGCAGAATTCAGTGCTGCACGAGAATCTCACTCTCATGGGCTTTCATTCTCCATGCCCAAGTCTGGTTTTTTCTGTCTCTATGTACGCGACCAACTCCATGCGGATCCGACAAAATTCTAACGTTTTATATGTGATTGGTAATCAGGGGGCAAGATGGCTGCCTCCATGACACATTTAGCATGTCAGTTGGGGTCAGGGAAAAAGTGGAAATATTTTCATGTGAAATTTTCAGCCTAAGAAAGACCGGGAAAACTTGGAAAATATGTCAATGTCAGACATGGTATGGGGCTGAAGAAATGTGGAGATGTTCAAACTACTATCTTATTGCCGTAAATGAGGCTAAATAAATATTATCTTTGGTAGACGAAAAGAAAAGAAATTACATATATATACTGAATATTAAAAAAGTAGATTTCCACGGAAAAATGGAAAACTGGCACCATTGAAAATAGCTATGTGCCCTATGCACGCCGACGAGGTGCCTGCCTACATCCTCCTCCCTCGTCAGGCTGGTACCGACCGGAATAAAACACGAGGTGGCGGGCAATGGGCACGAGGTCAGCCGCCTATATGACAACCTATGTCTCGTTCCCTGCACCATCTGGTGGTCGCCAGGTGCGCTGACAACACTCTGCCCGCCTGATCTATCACCGCCTGGCGCGTACAGGCGTCGACGTGTATAATTCTCGCATCCATCTCCGTATACGGCAGCGCAGACAGGAGGAGGGTGGGGACGGGGTGGCATCCATGTTTATTCGCTCTTCAGGAAGGCGTAGAGCTGTAAAACAGCCCGAGACTCGCGTTCATTTTTGTCTACTACTTACCACTCACGCTGAAGTCACCACCAACTTACAGCCAAGTTTGTTTTTTTTAATTTTTTTTTATCATTTGTACTAAGTTTGTTTATTTCCAAGGTTTTAGATATATTGAAAACTAACACTTTATGAAGAAAAAAGTGTCTTACTTCTAGACTCTGTAAAATGACTTTTGAAACAACAAAGCAGTATGGGTAAAATTTTCTCCACACGAGACCAATTTGAGTCACTTGGATAAGAATGCACATGATATCTGCACTCTGGTATTGGCACCATCAGACCGTAACGTGGGAGCCATGCTTAGTGCAAGTCAATTGTATTCCAGGTGGTGGGTCGACCTTCCTCTGGGTGTTGGAGAAGGGAGATCTCGGGCCAATATTCCACATGGAGACAGAGTCTATGGTAAGAGTACCCTGGTGCGCGTATATGCTGGACATATTCTTTTGCTTCTCACCCAGGCCTTCTGTAACTCGTCGTGCCTTTTTTTGAACTTCTCGACTGGCTGCATTACCTGTCTCCTACCCCTCCACCCCTCTACACTGGGATATTTGAATCCTGGGTCTGTCAGGCGGTAGGGAAATCCACATGCTGCAAAATAGTTTTTATTTCCGAATTATGTCCATAATCAAAGACTTGGGTAAGTGAAGCCAGGGCCCTGTATTGTAGTATACGTGGCCCGGGTAGGGTGTATGATATTCGTGGGAATAATTGGCGAGTTTGTTTTAGTAGTTTTACGTTCAATGTGTTATATTGGAATTATTTTGGGGGTGGTGGAGGGTTGTGTGTGATCCAATCAGTGAGATAAATTTAGGTAGAAATTTGAACCCGATAAATTGACGGAAGTGTTAGCTCCTTTAGTTCCCACACCATACATGTATATCATATAATATGATGTCATATAACATAATATTATAAATGATATGTTGTCTGTAATATGAAGTAAAGATGGTATTAAAATGACTATCCTTTGATATAGCAGTAAGTCTACCACTGCTGGGGATGGAGGAGAAAAGTGGCTGCAGTAGGACTCTAACAAAGAAAAAAACCTTGGGGTTCTTTTTCCCACCCACCTACCATTCTGAGAAAGTATGATAAAAGGATAGCCTTGTAGCGTATCACCACCCACTAACTGGGAAGTAGTGGATAGGGGAAATATACGCTAAGGCAGGCAGATTAGCCCAACAGCATCAGGATTAAATCACAGGGTCCCTTTGAAGACTTCATTAATCTCGATTTACATATGGAATCATCCGTTGTGTCAGGCCAGCAAAGGGAATGCTTTCACAACATTACGAGAAGTTGCCAGAACCCTTTTCTTCGAATAAAAGCTGCCCTCCGGCAATGCTAGATGAAATAAGCGATGATTTCTGTGAAGTGTTTGTTTTCCAATTAGAACGGAATTCACGGGAACTTTGCAAACACTACCTCAGTGCAAATAAGCTGATTCTATCGATAGTGCTCTGAGGCAAATAACACATTTCGTAGCTGACATCATGAGGAACAATGGTACCTTTAAGCCCCTTTTCTTTTAGAAATAGGTACATTTCACCATGCATTCTCCAATATGCCGTGGTGTATATTACCACTATTGCAATTCCATTATTTTCGGAGATTTTGCCTTGAGTTATATTCAGGGATGCCAGTTGGGATTAGAAAAATACACTTTGAAATAATTTCCGTTGCAATGCAGGTTTACACATTACATACTCATTACAGTGAGAAATCAATGGATCAAGGGAAAGTTTTTACATGGGTCTGTGGGGAAGTTCAGTGGGGGTCATGGGCTGTGGCTGAATCAGGTAATTTAGCAGTGGTAATGTCGATATTAAACAATGAAAAAGACTTTTTGATTCTGAAAATGAAAACATTGATTTCAATGAAAACATTGAAAACTGGCATCCCTGAATTAATCTATGACATTTGACCGATGATCAAGGAAATAAAGGTTTCTGCAAACAATAGGTTTTGAGCGTGCCATGGACCTTTCACCGTTGTCTTCTTACGGTCTATGCAGGTATATCAGGGGTACCACATGCCTGGGATGTTAAAATCCATCGACATTTCTCCCTGATCAATTTCATATTCCCCTGACATATGACCACACATTTATTTTGTCGTTTCAGGGCCAGCCTTAATAAACACCATACCGTAATTTGTTATGAATCTTGTTTGGCATCCTCAGTAGCCAGGGTTATGGTGCTGATCACAGAAAGGCCTCTGATCTTAAAAACATACCCTTTTGGGGTGGCCAATATAACAAGAAATAGCATGGTATAGGTTTTTAAATATACATTTGGAGACTATTCGAGCCGACCAGTTCTTCATTCATAGATTTAGAAATTCTATTTACCCTGACAAAAGTCAGTTTTCCCTGTCATTTTTTAGAATCCCAGTTTTCTCTGATAATTCACTGATCTTGAAAAAAAGCAGATGTCCATGATATTTCCCTTGCCTGCGGCATCTCTATATTTATTATCCACATGATACAAAGTGTCCATAGAAAACACATAGGGGGAGTGTATGGACATACCCGGAGCATACGTATACATGTATGATGTATGCTCAGGGCGGCGCATACGGAGAAATAGTGGGTATGGAAAAATAGTGCGTACCTAAATGAACTAATACTGGTACGCCACTTATCAGGAAAAGGGGGATAATAAATACAATATAGACCATGGTGTTATGCTCCTCGGAGTTGCCTCTGCGTAATATCCTCGCATGTGCTCGGATATGACTACGCGTCAACACATCGGAGAAAACGGCCACTTTTATTATCCACCTAATACAAAGTGTCCATAGAAAACACATAGGGAGTTTGTATGGACATATCCGGCGCATACGGATATGTTGTATGCTCCGAGTGGCGCATACCGAAAGTAGTGCGTAAGGAAAATTAGTGCATAACTAAAATGAACTGATATCGACATGCCACTTGCCCAGAGAAGGTGGATAATAAATACAGTATAGACTGGTTTCAGATAAAAGCGGCTGTATGCTCCTCGGAGTTGACTCGGCGCAAAATCCTCGCATACGCTCGGATATTACTACGCGTCAACTCCTCGGAGCATACGGCCGCTTGTATCTGAAACCAGTCAATATTGTGTATGTATCTAAAACCAATCAACATCGTGTATATATTCCTCGCACAGAGACCACGCAAGCCCTTATAAGGTAACAATGGCCGACCACTGAATGGTTAGATATTTCGGTGCCCCGTCCCGCCGGAACACAGGAAGCTACAGGAAATACGCATCTCCAGGAGTCTCCTGTCACACGGTGGCGCCACGCGTACTGTGACATTGACAAGAGAGGAAATGAATATTTTACAGGCGGCACTTCCTGTGGTCGATCTCTCTCGGTCCCTGGCGACGAGAGAAATATATACTTGTATACCTCAATTGAGGACAACCATAACACATACAGGAGAGGCAATCACATTGCCTTTAGCGCAGTTTCTATTGGTCCTTTTCCGTTCCCACCATCCTCCCTACGGTCTGAAGGAAGGCAGTTGAAGGGACTCAGACGGTTATTAGGTGTGTGGACACTATTCAAACGGGCCAACGGTGTCTATTTGATGGCTTTTCAATTGGCGCAGGGCGGAGGTTCCCCGACCCTCTTACGGGCCCGGACTGGGGGGTCGGGTGATAAGCCCTAGCGGCGTCCCGGGTGGCCGCGCGCCCGCCCACAATGGCGTCCCGGCCCCGCGCCCGCGCGTCCGTGATAACACGTGACTGCGTCCCTTGCCCCGGTACCGCGTCGGGCCCGGGTCGGCGCTATCAACATGCCCCACGGTCAATACTCATCAACCAGCGGCCCCCTGACCCGCCGCACCGCCGCGACCCCCTCAATACCCCGCCGCCCGCCCCGTCCCATACGCCGCGCCGATATTGCAATCACTCGCGCCCCATGTACACAATCTACGTTTGCGTTAGTCCACAATTATTCCGTTCCCTGGGGACGACCTGAGGTGACGCGTCCGAAAACATCATTTCTGGATGCCAATTGGAAGAACAAGTGGGCCCTCAGTCCCCCGCTCAGAACTAGGGCTGGAGGAGGCACCTCCCCCTGCGACCCCCTCCCTATTCCGGTCTGTCCCCCGTCTCCAGCCGCCTCGATTGACCCTGACCCCCGGCCTTGCCCCCTATCTCCAGGCATTCTTCATTTTCCACTGCAGTCCACCCCTCCCTCTCCATATGCATAGTCATGTCCACGTCCCCGACCTGAACCCGCTTCCCACCTTTCTAGTCACATTCCTAAGTCATCCCCACCCTGCAAAATATCCACCCCCAAAATCATACTCTAAGCCTTCGCAATATCCCAGGTCATTTTCGGTAAAAAGCTTAGTACAGAAAGAACATCGGCTCAGTCTTCCAGACCGTAGCCCCTCATACATGACCCTATTCCTGTCCCGAACACCTGTTGTTTTTTAAAGCGTGCTCTCACGAGCTATATACGTTGCCTATAAAAGGTTAGAGTGGCCACATACACTTTCAGCGTGCTGAGTAAAATCTATCCCTTCACTATCTGCGTGCTATTCGCTGTGCTATTGGATAGGGAGCAGGGTGCCAGTGCCTGAGGGTCTTAGAGGCATGCCCAGCTGTCCATGACCAATCACTGAAGACCGAAATACCTCATTGACCCACTGGTGTTTGATATAGTTGGATCCTATAGATAGACTCAGGCAGTTACAGAACTGGCAAGTTTACTGGGTGCAAGCGGTTACAGAAAACGATCCATAGACTTAATGTGACCCCAACCTTTTAGTTGTTATTCATTTAAATTGCACGCTCATTCATCAATGATAAACATTCTATTTGCTCCTAGTTTTACCTGCTTCTATCATGGGAGCCCTACTTCTCAGATATTGGAGGTTCTACTATTACTGTGCCCATTCTGTTTTCATCATTATCAACCCATAGGAGGTCATCCATAAAGTACGTACGTAGCGAGGGGATGGGAGTTCGGGGTGTATGTATGACAAATTTCAGGAATTCTGCGTATATCGCTTCTTTGATGTTTTGGTTTGTTGATTTTTTTAACGTCAAATCAACCATTTTTGGTCCTTACAAGAATTCCTCAAGGTTCTTTTATCCCATGTGCTGAATTCAGGCAGATATCTCACCCCTACACATTTACGAAGTGAGAGTTCTTTTACTTCCCGCACCACATAGACATGGTATAAGCAGGACTGTCCTTTAATACAGTATTAAATCTACCATTGTTGGGGATGAAGGAGAAGAGTGGTTGCGGTGAGACTCGAACCCACAACATTTGGATTACAAGTCTAGTGCCTTAACCACGGAGCTAACTTCCAATCCCTTTTCTCTGATGTAAAGCGTACGAGATGGAGCAGGGGTGGGGGAAGGGGACGTCACATCTCTCAGGTATATTGCATATTTATCTCATCCTGGTATTTTCGTCCCATAAACTTAACATTGGGAACTCGTTCTCCACGCCCCAACGAGTATTGCAGTTCGTTCTCCACAGTCTATATCCTGTGTGTCGTCCATTCTTATAGTGCGTACAGGGGTGAGATATATACAGAAATCAACTCGTTTTGGTGAAAGTCATCATTCTCCAACTCGTTTGAATGCTAGCAGATATTCACTTGGCTTTGCCTCGTTCATATCTCTCCGCATCAAACTCGTGGAGAATGACGACTTTGACCACAACTTGTTGGTTTCTTCTTTAATACTTAATGGATAGCACCTTATCCCCTCCCATGTCCCTGAGCTCTTACTCCACTTCTTCTTGGCCCCAGTTTCAGCCGGTCTTCAGCCTTTGTGTCCTTCTGTCCTCATGTCCGAGGGGTTCGCAATTGGTCGTGTGCCCCTCGTCCTTACCCCTCCACGGCAGGGGGAGAAGAGCCCCTTCGGCACGTCCTCCAATAAGACATCAGTCAGCACGAGAGACCACTAATGTTGGTCAACACTTTGCGGGAATTCGGTTATCGGAGCTGGGTGTGCGCCGAGAGCTCACAAAACAGTGTTAGTCACACCCTGCGGAGCTGACAAAACAGCGTTAGTCACACCCCAAGGCTGGCCCTGCCTCTACTGCCCCTTCCCGGCCTCAGAACTCCCAACCACCCCGTGCCCCTGCCTGTGTCGAGACCGAGCCCGAGGCCCAATTCTCCACACTGTGTGGAACAACCCTCTGCCACTTAGGGCGACAAGGTGGCCTTTGTTGCTAAACTGAATAAGCTGTGTCCTGTCCTACCTCTTTTGGGCACACACCCTCATATATGACTCGTGTATACGTAGATCATCCCAATCTCCAACCTTATCCTCGCTCACAGCTTAAAGGCACATAAAAAAACGTAAGTAGACGTGCAATCCAGCCAAGCAATTTTTTTTCATGAACTAATGAACCACTCTGGGACCGAGGCGACCAATTCCTGGGATGGAAAAAGTTTTATCAACTCATCTTAAAATTATCTGGAAAATGCCGAATGTGGTGATCTTCAAGTGGTATAGAACACATTGCTAATTTCAAAATGTGAGTCACCCTATCAGTTTTTGATCTAGAGATAACAACAACCATGATAATATTTAGTAGAATATAGAGACAATGTAAAAAGCTGGATTTTACAGAGGAAATCTCATGCCATTTTCTTCATACTTTGACAGAATAACGTCTATGTGTCGTACTAAATGTACACATTTAAGTAGTATACATCTAAATACTATGGGTCAATGAACATGTTAGATAGGACTGAAGAAAGCCATATTTTTCAATACGTTTCCTATATGAATCAAGCAATTGTATACTTTACTGCAAACGTATTTTACCTATTGGATAACGACAAGCTTGACAAAATGTTATATTTTAACCATGTGGCATTAGAATAGATCACAACGAACCAGGTTGGACTGATAGTTGTTAATATTAAACAATCATCAAGTGGGGCCCCTGTGGATTGTAGGATATGCCTTAAAGATCAAAAAGAACTTTGCCATTTCAAAAATATGCATTTTCTTCTTGTCTGGCCCAACTCACTTTTGATGACTAGGCAGAACAAACCAATTCTGTAGCACCTATAACGGATGCATCCGCTCCTTGTTAGGCTGAGTCCATCATCTATGGTTGACGGTAAAGAGTAGAGTACATTGTTAACGATCTGGGGATTCAGGAGGGGATGGCCCTCTCAGAGATATGATGATGGGCAATACATTAGTCTTACCCTTCCCGTCTACTCTTCTATCTCAGATATTCGCTCTATTTTCATTCGTGTGAAGTAGAATTTCTCTTTATAAGAACTTCCATTTCAATATATGATTCTTCACATACCTCTCTATGCCTACCCACGCCTCTACTCCTCTTACCAATCCACGTTTCCTTACCGGCGCTGTCAATTTCTCTACGCACCTAGATCTCTCCCAACACTCTAGTGCTCTCTGCCTACCAATTACGGTCTATTCTCGGGCTGCTATATGTAGCTCACGGCCCCTCGTCTCTTCTAGCACTCGCACCGTACTTCACAAGAGCACCTCCTTTACAGGCACCTCTACAGGCAGTTTACAGCATGAATATACACCTTGTAAAAAATACACGGATTTCATGGATGTAAGACTTTAGAGATGTAATGATGGTTAATGAATACAAATCTATATGGCACATGTATATTTACATCCATTTGCTAAATTTCGAGCTCTTGTTCTATAATTTTGGAGGGCAAATCTAGTATTACCGAATGCACCCCACAATGGCATCTTTTCTACACCGCACAATTTTTTTTAACCCGGAACCTTCAAAATGATGCAGGACTTAAATATAGCTATGCAACATTCACAATCTCCCAATTCACAAATTGAAAGGATGCTCACTTCAATAACTGCTGTAATGATACATCCATTATGTCACCCCGGTATATATTTCTCCATAAGCTTAACATTAGGAATTCATAATCCACCCAGTGAAGGTAGTGTACCCAATACTAAATGGATAATTAGTTGAGTTATTCTGTTGATTAATAATGTTCCTGATCATGTATATGGGGTGAACTAAAATCAGGAACCTATATACTCGATGAAAATTACTTGGTCCGCACTCCACCTCATTTGACCGCTACGTAATTCACTCAGCTTCGCTTTATGAATTACTCCGTGGAATATAGACCAAGTTATTTTCATCTCATAAGTTCCCTTGGGGACCATCCATAAAGTATGCACGCACTGAGGGGGTGGGGGTGGGGTAAAAATGTTCGGAAAATTTGCGTATGCTCCTTCTTTGTTCAAGTGCGTGCAAGATCGGGAGGGGGTTGGGGTGGGTGGTAAAAACCTTCGAAATTTCTGCGTTCATACTCTATGGATGACCCCTTATATATATCAACACAATTGACACAAATGCTGATTGTCCATGTAAATAAGCGGCATCTTGCCTCGATTGCAGCATACCTCGTTGTAAAACAGAGCGAGGGATTATCCACCAAGCATCGATGTGTTGGGAGTAGACTCTAGCCGGCGATTTGTGAACCGACTCCGGATCCAGAGTCAAGAATCGATGGTTACGGTTTCTTATCTGCCTATTAGGACCTTGCGGCTAGGACTAAATGACTTTTCTTTACTTTGAAGTCGAATCAGCCCTTCCTCCGGGCCCCGTTAAACCCACATAACCGTAGGTGAAATGTGGCCTTCCCCTTCGCTTCTGCGGCTATTTTTTTTTGTTTTCGTTTTTCAAGCAGAGCTGTTTGGTTGCGGGGCAAATTACACTGACAGAATGTAAGGCTGCGTGAAAAGGTTTGCCTTTTGGTTGGCTTGCCGCGCGAGTGCTTTACTTTCTGTGGGATCGCGTCGACTAACGCGGCATGAATGATTCATCGCATACAGGGAGGCCTTTGTGCTTTCTCGGCTGATCTGATAAAGCCACAGGACGCTCGCTTGTACCCGACCCGCCCTCTATCTTAAAACACGCGCGTCCACCGGAAGCCCGCCCCAGCAACCGGAAGTCGTCATGCGTTAAGCATCGCCCATAAATAGCGCATCAGCGGCCGCTAGACGGCGCTAGGGAGCCGGGAGTGCCGAGATGACGTCATAACATTAGTGGGGTAACGGACATACTGCCACGATGTCAGCAGATGGGAGGGCTAATGCTATGAGCATGTCATCAAGACGTCAGTGTGGGAACAGACGCGCCGCCATGACGTTAAATGACGTGATATCATGTAATGACGACGTTAAGCTGTGAGCGCTCGTATAGGGCCACCCCTAAAGTACTACGTACTCGGGGTGGAGTGGGGGTTTATATATATATATAATGGTTAAAATCCGCCTTGACCCACGAGCTGTAAGTGTTTAACACTCTCCCTGCAGATCTTTCATCTGATCTAGACCTATGCTTGGAGAATGTGTCCATTCTCAATCTTGAAGCCATTTTTCCATTTTCATATTTCCTTTTGTGTGTCTATTGGATGAAATAACCATAAAGGTAGACTTAATTATCAATTTGGTAAGCTATTGATAGTTCTTGATAAGTGTTTCTGCTCTCAGAACCCACATATAAAAAGATAAGTCTTGGTCTGAGAGTGAGAATTTGTTGACTCTTAACCATACCAACCTCTTAGTTGGAACAGACTGGAGACAGAGGTGGCGGCCAATCTAATTGATACAGCGCCGTCATGACGCCACTCGCCGCCTCCCCCTCCCCTCGTCAGGGGGTGTGGAGGGCAGACATTGATTGCCTGACCCTGCCACCCAAATTGCCAATCAATGGCGCGGGATTGGTCCGATCGGAACCGCACCCCAACCCCGGAGCAGCCGGCGGCCCCCCGCGTCGTACCCGGGGCTAATTCCAACAGGTGGGTTGTCGTCTACATGGCCGTCATTGCTCCGCATTGATCTCACGGGGAAAATAGAAGGGGTGAGGGTGTTATGGCCGTTGGACCGCCCCGAGCCCCCCGCCGTCCTGCCCTGCCTCGGCCCCCGCCCGCCTGCCCTGCTCATTTCCCGAAGACTGAGAACTTTGTTGATTCATTGACCCGCACTCCCCTTAGGGCCCCACCTTTGCACGTCCCTCCGCCGCCCCGCAACGATCATAGTTTCCGTAATTTGCACCCAGATGGCGGCACCAGAGCCGCATGAGGGCGCCACCCTGCTTCTGGCCAATGATTGGCCGCCGGCAGTGTGTACACGGTCACGTGACAAAGCCGCCATGATTCCGCGCGGTTCGCTCGAGGGTCAACTTGGACGTGGGAAATATTGAGCATTGCTTCCGGGCAGGGTTCCGGGTGGATATGGTAGGGGGCGCGTCGAGTGCCCGGCTCATACGTCTGGCTCCGCGGAGACCCAGCGGCCACGATTCACGGGTTGCCCTCAGCCCTCAACGTTCATATTTTCCACAAACTAATTTCTTTGATTTGCGGGGCTTCCCTCCCAAGTGAACCCGACAAGATAATTCTTCACTTTTGTTGGCGGCGTCTGGGCCGCCCCCGGCCGGGCGAGTTACGGCAGCGGAGCGGGGTCTTTGTGGGACCATCACAATGCGTCACTGTCCGCCGCCCGTCGTACCCTGCTCTCGCCGGCCCACTCTCCTCCAGCGGCCGGCGGCATCTGTCTTGGGCGGGGCGGGTCGGTCTGGCGTTAAACACCCGTAAACCCTTCCGCCTCCAGTCCGGATCCCAGCTCTCCTCTCTCACCCACCCCCTCCTTCCCGCCTGCCCGGATGAAGTGTGCGTCTTAGGGGAGACATGGCTGAATGGGTCCATCGTTCTCCTCATGTTATGATGCCACAGTCCACTCATCCGTGTCATGACGTCATATTGTCTCACCAGTGTATTGCATGACGCCATACGTCCACCCATTCTCATCATATGGGAGAATCTATAGGGAACAGAGTGGATGTTAGTTTCTTGATGAGCTGTTAGAGGGGCTCTCTGGGAGTTCCAATCTCATTTGTCCTACTTGGAAGTAATGGCACAAAGGATCCGCCAGAAGAGTATGATCCAGTCGGGGGAGGAAAAGCTGGGGAGGAAAAGCTGAAAAAAATGTTCACATTCCCCAAGCAGATTTTCTGAAACAGTAGGCCTACCCAGGCCTATCGGCGGAAAGTATGTGCTGGGAGACAGACATGGGGATCTATGAAAGTTTAGGGTCAGAGCTCGCATCCCATCGAGTTTGAATGGATCTGGATTATAACCTTTTAAACATTTTCGGGCATTTTGGTGAGACATAGCTTTTGGTGAGACTGGCATACTTCTTGCTGATAATGAGGATCCCCTAGTCTCAGTGGTGTGCTTTCTCACAAGTTCACATGGGAAGGGGGCCCTGCACCAGAGACTTTGTACCCTGGACATGGATATTTGAGTCATTCACACAAGAACAAGCTGCAAGCCAGAGACTAAGTACCTTTTGAAAGGGAGCTTGTCTGAGACTATGTACTGGGTTTTTCCTTCCATGTGAATCAGTTCCGCCATTTTCCCTAGAGACTGGGAAAGCACAATTTCAGCATTCTGCTCTGAGATTATTGGACAGAGGGAAATTTATGGGAGACTGGGGAACAGAGGTAAAGTACACCAGTCTCTAGTACACGAGTCTCTCCGTGTGAATAGGTAATTATCCGACTACTTACCTTGGTAAAAGTCTGAATACTATACGGTACTATCTCCCTGAGGCCCTAGGGCTACGAAGAAAGTAGGCCCTATGGCGAGTAAGAATCCCACATTTTGCTCTGAGATTATTGGACTGAGGGAGAATTACAGGAAACTGGGGAACAGACGTAAAGTACACCAGTCTCAAGCACATGAGTCTCTCCCTGTGAATCCCGCTTACGGGTTAATGGGCGTCACGACACGGGAGGTCAACAAGCGGCCAAACTGCAGGCAGATGATGATACCTGAACATTACCACGTAGTGTGGCTCTTTAAAGCAGACGTTAAGGCGCCGTTTTGTCGTGAGTACCTCATCTATTTATGACAGGTGGATGACGCCCGCTGTCACTACTCTACAGTCATTGGACGCTCAGAATGGGATGTTGTTACCACAGGGGTCAGTCCTGGCAGTGACCTTATTATGGTGTGTACTACCTTGGGTCTCCTTCTGATGTCATAAACAACGTCATATATACATAATGTGGAATTTGCTGCTGAAAAGAGAGAGGAGAAAATGTGGGAAACGTGTCGGCGTCTGCATCAGCGTGGGACTGACGGAAAGGTTCTAACCATCATCTCACCCCTGGTATTATTGTCCCATAGGCTTAACATTGGGAACTGGTCCTACATGCCCCTACAAGTATTGCAGTCCGTTCACCATGGTCTATATTCTGTGTCATCCATTCTTATATTGTGTACAAGGATGAGATAAATGCAGAAAGCAACTCGTTTTGGTCAAAGTTGCTCACTCGACTGTCGCCACGTTCACATCACTCTGCATCAAACTCGCGGAGAACGACGACTTTGACCAGAACTTGTTGGTTTCTTCTTTACTGTTTAATTGGTGTGAATGAGGCTAAATGAATATCAACTTTGTTCTACACAAGGAAGGAATTTCATATACTGAACATGAAGAAAGGAGATCTCATGGGGAAATTGGAAACCTGCAATATCTGTGTAGCGGAGAAACTCCTCCTTGCCAATTGAATTCAACAGAAGCATCACGTATAAAATCAGATTTAAATTATTCACTGTACAGCAATGCAGGGCTCACGAATATTATATCGATATTGTAGTTTCCTCTTTTACAATGTTCCATTACCGTTTTTCGTGTTTCCAATTACATTGCAGACTGAATTCAAAAGTATCAAGGAATCAGACAAACAGAAAATCGTTAGAAACACTGAACCACCTTGAATAATTGACAATTATTCACCCACGTTATAGATAGAGTGTTGGTTTTGACGGTGTGGGCAAATGCCACGAAAATAGAATGAACAATCTTCTGGAAAATGGTGCGACAGTTATTGACTGACAAGATTGCATCTTTTGATTCTATAAGGGTTGGGAGTAGTTCCAGATACCAAGCTTATCAGTCTCATGAATGTGGACAGGACCCTAGAGGAAGTAAGTCACCAATACAGAACAGGGGCAATCGTTGTCAAATATATTCAATATATATATATATATATATCAGCTAGAATGCGTCTATATTCATAAAGAACATACTCCTAAATCAACGAACAACATGCATTTATATTCCGATCCATATATGTGCATATAGATGCTGAAAACGACATGATATATAACGTTAACTACACTATACCCAATGCATAATCATGGGCTGGGGCCTTCTTAAGGGACTCCATATATGATAACTATACGTGGTTCGCACATAAACAAGGGACTGAATGCAGTGCTATAACTATAAATAGCGCAGCAAATCCCCACAACGCTATAATACATACATGTATATCAGCCAATATCTCGCCCCAAAACACCACCTAGCGGTTGATCACCTCGTTCGGGGCCGACCCGACCTTGACCCCTGGAATCAGTGGGTCGGTGATCCGGACGCCACTGCCTCCCCCTCGCGGGCAATCAGGGAAGCAGGCCATTGTTTATGGGACGCCAGCGCGATTTGTCGGAGATGAAGCCGACGCCATATTTCGTGCCTCCCCGCTGGCGGGCAGGCGGAAATGTCAGGGGTCGGGGAAGGGCCGGGGCTAACCGGATTAGACCCCGCCTTGATGTGTCTGCCTCCCCCGGCCGAATGTAAAGAGACCGGGCCGTGTTTGCGGCTCCATAAACCAAGCCCTCGCAACCATCGTCGTCTAGAAGGAACTGAGAGGGCGGCGAGTAGGCCGGGTATATATATATAAATATAGTTATATATGTATATATATATATATATATATGTCACCCTCCGTTCCAAGCAAAGTGGCCCCTTGGGCGGTGTGGCCCCTAAAGCGGAGTTAAAATAAACTAGATAAGAATTTCTGTTCTGAGCAAATTGTCCTCTTCAGTGGGGTGACCCCTTAAGCGAGGTGTCACAGAAGCGGTGTTTTCCTATATATATATATATATATATATATATATATATATATATATATATATATATATATATATATATATATATATATATATATATATATATATATATATATAGTTTGGCCCAGAACGGAGAGTGTCCGTGGTTCTACTGTATATATAGTAGCAATAAATATATATATATATATTTATTGCTACTATATAAACAGTAGAACCACGGACATATATATATTTATTGCTACTATATATGCAGTAGAACCACGGACACTCTCCGTTCTGAGCCAAACTGTCAGCTTACATGGGGGTTTCAATCTGTCGATGGTTAGGTTGTGTAATATATAATGCCTATATGCAGGTGATGCTTTGGCAGTGACACTGTGATAACCACACCTGACACCCAACAGACGTCTACCTTTACGCGGAGTTAAAATAAACACCTAATAGAACTAGTTCCGAGCAAAAGTGTCCGCTAACGCGGGGTGTTTGCTTACGCGGGGTGTCCGTTAGACGGGGTTCTACTGTACATATATATATACATATATATCTATTGCGGTGCGTTTGTTGTGCCTGTTTTGTGGACAGCGACCAAGCTATGTAAAGAAAAGAATAATTCATATGCGACCTCTCAGTGTGGTAAGTATGCACATAGCTGTGCTTGTATCAAGGAGCTGGTGGCACAATCATAATCTGTTGAGTAGTTCTCAAATCTGAGTTATCTATCAAGTACTATATACCCATGCCGTATATACTGTAAATACGTACCGTTTCGGTATATGACGTAAAAATACTGTACGGACCAGTGGTCCGTACACCAAAATACGGACTACCTACCCATACACATTTATTAAAATTTTGGTTGTTAAGAAAAATTAAATTGATTTTTTTTAAATTTCGGGTATATAGTAAATATATAACGTCCAACCATGCTTGTACAAGTCACAGAACTCGATGCTAATTTACCGTTTGTACGCCTGGGTCCGTACAAACCGTAAATTAGCATCGAGTTCTGTGACTTGTACAGCATGGTCAGGACGTTCTATATAATTACTCCCAGTCGCGCCGCCCGCTTGTGAGCCAATCTATGATTGGCTAGAGTATAAAAGATGGGCTCCGTATGATGCTGCTACCTGTGTTAGGTACATGGCTAATATGCAGAAGAGGTTCATCATATTTCTCTGTCGATGATACATCCGCATCTTTTATTCCCGTTATTCAATCCCTAGCTTCGCTGCTGGATAGAAATGTCCTTACATACAGACGATAAGCCTTACAGAGGTACAGATTTGCAGGCGTAGCCGCAAGCAGTAATTAACCTTCTCCATACTTACTTGCTAACCCCATGCTTTCCAAAGGTACTCGTCCTAGATATCTCCGGTCGTATACAGGCCCGCTCTTTTCGCTGGTCCGGATGTCGCATCCAATCATCCCAAAATCTGAAAAGCAGAGAAGAAAAAGGCAAAATGAAGGCAAGTTCAAATAACATTAGTGATTCATGACCAGGGAATGTGGGGGTAGTTGTGTGTGCGGGTGCTTGGGTTAGCACCGGAATAATCCCACTTCATATGGGTGAGGGCCTTGGGCTAAAGGCGGCAGTGTGCGATTTATTGAAAAGCCAAGTGTGGTGTGCTCCTTAATCTGATAAATATGGACCTATTCAGCTGGAAGGACGGTGCGCTAGAAGCCACATTCAGTGGCTTGCAATGTGGCTTCCCTCTCATATACCGCCGCACATATATACGCGCGCGCCGGGCCTGTCGATCCGCAGCCCGCCCTACCTTGCAGCCGGCCCAGGGTCCCGTTTAATAATATAGGATCGTACATACATGTAGACCCTTTTCTGTGCGCCAAGGAAAACAAGGGACGATGTGGGTCACCTTTATTCAACACTTACGGCTGACCTTATGGATGGCTAAGACTGTTTTAGCAAACAAAATTGAAAATTATCTAACAATAATCCTTGTACAAGATACAAAAGGGTTTTTATGTCCGGATCTAGATTATTTAACGGGCCCAGGGGGTCGTTGCTCCTATACATGTGGGAAAAGCGTTGCTCTGGTAATATCGGATCGTGTCGTGTAGTATCGTTATTTCCATGTTATATCGCCACCTTTTACAACACCGCATTCCCAGTGTCATAAGTGAAAGGTTCATTAGATTTTCAATTTTGATAAAGATGGCGACATAATCATGATGCGATCCGCAAAAACTCTGAAGCAAGGCTTTCGACCTCGGATCGCTATTCTGCGATCCACAAAACGTCGAGCAACGACCCCCAGAGACCCCTTACTGTACGCCAAGGAGACCCAGGGAACATGTGGGTCAACTTTATTCAACACTTACGGATGACCTCACGGATACCTAAGTCTGTCTTAGCAAAAAAAACCTTGAAAATTATTACACAATAACCCTTGAACAAGGTGCAGAAAAGAGTCTCTATGTACGAGCCTAGATTCTTCAACGGGCCCCAGGGCTGCAGCCGGCCTGACTACCGGCCTGACTACCGGCCAACAGCAGTCCTCGTCTATTCTGCGCGGCCGGTGGCGGTGGCGGCGGTGGCGGTGGGCAGATTGATAGGCAGGACTAACAACTCGCCCCTTTTGCCTCCATTAATTTCACAGATCATTTTCTGACTAAGCCCGTACTGCGGAAGCGACTTACAAAACAGCGACTCCGGACGCATGGCTCCCTCTGGTGATTTATCCGCGAAGCAGGGCGTGGCCGCGCCCGTGCCGCGCGGATTACGCATGCGCCGACCACCAGCTCCCCCTACCGGCCCCCTCTCAAACCTCCCCATTGATTACCGGGTCTAAATGAAGCCAATACCTTTAGGGCCCACTCCACGCGGGGATTTTAATTTCCAGCTTGTGGCGCGCAAATTATAACACCCGCTGCCGTTGCGCTAGGGGTAGGACTAGGACTGGGTAAAAACAAACGAGAGATTGGTTTGATTCTCTGCTCGCCCCCACTAGATATAATTCACCCCCGAGATGCGGACGAACATACTCCGATCAGCTTAACTGGTTTCACGGCCACGCCTGTTTTACCACTCCGTACTAAATCCGGCTATCGGCGTCTTAACGGCCTCAAGATGGAGTGGCTATTCCGTGCACAGTGAGGATCCAGAGAAGCCGAGACTGGGGTCATTCCCGCCTTGACTATATTAAGTCAGCGGGTAGCTCGCTTACAGAGACAGCCTTGTGTGAGTTATTACGGAGAGCCGTGGCTTGCACCATACTGTACAATTCAGGTGATATAGTCACCAAGATGAGCCATACCGCATTGTACTGCCTGGCTACACCGAAGGCCTTAGGCGGTAAGTAACAAACACTCTCATTGGTGCATTACTCTCCCGTTACTTATGCTAGGTGAGGCCGTGGTTCCTCAAAGAAACAGATATAAACTGGTACATTGTATATTTATCATATTGTGTACTGCCATGTTGAATAAAGGGCATCGATGCAAGGCTATCATGAAGCAGGGGAGAAATGAAGAAGCCAGTCAAAAGAAAATGTGATATTATTAATAATAATTAGTAATGTCAGTTGGGGTCAGAGAAAAAAGGTGGAAACATTCTTCATGTGGATTTGTCTTCCTCAGAGAGACCGGGAAAACCTTGATAATATGTCCTTGCCTGCCATGGCATGGGGTTGTGGGTCTGTGGGGAGGTTCAAACCATTGTTTTAGTGGCGGAAATTAGGCCAAATCATCTTTGTTTGACATCAGGAACAGTAATTACATATACTGAATATGAAAAAGTGAATTTCCACGAAAAGAATGGCAAACTGACATCTCTGTAACATGTACCATCCGTATGGCCACAGAATAACGCCTACATCAACCTAATAGTGCCGTGGAAAGCTTGGTGACGTTGACATTATAGGACATGATCAGATGTCCGGTGAATGTCAAAGTTACTTAGTTTTTCCTATTCCCACATGACCAGAGGCATTCGGTGCACATGGATACGCTCACCAGCTGACCTTTTACCGGACAGAAAAGCTTGTGCCTAAGGGCAGAGACCAAGGGCCAATATTCAGGATAATGTTTTTATGGATGGTCTGAAAGAATAGGTTACGCGATACTCCATAAGAACTGTACGAGGTTTCATCATGTCGGGCAGCGGTGAAAATGAATGGTGCAAATTCACATCAGGGACATCCGCTCCAGGGGCAGTGACATTTGCTCTATTTCCACTCTCCATTAGAAGATATGAAATGACAAGATTCAACTGCATATGGCTGCAGGTGTGAGACCGCCCGCAATGTAGTCCGGGGGGAGCTCTCTTATATATGCCAAATGGGGCGTTTCGTTTCATATAGAATCATATAATGTCAGATCGGTGGAAATGAAAGGAAGACAGAGCATACAATTTAAATGGAATCCATCAGTGGCCGATTTAGGTTACATTAATCTACGAAAATATTTGACAGGCGCTTTATGGTTTTGAGCTGTTGTTAAATGTCATACAGACATAAATTGTTTGATGTATGACTGCCGCCTCTGGAGGCTGGTTTGAAACTGAAGTTGGCAGAGACTTCATCCTGGGGATTAATGTTTCGTGAAACCAAACACAAACCACAACCCACCCAGACCTAAGCGAGGCTCTCCAAGCATAACCTACCTTACCCTAGACATTAATTGGCATAGTTGACATTGTAATCAGAACATAGACTGGTGAGTACGAAGATATAACAAATAACAAAAACGTTACTCAATGACGACTTCTAGTGTGTTCATGCATGGTCCGACATAATGTAAAACAATAATTGATTTTGTTTAACAATGTGACAGGCATGTCGGTTGGGGTTAGGACAAAAATGGAAATATTATTTACGTGGAATTTACTGCCTTAGACAGACTGGAAAATATGAACAATATGTCTGTGCTGGGCACGGAATAAGGCTGAGAGTGTGTGGGGCGATTCAAACCACTGTTTTATTGGCCCAATTCATACTATCTTTGTTTTATATAAAAAAAAATGGTTATAAGCTGGTAATGAAATCAAGGATTTCCATGGAAAGCTGGATAACTGCAATCTCCGATGTGGAATTCATTCAACCAAGTAAAATAAGACAATAAACACGTTAGTCCATATTTTTAAAAAGGTGAAATAAGCTGTACTCCAATTTTTGCATTCACCAAAGTAAAAAAACAATAACATAATTTGTAAAACAATAATTATACGTTAGTTCATATCTAAAAAAAGTGAAATAACCTGTACTCTAGCTCTGAAATGAGCAGGCAAATTGACTTAAAACCGAAGCTTGTACTCTAGTAGAAATAGTAATTTTGAAAAAGAAATCTCACTCTCCATCCTGTTCATCTTCACGTATCGCTGGCACGCTGCTTAGTGAACAGGCCCCTGACCGGGGACGGACCCACACGTCTTCATCTGACGGTAACACACGCGGGCACTCCGGCCATTAGCTCGTCTTAGGCCGCCATGTGTTCAACACCTAACTAAGCATCAAGTCATTGATTAAGTCAGTGACTGATTGGCTGAGAGTCTGCCTGATTGGCTGACATAGTAGGCATGTTGGTACCTGTTGAATTCACCCATACCTCAGAAGCTCCTGAGCTACTTCGTCGGTCGATACGTACTTCACTTACTCGCACTTTTCCTTTTACCCAAATCTTTGATTTCGTTATGGAATGTGCGATGCCTACTTTAGTCAATTAAATTGTACTTGTACCACAAACACCCCTGCCACCCGGACTGGTCTTTTACCACCTATAACCATTACTTCCTTAACACTTTCAGTCCGACCCCCTAGAAGGATGCCCACATGCCAAGTCCAACAGATATGTAGCAATATACCCGCAGGGGATGATGCCCTTATGGCAATGGTACCGAAAGTTATTCAACAGGTGCATTTGATATGTATTTTCTTAGTTACATATGGAACACTCACATTGAATAATGATGCCTATAGTGTTTTTCAATTATTTGGAAAAATATAAGAAAGTCTATGAATTTTGTCATATAGAATACCTTTTTTAGTAATGGCCTCAATAATGCCTGGAGGCATTCCTCTTCCCCTGCATGGGATTACCTCAAGGCATTCATCGTCCCCTGCCTGGGAGTGCCTCAATGCATTACTCGGACTGATAGGGTTAAGACCTTTACTGCCCGTGCCTATCGCTAGAATACCGGGTTATCTTTTGGGCCTAGGTGAAGAAAACCAGCCATACTGACGGCTGACACCCACGGCCTCTTTATTTGATGTATCGATCAATGTGCAGAATTTATGGAAGTTATGTAACTTTGCATCAATAAAGAAATAAGTGAGAGGAAAAAAAATTGAAGTCCATCCAACTTAATTTGCTTATAGGCAGGTGCCAAATGACTGAAGAACCTGCATATAATCATGAAAATATGCTCATGGATTTAAACCACTTGTTAGAGCGTGCTGGCACGCCTCTATACGGTTAATTGGGGTCAAGTAGACTTCCAGCCTACTGCAAAAACACTATTCCCTCACTATCTGTGTGCTACTCACTATGGTATTGGTAAAGGAGCAGAGTGCCAGGGTCTCAGGGTCTTAGAGGTATGCCCAGCTGACCATGATAAATCACTTGAGACCGAAATACTACTGATTGACATGCTTGGATCCTAGACTCAGGCAGTAATAGAAAAATGGAAAAATGAATTTCTTTGAAAAATTAGGAAGGAAGATATTCCAACCAACTCGGCGTTGGGCCGTATCCGGCTTTTATGTAACACATTGATTATAAGACATCTCTTCACCGACATGTTTCGGACTGTTTCAGTCCTTCATCAGGGTGTCATTCTTTGAAAAAGGTGGAAAGCTTAAATTTATAGCTGTATTCAACATTTCCCCCAATATTCTTCCAAAACTCCATCCTTAGGTAAGACTTCTTTATCTCACCCTGGTACAAGTTTAGCCATAAGAATAACGATAGAAAAAAATACCCAACGAACACCGCGGTAAAGTGACAATACTACGCCAAGGTCGTGGTCGAGGGAATATATGATGACGTCTTACGCTATTAACCAAGTAATTTGAATTATTCTGATATTGTGATCCTATTTAGTGTCAGTGAAAGGG
The DNA here is from genome assembly GCA_950022655.1 of Alentia gelatinosa. Taxonomy (NCBI): domain Eukaryota; kingdom Metazoa; phylum Annelida; class Polychaeta; order Phyllodocida; family Polynoidae; genus Alentia; species Alentia gelatinosa. The sequence continues at coordinate 107,828,379 of OX465579.1, forward strand.
GTGAGATAAATCCTATACTATCACGACATTACTCATCATTTTTCTCTTTGCGTATATTTATGCTATGCTACGTGTTTGAGTGGCTATGTATTTGTGTATTGTTCATGGAAGACCTGCCAACTGGCAGAATGAATAAAAATTAAAAAAAAAAAAAATCCAGAACCGCACTCCAATCGGAAAGATACACAGTACTCTATTCGGCTTCACCTCGACTTCACCTCGGTGACGAATACGGCCCATCCAAACTGGTGGAGAATTGTGTATTTATACGATTCTCGATGCAGTTCTATATAAATCCCGTCACCATCCAGTTACATGTGATAAACTACTATTAACTACACCTCCCTGCCCAGAGCTGCACCTTGTATCCGGCCATACATCACAATGTCAACCTATAGCTTACCACGTAGACCTACAAATCCCTGCCAAGCCCTACAACTACGCCTATACAACGCCCCTCCCACAAACAAAGCTTACGACCTTGTAACACTCGCCAGCTCTCGTCCCTGCACCGGCACCCCCAGACACACCCATCACCTTTATAGTGCGCCGCCGAGGCAGGCTCTGCAGGTAGGCCGGCAACAGTAGCTGTCAAATTAGCGGGCTCGGTGATAGAGGTGCCTCGCTGCAGCTTCGTGATATGCGTCCCACGCCTAGCCCTTCCCAGTGAAGGCGCATAACATGGATGACATCAAACTAGCCGCTGACGGTAATCACAGCTGGGCTTTTTACCGCTTAATCGTCGGTTAGTCAAAGGCGTTGACAGGTAACTCACGTTTTGGGCCATTTATCTTGTAGCTCTAACCAGGTCTTTTTGCCGACCATCCATCCTAGGCCGGGGAAGAAGTCTGTTCTGTATAACAATTCTGAAAAATAAAAATGATGAAAACACATTTAATGTTAGAATGCACGATAATGTTCTCTATACTCATTGTAACGTTCAGAATAAACATTCAAATGCCTTTTATTTCTAATAGCAACGTCACTGTCTGTCCTATTGTTATATCATGAATAACTAGATATATCTGAATGCAAATGAAAATCTGTTCGTCTTCATGAGATTAAATTAATGGTAATAGGCTGCAATGAAATAAACTATTCATGTAAAGAATTATATACAAAGATTTGATTATATCAGTCCGTGCACACTTTAATTGCTGGGAATATTATCAGGATTTAATAAGATAGAATTACTCTTGAGGATTAATTCAACAATTTCCCAATGAGAATACACGATAATTCACTCGATTAGAGATATAGATATACAAACACAAAAGGGGAAGAACAAATATAATATATCTTAAGAATCACACTACAGTTGAGAAATGTTCTTCGATAAAGCTCCGGCATTTAGAAGAGTGATAAGTTTTTAAAACAAGACTCAACGAATTTCGAAGTCATGGAAATGTGACATGGTACAATTACAGCATATACAAGCGTATTTCTAAACTGACATTTGCAATATGTTATCTGATAATCAGTGATACTGCCATCCAGTAAAACTTCTAATACCCAGTCCGAGTCTCAAATAACAGAAGGAAACTTGACCCTCAGTACTGTATCGCGTATTTATTACTGGTGCAGTTCATATGACGTTGTATGAGCTGTCGGATATTTCTCCATGTCATTCTATAGGTGAGCTGCTCTCTCCACATTGCGCACTGTCACGCAAAAACGATGCAGTTATAAAATCACAGACGCTTATTATATGGGAAAGGACAGAAGAACACGTGAGTGGATAACTAGATGCCATACACGGTTCGTTGAATAGAAAGATTACATTATCGGAATCTGCTAGATGAAATATCATTGTCAGAATAATATGTCTACTTCTATATAATGTATGGGTTTACATATTCATCCTACTCCTAATAAAAAAAACGCCATAGGCTTAACATCGGGTGAAAGTATTTGGGCGAGCGTGCAGTAAAGTGTTATTTATTGCACGGGGGTAATAAATGAATCATTGGAGACAGGATAGGATAAATACTAAACTGAACTCGAGTTAGTAGTGTTAGTGTATACTGCACTCCGGTCAGGTCTGCTTCTCACAACGCTCGGCTAACGCCTCGCGCAGTAATTCGCGACCTGCCCATCGTGCAATACACATCAACACTACCAACTCCCGTTCAGTTTCTACTAAGTATTCAGGGATTAAAGTCGGGAAATTTACAACCCTTAAATAAATAACGTCAAACTCTACAGGAGATGACACTCTAACATTGCGGTGCTGTCAGTGTGTAGTAACTATCGCAATTCCATCATTGGTCGGCAAACTTGTATCCCCTGGTACTTTTTGTCCGATAGGCTTGAGATTGTGAACTCGTTCTCCACGCACCTACGAGTATTGCAGTTTGTGGTCTATATCCTGTGTGTCATCCATTCCTTTTGTATATACAGGGGTGAGATAACTACAGAAATCAACTCGTTTTAGTCAAAGTCCTTGTTCTCTGACTCGTTAGAATGCTACGAGATATTCACTCCGCATCAAACTCTTTGAGAACGACGACTTTGACTAAAACCTGTTGGGTTCTTCTTTAGTACAGCAGCTAATTTTATTACCTGCATTTTATGTTCTATGATACTATCAATGGTCTAATATAACGATAATAAAAGTCCATTTTCTTTTATGCTTATGGGTGCAATATAAACGGATGTACAAAATCTCATCTGAGAAAGCAGTATCACGCGATACGCGTCAAACACGTGCTGATAAAACGCAAACACCTGCGTGTCATCGTATCGACCTACGCGTACATAAATCCAATCAACCCGCCTACAAATGGAAGAATTAGTCCCGGATACAGGCCTGGGCCATGCATCAATGATAACGAGGGGGCACCGCAATCCATAACGAGGGTATGCGACCGGATGGGACGTCAGGCGCCATGCCTCATCATTGACCCCCGCCTGACCCCCAAGTGATTTTCTATCGGGTCCTACCGGCTTTGAAATATTCATATTTTCATTACACTTTCCACCCCGCATTCATGAATTTCCAAAGCAAGGGTTAATTCAATCCCATATCCTACCTACTGGTGTCAGTTTCTGACAACTTGATACTTGCAAAACACCAGCCAAATGCTTCGCAGTTTCTACAAAATAATGTTAGTGTTATGGAGAAGACGTCCTAATAGTTGGCCGAATGTGGCCGCGAATGAGACGTGGATTTTTTTCTCAGAAAGGTTTCATGTTGAACTTAATACGAGACTTTTATTGCAACTCCACACACGAAAACATCAAGTAAGAATCTGAAAGAAACGGCGACCTCGTCAAATTTCATGCTCAATTAGGAGATGCCGATTATTTAAAACATTAAGTTTTGAAATGCAACGTGGCCCTTCAATGCTCATTTCTGAAATAAACGAAAGGCCCGATCTAGTTCTTTTGTTACAATAAAAGTTAAATGATTGAAACGTCGACTGCAGAATGATTGCTTAGCATGAAATTGGAAAAGTGTTTGGTTCTTCTGTCCAGGGTAACTTTAAGAGCAAGGTATGTACATGTACATACTCTGACTTGAAATCCTGACTCTGGCAGGTGGATGCTATATTAAACGTGAGTTTGGTCCAACATGCTGGATGTCATCGGGACCTCTACGATTGACGTTTTCAATCGCAGTCTATCGTGAGGTGTCGTGACGAAATCGCAGAAACCTGTTCCACCTACCACGATTTTTACTGACCTCACGATAGAATCGGTATGGTGTCGGGAAGGCAATCGTAAGGCCTATCGGGGCAAGAATCGTGGTAGGTGGGGCCAGGGCATAAAGCAGAGCGGGCAGCAAAAGGCCTGTCCACACTGTGCGACTGGGGGGCTTGCGAGTGGCTACCCTTAGACTGAGAGTGGCAGTACCGCGCTTGAAACTGGACGTTCCCAATTCGGACATCAAATCGTAGGCTACGCTCAAATTTGTGTGTGAACTATCCCACTTGCTTGTCCTTGAATACTTTCAGTGAGTCGAGCTCTTTTATCTCTGTTGGTAGGTAATTCCATCGTTTAGAGCTTTGGCACTTCACGCTTCTTTTATATGACTCACAGTTAGGTTTTGTTAATAACTCATACTCATGCAAATGTTTATACATACATATTTTCAGATATGCGTCCCTTAACACAAACTGTACATCCGGGCTTTTAGACCTCATCACGACTATGCACTCTGGTGGCAGGGACATGCACTAAAGGCCTGATTCATTTGCGCCGATTTCACTCCCGATGTGGTCCAGATGTACTCCAGTCTTGGTGCTGACGCCCAAATATCCTGTTCCATTGCGCCGATGGCCTCCAGACAGACACTAGACAGAGGCCAGTTATGGTGCCAGGGCTGAACTTGAAGTACATCTGGACCACATCGGGAGAGAAATCGGCGCAATGGAATAGAGCCTTAAACCCGTCAGATTCACGAAGGGGAAGAACAAAGCGGGCACGCACCGTAGACGAGGCACCGGGCCATCCTAACCTGCTCACCAAACAGACCACCCAACAGAGCCATTAGCGATCAATCAACATGAGCAGCTCACTTTAAAGCAGCGCTCATTTACCAAAGTAGTGTTCAGCTTCCAATTGTCACTTCAGATCCTCCTCTGACTAACCTAACCAGTTATTGGCAGGCTGGTGGATCCACTGGCCTAGAAGTTGGGAGAGTAGGTGAGCAGCTCAGAGCAGCTCAGAGCAGGAGGGGACTTGGATGGCTGCCCGGATTCACGCCTCGGTGTGCGGAGACTGTATGCAGAGGCATCGCCTGCCAACAGGCTAGGGAAACGAGGCAGTAAAGAGTGTACTTCCCTTAAGTCCCGTTATCACTGTGCGACTAGAGGACTTGAAACTAGCGGTATTTGTTTGTTTGATTTGATTTTACATCCAGTCAACCATTATAGGTCCTTTCCAGACTTTCTCAAGGTTCTTTTACACCACTAGGGTGGTGATCGAATCTATGTGATGAATTCAGGTAGAAACCTCACCCCTACACATTTACCGAGGTGAGAGTTCTTTTACTTCCCACACCACATAGACATGGTATGAGAAGGATGGCCTTTGTTATAGCAGGAAATCTACCACTGCTGTGGGTGGGACTCGAACCCACAAAGTCTTACAACCTTGGGGTCACAAATCCGGTGCTCTAACCACTGAGCTAACTCCCCACCCCCAAACTAGCGGTACCTAGCTGGAGACTGGATGTTCCAAACTATGAGTGTGGACCACTGCCCCTGCGACTGGAAAGATTGCGACTAAAATAATTGCTACGCTCAGTCGGCGACTAGCGGTACCCAATATCAAACATGTTTGATATTCAAAATACATGCGACTGGGCGTACCTGAGGTACCTCTGGTCGACGGCTAGAGGTACCTGGTACGTGGAGGTCACACTGTATGCTTTGTGGCCCTAGGCGCTCGACGGTACCGACAGTCTGCGACTGGGAGTATCTAGGTACCTCCAGTGGCACATTGTTAACTGGGATTTACACCAAGTGTAGATAATTGGACACAAGCTGGGGTTAGGCAAGTAACCCAACCAATTCTTAATGAAGCCTCCCCTTGGGATCTCTTGTGTTGTTTGTGTGTTGGTTTGGGTAGTTTATAATCCAATTTTTCAAATAGACCTACTTTGGATGGTTGGTAATCGAATTTATGAGATGAATTTAGGTAGAAAACTCAGCCTAGCTCATTTACTGAGGTGAAAGTTGCTTGAAAGCCTACACCACATAGACATGGTATGAGAACGACAGGCCTTTGATACAGCAGTAATTCTACCACTTCTCAGGATGAAGAAGAAATGTGGCTGCAGTGGGATTCAAACCAAAGAAGTCCCACAACCTTGGGGTTACAGTCCAGTGCCTTAACCACTGAGCTAACTCCCAATCATCTGCCCTTGTGACAAAGTATGATGCAAGCATAGCTCTGTAGCATATTCCCTAGGATGCTGACTTCCCCATTGTTTATAAAGGGCCTATATATATATATATATATATACGTCAGGCTTTAAAGGCATTGTGGTCTGTTGCAACGGCTGAGGCAATAGAGATTTCCATGATGTAGGTCAACGCATTACCGTTACTTATAAAAAAACAACTAAGCAGCAACTTTAAAAGGTTTTTTTGACCTAAAGGACTCACAATGAAGTTATCTAACTTTAACGAAAAGAAAAAAATGCGGAAGAAATCCATTACCGTTTCGCCACTACGACCTTCTCTGACTGAGATAAGAGGTGATACATTTTTAATCCCGTCCATTTGCCTCCAAATACCCAATGGGACATCCTGAAATAATAACTAGAACTGGGGAAAAACTCCCCAGGCCTAAAATGAGTTCTGTCTGTACGGCAGATTAGGGAAATACTATGTTAGGAGCAACTGAAACAGTGAAGAACGTGAGATATATTAGAAGTCGTGTAAATTTTATAGCGGGACTGTTCTATTGGTACACTGCAGACAATCCTCAGTAGATTTATGAAACTGGTGAGGGTTAACCAGCCACTTGACTCTGATGTGAGGGAACCGTGTTTATGGCTGGCATGCTACCATACTCTCTGTCAGCCTTACTCTATAGAGGTGATGTAACTATGAGAAGTATTACATCGTAAAACGTCAATCTTATTATGGAAAAAGGACATTTTTTAGACACTCTGGAAACGGATCATTATCCGAAACCAGACCCCTAATAATTTGGAATTATTATGAAGTAGAGGCTTCTGTAAGAAGTATAGGAATGGTCCCTAAGTGAGGATCCGTATAGGACACATAGCTTTTGTGCTATGGAGGCGGCCATCTTGCCCCCCGACGCCATCTAAAACACCATGTTGTAGGACCAATTATCAATGGATTTTATAAGAAATATTATTTGGGGCTTGCCATGGTGGAATTTTAGCCTCGTCTCAATATGATCTGATAACAGTTGTTGCTCCCCAACTACATTGGTGCTATCTTACAATTTCCTAGCGGATGATGGCAGAACTAGCGATCACTCTGGGCCCTATACCTAGTTTCTCTCAGAGAAGGAGTAGGGCAGGCTGATACCCAATCCACAAACACATATTCTCAGGCTACTTTGACCTGGAAATCTCATTATTTATCTAATTCAACACCTAATCACCTCAATCAGTGATTTTTCATTCCACGACTATGATTTCCTATGAAATCCAAACAGTGAAACTGCGTTATAACTCTTTATTCTAAGAATAAGCTAACCCAAAGGTTCGGCAGTACTATAAATAACCTTCGAGCTTGATTCTCGAATTATGAAATTAAGATTTTCAAGACGTGGCAGAACACACCTCGGTGACAAGCCGAAAAAGATTCTGTGGGCCATACAAAAGAGAGAAGTTTTCAAATTATGAAATTATAGGGCACAGAGTGATGGCTAGTTCTGCCATCATCCGCTAGGATATTGCATTGTAGTTGGGGGACAACCACTATAATCTGCTGTTATAACCTATAGATAATTGTGAGACGAGTCTAAAACCTATGACATGCCAAAACAAATATTTTTTAGTAAACTCCGTTGATAAATGGACCAGCCATCTGCCCTTTCTTTTGGCGTCGGGGTCAAGATGACCGCTTCCATAACACAATGGCTATGTGCCCTATAGGTTTTGTATGAAAAAGAACCTTCCAATTCAAGACTCGTACGCAGTCAAAAGATTTATTTGCCAGTTATTCTCGTATAATGTCGTTTATTCCATGGTAGTCTATGGTTCCTCCCACATGTCTATGCGTTCCAGCTATTCCATGTTAACATGTAAAATCATACCATTTGCACTCTGTTGTTTTTAAGGTTTTTTTATTTATACTGGAGACAACTGTTTATAGGCCAGGGTAGCCTATCTTCCACCGACTCCAGTCAGACTGTTCCTTGAAAACGACCTTGTCTAGACTATCGACCTAAAGGTGTCATTTTTCATCTCGGAATAAAATTCTTACAGAATTTGAGAACTGACAGTCAGGGCCACACTGTCTCGTGTGGGCAATCAATGGCAGGACAGAGATAACTTACCTGGGTCGTCGGCCACCATGTTGCCCTTTCCGTTGTCGTTCCACGCAGAAACGCACCACAAGGAAGGGTCGGACCGCAGGATTGGGTAGGTGGCCGCAAAGTACTCAAAGAAATCGGGAGAAACGTCTAGGTCATCTGCAATAATAAAGTAGGCAGACAGGTTTCAGGTAACGCAGACTTTACCTACATATTCAAACCAGCCTAACTGACGGCTGACACCTACGGCCTCTTTATAGAGTGCTACATACTCTGTACTCTGGTTTTAGTTAGTTGTAACGAGCTACGTATGAAGAACATACCTATTCACAATCGCCTTATTCACATCATGCTATATAAACCCATTCACAATTCACCCTAAAGATATTGCAGTATATGAAATGTGTCATATTGACTTAAATATGAGGAACAGATTGTACATATATTCAATATATTAAAAGGTCGTCTTGCATGGAATCCCAATGTGCCTACATTGAACACAATGTAGATTGTAAAAATACAATTTCATCAGGATTACCTCAATGATGATGGGAGAAGACTGTATGCTAAAAGATACAGTATAAAAGACCTTTGACTAGATTGGCCTATGCACAATTCTTTGCAGGACAAAACATTTCCCCAGCATAACTTTCATCTGGTAATAATATGGAAATAATAGAACTCAGACAATAGCTATGCTGTAAAGCTTTAGATTTTTTTTTTCATACTTCATTGTCCTTGGGACAGTGGCATTGCTTTCTATGAACTTAGATAAGCACAGAAAATCTATAAAGGTTCTTTAACGTCAACAGAAACGCCAAACAGCAAATACGTAGACATCCACGATAAACCGTCACAATGGTGTCCATAATCGTGTTCTATGCCCTCACTTCCAAAGCACCCCGGACATTATCTAGGAATTAATAGTTTTACATGTGATGAATTTAAATAGGTTCCTTATAATAGGGAAATCAGTTAGGGTCAGGAAAAAAGTGGAAATTCTTTGCATGTGGAATATGCTTCCTCCTGGAGACCGAGAAAAAGTGGAAAACATTTCGGTGTCGGCCATAGAGTGGGGCTGAGTGTGTGTTGGTAGGCTCAAGCCATGGTTTTATCAGTATTAATTAAGAACAATTGATAGCATCTTCGTTTTATAGTAATAAAAACTATTTCATATACTAAAAATAAGAAAAGTGGATTTCTGTAGAAGAAATTGATCTCTGTTATAACATCAACAGATGTACAGAGTGCAAAGTTCATATACATGTATTCATAATTAACCCTTCATCATAAATGTGCATTTTCACATCGTCCAGATACTATCCACATTTTTACAAGTAGTAGCAGTAAACTGGAAAACAGCCTCGATATAGATATAGCCCTGGGAATATACCCCATTAAATAGCATTTACCACCCAGGGTCGGATGCATGGCTTACAACGTATCGTGTTATTCATACATCTCACCAGTTCGCTGAACCAGCATAGAAATGCGGAGAATATAAACTAGAGTGTGTGTTTTGTATGAGAAAGCAGCATTGCTAGTTTCTCTCTCTCTGATATCTCTGTCAGAGAATTAATGTCGAGGTCCCTGCCTATAAATATACTTAGCGAATCTGAAACGCACAGGCATGCACTGAATCACCAAGTAACAAACGCAAGATGCTTCAAAGCTGAATGGATTCGGTTAAAATAGATAAGAATACTAATAGCCTCACCAAAAGTATCTCAAATGCGACAGCCATGCTGTTCCTATCAATAGCCCCCTCGCTCGTGTAATTTGAGGAATGGGGATTAAATTCAGTCGCTCATGTCTCTAATTTTCAGGAAACTCACCGACTTTGCTATCTTTGTCTCGGCCGGCCTACAAAGCGACATAATGAACAGAATTATGAGGAAACTTTCCGCCTTAAAGCTGGACTTTTTAACCGGTTCTCCCTCCTTAAGTGCGTCGACGCACTGGCGCTAACTAGTACGGCGGGAAAAGCGGGCGTGGGAACGACTGGCATTACCCAGTGAATTAAATGTGTTGCGAGCCAAAGTCAACCACCCACCCACCCCCCTCTACCCTACCCGTGCTTTTGATGCTCCCACAACCCACCCTCAACCACCCACTGTAGATAAAATGCAGAGACATGTGCCAACACAGAATTCCACATGGTGATATGAGAGTGCGATACCTCCGTTTATCCTACCCCTCATATAAAGCTCCATAGATTTAACATGGTGTGAGTATATGCCACGGTTATGCCATAAAATATGTATATGCCACTGGTGATATATGAAGTTAAAAGATGTGATAGGGTAGGATAAAATCTAAACATCACTCAATTCCATATAAGTGTTTACATGACGTTCATTGTCATCCACTACAGATTTCACTCAGCTCCACTTCGTGATATCATTCCGCGAAGACATTTCAAGCCATAAAAACAATCATGTAAAATTTCGTGATGTTTCATGATATTATCTTAGCCTAGTATAAACGTCCATAGGCTTAACATTAGGAACTTGTACTCAACAGGCTTGTGACTACTGTGACTCATACTCAATGGGTGATAAACAGATAAATATTTCCAGGCGACAATAAAATCAGTAAAATATTCGTGTTTGATCTGAGTCCACGTTCGCCATCTCGTTTAGAGCTCTTCGGAACTTTCACGCAGCTATCGCCTCGTTCATATTACAACGCACTCCAAACTCAATGGCGAACAGGGGCACAGACCAAACACTACTCAATTTCTTTCTTAGTAACACAAATCCCATAGGAGGGACGCGTTTTGCTCCTTCATTATACCATTGTGTGGAGCGTTTAAATGCTATGCCGCCCATCAACAGGGGCCGACACACTCTCCCTCCTCGCACCATACCCCTCGCCCACCCCTCCTCAACTTCCTCAAATGCAATTCCCTTCCACGGTGATTAGTGAAGAAGGCGTGTCCTGCCGCCTGGCAAGCAGGGTGAGAACTACAAGGCAGACCTCTCATCGAGTTCTGCATCACGGCCCTTATCCCTCTCAACTCTGGACTCGAGAGTTTGACAACTACAGAAAAGATCCCATTGGAAGAAAAAAAACACTTCTCTCAGTCGACCGTCTTCAAGCCTGCCCCCTACCACCCGAAAATGGACTTGGATTCCATGTCACTTAGAAAGATGGATGTTTCATCTTTTTGCTCCCAAAGCATCGTTTACAGGAATAATTCTAGGGGCAAAGCGGCGGGAAGCATTACATTTCCCTGACGGCTGGATCCCGTCTTACAGTTACAAATACCCACCGTACACATCCCCAGGAGAATCAGGCAAACTGATCTAAATGAAGACGAATTCCAAGACCAGTGAATGGAAAGCTCCTCCTCTTAAGCAGCCCTGTTCATCAGTCATAGTACATTCAGTGACAATTTTTTAAGCTTGAGCATGCTGTCACATTGCAACATAAGTTGAACAAAGTCAAGGTGGCAGCACTTACCTTCTACAACAATGACTGCATCATATTTCAACTTGTGAAAAATCTGATTGAGTGCCCATTTGTAATGACGGGCAATTTTGTAGTATCCTTGGAATTTTCTCTGTGGCCAAGGCAGCGGTATATCAGTCAAGTCCGGATGCTGCAAGAAAGTTTATATTTTTTAATTAACGGCAGGATAATCATCGACAGAGCGTGCAGTTGGTAGCATGGCATTTAATTTAGCAGTTTTCCGTGTCTTCTGTGGCTAACAATTATCTGCTTGATACCATAAAAAACGAAGAAAATAAAGGAACGTGTAAGGAAGGAATGTGTGGGAAATTCCCAGAACCTGGGAACATGATTAATATATCAACTATAAGTCTCACTTCCATAAGTACCATTATAGTACCACATAAGGCCTACCTTGAAAGTGACCAAAACTCATCAAATTCAAACTGTTGCATATATATAAAAAAAACACCACATTTTGATAAAGAAAATACGGCGCATGATGTACGTACCTGTATCAACTTGACATGCGGGGCGTAGGACTTGATGACCTCGGCCGTGGCCCCATGGCCGCAGTCTTGTGACACAACGATCGGGAACCTCTCACTGGATGGACGGTACCTGCAGAACGATAACAGTAACGACGTTAACACCAGGCAAAGGTCGACACATGGGCCTCTTAGGTACAACCATGTTCTTGGTCCTGACTTCAAATCACTTTAGGCTAAGATTGAAGAACATGATATGAACGGCATTATGTGTAGCAGACTTAAGAAGAAACCAACAAGATTTCGTCTAAGTCATCGTTCTCCATATGTTTGACGAAGAGCGATATGAACAATGCGTAGCCGAGTGAATATCGCGTAGTGTTTAAAAGAGTTGGAGATGAATGATTTGGACCAAAACAAGTTGCTTTCTGTATTTATCTCACCCATGTACACACTAAAAGAACGAATGGCACACTGGACAAGTGGCGTCATAGACCATGGAGAACGGACTGCAATACTCATAGAGGCAAGGAGAACGAGTTACCAATGTTAATCCTTTAGAACAAAAATACCAGGAGTGATATAAAAAAACAATTATCTATCATTATATACCTCTGGCCGTATCTACTATGTATACCACTCACTCCTACACATGTTGTGTTTATTACTGTACGTCACATCACACCAATAGAAGGTAACATTTCACCATTTTAAGGTATGTGATAATACGAAAACAGCCTGACTGTAGTTATATGCTGAAATACTTAAGAAAAATTGTCAATATGATTGTCCCAATACCTTTGGTATCGGGATAATCTAATCAACAAATATACCTCATATATTCGACGTGCAACTACAGATAAACTGTTATCGTATACTATACCATTTATTTATGTCCTAATTGAGGGAAGTAAACCATGTTTGGGCGTTGCTAATTACAATACAATATCCTTTTCTATGACGTTGGCTGCAGGAACCCGGTACCTTAATAAAGGCAGAAAATTCACCAAATAGAATATTCTATTGGAAATAGATTAGACGTTAAATATACAGTTAATAAAAACTCGATTAAGTACAGGGTTGTAATATGTCCTTTTCGATAAACCTCGTCATTTTTAGCACTTGAATGACCAGACCTTTTATTGTTAGTATGACTGAGTATCCCTCCTGACATTCACATTTTGTTCCAATAGTCTGACTGTCAGAAATACAGGCCAGAACAGTGGAGCGATAAGTTCATAAGGGGGACACTGAGAATACATCGACAAGCCTTTCATCATGGAAAATGTCAAATGGTAAATAAACATGTCAGCGTAGACTTTCTCTTTCATTTTATATCCTACATTAATATTAGAAATCCATCGTTTTTTGCCGCGTGTGGGAAAACCTTATTTTACGACAAGACCCCTGCGTTTCATGCTAAAATCGGAAATGATTCACTGCTCCGGAAGCTGACCCCTCCACTTATGTAGCACATGGTTTCCGCTACGACTACGCATCCGTCAATGGCAAAATGCACACTGATGGCACTTTCCGCTGCCATGTACTACTTGGGTAGGCATGTGTACCGGGGGTGGGGGTGGGACGATGAAAGAGGGGTAGCCGTTTGCAAAACATGCCTTAAAGGCATATCGGAAAATTTCCCTGAAAAATTAAAACCCATGCCAGTTTAAATTTGAAGATATGCATTGCCTATATACATTTATTTTCACCGACTGGGTTAAGTGAAATTAGGTAAACCTTTTACAAAATATTTTACTCATTTGGTATTATAATATGCCTCAGAGAACCAATTCGAATGGATAACTGTTTTTATCATTCAGATAATATAAAGTGGCCATAGAAAACGCATAGGGAGTGTGTATAGAATACCTGGCGCATTCTGATATGTTGTATGTTCCGGGTGGCACATACTGAAAAATAGTGCATATGGAAAAATAGTGCAGAACTAAAACAAACTAGTATAGAAATGCCACTTGTCCAAAAAAGGTGGATAATGAATACTGTTTCAGATATAAGCGGTTGTATGCACCATGGAGTTAACTCTACGCAATATTCTGGCATACACTCGTGTATTACTACGGGTCAATTCCTCGAAGCATACAGCCGCTTGTATCTGAAACCAATCAATATCGTGGCGCCACTGCGAATTGTAGGATATGCCTTTAAAAGAACTGGATATCACAGGGGCAAAACACAAGCGGGGCGGGTTCGCCAGAGAAAAGCGGCTACCGTGAGACACGCGATGGTCTCTCTCTACACGACAAGTGGCATTATTGTCAGGCTCCGGTTGCCGTGGCATTACCATGACAACGGAGGGGGCTAATGACCGGTCGGGTTAGCGTGGCGCGGCCCCCCGAGCTGTTCCGAGCTGCTCCCGTCAACAGGCGACTCACTCCCTGCAAATGGCCTGCTTCCCCTCTGTGACTACTCCACTCCCCTCTCCACCCGTGTCTTTTTCTCGGCTGGCTGGCTATTCGCGATCTCTCACAGGTTTCCTATTTAATCATTGCCCTCTCTCTCTCTCCCTCTCTGACATGTGTCGTCCTACATGCCAATAATCCAGTCTTTGACAAATCTGATTCTCTTTCGTGAAGATCTGTATGCAGACAGTGGCAGCCCCAGCTTACGATGATTCTGTGCTACCGAACTCTATTGAAATGCTATTGGTTTGATGGTTGGATTTAAGGTCCAGTTAACCATTGCAGGTTCTTACCAGACTTTCTCAAGGTTCCTTTTACACCACAAGGTTGGTGATCGAATCTTTGTGATGAATTTAGGTAGAAATCTCACCCCTACACATTTACCGAGGTGAGAGATCTTTTACTTCCGCTAAGCCACAACTAGCTCTCTATACCTGAACAGCTTCATACCTTTCAACAAGCTTTGTTCAATACCTGATCACTGCTGTTCTAATCCCATAGTGGCTCCAATACTATAGAGGAAACCTGTGATAGTTTATGGTGAGAGCTCAAATCCCATCGGTTTGAATCGCGTAGTAATTCACAAGGCGAAGCCGCGTGAATTATGTAGCGATTCAAACGCGATGGGATCGAGCTCTGACCGTAAACTCGAATAGGTTTCTGAATCATATTGAACAATTGGCTAATATTTTGTATGTGACATAATCCCCCAATGAGTATTTTTTTCTAAATACTCCATGGGTATTGAGTACGAATTCCCAATGTTAGGACTATGGGGTGGGGAAAATACAAGGGGTGAGATACAGATCCAAAATGAATTACGATCCCCGATAGACCTTATGTCCCCACCTACACCAATGTCATAATCTAGATGCTTTCTCTCAAAGGGATTATGTTTCCCTTTTCAGAGATGTCAGTTGGAGTCATGAAGAAAAGAGGTAAATATTTTCCATGAGGAATTTACCGCCTCAGAGAGACTTAAAAAGACATGGAAAACACATCCTTATGGGCCATGAAATGGGGCTGGTAACCACAGTTTATTGGTGTGAATGGGGCCCAATTTATTCTCTCTTTGTTTTACACAAGAAACACGAACTCTATAAACTGAAAATGAAAGCAAGGATTTCCGAATCCTTGGAAAAGATAAGCGGTCGTATGCCATGAGGAATTGACGCGTAGTAATATAGGTGTACAATAAGGACACCAATAATTATTTGCTCTGTTCAGCCAGCCTTAGTGTCCTACTATATTTTATTACCTTCTTACAGGGATGTCAATAAAGGGTCTAGAAAAATGTTGGAACGTTTCTACTATATCAAATCACTTTCGTGTTTATTGGTAATGATGACTACATTTGAATCGACATTTTGCATTTACTTTCGCTCACATGAGTTGTCTGTCATTTTTTGGAAAGATGAACTTGGTTCAAGTACAACTGATTTTTAGAAAATATGATCATTAGAATCAAGGAATAACGAAAGTTCAACCTTCATAATGTAAAGATTGACACCCATATCGAATGTGTTCATCACCCTCACTACACTACAATAACACTATTGTTGTTGTTCTTGTTGTTTGGGTAGTTTAACATCCAATATGTTCTATTAAACTTACTTTGGGTGTGATGGTGATCGAATCTATGAGGTGAACTAGGAGTGTCTCACCCCTGCACATTTACCGAGGTGAGAGTTCTTTTAGTTCCCACACCACATAGACATGGTATGAGAAGAATCGGTCTTTGATATAGCAGTAAATCTACCACTGCTAGGAGCGAAGGAGAAGAGAGGCTGCAGTGGGACCCGAACTCACACACACACACATATATATATATATATACATATATAGTCCTACAACTTTGAGGTCCAGTGCCTTAACTACTGAGCTGACATCCCACCCCTTCAGAGGCATGCACTGTCATCCTTCCATGGTTCTCCAATGGTTTTTGCTGCTTCATGGAAACCAGGAAAACCTGGAAACTATGCCGTTGCCAGCAACGGGGTAAGGCTTAGAGTCTGTGGGCATGGGAGGTGGGGGTTCTTCATACAGTGGTGGAATGGAGAACTGTGGCCCATGGTGAACTGTTTTATTTCACATATGGAAAGGAACTTCATATACTGAAAATAAAAACCGTAATTTCCATGAAAACTTGGGAAACTGACATCCCTTTATAAACACACGAGACCTGCTCTAGAGCCCATACGCTCAGCCACTCGCGTGACGCCAAACAGTTGGGCCTAACTTTATCGATGTAAACACGATTTGCACGTTAAGGGGGTGGCGCAGTAAGCCAATGTTATTGGGAGGATGTACCTGGCAAACAAATTCATTTAGACTGACGCTTGGAGGAAAATGGAATTTGGGTAGATTTTATGGCCTTTAGAACAGGATGTAATTCGACTCCCCTGTGCCTCACTCTTCGCTCCGTTCATTATAGAATACACGTTCTTGTGTCTATTTCGTTTCAATTAGGACTCGTGCCCAATTACAGCCTCATTTCATAGTTCCCGAATACAACACCACCAACCACCACCTGCAGAATACTAAGAACAACTTCCCGATGAAATCAGATTAAAGATAAGGTAAAAATCCACTATTGTTCCTCTTTGGATAAATCATGTTGATTCAATGAAATAACTGAATAAATAACTTGCTTGTCACTGCTAACCCTTTCAGGACGCATGATGCCTGGAGGCATCACCAATGTATTGACGCATGATACCTCCAGCCTTCACTGCACTAAAGACGCATGATCCTTGAGACTCGGCCACAGGCACCTATCCTTGGATGGAGACATCTATAAAGTATATGCACTGGGGGGAGGAGGTCAAAAGCTTTTGCGTATGCCCCTTCTTTGTTGTGTCGCATACATGATAGGGACTGGAGGTGGGGGTGGGGTCCAAAATTTTGGAAATTCTGCGTACATTCTTCAAGGAAGCCCCCGAAAGGTATAATCAGTAGTAAAGTAGGAACCAAAAAGTTTTGGTTTAAGTCGTCATTCTCCAAGAGTTTGATGTGGAGTGATATGAACGAGGGGACAGGCAAGTGAATATCGCATAGCATTTCAACTGATTGGAGAACAATGTCTTTTTCCAAAACAAGTTGCTTTCTGTATTCATCTCACCCCTATACATACTAATAGTATGGACGCTACACAGGATATAGACCATGGGGAACGGACTGCAATACTTGAAGGGGTATGGAGATCGAGTTCCCAATGATAAGCCTACGAGACAGAAATACCAGGGGTGAGATAATATAAAAAAGAACGTCACGAAATTTCATTTAATTGTTTATAAGGCGTGAGTTTCCGAGGGATATCTGTAGTGGAAGACAATGAACACCATGTAAATAATCATATGAAATTCAGTGACGTTAAGATTTATCCTATCCCATCACATGTTTTTAGCCTCATATTTCATGCGTGCCATATAAATATTTCATGGCATAACCATGGCATACAGACACACCATGTTAAGTCTATGGGGATTAGATGAGGGGTAAGATACTGAGCTGTAGGTGAGCAACTCACTTGAGCAGTTGGTCGAGGTTTCGCCTGACGGTTGGGCGATTGCAGGCGATAACCAGGACAGGTAGCATCACCTTGTTGGCGTCAATTTGCGCGATGACGCCATCTCCCGTGTCGTCGACGACCGCGCCTCCAGGGCCCCGCCCCGTCGCCGGGTGCTCCAGTGGGTCCCCTGCAGGTGAGAAGAAACAACCTCAGGTGGTGGTGGCAAATACAAGTGACGGCAAAAAATCTGGTAATCCGAAAACAGTTCAATTCTTATTGGTTGTATGGCCCCATAAACACTACAAAACGCCCAACTTCATTAAGGATAGGCTACTTTTATTGCAAACAAGTGGAATAATTTTTTCTATCTGTTTTAGGTTTGTTTAGTAACAGGATGCTTAATCATGGATAGGTTTTAGCGTGCAATGTTAAAAGAATGGAAATATTTTTCCGTCACCAGATGAAACATTTCATCATATAGAGTGTTACAGAGAAAACATATACATGTACTTTATTTCAATAACCTTGAGCGCATAATCTTGTAGTCTACAAGGTCATGTCCTGAAAAAGAATATCATTATTTTAATTTTCCAGGACTCATTCTTCTGAATATAAAAACTATGATGCCTTTCGTGCTGTTTCATTTCGGGGTGGGTCGAATTCCGTGATTAATTCAGGTATTTTCTTATTCAATAAAGTCTGACTTTAATTGAAAACCTGTTTTGGCGTGGACTTAATTTACGAACGTAGTCATGAAAGACTCACGAATGAAATATCTCGCATTGCGTTTTAATCATTGTGTCCCTCCTTTATCATTCTTACCTTATTAGCTGGCCGGATCATGCAACAAATTGATAAAAAAAAAACTTACCGTAAAAAATGCATTAGTTTTGAAAGAAATAATTCTGGACGTCTCATTCGAAGAGGTAGTAAAACTTCCAACAATAGCCCATCCCCAGTAATGTAGATTCTGATCAATTATTTTAATCATGTCCTACTATGATAGACATGACAGACACCCATAAATGTCTCATCAACATCTAAATAACGCTCGGTCTCCAAAGACAACCACACTCGCCACGATTTTCTGCTGACTCGACAGTTCAAGGCCCTTCATCGTAGAATCATGTAGCGAATTACAAAAATCTTCCCCCATATCTCGGGTGATAAAAAACATTTAAAACAATCTCCAACAACAATCTCCCTATAAACACAAAGGTCTATGAGGATGGCGTGATATATTGAGCCCTCTTATAAATGAGTACGGTCTGAAGGGACATTTAATATCCACATAGAGAGTAAGGGGTATCCGATAAAAAGCGCCTACCTGAACACTGTCATACATCAGGAAAAGGCACTTTGCAGAAAGGCGAAGAACCCCTATGAAGTAAGTAGCAAGAGCATCTCAAGTCTCATCATATAGATGCATGTATTTTGAGATAGTCACAGCCACTGTGATGAACAGCCCCTACTATCAGGGAGCAAGGGATTGGAATAAGCTCGATAAGGAAGTTCAGTCCTGTGAATCACCACCAACATTTAAAAGACTTTTAAGTAAAATAGTAAAGTGATGGACATATGGAAATAGGATGAATTGGATGAATGGAAAACTCATTATAACCTCATTACTACTAATACTACACTTTGTGTGTCTTTACTCATCTCTCTGTACTTGCTATGTCTTATTTACTGTATGGTTACATATGATATGTGAAACAGTGTATTTGTAAAGATGACCACCTTGTGACTGAAAAACTCATGTCTATGAGAGTTACAAATAAACAACTAAAAAAAACAAAAAAACACCAGAGCCGAAATGATCAGTTCCGAGCTGCTACATAAGGGCAGAATTGCTCAAGTCTTTGATTATGAACAGTTATTAGTGAATAAAGTCCATTATAATATGTATCCTTGCCTGACAGGCTCCATGTATCCCAGCGAGAATAGGTAAGGTAGGTGGAGGGGTAGCCATAGGATGCAGGGACTGGGGGCCAGTCTAACACAAAACCTGTAGCGCTGTTTCAGACAAGGTGCAGTCCAAGTTCTTTACCTGACAATGTCCGGTTTAAAGCACGCCAGGACGGAGCTGTCACTGGGGAAGATAAGGCGAACACCCACAAGTGTTCTCTCGTGGTGGATAACATCCTGAGGTGCTCTCAATGCAGGGATGAAAGTCGGGACTGATGAAAAAGTCGGAAACAAAAACACAAAAAAACTGGGGCGTATTCGGGGGGGGGGGGGAAACGCCCCGTCCCCCCCCCCCCCCCGAATACGCCCCAGTTTTTTTTACCTGTGCTGTCAAACAAAATTTCGGCACTTGACGGAACTCTGACGGCCGCCAAAGTACCGACTGTGCCGGTTTCCCCAGCGTGTGCGTCAATGCTAACGGCCAATGGAGGTTTATACGCCGTTGGTGAGAGCCTCCTGCCAGAATTATCTGTCACTTCTTGGAATTTAGTTTTATTTTATGATTTTCATACTTTGTTAATGATCATATTTCAAGATGCAAAAATTCCTGATTTCCGACAATTGTCGGCGAACTTGCATCCCTGTCAATGAGTTGTCAAAATGAAGACATGGCTGAGGCCCTCTCTAGGAAATGACAGGGCTTTTGCTCTGTGGGTATGGGAAGTGTGCAGAAGCCCTTACCCCAAAGCCCTTTCATTGTGGATGGTGAGGGGAAGCCCTTGTACTGCCCTGCGGTTGAAATATGTCGTCGCTTGTTACAGTGGCAGTCTGCCTGGGCTTCTCATCACTGTAGACCCTTATAACGGTCACATGGTTGACAACTGTAAGAGTGTCGTTGGCGAGCTGGTAAAGTTCGTTCTGTCCCGTGTTGGTAAGGATTTATCAAAACTTCCTCATCTTGCATGGTAAGTTACAGCCCAATTCCTTGTGACATGAGCGGTTTAATATAATCATCTCATAGTAAACCATGATGGAAAATGTGTAATTCATTTTCACTACAGGGGCCAGGGATGCCAGTTGTGGTCAGAAAAAACATTGAAATATTTTCCATTGAAATACAGCCTTTATGCTTTACATACGCATTACAGTTGGGAATCAAGGGATCAAGGAAAAGCTCAAGGTTTGACTTGGGTCAGTGGGAAGGTTCAGTGGGGGATCATGGGCTATGGTCGAATTGGGTTATTTAGTAGGTGGTATGTTTGGTGAATTTTTTCGTTCCGCTAGGGTCTATATTGAGATCCTTGGGTTGGAAAAAATTGCAGAAGTGAACCGCTACGCCTCGTCTATACGATTTATTTAGTAGGTGGTATGTCAATATTATGTGATAATTCTTTCGTTCGCGTAACCTTTTGGGTTTGGCGTTGGAACATTTTTTAGGGGTAGCATCTCAACACGCCACGTCTTACCCTGGTATGTCAATATTATACCAGGAAAAATAATTTTCAATTCTGAAAATGAAAACATGAATTTCAATGGAAACATTGAAAACTGGCATCCCTGGGCCTGAGGCAGTTCAATGTAGCTTTCTCAACGTGCTGATAAAGCGGGAGGAATGGCTATTTCTATCAGCTCATTCAGTCCTGAAGGTGCCTGGAGGCATTCTCATGTCGAGACTATAATTAGATTTATTCATGTGTTATTTCTATAAGTGCAAATTTTTTTTAAATCAAGATTTTTCCACTATATGCAAAAAAACAATATTATCGTTCAAATTCATTGTGGTCAAAATATTGCAACCATGTGTATACCCTGGATTCGATGGTATTATCGCAGCCCTGGTAGTTTTCCACCGTAGACTTAGCATTGGGAACTCATACTCAACGCCCATGGAGTATTGTAAATAAATACTCAAATGAGGGATAATGTCACAGACATAAGCCGAACAATCGGTGATAGGTTTGCGATAAAATCTGAACTGCACTCGATCCGTAGCCACTGAAAATATAGCAATTATTTTGGTTTACTTGGTAATTTCACTCGATCTTGCCTCGTGAGAGTACTCTGCAACCAAATCTCATGATATATTTTCGATGGCCATGGATCTCGATGCAGTTTCTTATTATTACTTGCAAAATGCACAGCGTAACGTGAGTACAAATAGGACCAGGGACCTGTTTCAGTAGTTTCGTGACATGTCTAGTTGGCGTCTGTGACACCATACAGACAGATCAACACAAGTTGCGGCACTTAGGACAAGATAGACGCCAAACATGGTGTGTCCTGTTTCAAAAGTATTAGACGATTTCACTCACTTCCCGTCGGCATTAAGCAATGAAACTTGCACATGAGTAAGGGATACATATAACCCATAATCGTTCAAATTATGAAGAAGATTGGCCACTCCAATCCGCTGATATTTGACATCAACTCTGACATGCGTTTTGAAACCCGACAAAGAATTTTCTGCTGTTGCTAGCACTGTTGGTGCCGCTGTTGATGTCTGTCTTGGCCTAATGTCACGAAACTACTGAAACAGGTCCCAGGCCTCTTGCAGGCCGCTGTGTGCTGCAACAACTTCTAGGGTTTGCCAATGAATGAGCTGTAATCGTCACTCAGCTTCGCCTCGATGACGATGATTGCGCATCCAAACTCGCTGAGTATTGTTGATTTATACAGTTCACAATCCAGTTCTATACAAATCATTCTATGGATCGCAATATGGTGTATGATATGTTTGTAGCTTTCTAAATGCCCATTCACAGGGGGTATGATTAGAGAGCCCTCTAAATGCCCTTCCACAGTGGCTAGTTATATGCATCCCTCTCAGGCCCCTTGAATGGTAGGTAATATGGTGTAACCTTCAGAATACTCTCTTGGACTACTTGATGAGAGGATCCCCACCCAATGTCCATTCACGTAATCAGCACGATGTTCCGTACCCTCACAACCACACCACTGGCGGTCTGCATTGTCCCGAGCACAAACCTAAACCTCCCAGTCTGTGGCGGGTAATTTCAACCCTATGTTGAATGTTGATGTGCGGCATCCTCAATGCCTGCGCACAGCTTATCGATTAAATTTCTCTACAAACGCGAGGCCATACAAACCAAACCGGCCAGTGTGCTGCATGCAGTCCCCCATCTCCATTTGCTCGTCCCAGTAGGCAATCTGCCTGGGCTGTTTAGAGAGTTCCCCCCGAACCATTTTCTCAATGGGCCTAGAGGGGATGTTTTCGTTGAGAGGGAGGAAATTACGTTGACTGTGAATATTTAAACCCCTATTGTCTGGCGGCGTCTCAGTGTGTATAGTCACGTGACACCTCGCGTCACGTGACCGCCAGATGGCCGACTTCCCGGCGTCTTGTCCGCTCCGTATTTGCTGACTCAGCATGGCGACGACCTACATAGAGTCTTAGATCAAGAAAGGGCGCGTATATAATGGTGGCCGCTCGTTTTTGGCGGGAGATGACGATGTTTCCCATCAACCGTCGCCAGGTCTGCTGTATACTTGTCCGCTTGATGGCGCTGCAATGGAAGAATGCCCTCAGCCCTCTGACGACGATGTCAGACACTAGTTGGCAGACGGGCGCTGCACCTATTATAGCGCAGCGTTGTTTGGTTTGTCTGGGGCCATCCATAAAGTAGGTACGCAACATTTCTGAAATTTTCACGTATGCAGCTTCTTTATTCTATTATGTACTAGATTTGGAGGAGGGTGGGGGTGGGGGGTCCGAGGTGAGAGATCTTTTAGGTCTCACACCACATAGGCATGATATGAGAAGGAATGGCCTTTGATATAACAATAAATCTACCACTACTGGGGATGATGGAGAAAACTGGCTGCAGTGGGACTCGAATCCATGAAGTCAAACAACCATGGGATTATAAGCACAGTGCTTTTAACCACTGACATAACACCCCGACCCAGTATTTCTCTGGATCCAACGACGCTGAGTATATTGTTGGATCCTCATACAGAAATACTTGTACACTGATACAGGCCAGAATATAGTGTTGATCCCATGTCAGGTTTGAGGTTGTCAAATCATGAAAAGATACCACTCGTATTCAGTTCCAAAGCCTCCAAACATCTCCTGCACACCAGGGGCGTGTTCCTAAAATTAATCTCAAGAAATCATCTGGGAAAAGAGTGCTATCTGATATTTTCAGATATACAGCCCGAACTGAAGTTAAATTATATGCAATAACATCCTCATCTATCAGAATGCAATGCTAAAAAGCGTGCAAATCAGGTCTATGTCCTATAAGAGGAGGAATTAGTCTGGATCTAACTGTAGGAGAAAAGTGGCTGCAGTGGGCCTCAAACCTACAAACTACCTTGGGACTACGAGTCCAGTGCTCTTAACCATTGCTTAATGGTGCTGCAATGGAGGGATACCCTTAGCCCTATGGTGCAGAGCCAGACACAAGCTGCAAGACGGGCGCACCACCTATTAGCACAGCCTTGACTCGCCCAACAAAGGCAGAGCCACCGTCACATTACTGTAATCACTGTCAGGGAAAAGTCGACAAAGGCATAATACCGACAGCCCCGACCACAGAACTAGAGTGACGAGGGACGCAGATGACGTCAGAAAACCATGGATGACGTCAGAGAAATTGCTTTTCAGTATGAGATCTGTGCTCGATGCAGTGACAATCGCCGCTCGCCTCCCCCAACTTTCTGTTTGATTTGAATTGAGCGACTTTAATTCCTAGAACGAGTACGGAAATGGAAACAAGTCATCGAAAAGCTTTTGCGGCTCAGATTCGAGGACCACTTAAATAACTCATGTCGATATGCATTCAAGGACCCGAAATTCCTCGGTGATTAAAGTCAAACCAGAAACGAAAGTTAAATAGTGCAGTTCTGAATTGGACACTGAATATGAAACGGCCCTGGTTGGTATGCAAGCACCACCGTTGAGAAAACAGTTCGATATCAAGTTGCGGAGCTGTGCTCCTCAGCTCTCCTCCTGTTCTACTCCAACGATGCCCTGCTTTTATCATCCATAGTATTCCCATTGAAAATGTATGGGGACTCGGTAAACAATAACCCATTAAACAAAACCTGTCAGATACCATAACTGTGGTATACGGATTCAAATCTATGGTATGCTACCTCAAAGCCATGGTATAGGGGAAAATAATCCATTTGTGCTATAGAGAATAGAAATAGTCCATATGGATAAATTCTATAACTTGACAGTTCCTGGGATTAATTTACTCAAGATAATGGATATTAAATGCAATAAACGATGGTTATATGAACAGGCGGCTCTGTAAACCACTCGAGGTTGACGTCGTAATACACTCTCTAGCGTCCGTGTATTACTATGTGCCAACCTCACGTGGTTTACGGCCACCTGTCAACAAAACCATCGATTATTGTCCATGTCTCCCTGGGACAGGGCGTGGGGTGCGGATCCCGGATAAATCCCCGCACTGGATCCAGCCACGAATCATTCATGGGTAGAGGGCGCCACGTGTGTTCATTCCCACAGGATCGGGTGGTGTCTTATTACTACGGCCCGGCGGACCACACTCCAGGGGCATATCCGATACCGGTACCATTTAAACTCTTCAGGAGCACCAGGAATGACACCCCAGCAAAACAATGTTGTTGTTGTTCTTTGTTTGTGGGGGGGGGGGGGGAGTTTAACATTCAAAATGTTCTGTTAGACTCACTTTGGACTTGATGGTGATCGAATTTATGAGATAAATTTAGGTAGAAATCTCACCCCTTACACATTTTCTGAAGTAAGAGATCTTTTACTTCCCATACCGTATAGACATAGTATGGGAACGATTGGCCTTTGAAATAGCAGAAAATCTACCACTGTAGGGGGTGAAGGAGAAGAGTGGCTGCCTTTGGACTCGAACCAACAAAGTCCTACAACCTTGGGGTTACATATCCAGTGCCTTAACCACTGAGCTAAACAATGAAATTGAAAGCTATTCTTGTATTATACCTAGCATAAGGGACTAGGATTCGTATGCATTGTACTCAAGGCCTGACAGATAAGGTCTGTGTGCCTTCATTTCTCCAATTTGCTGCTCAGTGTGTAGCATATCGTGTTTCCATGCAATAGTGTGAACTGCTCAAATAGACATTGCTGCTGTCTGTGTTGGCAGGCCGGGTTGTCATGGTAGGCGAGAGGTGACTGGGCCTGGTAGACGTATCATGTTCACCTTCATTTGTCTGGACTCAATCAGAGAGAAGGTTAGGGTTTCAAAGCTAATTCGGGTGTTTGGTTCTATTGGCCTCATTGGACCGAGACAGTAAAATTATACAGAGTTTTGTGCTCAGCTGCAGAGTTGTGCGATCATGTCGGAGGCATAGCTATACTGCTAAACTAAATTGAAAGGTTGAGTGGCGATAACACAGAATGAGGGATGTATTTTTATCTCACCCCTGGTATTTTTTCCCCATAGACTTAACATTGGGAACTTGTATCCAACGCCGATTGAGTATTTAGATAAAATACTCAAGGGGGATTATGGCACAAAGGTTAGCACATTAATGTTAAGGGTCAGATAAATTCAAGTTTACGGTCAGAGCTCGATCCCATCTCATTTGAATCGCTATGTAATTCATGCGGCTTCGCCTTTCGAATTTATTGTGAATTCAAACTGGATGGGATACTAGCTCTGATCCTAAACTTTCATAGATTTTCTCTATAATACACAATATTAACTGGTTTCAGATACAAGCGGCCGTATGCTCCGAGAAGTTGACCCGTAGTAATATCCGAGCACATGTGAAGATATTGCCTAGAGTCAACTCAGAGGAGTATACAACCATTTTTATCTGAAACTAGCGACTTCGTCGAGTCCGAGTAAAAATATAGACAAAGAAATACCAGACTGCCGAAAGCGGGTTTCGAACACCCGACGTCCGCATCCCCAGCCAGAGGCTCTGCTGACTGCTCCACAAAGACAGGTGCTACCATACTGTGGCCAACTACTGCTATTGTTGGGTGGGGGGAATCAGCGGAGTTTAGAAAGGGTTACTAGCGTGACACAGGTATTTTGCCGGCAACCAGCGTAGTGGTCTCATTGCTTTCTCTCGAGATTAGCAGATCAGAAAAACTACATTACTAAACTTGTTTTTCGGCATGGCTCTAAATAAATCATAAGAGAAAAGGTATTTCTGCCAATAGATCTACAAAAAAGAAGAACAGATTCTAGTTTTTCCATCCACGAGATTCTCACTCTCGTGGCTCTTCAATCTCCATGCCTAGGTCTGGTTCACTATGTCTCTATGTGCGGGAGCCACTTCAAGCGGATTCGACGGAATTCTACCGTTTTAAATATAGTAGGTAACCAGTCGGTATTGTATTTATAATCCACCTTCATCCAACTGTTGGCATGCCAACTTTTGCTCAGTTTAATTATGCACCATTTTTTAGAGATAAGATCAATTTTAACCAAGTTGGAATAGAAAGTATGCATTTTCCAAAAACACCATTTTTTTGGCAGGTTGCCATGGACAGAGGCCCCCTTTGTCGCTAAGCTGGACATCAGAAATGGCCCCCTCACTCTGGATACTCTGGATAAATAACTAACTGAAAATCATAATGAAAATTTCTATCTCAATTTGAAAGTCAAAAGTGGTCTGGCTCATGGACTCTACAGAGTTCCATACAGGTTTACTATGGACACTTTGTATAAGGTGGATAATAATAGCCGCTACACGCCCCCGCTGTGCTTGAAAGTTCCCATTAAGATTAAACCTCGGCATCCAGCTACAATGATGGCACTGGTGGTACAGGCGAGGGAATTTCAGGAAGCCTTGAGGCTTTATAAGTTGTTCCGTCGGAGGTTATGGAAATCGATTCACACCGTGTCAAGCGCGTGTTCTGTTGCTCTAATCCTGTGAACGCATCCAGAGGCGACACCTGGTTCTTTCGGATCAGCACTCAGATTTAAGAAATGCATTAAAGTCGATCCTGAAATGTCTTGGATGGATGAAAGCTTTTTTCCCCCCTCTCTCTCTCTCTCTCTCTTGCGAATTGCTGTGGAGAGAACCGTTGCTCCGTATATTTGCTAAGCATGGTATTACATACTATGATGAATTGCCACCTAAGAGAGTTGGATGTTAAGCCTCATGTTCATACTCAGTCATTCTAGCCTGTGCCTTATAAGCCTGTTCGTGGCAAGGTGACAACAAGGTCATATGGGCACACTGACCTTGGGCCACGTTGCCGTCCCCGACACATGACCCTTGATAATATAAGGTCAGTCTCGTGATGGCACATCGGGGGCAGGGTGCCTTCGGACCTGAATGAATGATCACACGGAGACATTTCTAATAACAATCTGTTAAAGCAACCTGACACCACTCCCACGGACAGGGTCATACAGTGAGGTCCCCCATGTTACGGTGATGGGGTCCGGGGTTTAGCTAAAGGGGCTTAGCCTCACTAAGAAGTGCCACGCAAATTGAGATAGGACTTGAAGCTATGTGTTACCGGGTAGACTTCGTCCATGGAACTCTGATGTTGTTGTCACTTTATCGGACCTATTTGCAGGTTCTCCATGAAGCATCCACACCACCCTCATGTCGTTAGAGCGTCGTTAAGGTCATTCTAAAATACAGAGAAGGCAGTTGTCCTATTTTCCAAGGAAAGTCTTGTTTTCATTTTCAGTTTATAAAATCCTTTATTTTTTTTCTTTGTGTAAAACAAAGAGAGAATAAATCGGGCCTCATTCACAGCAATAAACAGTGATTCAAACCTCTCCAAACGCCACAGCCCCATTCCATGAAATGACACAACAATCCACGAGTGATAACCTCTGCTGGTCACGTGGTACGGAGGATAGTATCATATATATTATCATATACCTATAGCTGTATCAAGTGCGTATACTGCCTGCTCCTACCCATGGCGTATTTATACCCGTACGACACAGTGTGCCGTACGGGGTATGTGATCACGTGCCTAGATAAAATATCGCCATTTTTAGGTATATAATAATACGAAAACTGGCTTACTATCTTCGTACGACAAAATACTCTGTTCGTGGCAAGGTGGCAAATCATACATCACATTCATCCCTCTGCCTACGGCAGCGGGATGTATGTGATCAATAATTTCACCGCGTATTTTTGACGTACAAAGATAGTAAGCCAGTTTCCGTATAGTACGCCACTGCGTGGATGAGTGAAACAAATACAATTAGGTAGTGTAAATGAGACATTCGTGCACTGGTATATATGATATTTTATATTTCCAGGCACTGCGGCAAGTTCAAGGGACGCTGTGCCCATATAACTCTGACGTCATGGCGTTCTGTGCACGTCACCCGTATTTTCTGACGTAGGCGATACGTCATCCGCATCAGCTCAACTGGGTAATTCGGAGAGATCTTAACACTAATGTCGAAACTGTGCCGCGCACCATCTGGTCGTCTCAATTACTTGCTACCACGCTTTAATCCACTCGCTTAGAAGCTCTAATTAATTTTTCCCCCGTCCATCCTCTCAACCATGTCCCCGACGTATTACTATACAAAAGTCGATCGTGCGTTCTAATCCGGATTCCACATTTGTCTCATCGGGAGCGCGACGCTTTCGTTTCGACTACCTTGATCCACAATGGTATGAGTATGAAGTTATTACCCCTCATTGTTGTTGCGCTACAGTGCGATCAAAGCGGCTTTCCCGTCTGGATTACCGGCGCCACGCAGGTGTGGCTTCCGCGCAATCCCCCATCAAATTTAGCGACCGGCTTTGGAGATTTCAATTAGACGGAAGCGGGCGGTAATCCACGTGTTGCCGGGCCCGGACGGTGGATCCAATCACTGGATCATTAGTAACCACCCGCACCCCACCCCGCTCTACCCAGCTCGTCATACGATCTAGTCGGGCAGAAACTTTGTTAATTTGTTTGACAAAATCCTCAGGTTTACCCACCCGGAAAGCCCCTCCCTGATGTGTTGCGATATTGCGGGCATGAATGGGAGTGGCTTCTGGGTGTGGGGTAAAAAACTATAACAGGGACTCGGAGCTCCAGGCCCGCACGTTGAATTACTGCCACCATGGAGGATGGCATGCAGAGAAGCTCTTCTGGGCCTGTACTTGCCCAATGTCACGACCAACCTCTAAGCACACTCCTACTGCCCTATTCAGTCTCAGACACAGGCTCCATCTAAAGACCCGTCTGCGGAATGAGACTCATTCAGAATGTCTGGCATTGGACCATAACTTATTCCAGATAACTGTTCTTCTCCAGCCCTTCTGGAATTCCCCCTGTGTGGCTGCAGGTGATATTTTCTCTCTATGACCGCTAGACCCCAACAGATTCGGATCCAGTCACATCAAAAAGCCTACTGAAATAAGGATAAAGAACGACCCAGCCTCACTCCACAAATTCACAGTCTGAACTGGTTCCACTTGATTTCAGAGAGACAGTGTCAAAAAAAGCGATCAGCCACAATCAACAGCTGTCCCTGGTACGCCTTTCCTAGATAGGCTTTCCCGGCTAGAATGATTTCAGGGATTTCAGTTACAGTACTGGTCAAATGGACCAACATCTTACCCTTAGAGAGACAGTGCAAGCACTATTTTATTATCCACCTGATATAAAGTGTCCATAGTAAACGGGTCTTTATACAGTTATTTACCCAGTTTGGCTAAATCGGGACAGATATGGATCATCCTAGTGTGGCCCTAGACCTCCCCTTTCTCATTCCTCTCATAAAACACTCATTCTTTTTCATGTTTCACTTTGTATATATTTCATCCTTTTTGGAACAGAAACTTGTTAACGACGAACGAAAATGTAACGTTATTAATAGCTAGCCTGAAAATCTGCAATGCAGAGGCTAGTTGCATGTACCCGTTAACAGTGCAATAAAAAAACAACCTGTGGGAACCCTGTATGGAGTGTGGCAAGTTCAAGGGACGCTGTGCCCATATTACTCTGACGTCATGGCGTTCTGTGCACGTGTTGTATGCTCCGGGCTGCAAAAACCGGCGCATACGGAAACATAATGCATATGAAAAAAATAGTGCAAATCTAAAGTGAACTAAAATCGGCATGCCACCAGTTGGAAAAAGGCGGATAATAAATACAGTACAGACTGGTTTCAGATAAAAGCGGTTGTATGCTCCTCTGAATTGACTCTACACAATATCCTCACATGCACTCGGATATTACAACGCGTCAACTCCTCGGAGCATACGGCCGCTTGTATCTGAAACCAGTGTGTATTTATCACCATGGGGTTTGAACATGGACCTTTCCGAGGAGATAGGTGTGAGGTGGTTTGTGTGTGTCGATGGGGTGGGGTGGGGGTTTCCTCATTGGCACGTTCCTCAATAGCCGGCAGAATCTCAGGGCAACTTGACTCTCGCCTCCATTAAGTTATAAGCCGCGGCGCTAAGCGTCTTTGGCCGGCGGCCTCACAGAGGCGCCTTGCCGTCGCCCAGTTGTGAAGTGACGGGCCTTATCGGCCTGCATGCCCGGCGAGTGGCGTGGCCGTAAAGGGGCAAATTGTACACCGCCTGGCATGTGTCCAAGTGATAACACAATCCATTAAAGCCTATTTACCGCCAAATATGCACTGAGCCTCGCCACTTCCGGCAATCCCGCACCAGCAGCCGAGATCAAATGCTGATTGGCCAATAAATATGCTTATTCCGGCGTCCTCTGTATTAATGAATATGTACGCCGGGACCAGGCGGAAGCAGACGGACGCACTGGTTACCGGCGAGCTGCTCTATGTGAAGCCAGTAGGAAACGCGAATCTAGACAAACAACAGAACATTAAAGGAGTGCTGAGAATGCCTTTTAAATGGGGTTCCGACTCCAGATCGGTAAAAAGTCTCCCGGTGGCCGCTGTCGTTAAAAGCATTTAAGGCATAGGGTGCTCAGTGCAGGATTCGTGAGCTATAATTACCGCATCTGGCATTGACTAAAAACGAGAAAGGAGGTAACACCTTTGAGACAGGTGCAACGACAGTGGGGAGTGCTGCCATGAGCTGGGCAGATAGGCCACATAGCTATTGTGTTATGAGGTGGCCATCCTGCCCCCAATTTTTTTTTATCATTATTTTTTTTTTTGGGGGGGGGGGGGGGGGGTTGTCATAAAAAGGTTATAACCTCGTCTCACGATTATCTATAGATTAAGACAACAGAAAATAATGGTTGTCCCCCGACTATATAGTGGCACTAGCCTACAATTTCCTACCGGATGATAGTGGAACTAGGAATCACTCTGTCTCCCTATAGAAGGCGGGATCATATCAACATCTCTCATTTCGGTAGAGTAAAGCGGAATGCAACTAGATCAGAAATTCGTTGATTCTCCTAAATTCCCATCTTATTAGCCAGCAGCTATGATAATATACGAGCTGGAATCAGGCAGGAGCATTCACATTTCACTAGATGATGTTCTCGTATGTAATTGAGGTGCTGAGGTCATCATGATTCTGTAGTTGCACAGGCTATATTATCTGAAAGAGTTGAAGCTGCCAATTATAAAGTACGCTTGCTTTGGACATGTTTCGTCAGGAAAAATAACTTGTATGTTTTATGCCTGATTGGCCGACTCCCGATTTAAAGAGAGGGCAGAAGGCAATACATCCTCAATGATACTTTGTGGCTTTTTTAATGTGCTTCATGCTGTAAGACTCGTTGATGTCACATTTGTGTGGAAAGTTTGCACATAATTCTATCACATTACTCTTAAAGTTCGCTCTGAAATATAATAAAACGTTTCAAATGCTCTCAAACAATACATCGGAGGTCAACGTAGCCATTGCACAGTCATCGTGTAACAACTGAATATTTCAGTGATGATCCTCACATAACTTTAAATTTATTTTTATATTTTTTCTTTTATAAAAAAAACAACAACTTGGACCATTTTGGGGGAATTTCTATCGTGATCTGATGATTTGGCATTTGGGATACGTGGTTACAAAAGGATGCCTGCCGTTACCCGCACGATTCATCAAACTTGGAAACAAAAACATTTTTTGACGCTGAGACATCTCACCCTCCCCACATTTTCATTTAATATTTGTGGCCTCGAGCGGAACATTTTCCTGACCTTTTCAGATCCCGGGATCTCAGCGGGGATCTGCGTTTCCAAAGTCTTTCTCAGCAGACAATGGTGCCATGGCAGCAAAGACGACCCTCCTAATTAAGCATCACTCAAGGGGGGCATAATCATAAAACGGTGTTTGTGTTTAATGGTCCGCTGATTTTTACCGGTGCCATCAATGTACTGATAATCACCTGTGACAGATCGCAACTGTCTGGACCGAGGCAGGCCAAATATTTTACTGGTTTTCTTTTTTTTTACAATTTAGAACCAGACACATACTTGATTTCAGTTGTTTGATAATAATGTATATTTATACTAAGCTAAACAAATGATTAATTCTAATTCGTTAGATATTCCCTAATAACACTACCGGTGTGATTTCTGTTGTTTTGCGATTTGAATCATTCCAATAGGAATTTCCGTCAAGTTTATTAAGATTATTAGAGCATGCTTGTCCCCCTATATACGTTACCTAAAGGTTAGAGTGGTCATATATAGGCTTCCAGCATACTGCGAAAACACTGTTCCTTAACTATCTGTGTGCTACTCACTGTGATACTGGGAAAAGAAAAGGGTGCCAGTGTCTCAGTGTCTCAAAAGTGTGCCCAACTGACCATGACCATTCACTCGAGACCAAAATGCCTGATTGACCAATTGGTGCTTGAATTATATGGACCCAAGTCTCAGGCAGTTGAAGAAATAGCAAGTTTACTGGGTGCAAGTGGGTTACAGAAAACGACCCATATACTGAATGTAACCCAAGGGTGGGATTTTTAAAACCTGCTAAATTGCCAAATTAAGCTTATTCAAGATTCATGTTGTATAAACGTATCTCATGAATGTAAAAATGAAATTATTTGGTGTATCTTTTGATAATCTTTCTTTCCAACATAGGGTTTTGTAGAGCTCTGAGGAATTTTTCCTTCCGAAAATCAACAAAAACTGTGATTTTCTATTGATTTTTGCTTTGTTCAAAATCTGGGAGACACAATTTCGAGAAAATTGTATTTATTAACATGTTTAAAACATATGTCATGAGAAGTGTAGACAATATAATTTTGAAAATTGGTAAAAGATTGAAAAAATATTAAAATGGTAAAAACTATCCAGGACCTTCAAATTTTCCAACATAGCGACCCATAGAGTATGTTGTTCAAGACCCCGACTTTCAGAGGAAAATACTAATGAGATATATAGTGAGAAATTAAATTTTCTTTATTGTACAATGTTGACCAGAATCCTGACTGTGATACCTGAAAGTTTCAACACAATCGGATTATCCATCCTGATATCAGAACATTATGATCCCATGATGATATTTTTCCAAAAACATGGGTTGTTGGACAACACACCTCTAAAGGATGTGTAAAAGAAAAAATAATCATAATAGAATAACAAATATCATTGGTTATGTTAAGTACCCCTACCACTCATGAATACCCAGGTTGGTTTTTTTCTAAAAAAAAAACCAACTTTTTATTGTTCAAAAACTGAACATGTGTTGTCCGACACCCCGGGGTGTCGGACAACACGCTGTTTTACAAGTTATGATTTTGGGGTTGTTTTTTATCAGTAATTGAGTGGTTTGCTTTGTGAAATATAGCTTATTATCATTTCATTAAAAATATAAAGTATTATAGCCTCAAATATTATTTTTCTCATTGTTCTGAGTAATTCTATTAACGTGTTGTCCGACACCCCTCGTGTTGTCCGACACCCCTGTGTTGCCCAACACCCCCAAATATGGTTTAGAGCTTTTCTTTTAAATCTAATATATGAAAAAGGTATTTTGGATAAAATATAATGTGTGTCACCGTATAATATTAATTATTCTTAAGTTATAAGCATTTATAACATTTCTTGAAATTTCAGATATTTAGGGGGTTGGACAACATGCAGTATTATACACAACTTCAAAAGGCTCTCAAATCTAAACCATTGATCTGATTTTGTTGGAACAATATTTTTCTGGAACGTACTTAGTAGGTGAGTAACATAAAATATAAAAAGAAGTATTATTCGGAAAAATTTTTTTGCGTGTTTTATCCCAGGTTCAAAGCTGAATTTAGCAGGTTTCAAAAATCCGACCCCCAAACCTTCCAATTGTTATTTATTTATAATTGCACGCTTATTTATCAATGATGAACATTCTATTCGCTCCTAGCTTTGTACTCCCGATGTCCAAGGAGTGCTCATTACTCCATGCGGGTATCGCACATCGATGGGGTTTCATCACATTGAGGTCAAGAGCTCGCAAGCTCAGAGATCACGGCCCTCACGATACTTAAGTTGCGCTGCTTCTGAGTATGGGACAAGAAATGTTAAAAAATCAATAAAAATTCAGGAGCAGGCTACAGTAAGGCATACCAAAGGCGCCGGGTTTCTTCGCGCCTCATACTAAAGTAATCTGATCTAGACTCAGGTAGGGAAATATGCACTCAGCTGTGATATGACCTACATACATTGAGAACAGCTCGCATGTTTCTAGAGATAAAAATCACAATGGATTTGCCTATCGCCTTGCTTTTAGCGTGCTGGAGGGGGTTTACACTCCACACCCCTCCCCGCTTCTCCACGGCCCGTGCTGACGGTTCAGTGGTAAGTGTTTGCGGCGCGTGACGTGTTGATATTGCTGAGAGTGGAGTTAATCAGACTAATGGCATCAGCTCACCTTCCCTGTTGATGGGACGTCTCTTGTGGGTTTTTTTCTACCGTGCGGGGGTGGCTGTCATAGACGCTCAGCATATTTTCCAGGTGGGGAGGAAGTATGAAATAGAGTATGAAGGGGAAGGGCGGTGGCAAGGCCGCGAATGGTTGAGAAACGAAGGAGTGGGGAATAGAATAGGTACGCTTTTTTTCTTAAAATCTTTTATTTATACTGACCATAGCTCAGTATCTGGTGAGGCTGGTTTTCTTACATGACCAGTTGTTATGATGTGAAGCACACTTTTTCCATTTTTTAAACATAAAGTTTTGTTGGGCATGTGGAAATCTACTTTCCTAGTAAAGATCCTTAATTCCTTCCCTGCTTGTATTCCAACACCGACCTGCCTTTTTGGGGCAAAATCTGTCCCATGTGCTAGTTCTTCAAATATCCTAAATTCTGAGCATTTTGGGGAGTATTTTGTGTTTCATTGGTAAAAAGAGATGCACATGTTTATATGGTAAATAATTTGCACTCATTTCTGTTTTCTATGATGTAAAATCAGGAATGGACTATGGGATTACTTTCTTCAGTGGAAAGCACCTCATGTGTTGGAGAGTTTTTTGTCAACATGTCACATGTGCTCACTCGAAGGGGCAGTATTATCGAGTGCGGATTCACATTAAACAGTGTTTTACAGCTGAGAAATTAACAATTTTATTGCCTGTGAAGCTCATCTAACATTCCAGTATTTCACAAATCATAATATATGAGTTATTTGAGTTTAATAACCTTTGAGGGTTATCCTTTTTTGAATCTGAAATGTAGTTTTTCTACGTGACGTCTACTGGCTTGAGTCAAAGATATAAGTTAGCGCAAGCGCCATAAATGTTCTTCGGAGAAAGTGGTGGAAGTCCAGAAGGTAGCTTCGTTCATATGGCAATCCTGTTTGTTTACTATTATTTGTAATACCTATATATACTTAACCATGATCGGCTAATTGTAAGCCTACTAGTTAGGCAAAAGCCCATGACCATTGAAACTGGAGCTGCTGGAAAATGGGAGCCCAGTGCACCCAAGCATAACTCCAGTATAAATAAAATCCTTAAAAAAAACACACAAAAACCTGAAAACAGGTGTGAACCCATACGGGGGAAGGGAGTGTGAATGGGAGGTATTCAGGGGGACGTAGGGTATTTAGGAACCTAGTAAGGAGAATTTAACAGGTGGGGTGCCAGACTGGTATTAGAAGAAACGGATGGGATTTCAGATAATGGATCATAGGGGAATATAGGACGGGCGCTGTATGACGAGCAGCGAGGGGGTGGAGTCTCTAGGTGCAGTCTCAAGGGAGGCCGGAAGATACTGAAGCTGGGGCTGGTAGGGGAGGTGAGACTGTACTGGAGGTCAGCACAGGCAGGTCGGGGCGGGCCACACCGCCACGGGAGAACAATAGGCACACACAGGAGCAGTTTCTATGGACTCAGGTCGCAGACAGAAGACGTTCTCTCCGGGGGACTCGGGTTGTAATGCGCCCCCATGCGACTTCGGAGCGTCCCTCCAGGCATGATCAGAGGGCACGAGGCGACTGAGGAGCGGGTGGGTGGCGCTCCCTGGTGGGGGGTTCACAGAAGAACCTCCGGTGCACGCAGACCTGACGCCGTCAGCACAAAAGCGCCCCGGCTTCCTCTGGGCCAGGCACGCCTAGGATCCACGCGACACCCGCCTCCCGCCACCCTCCCCGGCTGTGCTCCACCCCGCGCCCGGCGTCTGTTACATGTATACCCACCACTTCCGGTTGTGAACGCTGGAACTCACGCGAGAAGCCGCGAGACGCTCGCTGCTCAGGTGGTGGTTCGGGGAAAACATGCCGTGCCGACGCCCGTACGTTACGTGCTTGTGTGTACACTTCCCCTTTCCCCTGGTTTCTTTCAATTCTTCACTTTGCCTTTCGAACAATACACTTTTGCCGAAGGATTGCTGCTGATTCTGACGTCAGTGTCTGACTAGTGATCCATATTCATTATATATATATTTTGTTTCTATTTTGCGCGTAAATTCATATTTTTTCATATATATATATATATATATATATATATATATATATATATATATTTTTTTTTATTCTATGTATAAATTCATCACAAGAATGGTCTTCTATTTATGACTACCAGTCTACATTAAAATAACATAGCGCCAGAGATAATAGCGATAATATATCATCACTGAGGTACACATTATTTATTTATCAGACATACATCTCTCAGGTAATCTGAGTTTTTCAGATGCAGCTATTGGCTTTCATGTGTATTTTATGCTGAATGAAATACCAGACTTATCAATACATCTACTATTTTCAGCAAAGGGGATTAACAGTTTTATATGCCAGAATCAGTTATGGGACGATAATGCACAGCATTAAGACGCATTCACAAGCACAATGGTACATGTTTGATGCTTATTGAAATAGAGTATGCAATCGATCGTTACCTTTCAGTACCTGTTAAGGCCAGATTTGTCTCGTTTCACTTGTCAAAAAACAAGATGAATCATGAAAGGAACAATTCCTTCACAGCATGCAACATGAAAGCACTCTGAAGATGGGCGTAATATAGAACTACCGAGTTCATTGACCGCCTTTTGTGTCCGTTAGGCAGAGTTGTGATGACTTTGAAATCAGCACAGATGACTAGCGCGAACGGATAGGGGTGTGCCCTTTATGCGGCCTATGAAAATTCTATACGCGCCTCTGTCTTCAAAGGACTCGGTACATTGCTGGTCTTGTGTATGCTGTCAGAGTGAGGTGGCAAGGGTTGGCCTGCAGGAGTCCCTAAAAAACTTGACCGGTCTCGTTTATCCTAAACGTTTACATCCTCTCTGCCTCCAAACATCTAAACTCATGCGACGATGGCAACGACTAACTAAACAGCCCAGAGGAAAAGGGAGAGTTGGGAAGGTGGTGGGTTTCCCTCGCCTCCAGCCAGCCTTCAGCCAGGCTTTTATTGGGGCCGCTCCGCCGAGCTGTCTGTCAAGTCGGTGCGACTTTGAAGTCTGCTTTGCGTGTAGCCCTGAGGCCGCACCGACCAATGACGGCGCTGACAGGCGGGGGTGAAGCCAGCGCCGAAGCCACCTCGTGAAGCCACACGGCTTCAAAGCCAACATTCACACAACGGAATCGCTGGGGCGCAGGGGGGTGGTCGCATCCACCTTGAATAACGCCGCCTAGCGTATTACTTCAGTTGTTTCGATGAGGCGATTACAACAAAGGTTCCCCATTTGGGAGTCAAAGGCTGCTGCCCCTTACCCTTGAACGAAAGACACCCTTCGCTGATTGGCCGCGTCCTTGTAAGGCCACATCTTATGCCAGGCTTCGCCGGTGCTCCAGCTGGGAGGCAGGTGCAACTCCCCCGTCCTTTCATATCGACAATGGCTGGTAATTTGCCCATGGAGTCGTCTATCGCTCAATAGCTTTCGCTATCGTAGCCTTCCCTTTTTTGGGGCCGGCGCAGGCCGACCTTCTCTTTGGGGGTCTGATAATTAGCAGCACTTTGTTGTCGGGAAAGAAAGCCAACCACGACAATCAGACCGCTGACACTCCAAAGGACGGATCGGCTTAGTGCTACACAGCAACACAAAAACATAGTGCTTCCGTCAAGAACCTCGTCAGATACAACTTAACAGGGTGGTCGCATCCCCTACACAACTTCTGCTTATTTTGTTTTTTTTATCACCATCTTCCCCCCATCTTCTCCTGGAAGCCACTGGCGCCCCACATCTTCACTGAGACAAACTCTATTAAAGATGGCTGCCTGTGTGTTTTTCAACGTCGCCTCGAGTAGGACTGTTTGCTAAATAGACGGCCGGGAGCTGAGTCGGGGCGACATCTGTGGGCGTTATGACAAACGCGGCAATCTGTTACTCGGGGAGGAGAGTGAGCGAGGACGGGAGGAGAGTGAGCGAGGAATACCACAGTCATTTCAATCAAGTGGCGATAATTGGAAAAGCACATGGCCGCCGTCAACGCAGCGCCGTCTGATGGGCCCTCTACAAATGACGCTGACGCCAAAGCTCAATCAAGTTTGGTGCAATCACATCTGTACGCTTTCTTTATATTACTAATTTGCCTTTTTTGATATTGCCTATATGGACTCTTGACACTGTGTATCCATCCTAGACCTGAGTGAAGCTGAATTAAAGCTGACCCGTAGACACAGTCCTGTGAAAGTCATAACGTGAATACTGGAGAATTCGACCCGTAACAAACTTGACCCGTTTTAAATCTTTCCAACTCCAAGTATCTTATTACAACTGTGGATGAATAGAATAAAGTAGTATGTTATCTTGGCCTTAAATTTGGTCTTCTCTGGGGAAGAAAACAAACCTGCCTATAACCCTATCCCTAATCCTAATCCTAACCCTAAACATACCTGTGGACACATTTTTCAAATCCGCTGGCTTATTTGTCTAGAATCTAACTACACATGTAGTCAGATCTTTCTAGTTATATCAAACTCTCTAATTCATAAGTATCTGGAACGCGTCGAGTTCTCTAATCGAATTTTCTAAAACGGTTCGATTTCTCCTGACAACTATGGGTCGAGTTCGTTTCGGGTCGAGTTCTCAAGTAACCCATAACGTCTATCGAGGTAGATTCAAACTGGTTATATCTATTTCAAGTTTAAGAGACATCTATCATCGGAAATATATTACATACGTTCATGATAATTAGTTTAGTATGTATATATTTATTTTATTTGAATTCACTGCTTTAAATCGTTTCTAGGAAATACACTCAAATGCTACAATTTCAATAAATTAGCTTTCCTGAACAGTAGCACAAATACACATAGCTACAGTATTCATAATAGACACTTTTTTTATACTCCAATACTCCTCTGCAATAAAGTAACCCTTTACACAATGAACGAGGCCTTTCAACAACAATACTAGAAACTGACAGTAATCTGTAAGAGTTACAACAAGAACAACTTTCAAACTACTCAAATAGGAAATGACACAAGTGAGGATAAAAAATAGAAATAAAGCACCTACCTAGTGAAGTGAAACACTGCCTCCGCCGATGCTGTCAACAAAGGCTTACCTTTGTAGTTCAAGTAGCAGACACTAGGGGGTGGGTCGTACACTGTACATTGTGTATGGTTCATGCTTGGGTAGCCTAATCGCAACAACAGCTTTATCTGACACAAGCAGACTGGGCTCGGCTCTCCCCGGCATTGCCGCTAAGCCATATATAAGCCGCATACAGAAGGAAGGACATCGCCGGCCACCGGCATATTCAGCAGGGGTCAGCAGGCGTGACCAAACAACTAACGGACGTCGAGAAATAATCTCCATGGGAACCATCCGTTATAATTCCACGCCACAATGGCGCTTGCGTTCCGTTCGGCCCGTTCTATTCTGTCGCCGTCGGTCAGAGAAAGGCAGAGAGGAAAATGATGTACGAACGTGCCGGGCCTGGCTTTTTCGAAAAACGAAAATTGCAATTCGCACGAGAGAGGGGAATGAATTAATCAGGCGTGGACGTTAGAGATTTTGTAATTGTTTGACCAGGCGGTAGGCGGCTCATCTGTCAAAGCCTTTAGGGGGGGTAATAGAGGACTGCCAGGGAGGGTGGAGTCCGCACTGCTTACATGAACAGTGCAGGATCTTTGATGCACTAAGCCATCATCAACGTAGCCAAATGACAGATGCAGAGCGAGAGGGAAAAAATACATCGCACCCATCAGGCATGAAACATTTTTGAGATGTTGACAGGGAAGTGAGAATGGGAAGCGTGGTAAATGGGGGAAGGCATGCGAGGAACGCATCACCAGGCTCAGTCCCCCGGACCACTCAATACCTCTCTCTGACACTTTGAGGCCAACTCAAAATTAGCCCGTCCTAACAAAGGTGATCAACGGCAGCGGAACTGCAGATAATTAGCACGCCCGGGAAAGTGGGTGTGGAGTAATATTTCACGACTATTTGAATGAAATGCGACACAGGAGGGAGGGAAATTTCAAACCAGCCAGAAATCTTCTCTTTTAAATTCAGAATTTATTGACTGACTTTTCTTAAAAACTAAGCAAAAGTGACTAATTTAATTGAAATAATTTATCAAGTTAACCATATTCACGGACACACATTTCTATTTTAATATCTAAGCTAGGGGTAGTGCTGGGTGTAGGTGATAGAATATTAAAAAACGATTAGGGCATACATTTACCGACGTAAAATAAAGTCAGGTAGACGAACGGACTAGGACTTTGACAGAACAGCTGAAGTTGACATGTTGACGGACTGGCATGCGACACGACTTAAGGCCCGTTTCCATTGGCCGACAAAAACGGTGTATATCTTTTAAATTCTCCTTAAAGCCCATTTCCATGGGCCGTCATCGATCTACAGTCAGGCACCAATGACGGACCTTTAGCACTGCTGACACGCAAAACGGAAATGGTCTATTAGGAGAACTCAAGAAAATCTACACCGTTTTCGTCGGCCAATGGAAACGGGTCTTTACCGATCATATGTCAATTAAAACGGATACGACACGTGGGGACAGGTAACGACAGAGATCATGTTTGAGTTACTCACTCAGCAGCAGTTTCCTATAGGTTTGTAGGTCAGTGAGCAGGTGCTCGTTGGCAATGATCTGCTGACGGATACTCTCCTCCAGATAGTTAAGCTGGGTCTGGAGGTCACTTCCGCTCAACGACCGAGGCTAGACGCACGTCACAGGGGAGAGAGAAACACCATCAGCAACCACCACCAAAAAGCTCTAAGATGATAAGCTGTAGTTTTCCTTTCAAATCATTCGTTTCTCGGAGTGAATTTCTGATTGGTTGGCAAAGCACATGGTTAAAGGCGGATCACAGGGGGTCCCTTGTAGGATGCGGCTGATTTTTGGGGGCTGGTACCACTGGAAAATACACAGCACATGAGGAGTGGAAGTGAAATTGGAAAATGCTGCTGTGACTTGTTGCGCTGGCAGCCATGTGGTGGTCACTCCCTGGTTGGCACAGGCCCCTAGTAGTGAGTTGTGATGTTAAATGGGAGCAATGGGAAGATGCCCATTACCATCTGCTGATCGCTGATGGGACACGGCGGACCTAAACCAAGCTGGGAGGAAATGAGACATACACTAGGGGCATACATGTGTGTAAGGGGAATACAGTACCAGGTTACTTTAAATAACCTGTAGGGCAGGATTAGTCGAAATTGGGTACTGACGAGAACTAGTATACTGGATGCAACGGTACTGACTAACTGACATAACAAGCAGTAGGTAGATAATGACAACGATAAGCGCTAAAGATAATCTACATCTAGGCGGTTAGTACCTATGTCTTACCTTGCATATACCTCCCGCAGAGGCCAGAGCTCAATGATTGCTCATTGTTGCCCGCTTCAAACGCCCCTCGATTTGTACTACTCACAATGCACGCACTACCACACCATACCACCTACCTTTCAAGTGCTACGTAGTAGTATCATTTGTTATTAGCTATTGGCCGAACCAACACAAATATCTACCACCACCACGATAGCACTGAATCTCCGATTTCCATCCAGTCCAGCAGGTTCAGTGTTAACGCAGATAAAAGATAAGAGCGGGGTGACTCACTTTTCGGGGGGCTTTGCTTGAAAAGCTGGTTTTGCAGGTTCTCGCGGACCGACTCGAGCTCACGTAAGAGTCGCTCATGTTCGGACACCTGCTCGCCGATACGACTCTCCAGCTCCTCCAGATGGCGCTGAATGGCTTCACTGTCGGTCTGTGGACAAACAGCGGGATCGTCAGCCGCTCGTTACCGGCAGTCTACATGCAGCACACAACACACGCAACCCCTCTCGACTGGTAACAGCGAAAAGCCATAGTATTTTACTTGCATTTTTTTGTCTTTTCTAAAAATCGTTTATTATCAATTTCTGTAGGGTACAGTTCTCCTAATGGTATAATAAAAACGGTTCAGCACACCTTCTCTTTATCAAAGCAACAGGTGTTTAGTTCTGATCATTTTGTATAACTTTCCTCTTTTTAAAAAAAATTATCATAAAAAAAGATAGTATTTTATGGTTCAGCACACATTCTTTTTATAAAAGCAATAGCCGTTCGGCTCTTACTATTTTGTATAATTTTCCTTTCTTTTTGTTAAAAAATTGTTATCAAAGAAGATAGAATTTTACGGTTCAGCATCCCTTCTCTTTATTAATAAAGGCATTCAGTCTCTTACTATTTTGTATAATTTTCCTATTATCAAAAAAGATTCATCCCAGTTTTTTCCATTTTAATTTGATTTCATATTAAATTGACTTTTTTTTCTGAAAGGGAGCCTATTTCTACAAAGCTCTGAACTTTTAATCTGAAATGTTCTTCTGACTCATCGCTTTCGCTTTGCCAATGCAATCAGTGCCCGGGGAGAGGAGTGGTGGTTGTTGCGGGTAAAAACGAACAAGACAAAGTATGCCAATAAAACTGTAATAACGAGAGAAGAGAAGTGTAAAGGGAGCATGCCGTCCACTAAAGTAGCACATGGCGGTGATACAACATGCAGTCACAAAAATCACATTGGTCCAAGTTCTCCTTTTGGGGTGCATCCTTCGTATCTGCTAAAAATGAATAGGAAAGTGATGAGCTTAGGTGTAGAGTGCTGATCTGGCAATGAAGCAAGTCCCACTGTTAGCATTAGC
This sequence comes from Alentia gelatinosa, assembly GCA_950022655.1. NCBI lineage: Eukaryota > Metazoa > Annelida > Polychaeta > Phyllodocida > Polynoidae > Alentia > Alentia gelatinosa. The sequence continues at coordinate 107,872,520 of OX465579.1, forward strand.
AGTCTGCTCACAGTACTCTCGTCTTTGGGGAGTAGTATAGAGATGAAGCATATATACACACACGTAGATAGCAGTTGGTGCCCCTTTAAGAACTACTCAAACCGTGCCATAGCAGACGCGATTGCATGCCGAGAATCCAACGGCTCTGAGAAAGGTATTCACGATGCAATTGAAAGTCAAACCTTGTAGTTTTGTGCTTAGGATTTGGAAAGGGTGTAGGAAAAAAAGGATACAGCTACTATCTACGTGTGGTGGTAGACAATGACATTTCCAAAACGTCAAGAACCTGTATCGGGCTCTTGTGATATAGTACATCTGAAAACACCTAGGCTTCACAGGTGGAATGGCCAGTAGAAAACAGGGAAAATTAACACCTTTTGCCCTCGACAGATTGGACCATTTATCATGGGTAGGAAACCACCTTTGACATTTAACCATAGAGATGTTCGTCTCTATCTTGGAGACAGTTCCAGGTATATGTGCAGCAGCTTTGTTCTGTAACCCTATACCGTATGGAAGTAACATAAACCATCTTTTTGAGGTCGAAATAAAAGCCCGAGTCACTTCAACCTAGGCTTAAAGGTCTTCTCAGAAAACCTTCCCTTTGTGTGCTTCCCGTAAAGTTCGCCCCTACTCGCCTAAGTTCAAGTCCTAACAAATATTGAAAGGGACGTCCCTGACACAAGATATTGTGGGGCTTTGTCCTTCGTTTTTCTAATTACCCCAGGTACAATACCTAATCTTATCTCCATTTTCAAGGCAGTGCCGACTGTCACTGTTAGATCAAAAGAAATTATTCTCATGTGATGCGTGTGCTGTTAACATAAAAAAAACACACCTATTTGTCATCTTGTTCCATTATTTCACATTTCTGTGAAAGTTTTGAAATGTGTTCTACAAAAGAGGTACCACAATGGGTTACAAAATGTCAGAAGGTATTTAGCAAAACGTATTCACATTGTTGGGACGTCTTCCGGTACTGCGTTTCTTTCGATAATAATAGTAATGATAAAAGAGCAGGTTAAATATTTCTATCAAAAGAAACAAGGACGTTCCAACTAGCCCAATATGTTTTGTTTCTATCATATACCTCCAAAATTAAATAGATATGGAAATATTAACGAAAGATATGACTACGTTAAGCCACTGTATAAAGTGCTTTGGTATGGCAAAGGTCACTTTGTCACAATGTATGCACTATCATCCAGGTATGTTTAATTTCTTACAAAAAAACAAGAATGTATTTGTTAATTCCATTTTCTCAATATAAATTCTGCTAATATTTCACTATAATTGTCTGGGTTTTCTTTACGGTGATATTTCATGTTTTTCTGTGCTATCAATCGTTCCCTACACTGCTATTCTCGCCTGCGTCGATTGCCTATTCAGAGTATGTCTGTATTTATTTCTGTACCAGCATACTCCTTGGTTTAGCAATGAGACCAATACCGTTGGTATTTGTATAATTTACCAGCATAGGTATCTGATAGTAATGGAAGTCTGAATCATATATCAAGTCTGAATCATATATCAAGTCAGAAATATTTCAGAAAATGTCAGAGAGGGATACAGAACCCTTGGTGAGAACATGGGGGAGAGGAATGCTTTATGTTTTAAAGAAATACATTTATTCTGCGGCTCCGTTGTGTGATTCCCGGAGCGGGTATCCGCCTACAATCTGGTAGCAGAATGAAGTATTTCAGAAAAGCCCTTGTGCATCAAGTTCGTTTGTAAATCACAGCTGTGGTACAACTCGCATCCCATAGCGCCTCGAGAGACAGCAATATCCTGTCGAGTGATCCATTCTGTTTTCTGAGACAAAGTGTCCAGTGGCGTGTAGTATGAATGCCCATTTAGCCGACGATGGGGGTTTTACGGGTATAGGATGGGTGATTTTATTATGCTGATTAGCATGATATAGCATGACATTACTATGCAATAACCTCGAGGAAGGCCAGAGTTTAGCATTTATTGCATACATCTACCATGCATAATGGTGGGATGAAGTACGGGATAAGTAACCATAGCATATACGTATACATTGGAACACCTACGTTAATAGGAACTCGCAAATGAACCCGTTACAAATGTAATGATACTTCCGAAGGGCGAAAAAAGCCCTTAAATCACTAGCCATACAACATTTAACAGGTTGTCAATGCCTCCATTAAAATAGATAAATTGTACCATTGCGCCTTGTGTGTTAAACTTGTGCAACGCCAATCCAGCTTGAAATAGTATTAGAAATACGCCATATCCCTTTATCTAAATGATCATCGATATTAAAAATATATATCACATTTCTGCGTTGGCATCCACTTTTATGAATACAATACCATTGTTATTGCAATAAGGATCAGTTGACATTCAATCTGAAAATATCCATACTTCCAATGCTGTAACATCTGTGTTCCAGATCTATGCTCAATATTTGATCTTTCTGCCGTGGATTCGAAGAGCACAATGTAGGAAAAAATATTTATTATCGAAGCTGTACAAAAATTGAAGATTAATTTCTTCGATTTCTCTCGAACTGTTTCAATAGCCCAGCCTCATTAGACCAACATTAAACATTAGCAAAATAATGAGCTTAGAAAGAAATTTTAATTTCGTCTAATATGGAGCACCCCTGTTATTATCCCAGGTAATCTGATCTTATAATCCTGACTTCTTTACACACAGCACGTCAATACATGACGTAGTAAAAGGCCACAATCTTGGAAGACCTATTTCACTGAAATTGCGTGCAAAATGAAGAAATAATCAAAGAAAACAATCTGTATTTTCCTTTTTTTTTTCCACAACCGATTCTGTTCGCTCTTCAGGTTTTCGCCTCGCCAGCGCCACCTGACAGCAGCGGCTGACGGGGCCAACTAGCCTGGGCGATAATACGTGAAGTTGCCTAGCCGCGTCTCATTTCCATACTAATGATACCCTTGTGATGTTTCATGGCTGACGCAAATGGATCGTGGCCGCACAATTTGTGGTTTTCCATTAAATACCGTCTATGATTATACCCTTCTAATTTGCATGATAACATTAGGTCTGTCTCATTGAACGCAATTATTTGGGTATGATGGGAAATCGATACCCTCAGAGGCTGTTGAGGGCGGCTTCCCTTCCCCCCTCCTTCTTCCCCACCCAGTGTTAGCATCGCCGACAAGGGACATAATCATGTTCGTAGTATGCTATGGCAGATGCTTTAAGCTGACACAAATCTGGCCCACATTTCCGAGATCTTAGATTAATGCCAACAAAATAGCAACTTCCAAGATATTAGAAGCCGTGCTCTTTCCTGAAAATTACCTGAGATTGAAATCGCGATTGCTTTTGGGAAAATAAGTTTTCATAATGACCATGGGTGTCATTAATCCGATCCAGGTAGACTTCAATCTCATCCGCCGTTTTTAATTAGACCTACATATAAGTAAAGAAAAGCACACCCTGAGCTGAGGGTGTTTTGTGGAGAGAATGGGTGGTATCACGTTCATAACCCGTAGCCGCCTTCACCCAGTAGCAGGAACTATTTGTTACTCTCCTACCACACCTTATGTACTGCTTGGACAGTGTATTATTTCATAATCTCGAAGCCAATTTTCAATTTTCCAACTCCCTTTCGTGTATACATATTTTTCGATACAATGAACATAAAGCTAGGTTTCATTGTCAATTTGTTAAGCTATGAAGCTACCTATTAAGTATTTCTGCTTTTAGAAACAAAACTACTTGGTTTGAGGCACACACTTACACATTGATACCAACCCCTATATCGTAGCTCAGTGTAGACAAGGGTTGGTTGCCAAACTATGGAGTCATGAGCTAATAGCGGAGGGCGGATCCGCTTGGTGGCGCTGCTGGGCAACGTCCGGTTTGCTGCAAAGTTCTACTAACTGCATCAAAAAGCTGGTCCTTCCGACAGAAGTATAAATAACTGTCCATGCACGCTATGCTTTAACAGCGACGACACGGGCCCCAAGCTTTCGCATACCTAGATAACAGGCCAAATTCAAACTTGGTTAATGCTGTACAAGCCTAGCATGTCAAGACTTCAAAAAGCTACTCAGTTGCGGATGGAGTATAATGCTTTTAGGGGGACCGATGAACTTACTTTTCAAATCGTATAATCCTCCTGAATTTTGATTTCAAAACTAGATCGACGTGAGTCAATGCCGAGTGGTTTTACTGCGAGGAAGCCACTGCTGGTACCCAGCGAGAGGTACATTTCCGTTGGCTTCCGACCGACAAGTAACAAGACGTAGACTTAGACGTTTCTGCTACTGCTTCATGGTGGTAAAAACTCATCACTCTTCAAGCATAGACTCAGTGGGACCCACTTCGCACACTGTATACTTCCACCGGAAGCACTAGATTTTCGCAGGGGATCAGAATCTTGCACGACACCGGAAGAGGCTCGTTTATACTGCAGTTTTTTTTTATTGATCAACATATATAATGATACACAATTCGCCAAAATACATAGCGTTCTTTCATTGGATACCAGAACAACAGGACAGTAGACAAAGCACATATTCTCACACTATCTCACCAAGACAAATATCCCACCCACTGAATACCCACCATATATTAAACATATTTATCTTTTGTTGAATTGGTGAATTAAGGGGGCGTCCACCAACCACGACAAGGCTGCGACACGCGCCGACAAGAAAGTTCCAATCGGTGCCTTGTCGCAGCCTGTCGGGAAGTGCACACTCCACCTAAATATTCTATCGTAGACCTCTGCGACAACCTCCCGACATGCCACGACACGCCACGACAAGGCTCTAAAATCGAACATGTTCGATTTTGTCGTAGCCTTGTCGGAAGGCCCCCGACAACCTCCCGACAAGCTTCGTGTCGCAGCCTGTCGTGGCCGTGTCGTAGCCTCTTGTCGGGAACTAGGGTCCACCAACCATGACAAGGCTACGACACGCCTTCCAATCGTAGAGCTGTCGTGGACCTTGTCGGAAAGCCATTGTCGTAGCCTTGTCGTGGTTGGTGGACGCCCCCCATTATCTCCTCGCGCGTGAAGTCCCGAGAGCCCTGCTCCCTCGGCACCCCGCACTCGCCAGGCAGCCGAGCGGAAAATAACACCAGTCATCAGACTACAGAGGGACTCGACCACGATGCCCGCCGTCCTATATATACAGCATTTCCAGGCACCATATAGGAATTGTTTCCTGCATTGTTCTATACCAGTGTAAAACCGTGTATAAACAAGCATAACATTTGGCGCTTCTGCCATAGTTTACGAGATACGAGAACACGGGAGAAAAAGATACAGCAACTAAAGAATAGCTTTTAACAAAAAATGGTAGACATGTTTCCCTTTCTATAAGTTAGCTTTGGTAAAACACCAAAGGAAGTCTTTACCAAAGGCCCTGACGGGGCATACATTCATTTTTAACGACCACGCTCACAAATCAGCCAGCTGTCTGCTGCCGAGGTTTTTGAAGTAATTAAAAGTAGTCCCCGCCTGTCAAACAGCGAACCGCTGATGTCGTTTCAACTCTACATGGCTAGACAGATAAGCGGAGTCCTGATTGGCTGGTGCGTGAGGGAGGTAACTGGCACATGCGCACCGAAGCAGCGTGCACATCCTCCTCTGCGCAGGCGCGGGATACCGCGAGCTATCACGAGATGAGACAAGGGGTATTGATCACAGCCGAGACAGTCGCGCGAGGAATTAGTTAATTCTGCCCGCTGCCCATTAAGGAAGCATACGGTGACGATCCTAGAACAAAACTCGTAATTAAATGAGTCGCGTCTTCTTTCCCCTCGTTCAATATGTATTAAGGAAGAGCCTCATTCGCTACCGACATGCCCTGGCAAACAGCTGCTCATTTGAAAATCGAAGATTGAATAACAAGCCTGGCGAGCCATTTTCTGCCAACTACTAACAATGTCAACTTTAGCGAATTCAAAACGCTGTTCAATATTAATAGAAAACCGGCCTCCGATATTGCGTTTTTATGCCGGCTTTGATCAGCAAATTCTCCACTCCACCACTCGCCGAGATGGATTTTGAGTTTTCCCCCACACGGCTTCCCCGCCCCACAGATCCCCAGGGCGTGTCTTTTTCCGTACATCAAACAACCAAGTAAACAAAGTCCACTCCCGCATTCTGATACTACGTCGGCAGCTGTCACAGACAAACACATTCCCATCTAATGGCTCTCAATATCAGAGTGGGGCCATTTTAATGCGCGCGTGCCTCAATCATGTCATCTTTAAGATGCAGCTTTACAAGATCAATCAGCATTTTTCACCGCCGTCAATACAAAACACGTCCTCATTGTTTTGTTACCGGCCCCATCTCCGAGCACCGGTGAAGAGCTGTGCTGAGCCACTAAGTGCCTCAGCGTGATGGCATCAAAAGAAACCCTCAGCCACTCCACCAAAGCACCTATAGACACAGGTTTGGGTATCGCCATATTTTACGCCCAACTGCCATCAGGGAATTGATTCCCCAGACTGCATAATATTGGATAATGGCATTTTGGTGGTGAGGGACGATGAGGAAATGACGCCTACAGTCTCCCACCTCTAGGGCGAGGTACAGGATGGCTGAGCTGGTGACGAAAGGTGACAAAACGCATCACTGGTCGCGTCATATAATTTGTCCTCCTGGCCCGCACTTAAATTAGCACTCTAACCGATGGAGGGTGCCTGGGGGGACTGGGTGCCTCCTGGACCCGGGGCTTTCTGCGCCAATCAGCCGGGCATTTACCGCCTTATTGGCTGCAGTTAGCTCTGATTTCTACACACCGGCTGCCACTCAGGCGCGCATAAACCAGCACGCCCCAAAGGCACCAGTCTCTAACTCTCCACTCTCTTCTCCCCCTACACCACACACCCCACCCACCTACTCCACCCTGGAGACTGTGCGATTGGACCCGTCTCCCCATCCTGATGATGTCGTCCGTAGAAGCACCCCCAGGCCCCTCCTCCAGTGACCAACAATTTACAAGTGACACTCCCCAAATCTGGAGCGTCGCCGGCGCCGGGGCTTGGCGGGGTGGGGTGCGGTGGGTGGGGGGACCTGCCTTTAACCAGCTCGTTTCGTGGCTATTTCAGGAGGACGCAGCTGGCCCGGACAGCAGATGACCATTTGGCAAATAGGCGCGGCCCTCGAGGACGTCCACAAAACAACCGGCATTAATAACCGCGGCTAGTGACCACCAGGCCTGCCGTCACCGCAGCCGCCACCACCACCGCCCGGAGCTGCTCCGAGCTGCTCCTTGGGACACTGCCCTGACCAACTTGCCTTTCTCCTAGGCTCCTCCCCCAAGACCAGCAGGCTCCTGGAGGGGGTGTTTTGAGCACGCCTTGACCTAGTTGGGCAACTGCGGGAAAAAAACTTTTCCGTCCAGAAAATCGGGCACCCGATATTTGGCGATTTCCCAGGAAAGAATTTGCCCGGCCGCCTGCTCGTTCCTCATTGTGCCTGTGGTCGCGGGTCGGGGATTCGGGGAGAGTGATCCAGGTATGATCTCCTATCATTATAGCCATTATTATCCATCATGTACAAAGACCCTATTGAAAATGTATGGGACTCAGAAAACCATGACCCATTATATAAGACCTGTCAGGTACCATAACTGTGGTATACGGATTCAAATCTGTGGGATACGGCCTCAAATCCATGGTATACGGGAAAAATAGTCCTTTTGTGCTATAGAGCAAGGAAATAGTCCCTATTGTTATACCCTTTAATGTAGCAACTACTGGGTTTAATTTATTCTAGAAAATGGATAATAAATGCAACAAAGGATGGTTATCTGGACAGGCGGCTTTGTAATCCACTCGAGGTTGACGTCTTTTCGTTCCCACACCACCCCACAGGGACATGGCATGAGAAAAATTGGCCTTTGATCTGTCCTGTAAATCGACCACTGCTGGGAGTGAAGGAGAAAGGTGGCTGCAGTGGGACTCGAACCCACAACCTTGGGATTACAAGTCTAGTGCCTTGACCACTGATCTAACTCCCAACCCCTGCATGCTGCATAGGGAGAATACATTTCTATGTGTCGTTCATTAGACGGCCCCTGGTGTCATACGGGAGTCCCGAGGTGCATTGAGATTCTACATTCGCTGCCATAATATCCCCGCAGACACAGCGGAATTCTACATCCGGTTCCGGCGTGCAGCGCGCCCTCTAGCGACACCTGCAGCCGCTGATTCCGCCAGCCATCGACCGGAAGCGCAAAGCCCACTAGTGGACGGTGGGGGGATTACCCGCGAGGTGGCGCGCGCTTCCTTCCGGTTTGGCGGATAACAGCAGCTTCCGGTCTACGTCCCCCCCCCCTACTTGCCTTTCTCCTAGGCTCCTCCCCCAAGACCAGCAGGCTCCTGGAGGGGGTGTTTTGAGCACGCCTTGACCTAGTTGGGCAACTGCGGGAAAAAAACTTTTCCGTCCAGAAAATCGGGCACCCGATATTTGGCGATTTCCCAGGAAAGAATTTGCCCGGCCGCCTGCTCGTTCCTCATTGTGCCTGTGGTCGCGGGTCGGGGATTCGGGGAGAGTGATCCAGGTATGATCTCCTATCATTATAGCCATTATTATCCATCATGTACAAAGACCCTATTGAAAATGTATGGGACTCAGAAAACCATGACCCATTATATAAGACCTGTCAGGTACCATAACTGTGGTATACGGATTCAAATCTGTGGGATACGGCCTCAAATCCATGGTATACGGGAAAAATAGTCCTTTTGTGCTATAGAGCAAGGAAATAGTCCCTATTGTTATACCCTTTAATGTAGCAACTACTGGGTTTAATTTATTCTAGAAAATGGATAATAAATGCAACAAAGGATGGTTATCTGGACAGGCGGCTTTGTAATCCACTCGAGGTTGACGTCTTTTCGTTCCCACACCACCCCACAGGGACATGGCATGAGAAAAATTGGCCTTTGATCTGTCCTGTAAATCGACCACTGCTGGGAGTGAAGGAGAAAGGTGGCTGCAGTGGGACTCGAACCCACAACCTTGGGATTACAAGTCTAGTGCCTTGACCACTGATCTAACTCCCAACCCTGCATGCTGCATAGGGAGAATACATTTCTATGTGTCGTTCATTAGACGGCCCCTGGTGTCATACGGGAGTCCCGAGGTGCATTGAGATTCTACATTCGCTGCCATAATATCCCCGCAGACACAGCGGAATTCTACATCCGGTTCCGGCGTGCAGCGCGCCCTCTAGAGACACCTGCAGCCGCTGATTCCGCCAGCCATCGACCGGAAGCGCAAAGCCCACTAGTGGACGGTGGGGGGATTACCCGCGAGGTGGCGCGCGCTTCCTTCCGGTTTGGCGGATAACAGCAGCTTCCGGTCTACGTCCCCCCCCCCCTCCCTCTCCCTGCCCGAGGCTCGCACTTCCGTCCACATCCATTACCGCTTTCCCACTCTCACTGGTAAAAAAAATTGCTGGGTTATTTGTTGTGCGTTTCTTGACAGCAGACTGTTGTGGGTGTTAGGTTGGAGGGGGAAATGTTCTTCCCCTGTTAAAGGCGCGTGGTGCCAAACCGCATTAACCGCCGAGAACCGGGTGAGGCCATCAGGCATCACTTCCCATAAGAAATGCCGTTTTATGGAGAGAATCAAGATATTTACACAATTCACGGACTGAATATGGATTCCGGAAGAGCAATAGAATGTAGAGTAGACAGCGGATCCTCAGTCGGCGTTTAGATTAGACAACTAAACATGTAACGATGGCCGACATACACAATGGCGGTGGCCGGTACTGCCGCCGTACCGAGTTCAGAGGTACCGAGTTCGCCCGGTAGCGACTTCACGGTATAGGGCACATAGCTATTGCGTTATGGATCACTAAACAAAACACCAGGTGGCGGCTCCAGTTATCATTGGATTTTATCAAAAGTATATTTTTGGTCTCCCATAAAAGGGTTTTAGCCTCGTCTCACGAACATACGTAGACCATTACAGCAGGCAATTGTGGTTGTCCTCCGACGACAGTGGCACTATATAACAATTACCTGGCGGATGATAACAGACATAGCAATCACTCTGTGCCCTATACCAATGAATGGCACGGTGTGAAAGCAGTGCCCGCCCTCAACACGCCAGTCCCAGGGTTCGTACATACACAGACCAATAAAATTCCAGGCTTTTTCCAGGCTTTTCCAGACTCTAATATTTTTTTCCCAGGCATATCTGGTCACTGCTTTTAATACGATATTTGATTCATCACCAAATTTAGTTCAAATTTCCTTTATCATCCTTGTGGAATTTCAGTGGTTTGGGATAGATATCTTCAAATTTCCCTTCTTATATTTTTTGCCACTTTTAAATATGAAGACAAATAATCAAATCCATGCTATATTATTAGCAATTTGCTATACATGTTCAAATAGAGGACTTTTGGAACTATTTAATCCAAGTCACTGAAATTTCATAGGCAGTCAGATACCGTTGACGAGGAAAGCAATTGATGACCAGAATTTCATAGACTAAGACCATTGTCTTTATACGAAACTAAATTTTCCAGGCTCTTCCAGGTTTTCCCAGGCTCTCTGTGAGAATTCCAGGCTTTTCCAGGCCTGGAAAACCCAAAAGCATAATTCCAGGCTTTTCCAGGTTTTCCAGGCTCTGTTCGAACCCTGCAGTCCAGAGGCACTCCTTGTCAGCCATCCCGAACCCCCTCCACGGGAGGCTGCGAACGACTGTCTCTAGCCATTAATAAATGAACCTACCATCCCATAGGGGGTAAAGAACTACTGCAGCACTTTAAAGCCCTCACGCCCCACACCTATGCTGTGTGCTACCGAAGTTGTGTTGTCCTCGCGTATCTGTAGTTTCAAGGGAATGGATAATGGCATTGCCTTTTTAAAAACAGGTAGACAACTTATGCAAAACATGCATGTCAGCAAGGGCACACCATGTAACACTATATATCAAGAAAGATTTTGATACTAACAGACACAAATGTCATCGATAAAACCAAATAAGCTATAAAGGCCAAGTAAATATAAAATCTCTAAATGTGAGGGGAAGAAAGAGGCTCGAATTACACAGTGTTCATCTCTTTAACTTTTGTGGTGAACTTATCAGGGCCGAGCCTAAGTCTCGGAATAGATATGAACTTTCAACGTAAAAGATTTATGTTTAACTAGTCAAGAGTTGGGAGTCAGGTATTGTGAAATTGGATTTCCTAAGCTCTCTATTAATCGCCTACTTTCTGAACTTGTGGGCTTCTTCAGTAAGTCAAAGTTAAGAAATAGCATCTCGATTGAACCATCAGTCACAGTCACAATGTGACAGTTCCATTACACCGTTTGATTATATAGGCAATGAGGATAGTTCTTCGTTGTTATCAGTTCAAAACTCTTGGCTACAGGTATTTGGGTTTAGTTAGACTTGATCAAGTCTTTGATTATGAACATTCATTAAATTATTAAACACAATAAGAATAAAGTTCATTAAAGTATGTATCCTGACTGGCCCATGAATCTGTATCCCAACGAGGAGGGTAGCAATAGGATGCAGGGACTGGAGCCAGTCTAGGGTTTAGTCAGTATTGCGCGTTGAGCTGTGTCATGTGTATGTTCGGAGATAGTGGGTACTGGAGGGCAGTGCGGGCAGTGCGGGCTACATGCCCTCCTCCGTCCGTCCGGCAGGGTGCAGGATGAGGCCCGACAGTCACACCCTCCAACTCCTCGCCACACTCCCCTCTGTCAGTCTCCTACCCACCTCACTTCCGGTCACAGATGGGCCCGGCTGACGGCGGGGGCGGGGCGCTTCGGGTATGCGAATGTCAGCTGAGACACTGGACCAGGCCTGTTGTGAATGGTGATGTGCGGCTAGTCCTTGGTGCATGCTGGATAATGAGTAGTACCGCTTCAGCTTCATTTACGCTGTTTTCACACCACAAGGATGGTGGTCGCTATAGGGTAAATCTAGGTAGGAATCTAACCCATACACGCACCCACACCCACACCCACACCCACACCCACACATATATATATATATACGAGATGAGAGTTCCTTTACTTCCCACACCACATAGACATGGCATGAGAAGGACTGGCCTTTGATATAGCATTAAGTCTACCATTGTGTGGGGTATGGGAGATAGGTGGCTGCACACTATGAAACATAGGCCAACTCTATACTCGTTGCATAAATATGGCATTATAAGGACTGCCCTTTGATATAGCAGAAGTTTACCACTGCATGCTGTGGATACAAGAGAAAGGTCGCTGCTGTAGGACTCGAACCTACAAACTTGGGATTACTAGTTCAGGGCTTTAACCACTGAATTAACTTCCCGCCCCCAGCATTGGTGGATTGTATACATAGATAATAAAACGATGTTTTTTTTGACAGGCGGCCATAAACCACGAAAGGTTCACGCGTTGTAATACACGAGCGTCAACATCGAGTGGTTTACAATGCCGCCTAGCCACACAACCGTTGTTTGTTGCATCTATAATCCATCTGTTTGAATATATTATACATACGAGTAGCCATATTAAAGGGTACAACCATTGGGACTATTTCTTTGCTCTATAGCACAAAGGGACTATTTGTCCAGTATACCATGGCTTTGGGGCCATATATACCACAGATTTGAATCCGTATCCGACAGTTATGGTATCTGACAGCTTTTTATAAAATGTGTCGTGGTTTACCGAATCCCGATACATTGAGGTCTTTGTATACGATGGATAATAGAGTCGGTAACAAGTGCTGGGTGGTGTGATGGATTGTCTCCGGTCGGCTGTGGGTGGACGGCTTATGCTAGGCGGCGGTGGGCGGTCAGTGCTAGCAGCACTGTTATATGCCAAGCGGCGACTGGTGCGCCTCTACCCCCGACTAGATGCCTAATGATAGCGCTAATTACCAGTGGCCAGAGGCGCGCGGTGCTTAACGACCAGCTCCGGTGTGTAAAATACGGCTCATTAAGTCGGCGGGGCGGAGGGCGGGGCGGGCGACGGGGCGGAGGGCGGGGCGCCTGGGGACTCGTTCCCGCCCTAATAACAGGCGGTGCCTCCTCCAGAGGGGGCCGGGCCTCCGGGCTTAACTCCAGGCCCCTAGCCCGCCCCAAGGATCGGGGCGGGAGGCGGGTGGGCGGGTCAGAGGGCGTAGGTCCGTCCAACGCCCCTCCCTCCTCCACGGTCTCAGGGCGTATTGTGGGAGGTCCCGGCCGCTCTCTGACCTTTCCTCCAGGGCATCGCCGGTGAAACCCTTCAGTCATACTGAAGTTAACACTGATCATTGGCCATCCTCACGACACCGCCCACCTCTACAGTACCAATTATCGCCATGGTAGTAGCCTATAGGGAACATAGGTATTGTGCTATGGAAACAGCCATCTTGCCCCCCCCCCCCCATCGACGCTAAGCAAAACACCAAGTGGTGGGTCCAATTATCAAAGGACCTTATTGAAAACTTTTTTTGCTGTGGTTTCCCATAAAAGGGTTTTAGCCTGGTCTCAATTATTTATAGATTATGACAGCAGAAAATAGTGGTTGTCCCCCGACTACAGTGGCGCTATCTTCCAATTTCCTGGTGTAACCAGCAATCACTCTGTGCTCTATACTGGAGCATCCAACGTCCTCCTCTGCATTGCCCTTTCAATAGGCACCTTCTCTATTGCAACCCCTAAACCCGCTCTGGATCCCCCCGTGGCCGCCATTGGCAGCTCCTACTTCAAATCAGAACTATTTTCCGCGCCCCCCTCGAGACCTTCCCTCGCTCCACTCTACCCCACCGAGTGGCAATATCAATTACTCGGTCACCAGCCACTAAGTGTGATCAGAACAGCCGGGACAGGCGCTCAGGTTCAGGTCCTCAGTCGCTGTGCCAACTGAACTCGCATAAATTGGACTGAGCAACTATTTAGTAAAGAATTTGAAATACTCTCGCTTGGGGTATAAAATGGATTTGTATTAGGCGAGGCCTGGAGAGGTACCACATGTATTTATTTTGGTGTGGGATAATGTGGTAAAGAAATGAGGATTGTAATAAAATGAAGTATCAAGGTACGTAATGAGAAACCTAGTCCTGTCAGCACATCGGGTAAATTTCAAATTTTAAATTTTCACAATGATACAATACAAATGGAGGAATGGATTACCTACAAGCACTAAACATGGTTCCTGGGGATTATGTCACAAATGTTAGCCATTTATTAAATGTAAGGGGTGAGATACATTCAGAAACCTATTCACGTCAACGGTCGGAGCTCGATCCCATCTTGTTCTAATCGCTGCGTAATTCAGGTGACTTCACCTTGTGAATCACTATACAATTCAAACGCGATGGGATACGAGCTCTGACCGTAAACTTTCATAGGTGTCCTCTATAATATCGGACATGCACAGGTCACGTATGGCAGCGTAATCTTGGAGGGGGTCCTACTTCATCACATCTCTAGTGGCGTGGATGACTTTGTATTTATTACATACCGGTTTACGAATGTCTCACACTTACTGATCAGGGACCTGTTTCAGTAGTTTCGTGACATGTCGAGATGGCATCTGTGACACCATACAGACAGATCACAAGACTGCAATCGATGACACAGTATTTCACTCACTTTCCGTAGGAATTAAGCGATGACACTTTAACACGAGTAGGGGATACATAGAACCTATAATTGTTCCAAATACGAAGAAGATTGGCTGCTCCGACCCTCTGATATCTGCTAGACTTTTTCCGCTGTCGCTTGCACTGTTGGTGCCGCTGTTGATGTCTGTCTAGGCCTAATGTCACAAAACTACTGAAACAGGTCCCAGCTGTATAGATTTCATTCTGCATACTGTAAATGAACTAATAGCTCGTGCACTCCGTACCGTGTGACTTGTTTTAAAATGGCGTTTTGATTATTTCCAGGTATACAATAATGAGGAGACCTAGTGAGTGAGTCTGAATTACATCAGTTCATTCAAGCACCCTAACCATGACCCAATATAGTCGAGTGTAACATCCACAGTCATGATCTGTGACCAATGAGCGATTTTAATTTGTGGCATTCATTGACGGAGATTAATCAATTTATGTCAGCTTTAATTTGTAATGAACACGCCCACTTTTGTAGCTGATGCACACACACCCAAAACACCCCTCCCATGGCTTATCCTGCCCTTTGGGATTGGTGTAATTACTTTCAACTACTAAAATCACTGGTGTCATCTACGTAATCCTTTAATCCGCTTACATGATATCTACAAGATAATTATTCAATTACCCTTATCAAACAGATTTTACCTTGTGTTTCAGATCTTTTCTTAAAAGGCACTGGGATCTAGGTTGCACCTTCTAAGATCCTTAATGATAGGAATTTCTCGTTTCCTTTGCATATTCAGATGTCCCTTTATGAAACATATATATCTGATTATTTGTAATTCAAAACCTTACGATATCATGTCTAGGAGAGCTCTGTGAGATCAATCCTAACAAAGGAAATGTTTTAACTTATATCCCGAACACACCCAGGCTGGGTTTCGCTAACCGGTATCGTTCGTACTGCATTTTTTTAAAATCAAATTAGCTTATTGCATCTCTCAAGTACAATTTGTTTCAAGTCAGCTTGACAAACATCCTGACTTTCCTGTGGGACTCACTTGATCTTCAGAGATGGACTAATGCCGAGAGTCTAGTGCTCTGGGAGGCGTTCTTTGTTATATGAATGTGTAAATGCCTCTCCTTCTCTACACAACTCAAATCCCACATGCCTTCGTCTGTTGTAAGCACTTCAGTAGGAGTCAGGTGAAGGATTCAGCAGACATCTTAGCACACCTACCACAGTGCCTTCTACAATCCGAGAACTTCGCACACACAGAGACTTCCCTTTCCTAGCCCCATTGACTCCGTCCACATCGACGTCTGACCATTCACACTTCACAAACTACAGTTTCCTTCAATTTCCCCCCGATTCCACTATGTATTATAAGGCACCAACCCCGCCCTGACCCCAGTCCTGCTCCCGTTGTCAGCCCCGGGCCCACGAGTAAAGGCCCCATGATCCGAATTGCAGCCCTGGAGCAAACCCCACCACATGGGTCCCTAGCTGTGTCTCGGGGCACAGATTGCTGCCTTTTCTCCAGGTGCTGAAGGAAGGGTGCTGATTAATCCCCTTCTTCTATCAGGGCACACCTCTCAGGGGACTGTTTGTGTGTGAGGGTGTGAGGGGTAGGGTGAGGGGCGGGAACAGTGCATGGGCAAGTCACTGAATGAGGCTTGAATCGCTCTCACTGTGACATGAATCCAGCGTGTTCCTAACCCCATCCTCCCACCGCTACCCGTCTTACATACATTGGATGGTTGGTTGGAATGATTTAACGTCCAATTAACCATTACAGGTTTTTACCTGACTTTCTCAAGGTTCTTTCACACTACAAGCGTAAGGCCCTCCTGGGAGGAGAGAGGGAGGTTGTCCGGATCACTTCTATAAGGCACAGAGTGATTGCTAGTTTCTCCATCATCTGGAAGGTTTGTTTGTGTGTTGAGGTAGTTTAACTTCCACTAACGTCCACTATTTTCTATTAGACTTACTTTGGGTTTGACCAAATCTATGTGATGAATTTAGATAGAAATCTTACCCCCACATATTTACCGAGGTGAAAGTTTTTCACTTCCCACACCACATAGACATGGTAGGAGAAGGACTGGCCTTTGATATAGCAGTAAATCCACCACTGCTAGGGGTGAAGGAGAAGAGTGGCTGCAGTGGGACTCGAACCCAAAACCTTGGGATTACAATTCCAGTACCTTAACCACTGAGCTAGCTCCCCAGCCCCCGTACAGGAGTACAGCATACCCACTGGAGGCACAGACCTGGTAAATGTACGCCACCCTTCCTCGTATATATCCCCTCGCTCCCGCCCGCCCGCCTGCCCGCCCGCCGTACAAGCCGCCGCCTGCCGGGACAACTGAAGCGTGTAATCCCCCGCCTCGCTTCTCTCCCAGGGCAGCCCATCCTTCAAGGTGACCCCCAGAGGACGCGTTCACTAATTCGCCCGGTGAATACCTGACACAGGCCGGCCTTCCCTCCAGGGTCGCCCCGGATTACACCCTTGGCCCCAAAGGGGACGTGGGCCCCCAACCGCTCCCTCCCGCCCCTTCCCCTCACTCACCCCTCATCCTGACCTCCTGCAGACCCCCATGAACCAGCCACTGTCCCGGTACCACTATTCATCTGCCGCCTGTGTTCCGCCCACGAACAATAGCGCATGCAAGGACGGAAACATCTCTCTATCAAAGACAACATCTACGCCCGAGCCGACAAAGCTTATCCTGGGAACTTCCTCCCTGCCTTTCAGGAAGAAGTTCTCCGGGCGGGAATCTATGCACGCCGGCGGGCACGGGCGCCTGAAAGCCCGGGGCGGGCGGCGTGCGCGGCCGGCCGGGCTTAACCGAGCTTGGGGAGGCTTCTCCGGAGGCTTCCCCCGGACTCCTCACTGCCTGACAAGAACATTACCAACGCCCATAAATTCCCTTCTTCCTGATTGCCAAATCCCGCCTGAGCCAGTCCGAGGTCTTTTAAAAAGGCAGTTGGTAAACAACTCAAGCAGCGCTCGTCCATAGCGGTGAGGCGAAGGTGAGCAGTGGGGTGTGAGTGGGATTCTCTTTAGTGAGCTGCTCCTCACTTCTACACTCTCCACGCACAGACACATCGCCTACAAAGTCTGATTCTCTGAGACATCTCGTAGCACTCTGGCAGCTGCTCCAGCATGTGAGTAGTAGTAGTGGTATTGAGATACCAGTGAGGTTTGGAATAAATATATGAAATATTTTCTTACTTTGTCTATCTATTATAATGAAAATGTTTTATTATCCATCGTATACAAAGTCCCCATTGAAAATGTATGGGGACTCCACGACTCCACGATTCATTATAACTGTGGTATACGGATTTAAATCCATAGTATAGGCCTTCAAAACCATGGTATACGGGAACATATATCGAACGAAAAGTCTCTATTGATATATCCTTTAATGTGGCAATTCCTTGTGCACAAAAGCATCGATTATTGTTTATTTATACAGTGATAAGAACGGAAGCCACAGTAGTAGTATAGAAATATCCGCCTGCCTCAGGCCACCTGATAATGATTTCGAAGTAGAAAATGAAATGTTTTGTATGTCTCTCTCTTTATTGTTCTTTTAACATATTTAATCAGAGGCATTTCAATTTATCTTTGTTTAATAACCACATCGAGTCAGATCGGTTGTCAATAGCGTACGGATTTAGTAGCTATCTACTTATAGATTACCTGGGCATTGCGCTTTATTGCCCCATACAGGTTCATTACCACACTACATTTTATATCAAACATATATGGCGTTCAGAGTCATGATCTATTTATAAGTTAAATATTGCTATGAAAATATATAAAGATATTACGGAATAATCTTTGTGAGATGAAGTTGGAAGCCATATGAAGAGTTTAAGCATTTCCTTCACAAAAGGTCGGACATAATCCTATGCAAGCTCAACCTAATTAATGCGACAGTGAAGTATTTCCTGCCGTTTTGAGTAGTTTTATATTCAAACACGTCGTCAGAATTACATATTCTTCTCACACTGTTACATGAATTCCATCTTTATATTGCAACCTCAGTGAAACTCCTGTTTCAGGAGGAATTTCGACGAAAACGGATTTTAACACACAAAAAAACTCGCGAAAAAGCCTGAATCCACTTATAGGACCTGTTATCAGTTTTAGAAATACATAGTGGAAACATTTCAAAACGTTACTCCTACACCACTTTACAATCTGACGTCCCCCAGTCATATTATAACAAATCTATGATGCTCTCTGAAGGCATAGACAGGAAAGATATTACACCTATACAGTATATGTGTTGCGCTTTGTGAATACTGCGAAAACTGATGACTTGATGCCAACAGAGTCTACACCATACTACATTATATAGCACCTAGTGCCTAATGTACTGTTGGAGTAAATTAATGAGTGTTGCGAAAGGGTCACACAACCGCGATGCAGCTGCCAATATTTAGCGGCCACCGCGCCATCTGACTTTCAGCCAGGCTGCGATTATCTGGTGAAGAGCTGCGTTACTGTCACAATGACTGTAAACCTCTCAGCTCTAACGTTCACCTCGGCAGTAAGGGGATAGCACAGTAGGTACAGCTAGATTTCTATTTGTAGAGGATTGTGACGGGTTGAATGAACAGACAACGCTGTGAAGATGTCATGCAGAGAATATTAATGAGTGTATAATATTAATCATAAGCAGTATATATATATATATATATATATATATATATATATATATATATATATATATATATATATATATATATATATAATTATATAACTACGTTTATATAAATATAAGTTATCAACCAATACATGCTAGAGTATTATTCACTGCGGGACAATCTTGTTTTTTTATTTTTTTTTTTTTTATTCAAGAAACAGTTTAACGACAAGCACTATTCGCACTACAAAAACGGCGATCTTCCATAGTGAAGTCACAAGAAAAGCAATACAGGACAGATACACAGACGATACAGGTCGAAGACAGCACATAACATATACTGGTTTTACAGCAAATAAAGTATAATACGATCTTTTGATCCTTATATTTACATTCCAAGAAATTGATTTTTTGCGAAAAACAGAAGTTTACATGAAGACTTCGCCATCTAGTAAATCTGGTAGTATTTCCTTCAACTTGAGTTTGAAACAGTCTCCTCGTGGTAACAATTGTATATGTGATGGTAGCTTATCCCAATAGGTTCTACCCACGTTCAGCGGTGATTTTCTATATTTTTCCGTTTTTATCCTGGCTACTTTCATTTTAATTTTGTCTCCCGTTCTCGTTCTTTTTCCTAAGTTTTCAAATACATTTGCCGGATCCTCCAACCACCATTTAATCATTAATATTAAGTGAAATACTCTTCTAGTGTTTAAGGGACGTATTTTACAGAGTTCGTAAAGATTCTCACGACTTATGTCTCTTGTTTTGGAGATCCCTATTCCGAGTCTCAGTGCCTTATTTATTAATACTTGTAACTTTAATCTTTGTGCCTTAGTCATACAGTAGTGAACCACATCGGCATATTCCAGTACTGGTAGGAGCATATGTTTGACTACTTTTAGAGCGGCCTCCGTATTTAATAAGTATCTCACCTTTCTAAGTTTGAATAATTTTATATTAAACTCCCTTGATGTTTTTTCAAAGTGCTCATTGAAATTTAAAGTGTTATCTAGTAATATTCCCAAGTAACGATATGATTTGACTGCTGTTAATTCTGTTTTGGCAAATTTAACTGCTTGCATTTTTTCAAGATTTTTTTGATTACCTAGCCACATTACCTTTGTCTTCTTGCAGTTTATAAATAACTTATTCGCTTCGCACCATCTATTTATAATCTCTAGATCCGCTTCCATATGGAATAAAGCCTCAGCCTGGTTTTTACCATCTGAAATAAGTACAATGTCATCGGCATATAATATCGGTTTAACGTTTGTAAGTGAATGTACTATATCATTTATAAAGACTAGGAACAACAGTGGTCCTAACACGGACCCTTGGGGCACACCCACCGTAATTAAATCCTCATCAGATATTATTTTACCAAGTTTAGTTCTAATTTTCCTATCATTTAAGTAATTTTTTAGAATTCCAATTAGATATGACTTTAGTCCAGCTTTTTTAAGTTTGTCAAGTAAGAGTGAATGGTCGACAGAGTCGAAGGCCTTTCGGAAGTCTATAAATGATATTAATACAACCCGTTTGTTATTTAGTCGAGTTATCAGCTCCGTAACCAGATTAAAAATAGCCTGAGAGGTTGATCTGTTTGGCAAAAAGCCAAATTGACTAGGAGTAATAAAGTTTATTTCATCTAGTTTATCAAATAGTCGGGCGTGTATAACCTTTTCAAATATTTTCGATAAGAAACCCAAGACCGTTATTGGTCTCCAATTACAATTTGTTTGGCGTCACAGATATTTTTCTAGGTAACCCGGTAACCTGATGCGGTTACCAGAGTTGACTTGGTGACGTTTATTACTTTCAAATAACATTCCGCTCGTTTCTGCTCAGGTTTTTAATATATATATATATATATATATATATATATATATATATATATATATATTCTCATGCACAACTTTGCACGCTAGCTTATATTTCTGGGACGTTTTTAGGAGATTATGACTCCAGACTCTATACGTTACCAGTGACAGGTTCGTTTAGGTGGATAATAACCCACATTCTGGGGTTGGTACATGCACATAATCCTGTCCGAACTAACTCTAATATAAACCAGAGCCTCACAAATATGGACACCTTGGTGACCTTCATCTGGAGTAATAATATTCGCAATGAAAACCACTGTAGGCGGACGTGATTACGACTGTGAATATTCAATACACGTACTTCAGATCGTTTACACAGAAAAGAGGAAATAGGTTGCCGCCAGTAATTGTATATGGCGACTGCAGAAGGGGTTGTTTTTGTCGAACCCCACACTATCCATCCTGCTCCTGAAGCCATGTCCCCTCCATCCGCTCCTCCAGCAGCTAATGACCACCGTCTCGTGTTTCCCAGGTTCCGGGGCTACGGCGTGGGGCTCCATCAGCCTGCGGGCCGGCCGTTAAGCTGCCCCTCTCCCGCCCCGTAAACACCCTCCTCCGGGCCTGTACAGGTAACCAGACCCTGGCTCCTGCTCCAGGGCCTAACCTCTGCTACCAACCCGTAGCTATAGACCATTCCTAATAAAGCTAGGCCCAGAGAACCGCCATTTTGAATCTCAGAACGAGGTGTTATTCTAACAACTTCTCCTGCCGGGGTATACAATACATAGCTATTGTGTAAGGCCATCTTGCCCCCGACGCCAAACAAAACACCAGGTGGCGAGTCCAGTTATCAATGGATTTCATTTAAAGAAATTTCGATTTCCTGGCGGACGATGACAAAACTAACAATCACTCTGTGTCATTTACTATTTACCCATGCCGTATATAGTGTAAATACGCACCGTTTCGGTATATGACGTAAAAATACTGTACGGACCGCTGGACCGTACACTAAAATACGGACCACCTTGCCAGACACGTTTTTCAATATATTGGTTATTATACCAAATGAAATTGATTTTTTTTTTAAATTCCGGGTATATAGTGAATATATAAAGTCCAACCATGCTTGTACAAGTCACAGAATTCGATGCTAAGTTACCGTTTGTACGGAACTCGGCGTAAACGCCTCGGTCCGTACATGTACCGTAAATTAGCATCACATTCTGTGACTTGTACAGCATGGTCAGGACGTTCTATATAATTACTGCATGTGACCGTGTCTCCAGAGAGTCTGTCTTTGTCTGGTGTAACACATATCTCTAAAAGTATTTAGGGCATGTAGTATTAATAGAGCTCGCACGGTATGAACTGCGTGTACCATAGGGACCAGCCCACAGTGGGTTACAAGTCCAGTACGTTAACCACTGAGCTAACTCCCACCCCTCTGAGGGCAGTGCTTTTTAGTAAGTAACAGTCGGCTCGTATGGTATAGATGGTGGTATGTGGTAATGGGAAGGGGAGTGCTTTGTATTAATAGTAGAGGTCGTAGGGTGTAGGTGATGGTTGTGGTAGTCGTGGTACTGGTGGCATGGGCGGCCGTCGATCAAGGCGGTTAAAGTGACCGGTCCTGCAGAGGTCATGGTCCGCCTGTCACACCAGCAGCACTCATCCTCATGCCCGGTCCCGCCCTACACCAGCTGACCTTGACCGTGACATGGTGAAGGTCACAGGAGGAGACGCGCGGTCGATGTTTCATGAGCTGACAAAGAAGACACGTCTCAAGCTACCCATCCTAATATCCAGTCTAGAAACTATTATAGAGTATACAACGGCGAATGCAGACTTAATCATTATAGATCCTTTCAACAGTAGCAATAGCAATAGAGTATAATCTGTGTTACACATACGTTTCTTCTTATTCTAATTGCAGGGATGTCAGTTGGAGGTCAGGGAGAAAAGCGGAAATATTTTCATGTGGATCTTTCTGCCTCAGGGAGAAAACTTGGATAGTATGTAATTGTCGGCCATGACATGGGGCTGTGGGTCAGTGGGGAAGTTCAAACCAATGTTTTATTTACGTAAATGAGGCAAAAATCAATATTATCTTTGCTTGACCCGAGGAAAAGAAATTAGATAAACCGAATATGAAAAAAGTAGATTTCCTATATTGAAAACTGACATCTCATTGATTGTTTTAATCTGGTACATAAACATGATGATTCTAGCTATATGATAGATACTATACTGTAGAACTTATATGTGGTATCCTGGTCTGGTTTTGTCTGATGACTGGCGCACATGCATGTACATATTGTATTGTCTTTGTCTAGCCTTGCGGTAATGTCACTATACATGAGACCTGCATAGGAGACCATCATAGAGAGAACACGCCTGCTGCTGAGATAGACTCCCTCTGTGTTTCCCTTTCATGTCGCCACTATCATTATTCGCTTCGTCTGATATATCAATAACAACCTCCGAACAGGTGCGCGTTTTCCGACCACTGCCTGGGGTGGTGTTGCCCCTGAGACAAGCCTGGAAAACAGGTTCCTTTTTATATCCTACTTAGAGAGCGCGGCCACGGGGGCGAGGGTCAGACCGACCTTGAACGGGAGGTATTCATCATGGGGAGTGCGGAGACCCATCCATGCCCACGGCCAGGAGTACTTACAACGCCCTACGTGTTGGTCATGACCCCCGACCTCCTCCTGCCCGCCTCCCCGCCTCCCGGAATGCACCGACATTTGTTGGGAGTTTCAGTACTCCCTGTTTGACCTCTGGGACTTGGTTGGTTTGATTTAACGTCCAGTTAGTTAACCATCACAGGTTCTTAACAGACTTTTGCAAGGTTCCTTTACACAACAAGGGTGGTGATTAAATATATGTGATTAATTTAGGTAGAAATCTCACTTGTACACGTTTACCGAGGTGAGAGTTCTTTTACTTCCCAAGCCACATAGTCATGGTATGAGAAGGATTTGATTTTAACGACCAGTTGACAATAACAGGTTCTCACCAGACTTTCTCAAGGTTCTTTTACACAACAAGTGTGGTGATCGAATTTATTTGATGAATTTAGGTCGAAATCTCACCTCTACACATTTATGGAGGTGAGAGTTCTGTTACTTCCCACACCACATAGACATAGTATGAGAAGGATTGCCCTTTGATATAGCAGTAAATCTACCACTGCTGGGGATGAAGGAGAAGAGTGGGACTCGAACCCACAACCTTGGTGTTACAAGTCCAGTGCCTTAACCACTGAGCTAACTCCCCATCCCCATTTGTAAGGAGTTCTCCCTGTTTGACCTCTCCGACGAAACAAATATGGCGGTGCGGGGCAGTTAATGGAGGCAGTCGTTTTTAGTATTGGCCCCTGGCCGGCCGGGCACGACTCGACATGTAGATTGGTCCTGCGATTTGTCCTCCTTTCCGCGTTACATTGTGGCGTTGGGCTTTGTAGTAATATCACCTCCTTTATTAGGTTTGCTCACTGGCAGCGCCCTCCCGCCCGGCCCGCGAAAGGCTCATATGTTAGCCATCCTGCCTGCATTGACGGCCGATAGCATCCTGCTGGGTGCTACAGAAGCGGCCAACAGTAGCATAGCAGTGCCCGCCGCGATGTCTCTGTGTGAGATAAGTAACCAGAGAATGAGGGTCGGAGCTGCTCATTAGTGGCTCTCGTCTTTCTACTTGAGCTGCTCTCTTGTAAACATATATGCAGGTCGGGTTTCCCCGCCGGGCGAGGAGGAATGCGAGAAAACTTAGAAAAGGTAAACAACGTTTCATTATTGGACATATTAAGTACGGCTTTCTGCGACAGGATATACCACTAAATCTCTCATAGGTCACCTCAATGTGGGTGTATATATGTTCAGAGACAGTACGTACATTACTGCCATCTTCTCTTTTTAAAACTTCATTTTCATTTCAGTAAATGGAATTCGGGCGTCTTCCATTTGATGGTGTTAGTATTGCACCACACACTAGTGATATTATAATATACTTTGTTTGGGTAGTATAACGTCCAATGTGTTCTATTAGACTTCCCTCTCATGTAAATAGAAGTATATGATTAAAGTGCAGTGTTGCATCATATATTTGAATCCATGAGGTATTTGAGGTTTTCTACCCAAACGCAGACTACATACCTAGAGAAATGCTGCCCAGAGACAAGTGCTATCTGGGAACTAGAATGAACGGGAATAACCATTCCGCGTTGCTGGAGGTTTTCAACCCCATATGCACATTTATAGCCGCTGTCCTGGGTATATAGCACTAATCAGACTGATTCTATGGCAGTTATGAATGCCCTATACACCATGCTGTATGTTTCTTGTATCAATGTATTGTCTCAACTTTGACTGCAATGTCGAAAATCTTGTAGATGTATAGAAGAACATTCTGTCAATAAACCATTTAAAAATAAATAAATGATATGCCCTACCCCGAGATCTGATTCTATGTAAGTAGTATGTGAGTTGATGGTATGGAGCGGGAAATATCATACAAGGCAATTCCTGGATTGTCATAGACTCCATTATTTCATCATTTGATATACCTTGATTATAACATAAGTGTGTCTCATTTTGTTGAGGATATACTGAATTGAGCATGCTGAAGGATTCAGTATACTGGCCGTGCTGAATATGCGAAATATCACAATATAGAAAGTCGGCAGAACCGTCCTTGCCTCGTGTATTCTTTGCCCACCTTGATTCGTCTCGGCAGTGATGATTATAAGGTTTCGGAATAAGTAACTGAATATCGGGTGGCCGCAAGGTCAGGTGGACTAGGTCCAGGGTAGAGTTAAACGGACACAGGGCTGGTGTAAGCTACTCTAACGTGTAGGTCTAGACACCAGAGCGGATATGGCATGGGTCGGGTCTATAAGGATAAGGGGGTATGAGACAGACCAATTGTCTGGAGATTCCGGACTACAAAAGGCAAGCCCTGCTCCGAGAGACCACTATCACTGGCTGGCCGCGACCCGGCAGACAGTGGTCAGTCAATGCCCCCGCTGTCGTCGCTCAGAGGGTCAATCGACCAATTTCTTCAGAGGGAATAAATGAATCATTCCTGTCGCTTATCGTCGCCCGGCGCCACCCGACGTGAGAATCGGGGGAGCGGGGGAGCGGGGGAGGTGAGGCCTCCTGGTATCCCCCGACATAGACCGTATTTCATCCGGGGATTCGTTACTAGGGGCCCACAGGAAAAATTCCAATTTTGACCAGTCGCTATCTGGCCCGGGCCAATGGTCAATTCATCACCTTATCGCAATGCTGCTGTTGTATGCACGTGCAATGCTGGGGGGAGGGACGGCAGGGGGGCTGACCAACGCGTGATAATGCACGGTCGCACTATCGCATCAAACATCGCATACTTTACGCGGGGCCCAGAACCATTCACCCCGCTCCCTCCATGCCGCGTGATGTACAGCATTCCCCGCGCTTTACGACCGTCCTTACAAGCCGCGCGACCCATTTCTCGAGCTGCTCCGAATCCATTCCGCCCGCTGAACCCCTCGCAGCCCGACGAGGGAGTCCTGGCCGGCCCAGCTGTGACGGGACGACCGGGTGCACCTCCGTGTGATGCCTAAGTGAGGGGCTGGTGGGGTGGGTTGTTATGTGGAAGGGTTAAGCATAGGGCAGTTGGTTGGTTTGATTTAACGTCCAGTTAACCATTGTAGGTTCTTACCATACAGTTAACTATTACAGGTTTTTACCAGACTTTCTCAAGGTTCTTTTACACCACAAGGGTGATCGAATCTATGTGATGATCTCAGGTAGAAATCTCACCCCTACATATTTAACGAGGTGAGATTTATTTTACTTCCAACACACCATGGGCATGGTATGAGAAGGACTGGCCTTTGATATAGCAGTAAATCTACCACTGCTGGGGGTGAATGAAAGAAAAGCGGCAACAGTGGGAACCTACAAAATCTGTTAACCTTGGGATTGCAAGCCCAGTGCTGTTGAACACTGAGCAAACTCTCCACCCCTTTGTGGGGAGTGCGCTTTAGTTATACATACAAACATATCCGACCTGCACCACGCGGAGGCAAGGCGACCAAGAGGGTGAACAGATTGATCATTGCTGTCCACCCAAGCAGGGTTAAGCATAGGGGTGGGGATAAAATCAACAATGCCCCACGTGGCAGGAAACGACTGCCGATCAAGGAGGGTGTAATTCTGTTCCTTCTCAGGCAATATGGGCACCAAGGACAAAAGGTATTATGAGCAGTTCCTGAGTGACTCACATCGGACTGGGGCGGACAACTGGCAGTAGGCCCCTCGTCCATCATCCCCACCTCACCCAGTCAGCGTACCTCTACACTCCCCAATCTCCCCCTCTATCAGAACCCCAACAAGCACAGAGTAATTGCTCACTCATTCGGCGCCACATAAACTCCGCGAGCTGCTCACCAGAGGCCTGTGCGTGTTTGACACGACTCCCATTCTCCTTCTGCAGCTCCAGCCACTCGCCTTGATTCCAGCCCTCTACCTCCCCCTACGCCGTCTGATCTATATGTTACGACCATAACTGCCCACCACGTGTTATTACTTTATTACTAGTCGTAAATCAAATAAATAATCAGAAACGTCGGCGGGGTGGATGCCGGTGGGGGTTTCCGTTGACCTCTACACGGGGGAATGGCTCTCTGTTGTTGGTAGAAGGAGGGGAGTAAGGAAGGATTTCCATTACGTGAATTTCACACGGTGGGATTTATGTACCTCACAGGGTTCAAAATCTCGTGTGATTCTATTCCTTTATAGGGGTAAATGTTGTTAACAATTGCAATGGAAAAAAACATGACTCAGGAAAATGGAACCCTACAATTTAGATGAAGAAATTGTGTACGAGTATGGAATCTAAGCAGGATTTCTCTCAGACAAAGACCCTGTGAGGTACATGAATCCCATCGTGTGAATTCCACTTGACAGTCATCTGACTCTCCAATGCTAGCACATTTTGATTCCTCCTCTGGAAAGGCCAACCCAGTCCAAAAAGGGAAAAACTGAAAAAAGAAAAATTGCAAACAATACGAGATAACAAGATTCCAACACAGA
This sequence comes from Alentia gelatinosa, assembly GCA_950022655.1. Lineage (NCBI taxonomy): Eukaryota > Metazoa > Annelida > Polychaeta > Phyllodocida > Polynoidae > Alentia > Alentia gelatinosa. The sequence continues at coordinate 107,900,623 of OX465579.1, forward strand.
GTAACTTGAAAAACACACTCTTTTTCATTAGCGTCAGATGTTTTTATGAACCTCCAGGGCTGACGGAGAAGTTTTCCCCGCTCGGCTGGGACAAAAAAACCGCGCTGCCAGCTACTTGGTGATATATCAGACACAGGGGGAAACACGTAGCCACCGGGGGAGGTTCGCTGAGACTTACCAGGGCCTCCGTCGACCCCCACCCTCGCCTCCCGGCTGTCATACGCACGGCTCACGTCTACACCTCCAGGGTGTGGTGTATAGGGCACAGAGTGATTGCTAGCTCCGCCACCATCCGCAAGGATTTTTTCTTTTTAACAAATTGCATTCGACAAAATAAATCGTCGCTCTTCCACACAGTGGGCGGTATGTTAGCAACAGAACTATATTGAAATTGGAATATAGCGCCACTGTAGTCGGGGGACAACCACTATTTTCTGCTGTCATCATCTATGAATGATTGTGAGACAAGGCTAAAATCTTTTTATGGCAAACCATAAGAATTATTTTTAATGAAATCCATTAATAACTGGACCCGCCAGCTGGTGTTTTGTTTAGCGTCGGGGGCAAAATGGCTGCCTTCATAACACAATAGCTAAGTGCCCTATACAGGAGGAAGTGCTCTATACATGAGGAGGAAGGGGTGGTTGTGCGGGTGTGATATGCGTGTTTAGTAGAGCCAGGAGAAACATACTAATATACTGATACATATATCTTTATAAATATCAATATAAATGATAATCAATTTAAATTTCTTGCCCTGCCAACAGTCATCGCGTTCTTAACATTGACAATACTCTATAACTCTTCCCAAGACTCGCCATTTCGTTTCATCTTTCTTCGGTCGCTGAAATTCAATTTCACGGACCCGAAATAAAGTCAGGTCTCGGAGAGGAGCAATGAAATGTCAACCCCGGTGACCTTTATGATCCATCCTCTGTTGCCTGGCCTCGAAGCGATGGGCCGGCAGGGAAATCAAGGCAAGCGCCACCGGGGCTGGGACGTAGAACGCGGGGTGGACCGCAAGCGGGAAGAAATAGGAGGACGGAGACTAGTCCACCAGTCGGGGTACCCTCCAGGGGGTCGGCTGGGTACAGAGGTCGTGAGACCGGGCGGGGGTAGAGATAGGGCCGAGGACAGGGTCAATGACAGGGCCAGGAGCTAGGAAGGAGACCTAGTATAGGACCGCCGAAGGAGGGGATATGGTATAGCAGAATAGCGGCAGGAACAATTAGTGCATAGGGGTGAGGTAAAGGCTACCGATAGGGTTGAGGTTGAGAATATAGTACAAAATACGGGATACGGATGGAGATTCACAGTTGAATCGTGGGGTGTCAGTTTTGATGAGAAAAAAAGTGGAAATATTTTTCATGTGGAATTTGCTGCCTCTCAGAGATCGAAAAAAACATACGCCTATAACGGCCATGACATGGGGCTAAGTGTCTTGGGGAGGTACAACCTACTGTTCTATTGCGATGAATGTGGCTAAATTTTGATTATATTCAGTTTACGGAAGTACAAATACTAAAAATGAAAAAAGGGATTTCTTAAGAAAAATTGAAATCTGTCATCTCAGGGGTGTTCGGGGGCAGGGACAGAGTAGGACACTATGTAAACTACAGTTTGTTTGTTTTGTTTAGGTAGTTTAGAGTCAAATATGTTGTATTAGACTTACTTTCGGTTTGATCGAATCTATGTAATGAATTTAGGTAGACACCCCTACATATTGACCGAGTTCTTTTACTTGCGACAGGTCTTTGATATAGCAGTATGTCTACCACAGCTGGGGGTGAAGGAGAAAGGTGGCTGCACATCACGCCACATAGACATGGTATAAGAAGAACTGGCCTTTGATATAGCAGTAAATCTACCACTGCTGAGGGTGAAAGAAATAAAAGGCTGTAGTGTGACTCGAACCCGACAACCTTGGGATTACGAGTACAAACTAGAGAATTTAGATGGGGTGACAAGAAAAGGAATGAGGAGATAAACTGCATAGCATGGGACGTGTTAAAGGACAGGTGGGCCCGAGAAGAAGATGAAACGTGCGTTCGTAGTGCAACTTTCCCGGCGTTTTACATCACTCATTGGAGGCCGTCCCTGAGGGCAGAGGTCGTTGTAGACATTGTTCATTAGGACTCAGAGGTGATCAGCAGTGCCCGCCCCCTTGCACGCCCTCTGGTGACGCATAAAGTTGGCGGGCGACGACCCCTGGCGGCCGCCGACTTAACCGGGCGTTCCCCCAGGGCCCGGAGGATGGCATGCGGACGAGTGGTGAGGACAGGGGCTGTCTCCACTTCCCCACTAGACTGGCCCCCAGTCCCTGTATCCCTCCACCTACCGTACCCCTCTTTTCCTCCATACAGGGACTGGTCAAATCGGTAATGGCGTCCAATTCCTGGAGCTGATTAGCGCCATGCTCGTCCAGCACTCTCCATGCAGATTTCCCTGTTACTGGTCAGGATATATGCTTGGAGATTGATATCTGGGATTTTCTAGGTTTACCTCTGGCTTCAGTCCAAGTACCCCTCCACCTACTCCTCAGTACAGGGGTCCTAATTGTTAACACAGTCCAATGGTCGTCAAAACAGGCGTGACCTTTTGCTCTGATAACATAGCACCCTGGGAACTGGAGGAGGGGGCGGGGGAAGGGGAAGGAGGAGGGGTAGGGTTACAGGGAGCGGCTGGGGTTGCAATCTACAGGAGGTTTCGTTCTCAATGGACAAGTCTCTGATTCATGGACCAGTCACACTGCAACATACTTTATCGTAATTTTGTTTAATCATGAATGCCCATAATCAAAGACTTGAGCAAGTCTAGTTCCCCACGTCAACGGGCTAATAAACCCCCCTCAAACTAGTTCACTTGAGTAGCTCGTTCAGCGGTAGACTACCGTCCTATGGGACATTCAGCTGCCCCTCCGAGTTATACCTTGCAGCACATCACTTTAATGTGATTTAAGTAGTTCTTTTCACACCAAAATCTATCTGATCTATTTCCTTCGTCTATCAAAATGTACAGGGATGTCAGTTGGGGTCATGAGAAAAAAGGAAACATTTTTCATGAGGAATTTACAACCTCAGAGAGACTGAGAATACATGGAAAACACACCGTTATTGGCCATTGAAATGGACTGGGTATATGGGGAGCCACTGTTGATTTGTGTGAATGAGGCCCAATTTATTTTCTCTTTGTACCACACAAGAACAAATAATGTTATGAACTGAAAATCAAAACAAAGATTTCCTTGGAAAAGAGGAAAATTGAATCTCTGAAACGTATGTACGCCAGATACTGCTGGTACTATATCTAAATGATCGGAGGTAGCAGTTTTTGTGATAATGGCCTCTATCTAACAGTTATCAGGGTTATATTAGTATTCACAAGGATTCCAGGCATCCACTCAAGCTGTTAAATCCTCGTAAATACAAACTACAACAGGCATCTTCCTCAATACTAATCCTTGTTCTATCAACAACTAAAACATTACAATTAGTATAACCTAGACTGTGCTAACACGTATCCTTGTCCTATCACCAACTAAACAGACTTATTGTATACTTAAGTTTCACTGAAAAAAATATTTATTTTTCATGCCTGGCAGATGATTAGAATGCATATGTATAATACAATAAAAGACCAAATAGACACAAAACAAAACTCCTATAATTCAATTCTAAGAGTCTAAGAGTTACACGACGTGAAATTCTGATTTCAAGTCGGACAACTTGATCAACTTTTGCAGACGTGGATTAACTGTGAGTGATCCATGACCACAGACTAATCTCCGCCGTCTGGCCTGAGGCGGGGCCAGTTGGGGGATGAACTGGAGAGGCAGACAACTTTAACAAGCACCTGTCAGGTGAGGAGAAGGCGCCTGGACAGCACCACCACTCAGGTCCCTCCTTTAGAGCCTCTCTCTGCATATCCACCATAGTGTAGTTCATATCTACCCTCTATTTACTGGAGAAGGATATCAGTTAGCTGTAATTACCTAAGTACCATAAGCATGTAAAGAGGCAGCGTTCCTTGACCATTTAGCCGAGGAGAGAAATGGGAAATTATGGTGATTAATAAATACATATGAAAGCATCCTCATTATATATGATGTTCAGTCCAATGTTTGGTCACTGTGGCCGGATCAAGATTGGTGAATCCCGGTGAACGAAGTATGTATATATATATATATATATATATATATATATATATATATATATATATATATATATATATATATATATATATATATATATATATTATTAGATTGTACTAATTACATATAAGTTAAATATGGTAATCACATAACCAACAGACACCAGTAAAATTTTTCAGTGTCTTTTTTTAAAAATTTATCTTTGCTGGAATATTTATATAACCATATATAAACTACTTGCCATCCTGACAATGTTTCCCTCGTTCTTTTGCCGCATATCTAGAAGTACATGTAGTTGATTCATGAAAAGTATATATTCTCTTTAAACTGAGCTCTCTGGGCTATAGTGTGTGCGAGTTATCTGTGCCTTGTGGGCCGTGTCCTTATGCCAACTATGGCCAGTGGAACTGGGAAGTTGGCTCAGAGTTGGCCCAGTGTATCGGATTTCAAGGATACACACTGATAAAGCCTTGGTGAGAGGTGTAGCATCAGGAGAACATTGCAATGACCCGCTTGTTGGCAAGGGTCAGGTGCCTGCTCAGCCTCCTCCCTCCCCCCCCCCCCCCCCCCCCACAAGATCTTTATCTCCCACCGAGCCATGTCTCAGATCTCAAGCCCAGCATGAGCTATCACACTGAGCAGCTCACATGACAATGACCAGCCAATCAAAGACTGGCCTGTGTCACGTCCGACGCGCAGTGGGGAGACATGAGTTGAGGAGTGGCTCGTGGAAGGGGTGGGGTGAGGGCTAATCAGCCCCACATGAAGCATGCACGAGGAGGTGGGTGGGGTGCAGGGACTGACAAGGGGGTGGGGGTGGGGGATGGGGTGCGGGGGCTGACCGCATGACGTGCGGCTAATTGACTACGACCTGAGCAGCTCACAGCAGCGTTCTCCTCCTTCTGAGCTGCTCTGGTAACTAGCCCTATTTGATTACAGCTGTCAAAGAGAAACGCCTACCCCGGGCTACCTCACTGGCCAATCGCCTATAGCTCCCCACACCCTGCCGCTATGAGTGGCACCCGACCACTCGACATCACTCCAGCGGCTGCAGGAGTATCCCGCCGCCGACCCCTCCTCCACGGCCGTCTATAATCGGCGGGGCCTGGTGGGGAGGAGTACCAGCCGTACTCAGCCGCTCTTTGATTGGCTCCTAACGGGCGGAAATGGTGTCATACTGACGTGCTGTGTGATCCGTGAAAGAGGAGCCTTCCGGAACTGCCACCGCGGCCCCAGCCACGGCTTAGGAGCAGCTCGAGCCCGGAGCAGCTCCAACAAGAGCCGGGGCCGGGACAGCGGACTCAGCGAGTTGCTCGTGGCTGTATTAGGTGCTCATAGACTTGAGCATCCCGGAAATTGAGCCTGGTAGAGATAGGAGCCTTGCGGTCACGACACATGAGGAGCGAAAGGAGAGCAGCTATGAGCAAGCGGAGCAGGACTGGGGTCAGCAGGGATGCGGCTTACTGTCCAATCAAGTGACAGGCATCTTATGATGTAGGAGAAGCAGAGTGAGAAGGGCATTTAGGACAGAGGAAAGCGCAGCTCAAAGAGAGGATGATTGACTGCACGGAACATGACGCCAGAATAGAGCGATATTTAAGAGTGTATATCCTGATGTATAATACATAAACCATAATCGATGTTTTGTGGACAGGCGCCCGTAAACCACGAGCAGTTGACGCGCAGTGGTACACGACCGCTAGCGAGTGTAATACGTCAACCTCGAGTGGCTTACAGAGCCGCCTGTCTACAAAACTATCGTTTGTTGCACTTATTATTCACCTTTTCAAATTCATTAGACAACTGAATTACCCTACTAAAGAGTAAAATAATAAGGACTATTTTTTGCTCTATAGCACAAAGAGACTATTTTTCCGTATATCACGGCTTTGATGTCGTATACCACAGATTTGAATAGGTAAACCACAATTATGGTGTCTGACAGGTTTTATATAATTTGTCGTGGTATACTGAGTCCCCATTCATTTTCAATGGGTTTTTTGTTAACGATGATAAAGCTGAATAAACGTTCGAGCTGCTCGCAGAAGTGGGGAACTTAAATAAGCAGACTTGTCAGTTGGGATCCGAAAGAAAAGTTCAATCTGAATTTTCCACGGCGTGGGAGTGACGTTCTGTGGGGAGGTTCAAACCACTGTTTTATAGGAGTAAATGATGCTAATTTTATACCATTTTTGTTTTACACAAGGAAAAAGAAACCTTAATCCTAAAAATAAAAAAGGGGATTTACTTGTAAAATGGAATATCTATCATCCAACTATAGAACACCTCAATCCTGCGCTTTGCTGTGTTATCGCAGTAATATCAGAAAAAAATGACTTCTGCACCTGGAGGAAGGTTCCCTGACAGGTGTCGGCGCTGTGGGATGGCGAGTGTGTCTGACCCTGAGAGGCAGCTCCCTAAACGAGGGATTGCCCATTGTTTACCTGTCAGTGACCGGGGCCCCGGCAGGCTGGGCCGCACCCCCGGGTCTGTTACCGGAGAGACGGGGGACTCTGACGGGCTGTGTCTTGTGCAGGGCTTCTGGTGTGGTCTGTGACGTGCCAGACAGGCCATCAGGGCTGATCCCCTCGAAACTACCCTAACCACGTCAGCTTACGGTATACCACCAGTCATGGACAAGCACAGGCCTCCTAAAGGCTGCACCCCCTCCCCTCCCACTTTGTATGGCCTAACGGGTGTGCTGTAGGTGTTTCCCTGGATCCAACTACAACGCTAAGTATGTTTGGGTAAAATCTCACCCATACACATTTATCGAGGGGACAGTTCTTTTAGGTCCCACAACACATAGACATGGTATTAGAAGGATTGATCGGTGATATAACAGTAAATCTACCACTTCTTGGGGTGAAGGAGAAACTGGCTGCAGTGGGAGTCACACAACCATAGGATTACAGGTACAGCTTTCTTAACCACTCCCGAACCCGGTGGGATCCAAAGACGTTGAATATGTTTTTTGGATGCTCACATAGCAATACTTGCACAGTGATATAGGCTCAAATGTATTGTTGATCCCATGTCAGGTCTGAGGTTGGCAAATCATTAAAAAGATGCCACTAGCATTCAGTTCCAAAGCCTCACAACATCTCCTGCACACCAGGGGCATGTTCCTGAAATCACTCTCAAGAAATCTTCTGGGAAAACAGTACTATAGATATTCCCCGATGTAGAGCCTGGACTGAAGTTAAAAAGAATGCAATAACATCCTCATCTATCAGAATGCAACAGTACAAGCGTGCAAATCAGGTCTATGTCGTAGACAGGGAGGAACCGGTCTGGAGCTGACTGGAGGAAATTCTCAAGACACTTAAGAAGCTACCCTAGATTCCCTATGAGAATCAAAAGGACATAAAATGTCGACATTTCCACCTTGCCCGGTCACTCTCTCCCCGCCGTGAGGACCTTGGACGCTGGTTCAGTCTCTTTGTTGGTTTTTGATTAAGCCCAAAGCGTGACCAGAATTCTCCGCCTTCCTGTCAAAGGTTCCTCAGGTCCCCAGGGTGGCTCCGGGCTCCAACCTACCCCCCCCCCCCCCCCCCCCTCACGGGTGGGAAGCCGGGAGGGGGCTGCGGGGCTGACCCATGCTGGAGGACTTGGCGAGTCTGAGTCTGAGTGACTCGAGGTCAGAACTGGACTTTTCCCAGTGGGATCTCTGGGATGACGACCTTGACAGCACTGACCTTTTGACCTCTGATCTTTAGCAGGTCATGGCCCTGATAGCAACAGACGTGTTTATTTACGACGTGAATTAGATTTAAGCCCTTCATCGTCTGTCCATATTTTTTATTGCGGGATAACATTCCCCTCCTTCCTCACCCCAGCGTGCCTGTCTTTTCCAGCACTGCTTGTAACCATCACCTATAGCTTCCTTGGGCATCAACACCGTGGCATTAAATATCATTGTGCGGGATAAGTAAATGGTCTTAAATTATAGGTACTTATATCCATATGAATATAAAATTGTGGCGACTGTACATCTCTCCAGTATCAACAACTAATCTGGGTATCAACGGAGACCGTTGTTATGGTATTTAACCGATTCAAGGTAACCCATTCAAGAATCAAGGTAGAGGTTTCGGAAATCAGTCACCGTTGTGATTTTTATAGACCCACACCTATGTAACTGTGATACTAGAACATTTTAATGTCAGTTCAATAAAGGTTGTCTGTGTGTTTTCCGCCAAAACAATTCCCTGTTTGTTGTGTGTTAACCTATACTCATTATGTGTTCACTTAACAACTCCGCCACCAATTCATATACATTGTATATAACAATCGGCGGGGAATATGGTTAATTAATTATAACCTATGAAAGTATCTATTAATGTAATCATAAAGCGAGGAGCTTAACCTACTAAATATGAAATGATGTGTAAAGGCCGGGTGATAATCAGCAATCCTGTGTAATAAATACACACTGAATGTTTGTTTTGTTTTGTTTGTTTGGTTTGATTTTAAGTCCAGTCAACCATTATAGGTCCTTTCCAGACTTTCTCAAGGTTCTTTTACACCACTTTGGTGGTGATCGAATCTATGTGATGGATTCAGGTAGAAATCTCACCCCTACACATTTTCCAAGGTGAAAGTTCTTTTACTTCCCACACCACATAGACATGGTATGAGAAGGATGGCCTCACTGAATGTTCGAAATAAATACAACCGATATATGGAGTATATATCTCTTTTTATGTTTGTCATGTGCGACTATGAAGATGCAACACATCTGCTTGGAGATGATGCTTAACAGTCAATTAACAATTTGACTGAGAAATACAATTGCCTACCTGGTCCCTCTGTTACCTCAGCGCTTCTTTGACAAACCAAAATGTAACGTTGTCATCGCCTGCTAGCTTCATCCAGCCACTTCATCGGTCATCCTTACCAAAGCTCATTGTACAGATATGATTGTCTCATCTGTCCTTGTCCACACGCCCCCCTCGGTCACCGCACGTCTGGTCACTCCTTCACCATCCGTTTTATCTGCTACACCTCACCATGACCCTCTATCACAGCAAAGATGTTTCTATCATAGCCTGAATGGTGCCTGCCTCAGTGCCAGGATGTGGCTGTCAATGCCTGAGTGGTACTTCAATCACAGCGCACCCAGCCTCCACTGTCACTATGCCATTCACATCCTCACTCCATCTCTTACCGCCATCTCTTGAAGTTCCTTCTATTTCCCATATTCTTCCCTAGTTCTTTTACACCACTAGGGTGGTGATCAAATCTATTTGATGAATTCAGGTAGAAATCTCACCCCTACACATTTACCGAGGTGGGAGTTCTTTTACTTCCCACGCCACATAGACATGGTATAAGAAGGATGGCCTTTGTTATAGCAGTAAATCTACCACTGGTGGGGGTGGGACTCGAACCCACAAAGTCTTACAACCTTGGGGTTACAAGTCCGGTGCATCTGCCTTGCCGCCACAGCCCTTGATGCTAACCCCGCCTTGCCGCCCCAGCCCATGCCGCCGCCCCTACCTTGCCGCCCCGGTTCCGCCCGCTTTGCCGCACCAGGTAATGGCCATCTCTGACGTGTTAGCGGGCGACCTGGTTCAGACGCGATGGCTGACCCCGGCAGACAAGTTCCGGCCCCGGTCGTGTTAAGGAAACCTACAGACACTAACCCGTCCTGACGGCCTTTAATTTACCGACCCGGACCTGCGGCCAGAGAAAAAATCCCGGCCGGAGGTGACCGGACCGCCGCCCGCCCGCCTGTCCCCCGCCCGCCCCCGCCCCATGGACGGTGGTAGGGGCGGGGTGAGGGAGGTGGCTTTTTGTGAGAGGCTAGGCTGGGGAGGGAAGGTTATTACGTTATCGGCACCGCGCCAGCCCAGGCTCACAGGTGCCTTGCACGCGTGCATATTGAGATAACGCACACACCAAAGGTTCTCCCAGGAAAAAGCTAAATACACAAGCAGTAGGTCCGACGGCTACTTTCCTTATTAAGCGGTGCCTCAGGTGCACACTAAACAGTTCTCCACTGCTGGTTCTATCTTGGCAGAAATATTGATGAAGCTAAGTGACGTCTCAATCAAGCACTTCAAGACCAATTTACAGCTCCCTGGTTCCTCTTTCGCACTTAATTGATTTTATACATACTTCAGGCAATAAGCCTACTGTTTATAAATAGAGAGACCCTATCTACTTCTACTTTTAATTAAATTCAACCAAATACATTATCTATTGAAATGACATGTAGGCAGCAATCTGAGAACTGGTATTGGCAGGGATTCTCTTGAATGTATGTAAATGCTATTTTACATTTCTTTCACAAATCGTAACTTTGTATTTGGTTATCATGGCTTCAAATAATTCTCTCATCAATTTAAGAGTCTTTTAGCTTGGACTTACTAGCTTTATATGAAAAGGACAACTTGAATGTTGTTGGGGTTTTTTTTCATTGCAAGAACACCTTGATTAGTTCAGGTATCAGGAGTATTCTATGGATACAAGTGTACTATAAAGGATGAATGATAAAGCAGACCTATTCACACTACAGAATTATGTATCAAATAATCAGATCACATCCTAGTAGCAAACGTTATTGTTTGGCAGTTTAACGTCCAATATGTTCTATCAGACATGAATTGGAAAGGACTTATACTTCTGCAATATTTTAGTTTAAATTGTATTGCCTGCTACTATTACCCTTTCTGGATAGAATAATGAAACCCAACGCCAATCTCACTAAGATAAAGTCAGAGACTTCTGCTTTGACGAAATGCTGATCTTTGCGATCGGTAGCCGAGGATCATATTTCATCAGATGTGACTTCTGTTGAGCATGTTATCATGGGGATGGATTCACTGTCATATCACAACTTCAAGTGAGTGATATGATCCTGGCCTCATACAAAATTACTTCAAATTCACTCTATATCAATTCCGTATTTCGCTATCAAGTTCATTCATTAAAACACTTTCAGGAAATGACAGGCTCTCATGTGCAGGTATCGAGTTGGATGACCTATTCTTAAGAGAGGTGTCTGATAAATAGTGATCGGGGAAAGATAGGATACTGGAGCGGATGGAGCGATCGCAGACGGTTATTATAGAAGACAGCGATGAGAGTTTACGGTCAGAGCTTGATTCCCATCGGGTGTATATAGCATAGTGATTCACAAAGCGAAGCCGCGTGAATTACATAGCGATTCAAAAGAGATGAGATTGAACTCTGACCGCAAACTTGAATAGGTTTCTGAATTTAGCTCACCCCTCACATTGATAAATTGGCTAATATTTGTGGCATAATCCCCCATTGATCTTTTTCCTAAATACTCCACGGGCATTGAGTACGAGTTCCAACTGCAACGGGGGAAAATAATAGGGGTAAGATAAAGTAGACAAACTATTGAAAACTTGCATTCTAGTCTTGAGATAGGCACTCTCGACTATCAACATAAATTGAAACTGGCAACATTGATGTATAAATGCTCCAAAAATAAAAATACAGTCTTATACAATCTGCTCGGTTTACTAGAGGCAGCTGCAAAGTTGTATTCAGAGTTCCCAGGCATAAAACCTCTAGGTACACTAAATCACTGGTGTACCACAGTACCAAATCATGGGACTGTCTCTCTTTAGAAACACAAACGCCTTTAATAGAGCTGTCAGGCCTGAGGTTTGCTAACATATGCCTCAAACACAATATCTTACTTGGGTCTCGATTTCGGAATGTATGATATCATAAACACATGTAAATATATGTTTTTTTTCTTTTTGTTTGTTGTTGTTGTGGTTTTATTCCGTTTCCTTTTGCAAAGTAACGTTGCCATTGTGTCGCTATACTGCATGGATTGCCTGCAAGTTAGCAAATGGAAGAACTAATCCTGTATCAGAATTTGGTTATAAACATAGATTAAAAAAAGACGTTGCTGTATGCATTCATGAAGGGGACGTACCTGTACATATTGCCTATTCCCTAGCACATAGTCTATGAATAGTATAAGAGAAGCGAACTATAGCAGCTGGTCTCCTTTCATATGTCTGGACAAAATGAAGAATGTTGACATTATGCCAGCGACAGGAATAAATATGGGGTGTATTATCTCCTTGCACGTGACATGAGACACCTGTGTTCTCGTTATATAGGCCGAACTAAAGGTAGTTTAGCCAATTCTCTACTGAGACAAGCAATACCTGAGTACACGTAATCGTGTGCTGGGGCTCATTATACTATCAAAAGTTTCAATGGAATGGGTTCAACATAATATAACAGCCACAAGCGTATAAGCGAACGACTCATATGTTTATGACCAAACCATGACTATTATTAGACTAACATTTATTATCCACCTAATACAAGGTGTCAATATAACACACATAGGTAGTCTGTATCGCCATACCCGGAGCATACATATGTGTTGCATACTCCAGGTTTCGATAAAGCGTGCATACTGAAAAATAGTGCGTACGTAAATGAACTAACACCACGTGTTAGGAAAGGGTAGATAATGAACACAATATAGACTGGTTCCAGATAAAAGCGGTTGTATGCTCCTCGGAGTTGACTCTGCGCAAATTTCTCGCATGCGCTTCTCGGAAAATACGACTGCTTGTGTCTGAAACCAGTCAATATTGTTTATGTGAGAAATATAGAAAATATATCAGTGTTGGTCATGGAAAAGGGCTGAGGGTATATCCGAGGAGGTTCAATCTACTGTTTTATTGGCGCGAATGAGGCTCTATCCATACCAACTTTATACAGGAAAAATAATTGTAAACTGGAAATGAAAACAAGGATTTCCATGAAAAAGTGCAAAAACTGCCATCTCTGTATAATACACATTTAGCATTTACATCAGGAAATACCAAGGAAACGAATGCTACCTAGTTCCAACATAAACAACAAAGGGTCTCTTTGATGAGACAATTCTGAAACCTTTTGATCCAAATTGCATAAGCAATGTTTTGTAGTATATCTTTTTCCTAGATGAACTTAGAGCTTTGTACTGTAGAGGTGATCAGTGGCCGACCAATCAGCGGGCTGGTGAGACTGGCAGGGGGCGGGCGGGGGCTGGCGTGACTTGCCAACGCATGTTGCAGCACGTCGTACTAACGATCCGGAGGCTGCATTTCACCAAGGTCATTAGGCCTGATCACCTCAACCTGTATGACAGCATGTCAACCAGCTCTTGCATGTTCATCACAGATTATGGTGAAGGGGTTGGGAGGCAGTAATCATGATCTACCGCGGAGGGGTGTGGGCAGGGGTATAGGATTGGAGGCGCTGGGGGTAAAGGTAGACTGGCCTCAGTCCCTGTGTCCTACTCCTCCACCCCTTCTGAGTGACATAGGGACTGGTCTCTTCCGTAATTGGCCGTGTGGACTGGCGCGATTTTGCACCACACTCCCCAGGCAGAGGTCCTGAGCTACTGGTCAGAATATCTGCTGGGAGATTGATAACCCCAGTGTGCTTTACTAGAGTCACAGTCAGGAACAGGCGACATGTATTGCTATGACAACACAGATTGATACCCTCTACTTTGATCTAAATCGGGTGAAAGTCAGGAGCAGGCTAAACTTATTGCTATGACACCACAGGCGGACAGGAAACTGGAGGAGGGTGGGGGAGGGGTATGAGGGGGTGTAAGGTTACAGGGGGGCAGCTTGGGGTCATAAACAGGAGATTCTGGTTAGAGTGGACAAGTCTTTGATTCATGGGCCACTCAGAGAAGGACACATACTATAATGAATTGTACCCGATTTTCTTTATTCATTTAATGAATGTTCATGATCAAAGACTTGAGCAAGTCCACAGTAAAGGCTGTGCAGTAATCTCTGTGATGCGGCTGGGAAATATCTGTCAGATATAATGACCTACATTGTGATGTTTTGAGGTTCGGAAATTGGGATGGTGGGGGATAAGGATAGGTAAAGAAGCTAGTGGCGGGTGCTGGGACAAGGAAGGGTGCTGGGAGAAGACAGGTAACAGAGTTTGCGGTTTAGAGAGAAAATAGAAATGTTATGAAGAAACGTCACGAAATGTGTTGTACTATTGTTTATATGGCGTGAGCAGTTTTCGTGGATTGATCTCACGAGGCAGAGCTGAGTGATGTCTGTAGCCGAAGACAACGAACGCCATGTAAATAGTTATATGAAATGGAGTGACGCTTAGATTTTATGCCACCCTGTCACATGTTTTCAATTGCATATGTCACCTGTGGCATATGAATATCATATGGCATAACAGTGGCATACAGTCACACCATGTCAAGTCTATGGAGATTTATACGAGGGGTAGGATATATATAATGAAGTTGTGAAAGAAAACGAGAATGCACGGGGTAGAAACGATAAGTAAAGAGGGATTACAAAGAGGGAAAGGTAGAGGTAATACTAGAGATAGACAGAAAGGAAAAGAGATGTCCATAAGCACAAAAAGAGAACATAGAAAGTCAGGTATAGAGGGAGAAAAAATGGTTAGTGGCAGGGGTATAGATGGGTCGGGGGGCATGGGAGAAGGTGGGGGTTGCTGGCACAGTCGTCGCGGTGCAAACCTAGCGTATCAAAGCACGGCATATTCAAGCCAAACACGACCGGGAAATAGCGCCGGAAAAGGCACTGAGATTCGGTCTGGTGGAGCCTGAGAGGGGCGCGTTTTGATGTCGGCGGTCGGGGCGGCGTGCACACTGACTCTCATCCAGGGCGGGGATTTCACGGCCCGGCGCCGGCCCCGGTCCTCAAAGCACACAGTGCCGTCATTACGGGGGCCGACCCCGCCCCGGCGCCCGCTTTGATGACCGGCCTGACTGACGCCACCGCCTCACATCTCAACCTACACACCACTCTCCTAGCAGAGATCCTGCGCTCTTCTTCCTACGGCCGCTTGTATCTCTGCACCGACCTGCCTGTTTTGGACATTATCTCAACCGGTATTTTTCTCCATCGGCTTAACATCAGGAACGCATAATCCATGGCCGTGAAGGTAGTATGCCCAATACTCAACGTCTATAATTGGGTGAGTTATTTCATTAGTTAATGGTATATGGGGGTGAGATAAAATCAGAAACCCATTCGATGAAAATAACTTGGTCCAAACTCCACCTCGTTTGAGCGCTACGCAATTCACTCAGCTTTGCTTCGTGAATTACTCTGCAGGCAAACTTGGTGAGTAATTTTCATCTAGTGAGTTTCGTTCTAACTACTTCCTGCGGCCGCTCGTATCTTTGCACCAACCTGCCTGTGTGGGATAAAACCAGTCCCATCTACCAGTTTTTCAAATATACTAAATTCCCAGTGCTTTGGGCAGTATTCTGTGTTCTACTTGCATATAGAGATGCACATATTAATATGGTAAATGACTTACACTCATTTCTGCCATTTGTCATGTCATATCAGATATTGTATTATTAGGGATTCCTTTCTTCAGTGGGAAGCATTTCATGTGTTGTAGGGTAAACATAACACATGTGCTCGGTAGTGGATACCCAGGGAACCAGGGCTCTGTTTAATAACCTATGCCTGCGAAAGGTGTACAAGGAGACCTTGTAGGAGGGTGATCATCTAATATTATTCAAGTTTGTTCAGCTAAGACAGTTCTACGTGACCAAAGGGCGTCCATAAGTGTTCAATAAAGTTAACAATCATCGTTCCTGTGTCTGGTTGGCGTATCGAAAAGGGTCTTTATGTACGAGCCTATATCATTAAGCAGGGTTGAGGCAGAGATTAGAGAACGCTAGCACCACAAAAGATCTGCTGGGAGAGTGTCTATCCACCCGGCCGACCGACCGACAGACCGGCCTCCCGGGCCCGTCCGCCAGTCTGCGCCCTACTCGGAAGCCATTGATGGTGGAGGCCGGGAGCGCCCAACCGAAGCCTTGTAGACCGGGTTTGGCGTTTTGTGGCCGTAAAGGGGACAAGGAGCGGGCAAGGTGGGGCTGGAGGATGCTCAAAAAAGGGCCGTGGGTCCGGGCAAAAGGAGACGAGTGAAAGAAGTCCAAGAGGGCACAGGAGAAAGCTCACAGAGGGCTGGCTAGGAGATTTGGGGTGAAGGGAATGTTGGTGACAAAGAGCTGGGAGCTGTCTATGGAAACTTGGAAAGAAAAAGAAGTGAATAGATAAAAACAAGAATTGAAAGCAGGAACCCCGGCAGGAAACCAGTGCTTTTTTTAGTTCAAAGTTGATCATTTTCTTTTCTGACTTCATATTAACTTTTGAAAATGCGTGTCTTATTTTCAACACCATAACAATTATATGGCCATAAATGTTACACCTGTGTTTGTCGCCATCCAAAAATGCGCCCCGATTCTCTCAAAGGTCACAGTTAGTAATATTAAACGGATCTGGTATGATACTGCCTTTCTCCATATTCGTCTAAGACTCAAATGCATACAAAAACAGAGTTACCCTGAGTTAATTCTACTCATAATTAAAAATGTATTCCGTGTTCTAAAGGGAAATCATATCTCATAATGCTGTACCACGCCCTATAGGGAACATAGCCATTGTGTTATGAAGACGGCTATCTTGCCCCCGACCCCAAAGAAAACATCAGGTGGTGGGTCCAGTTATCAATGGATTTTATCATAAATATTCTTGTGGCTTGCCATAGAGGTTTTAAACTTTTCTCAAGATTATCTATAGATAAGGCAGATAATATTGGTTGTCCACTGACTACAGTGTTGATAATAGGAGAACTAGCAATCACTCTGTGTCCTATAAATATTCGTGAATACTGCATTAGGAAGCCCCCTGTGCTTTGGTATCATTGAACTAAACCAGGCAGACTTATTAAGAATGGATAGAGAATCGTATAAATAAACAATACTCCGCGAGTTTGGATGCGCCATAATCATCATCAAGGCAAAGCAGAGTGACAATTACGGCGCATCCAAACGAGTGGAGTATCATTTATTTTACCATTCAAGTACGGTTCTGGATTTATCTCACCCCTTTTAAGCTCATAGAAATAGCATCACAATATCAGAATAATTCAAATTACTTCACAAATCTAGTTAGGAACGTATAAATCTCCATATTGATGTCTTGTCAGCTCTCTGAAATCCAAGCCGCTGACTGGCCAGTCGATTATGACGTCATCTCACATCCCTCCACCACGACCATGGTATAGTATTAGCACTTTACGCGGATGATCATTGCGTAGGATATTTAATCTTATTTCTATGGCTAAACTTGACCAGGTGAGCTGAACTGTAGACCAGCCTGCCTCACAGGCACTGGAGTAAGTTATCACTGGAATACTGTAGTTTAAGTCCATGAAGGTTGTAGTGGGTAGAGAACTTCTTCTTGGCTGTGTCAGCCTTTCACAGATAAGATCTGCTCAAAGAGGTACTTGAAATGCTTCTTTATTTGTAATCCACAAGGTAATAACAGGTTCCTTATACGCCAGACTAAGAACCCAGAATGATGGGTGTAGCTGGCTTATATAGCTAGTATTGAGGTTGCGTGCATTACAGTGTCAAGGTCATTGTCCCAAATGCTCGCTCTCAACACTCTATCCTACTAACCCAAATGACCTGTCCTATTGACCAAGGCTAAGTGGGACAGTAGGTTTGCAGGCGCTGACCTACTGGCCCAAATGATCCATCCCTGCTAAGTGGGACAGTGGGTGTGCTGGTGCTGACCCACTGGCCCTAATGCCCCATCCTACTGGCCTTCACCTTGGGTGCCTGTGTGCTGACACGCTGGCCTGGATACAGTTCTCAGGGCGTTTCATATGGGATATATGCCTATACTTCTGCTTTACAGGAGCTCACAGTTTTACTTACATTTCTTATACCTTTCTTATATATTTCATTATTTGTGCTTGGCTCAGGTCCAGTGCACTGGGATGAGAAAAAGAGGAGGTTGGTTGGTTTGATTTAACGAATTTAATTTAATGAATTTAGGTAGAAATCCCACCCCTACACATTTACGGAGACGAGAGTTCTTTTAATCCCCACACCACATAGACAAGTTATGAGAACGATTGGCCTTTGATATAGCAGTAAATCTACCACTACTGGGAATGAATTTGGATTCAGAGCGGGCCATTCTTGCATAGATGCTATAAGCAAACTTACAGATGATATCTTGATAAAAAGGAACATTGGGGAAGACACTTTGGTAGTATATATCGATTTTAAAAAAGCTTTTGACACAGTAAACCACAAAATTCTTCTAGATAAACTACATAATTACGGAGTTAAAAATGGGTTGTTTTCTTGGTTTGCTAACTACCTGGAGAACAGAGTTCAATGTGTAAAAGCCAATGATATCATCTCTTCATCCAGGTTAATTAAAAACGGTGTCCCCCAGGGATCAATTTTGGGTCCCCTCCTCTTCTTAGTGTATATCAACGACTTATCATCTACATTAAAAAACAGTGATATTATGTTATATGCGGACGACACCGCGCTCTATGTTCACGGTAAAAACCCAGTAATATTGTATGATTCTCTCCAGGAAGATCTAGATGTTCTTAGTACCTGGTGCATACAGAACAAGTTATCAGTTAATATCAACAAAACCAAATATATGTACCTTGCACCTGGCCGTAAAAAATTACCTGTTAATTTATCACTAACTATTGATAATATCAAAATTGCTAAAGTTAATTCCTATAAATACCTAGGGGTATATCTGGACCCGAATTTGGATTTCAGACACCATATTTCACATTTGAAACGTACTATCTGTTATAGAATGTATCAACTCTCAAAGATGAGACCTTATCTTACGACCCAAGCTACCTTAAAAGTATATACCTCAGCGATACTACCACATTTTGATTATGGGGATATTCTCTTTATCGATAGCCCATTAAAATATACTTCTTCGTTACAGCTTCTGCAAAATCGCTGTCTAAGAATTTGTCTGAAATTCCCCTTACTTACTTCTATTCGAATTTTACATACAACTGCGAATATTCCATACCTTCGAGATAGAAGAAATGCTCATCTTCTTAACTTTATGTTTAAGAGATCCAAAAACCGTATCTATCTAGATGTGAGTAACAAACCTACCCGTCTCTACGATGCTCCAGTATTATTGGTCCACAAACCAAATTGTAAAGCTTATACTTCATCCGTCCATTACTATGGAGGCACTCTTTGGAATAGTCAACCAATACTGTTACGAAACACTCCAGATCTAAAATACTTTAAATCGTTAACTAAAAAGAAACTCATGGAGAGTATTATCTTACCGTAAGTATGCCTCTATATAAATTTTATTTGCTGACTGTTCAGTAGTATGGTTAAACTGACCTTGACTGTTTGCTTATCTATACAGGAGTTATGTATAACCTATTTTTTTGACAGTGATAGGACCTGTGTTGTCATGGATATTTTATTTTATTCTGTTTGTTTCATAAAACTCAGCCCAATTTATTGGTATTCCAGTTTCCCGGGAGGTTTAAACCATGAAAATCAATTGTCCTCAGTTGAGGTTTGAACCTTTTATTGGTCCTCTACTACCATGATGTACTCTGCTATCGTCAAGAAATTTCTGTATACCATGAGACCAATAAAGAATCTTGAAAAAAAAAAAAAAAAAAAGAAGAGTGGGACTCGAACCCACAACGTCCTACAACCTTGGGATTACCAGTCCAGTGCCTTAACCAATGAGCTATCTTCTCACCCCTATAGAGGAGGTAATCTATGATGGCGTGCCACGTGTTATGCAAGAGGTGAGAGTTGTGTGACCGGAACTGCTCACAGATGGAAACGTAAATGCTCGTCCTCGGATCGCAGGGGTTCCGATATCCAATCGTCCTTGAGTGTCAAATCTGAGCCGTGTCAATACAACTCGTGTCTAATTACAACAGAAAGAAGTGAACTTCAGACGAGCTGGCCTGTCTGACCTGCCTTTCTCATGAGAGGGAGATGGGAAGGCGCCAAGAACATCCTGTCTGAGAAGGGGAAAACACTACGGGAGAAAATCCTGTTTGTTTCTTAATTGACACGTTGTTAATTAAGTCGGGACCTACTAGAGACACCAGACTTAACCTAGTTTAGACGGCTATCATTAGCTGAGAGATATAATAGACGGAGATTTCAAAATAGGAAAGTCCAAAATAGTAGCTGGTAATTTAAACAGTGTCCAGAGAGAAAGTGATCAATAATTTCTAAACCAAGCTTGGAACTCATGTATGGGTTAAACAAGGCGTAGCATAGCATTTATATCTCCCGCCGCTTTCCTACGAATTTTTTCTATCACGGCGCCCATCAAGGCGACATTGGAACGAAAAATAATTCACTTACAAGCTTGGAACTCACACCAATCATGTATTAGCAGAAATAGTTTTGCCACATGTAAGCTCAACATAGGGGCGTCTATCACATGCACGACGATGTGCACCAAGTCTAATTTGCTGGACAAGGGAAAATCCATTCCCAAATGAAGAACCACCGCGTGTATAAAAACAAAATAGCACAGACAACAAAATACACAGTGAACCGCGTGAGTCTGTGGAAACAAAAGACATGCACTCTGAGTCCATTGCGTGGAATTTTCCGACATTTAACTAGGAAACTTCGCCATGATGCATTAGACAGGGGACGGTGCGCCGGTCCCGCATGCACTTCAGGCACAAGGATCCATTTACAGACAGGTCGCAGGGTGCGTGAGGCCCGCCACCGCACACAACTGTAGGATCTCTCTCTTCCGATATTTCTTTTGAAATGACATCCGATACTGTCCAGAAAGCGAGTTAATAAGAGAGCGGCACACGCGGCGGTTGCGTGTAGCGGGTGCCAACCGCGGCGTGGTCACACAAGGATCTGCTCGATTGGAGAACACGAGGAGATCCTTATGAAGCATTTCGCTGCTTTGCCGATGGTCGATCACAGCTGGGCACTGATAATCAATAGCGAGGCCCTGCACAGAGACCCCATAAATACCATAAAATACGTTGTCTATGAAGGTAAAAGAGCAGCTCAGATTGGTAGGTAACATGTGGTGTCTTTTTATATATCCCTCATTGTTCAGGAAGAAAGGGAATGGCAGGCTGACTGTCATTATTCTCTCTATTTCTAGCTGGTATATATATCATGTCATGCTAGGTATAGTACTTGCTCTTTATGATGATGTTTTGTCAGGTAGCATGACCGTCATTGGTAGAGCAGCTGGCACCATTAACAAAGACTCTTCTGAAAGGTTATAAACACAAGGATGGCAGTCGGGGTCAGGAGAAAAAGTGGAAATAATTTTTCATGTGGAATATACTGCCTCAGAGAGCCTGAGAAAACACAGAAACATATCAATGATGCCATGGAACAGGGTTTGAGGGTGTGTGGGGAAGTTCAAACCACCGTTTTATAGGCTCAATTCATACTTTGTTCAATACAAGAAAAATAATTTCATAAACTGGAAATGAGGAACAACGATTTCCATGTATAAATGGAAAACTGCCATCTCTGTAAACTATAAATTCAATTCAATCGATAGGTTTTAAAGTGTAACTGTTGGTGTGTGACTAATGGGACCAATAAACTCATATCAATCACGTTCTTTAGAACTGGCGTGTGTATGTGGACAACCAAAACTATTAGGAAATGGATTAGAAATTCCTGATGTGATGTGCATTCGTCTTGGGTGTGCGGTTCTACTTCCTTTCGGGGGATCTCATTGGCATAAACAATTTCCCGCTTCTCTCTTTTTTCAGGGGGAATACAAATCAAAGGGCTAGAAAAAGTTCAGTTGACAGATCCGACCTATAAGGACCGTGACCGTGTTGTCTAACTAATTAAAATAATTTCCTCATTCTCCATCGGAGAGCAGAGAGTATCTATTCACTTATGATAAATGTCCGTAGGCTTTACCATAAGGAATTCGTTCTAAACAGGTATGCGAGTACGGTTACTCGTATTCAATGGGTGTTAAACAGATATGATGTCGAGGCTAAGATAAAATCAGAAACATATTCGTGTTTCATCTGTGTCCCTGTACGCCAGGGATACAGACCAAACACTCATCAGTTTCCTTCATAATATCAGCATTCGCTAAAGCAGATCGCACGTCTCATATAATTGATAGGAAATGCCCAGAATCTATCTCGCCACCCCAACTGCAATACGAGATGGAAAGTAGTATATTCCATCTACTCTGAGCAGTTCAGCTAGTAAAAAAGGTGCTCTTTCAGTAAATTGGGACGTGTGGGTAGTTGGGGTCATCTCTGAGTAAGTAAACGTGGCACGATCAGGCGTGCAGGCACGCGAGCTGGTCAGTGAGCTGCTCAAATATCAGGCGACCTCGCCCCGTCATCGCGCCACTAATCCAAACTCCTCCTATCTTTTTTCCATCGAGTCGTTTTATGCAGGGGCGCCCGAGACGCTACGTAAGGGGGAAGCCCCGTATCGTGACGCCGACGTAATGCGGACGTGGGCATCGTGTTGTGGGGGAGATTGTGTGCTTCCTAAAGGCCCATTCCCACTAGGAGATTCCTGCCTCTGAGACTACTGCCGGGCATAATTTCTAGGAAACGGCAGTCGCACCGCGGATGGGTGGGCATAGTTGGCGCCTTAATCTAGGTCACAATAGGGCGACTTGCCCTGATATATTTCAGACATGTTTGAAATTGAATCGCAAGAGACTGGTTTCCTTTCTAGATGGAATCCAGTCGCCGACTGAAACCCGAACAACAGGGGGTAGGGCAATAGTCGCACATGGTTTTGCCATTTTGCCTTCCCACTTGGCGACTCGGCAAATTCCTAGAAATTATAGCTGATAGTCGCAGACCTGAGCCCCCTGGATGCCCCAAAATCGCTTCGTGTGAACCAGGCTTAACCCCCTGACGGCCCTGTCGTCTCTCCGTTTGCGCGCGCATCCCCTGGAGCACACTGCATCGTTCGAGCAATCTACGGAAAATTCGGGCTTTGTAGAATGATAAACCGGAGAGGTGCAGTGTGCCCCAGGAGCTGGGGATTCCATCCCTGAGACTCGCACACTGAGTAGGTACTGGAAGGAGCTGCTCAACTTTCTTGGTTTCCTGTTCTGATGAGTGCGAGCATTTCCCGCTGCCTCCCACCTAATGGCGTCAGTAAAAGGACGAGTTTTATCTGTTGTTTCACAATGGATTATCCTCGAGATGTGTAATGATGCGGCCTATTTTTGTCAGATCTTGCTCAATTTGTAACAAGTTTCTTACAGCACTCTCAAAAATAAATCTTATTATCGTAATTACAGTTTTACGTGACGCCCGGCCGTTGTTCTGGCAAATGCCACCATGCCAGATTTGTAACGTGCCTTTGCAGCCACTCTGGCCTCCTATTCTGACTCGATAAGAAGGTCATTACATGAATACCTGCAAGGCTCTAACTCTTAGGGGCGGGGGCGGGATATAACGAAACAAACTGACACTGCTGATAATATTCATGAAAACGGAGCAAGGAAACCAAGGCAAACACACCAACTTGACATGTGCGCTGCGCCTGATTTGCCATTATTTAGAGCTGGTGGGCGTTTGTTTCTCCGAGGGCTTAGACGGGCAGGGAAGGGAGCGACTCAGAGGTGCTTGCGGCGGGTGAGGGAGGGAGGGAGGGAGGGAGGGAGGGAGGGAGGGAGGGAGGGAGGGAGGGAGGGAGGGAGGGAGGGAGGGAGGGAGGGAGGGAGGGAGGGAGGGAGGGAGGGAGGGAGGGAGGGAGGGAGGGAGGGAGGGAGGGAGGGAGGGAGGGAGGGAGGGAGGGAGGGAGGGAGGGAGGGAGGGAGGGAGGGAGGGAGGGAGGGAGGGAGGGAGGGAGGGAGGGAGGGAGGGAGGGAGGGAGGGAGGGAGGGAGGGAGGGAGGGAGGGCCCTGCTGTAGTATGTCAGGGGCCCATTGTGGGGCGGGGCTACGGGACCCAGCTTTATGTCCCACTATATCACAAGGCTCCCGGCGGCGGGGCCCAGGCAGCGACCAAACGCCACAACGGGTCGCGTCACATACATCTGCCACGTGTCCATAATTCAAGAAGAACCCCCTGATGATATGACACATTCATAGGCGCCGGTGGGCCGCCCGTAGTCAGCGCCCACCCAGCCCCTATGGGGCGCGCCTAATGCCCGCGTCCTTCCCTATTAGCGCTCAAATCAAAAGCAT
This sequence comes from Alentia gelatinosa, assembly GCA_950022655.1. Lineage (NCBI taxonomy): Eukaryota > Metazoa > Annelida > Polychaeta > Phyllodocida > Polynoidae > Alentia > Alentia gelatinosa. Next base: position 107,924,815 of record OX465579.1, read on the forward strand.
TTCTATTGGGCCTCCTAAAATGTCGTCTGCCATTTGGCGCCAAAATCGGTCATTCTCAGGCAGGCTTTATTGGCAAATAAACGTTATTAACGAGGCCCAGCGTTCCTCTCCCAGTCGGAATTCTCGTCACAGGCAGTGTGAGCGCATGTGTGTCCAGCGCTGGGAGAGTGAAGGGGCAGTAGGAGAGTGAGGGGAGAATATGGAGATGGCTTGGGTGTATTCTTGAATGTGAGAGCGCACCATAGATAGGTCCACCACGGTCGGAGCATTTTATTTGGTCATAATGATGATGTATTGTTACGATAGTAGTGTATGGTTAAGGCGAGTCCTTAGGGTTAACCGCCATATTGCGGCCGAGTATATATCCCCTGCCTATTCTGAGCTATTGTCCTTGAGGCAATTGAACTATATTGCCGGTTAAAAATAGGTTTTTCCTAGAATGGGTACCCATCAAAATGAATTAAGTAAAAAAGAATGCAAATACATTGCCGATTAAACCCACCTACCCCTATTTTACTATCTGTAATTGTATTGTCTGCTGTTCTCTATCATATCTGTTTTTTGACGACATTTAAAAACACCCAGTTTGGGTGAACTGTATGTCTTTACCTGAATAAACAAAAAAGAAACCACCTGGGTTTTATGTCTTGGACTTGGGTCCGGTGACGAAGCTCCTTATTCAAAACACAATCTGCCATCGACCATGTCTTGTCCTGCTTAATATAGCTATAAATACAGCTTAAAAGAGCTATACTGACACATCGAATTTAGTTATTAAATTCTATGTGTCAGTATAGCTCGTAGAAATAATATAGCTATATCATACTGTGCGATGCGATGACTGCATGGCAATGCCATTACATATTACATTATATTATACCACTGTTTATAATTTACTTTGTATATGCTGTTACGGTAAAAGAGTATACCTTGTGTTACAATGTGCCCGACAACTTCTATCAGAAAAACTCACCCAGGTGAGAGATGCAATAAAGATAATAAAAAATAATTATAAATAAAATGCCATGTAAAACAACTGCGTTATCCTTTATTGGATTATAATTGCAGTGTTATCACACGCCGTTTTAATTTACATCATATGTTTGTATGATCAAACCAATAAAGAAACTCTTGATAAAAAGAATCATATATGAATATGAGGCAGATAGACACGTGACCCGCCCGTGACGTCATAACCGCGTGAAAACTGAGACATCAAACACAGAGTGAGCGAACGACGTGACGTATTTGTTGCATGACATACAGTATGCTCCATATCATATCAACGTCGTAATGGACACTCATGGCTTACCATGACGTGACCTAGATTGCCCTGCCTTTAAATCTGTGTCATAAAAGTCATAAATGCCAGCCGTGAGGGATCCGTATGACAATGAGAGGGAGACGTATGAGATTCATGATGCATGGGAGAGGGGCGGGGGACATCAAAGCCGTTCAGAATAACAGGGAAGGTGATGCATCATCCGTGTGAGGTGCGAGAATATATAAGAGCAGGGTGGCATTATGTATAAAGCACACAAGTGTCACTCCAGACACAGAGACAATAAGAAACTTTAGAAAGAGAATGCCTTGACATCCAAACACAGCTAAGTGCGTGAATAAGCCACATTCGTCGAGGGAAAAGGACATCTTCTACCCTTATAGCTACAATTGTAACTATATTCAGGAGGTCTTACAAGCCCCAGCATAGAGAAGCTTAAGACGAGACTGGGAATGATTGCCCTAATGGCACCTCAATGGCTTAGGTCGCGTGCTAACCGCTTTGAGCCTTACCCTGAGCAGCTCACATTTGCCAACAGAGCTGTCTGTAGCCTTGTCTTGCTTACTCTTTGTCTTCTCGCTTTCAATGTTCCCATCCCCTCCCCATCCAAGCCACCCCTCACCCCCCGCACTCAGACACAGCCCGACGCCGCTGCCTTAAAGTGGATTTCTCACCTGGGGCTGAGCGGCCCCGTTCTAAGACGATAATCCTATTTCTCTGACTCTCATTGATTCGTGGTTATCCGTGTCCTCCAGACGATCAGTCAAAGAAGGCCGGATCTAAAGTCGTCCACCCCGAGGCCGCCGAGGTCCTGATCCTAAGAGGGAGGCTCATGTTCAGCCTCATCGTCTCTCACACAAATCGCATTTCAAGTTTCCCCCTCAAAAAGACACACTACTTACTCTCTTCTCTAACATTGTTAATGCTACTCCCAAAGGTCAACGCGCGAAAAGCTGTCTTCACTTATAAATGTGCACTGCGTCTAATATGCCAGGAATTCCCCTAGTAATACATCCAACAGGTAGAATTTCACAGATAGGATGGGATAGATTTATTCTTGACATTAAAGATGTGTAGAATTCTAGATTTTTTTTTGTTTAGTTGATTTAATTTACGATACGGTGTAGGGTATTCCAGGCGTATAAAACGAACAGGACCAGAGCCAAATTTAATCTATGTATCATACTACCGTTGGGAGACATGTCACTGAAATAAGCCTAATAAAACTGTAGGTCTTTGCATATAAGCCAAGGAACAATCTCAGCCATGCAGATCAAATTCAACGCAAAATCTATCAGAATGAATACAACAGTTCATGCTCCCTTGGATTTTGCTGTTTTAATGGTTATACACTGCAGACTGCAAGTGAATTAGTGCCACTCATCATTATGCACATTACTTCTAATACTATTAAAACATAGCCATCCTTAGACCAGAGATGTCAGTTACGATCAGGAACAAAGAGTGGAAATATTTTCCACATGGAATTAACTGCCTGCCGTAGAGACATCATCCGCTAGGATATTGTAATATAACGCCACTGTAGTCTGGGGGCAACCACTATTTTCTACTGTTAATCTATGACTAATACTGAGACCACGCTAAAATTCCTCCATGGCAAGTCCCAACAAATATTTTTGATAAAATCCGTTGATAATTGATCCCACCACCTAGTGTTTTGGATGGATTCGGGGGGGGGGGGGGGGGGCAAGATGGCCGCCTCCATAGCACAATATTTATGGGTCCCATTATCAAGGTATTTTTATCCAAAAACAAATTTGGGGGTTTGCCGTACCCGGATTTTCGCCTCGTCTCAATTATCTATAGATTATAACAGCTGAAAATAGGGGTTGTCCCCCGTCTACAGTGGCGCTATCTTACAATGTCCTGGCAGATAATGGTGGAACTGGCAATTACTCCGTGCCCTATACAGCATATAGTCTATGATCCATGGGCGCCGCCATGACGCCCCCCCCCCCCCCCGAGTAGGTGTTCCTCACTAAAGGAGGTGAAAAAGTAAGTGTTCTTCACTAATGGAGGTGCAAAAGAAGTGAGTGATAGTTGGGAAATGTCACTTTTCTTGGCTTGCTCACATATGTAAATAAAATTTCCATGTGAAAAACATCATGTCCTGGGTTTTAGCATTATATCTTCCTGCTCTGGGATCGGTGTAGAGAGTCAAAGGAACCTTGGTAAAACATTGAAAGGCGGCTGAATTTCATAAGAACAAAGAGCCAGAATATAGGTTTTGTCCCCCGACCACCTAGTGACTGCTTCATGAACTAGCAATCACTCTGTGCCCTATAGCTGGCAGCCTGGCGTGCCGTCACATGTGGCCCGGGGCTGCCTATTTGCGGCCGGCTGATGAAGAGGGAGCGGCGCGCACACACGTCCGTTGTTAGACGTAGTGAGACAACACACTTAGCCTAATTGTGCGCAGGCGCGGGTGTCAGGTGGACGCCGACGAGACGCTAGCCACGTTATGTGCAGCTGTCGCCAGGTGTCGCGTCCGTCTTGTCGCTGTTCCCTCTGAGTTACTCGCTGGTGGCGCCGAGCTACTCATGCCATCTCCGAGCTGCCACTGCCCACTGAACATAGTTTTATCCTACCCCACATATAAATCTCCGTAGACTTAACATGGTGTGACTGTATGCCACGGTTATGCCATAAAATATGTATATGCCACTGGTAACATATGAAGTCAAAAACATGTGACAAGGTAGGATAAAATCTAAACATCACTCAATTTCATATAATTGTTTACATGGCATTCATTGTCTTCTGCTACAGATATCGCTCAGCTCCACTTTGTGAAATCATTCCGCAAAGACAACTCATGCCATATAAACAATCATATGAAATCTTGTGATGTTTCATGATAATACGTAGTATGATCAATGCTTTGTCTGCTTCCACTCCCTACAAACGTTGTACTTAAGGACATATGCAAACTTTGACATTCTTTGCGAACCCACAACAATGTTCACAAAGGAAGTGGCATGAAACAAAAAAAAACAGTTGAATTCAATAGCTAACATCTCTGTTTTAAGTCCCATATCATATAAGCAGCACATGTTACCTTTTCTTCATTAAATCCTCCTTTGAATCCCTGTATGGGGCAGCTCCTGAATCAACCATCCACCATTTTGAATTGACTCGCAAGTTATCTGGTTACCCGACTATTTGGCGCATTACCGCCTGTGTGCTTTGTTATACCATAAAACTATTTCCGCCGTGCCCCCATAGCGGATGGCCAGGGAACCAGCATACCAATCTAGGAGGCTGGTTGCCTAGCCTGTGGGTCACCAGCAGGACTCTAATATGGTGGACATGGGTGGGGACCTGTTGTCCATTCAGGGAGAAAAATAGGTAATCTGAACAGCATCGGCCTTTGACTTAGCCTTTTTGGTTGAACCCAGATAATACAGACATTTATCCTACCCCTCATATAAATCTCCAGAGACTTAACATAGTGTGGCTGTATGCCACGGACATTGCATAAAATATCTATATGCCACTGGTGACATATGAAGTTAAAAACATTTAACAAGGTAGGATAAAATCTAAACATCACTCAATTTCATATAATTGTTTACATGCCATTCGTTGTCTTCTGCTACAGATATCACTCAGCTCCGCTTCGTGCCGCTTCGTGATATCATACCGCGAAGACAACTCATGCCATAAAAACAATCATATGAAATTTTGTGATGTTTCATGATAGAATCTATTGTTTGGGATACACTATGATGTGCCTGGACTGTGTTTGAAAGGAGAAACTGTCCATCCCAAAGTTTGCCTATGACCTCAAGTCCGACTCTAGTGAGGGACTCTAGTGAGTCGCACCACGTCTGACTAACAGAACAGCACCCCGTCATCCCCTAGTCTCCATAACACTGCACGTACCCAACGACACCTATCAATACAGAGCCCCTCTTGGGGGGTTCCCAACCAGGCTTAATGCGTCTCCCCTCTTCCATCCACCACCCCCTTGTACGCCCTACCCGCCCCATTTCCCGTGCACCGTCTCGTTGCCAGACCCACTGCGGTTCTCCGCAGGGGGACCTCTCAAGGGGCCTTCACTCTGAGCTAGGTTCTGCCAACCACATCAAAGCGTACATGAAATCTTAATGTCTTTCTCTTCTTGCCGCCTCTCCCCTCGTACCCCTCTCCCACGGTCACCCAGCGCCTCACCTCTCCGTCCACAATGTTCTTTTCTGAATAAGATTCTTTTCTCAAAGTCTCCTCGTGCAAGGGAAAGCCTCTTCGAATCATTTGTTTTTTTATAGTTGCGGAAATATCGTCGCTGAACATCGTTGTAGTAGGTATGGAGACTCAGTAAACCATGAACCATTAAGTAAAAACTGTTAGATACTATAAATGTGGTATACGGATTCAAATCCATGGAATACAGCCTCAAAGCCATTGTATACGGGAAAATAGTCCCTTTGTGCTGAAGAGCAACAACATAGTCCCGATTTATTTACCGAGTCCATTCCTGATTGGATTAACTTGAGAAGATGGATAATGAATACAACAAACGATGGTTTTGTGGAATGCCGGATCTGTACACCACTCGAAGTTGACGTCGCAATACATTTACTGACGCTTGTGTATTACTACGCGTCAACAGCTTGTAGTAAATGGCCGCTTGTAAAAAAAACATCGATTATTATCCACAACACCCAGGCATGGAGCCCTACAGGTGGCGCGCTCGGCGGTTTCCTCATGTCAACGCCATTGCCCACGTCCTCCGCCCACCCCAGGAACGAGAAGCGGACAAGTGTTTGTAATATGGTAAAATCTGGTTAGCTCGCGCTCCGCTAGGAGGAAACACGGCCAAACCCAAGTGAATTGTCAGGTCCGGATTCCCTAACACCAATGGACGCCATGTACACCAACGACGTTTACAAATATCCCGCATATAAGTGCCCACGGATGGAAATCTAGAAAAAGCTGATGTTCTATAATGTCCGCCGACGGACGGTGTACGATTTGGTCTATGGTATCACTCTGTGCGATAAGAAGCTGGGTATAACTAATTTAGATTCCGGATTAATTCACTTCAGTATATCGTACCCCAACACATGAGCAGACTAACGCTATCAGAGATATTTATGTTTATCTTTACAGATATGAGAATCCCAAATGTACAATATCTGGAACGTGTACACCAATTATAATTAAACCAGAGATAATAAACGGACTGAATAAATGGGAACTCTATATTGTAAAAGAAATCATCTTATATGGGTAATTTAAGATGTCTAACTTTGGTAGATTTGGTATACAATAGCAAGGCAGCGCGAATAGCTCCTATATAATACAAGAGAACAAGTCCCGGCAAAGAAGGCGACTTGAAGTCAATGGTAGATATCCTCGAGAGAAACCACTGGCGTGGCCGTTATGCTTGCGGCTCTCAGCCGTCTTGCCTGAGAGGCCTCTGACCGCTAGCGATCATATACAATCTTTTATGGCAGGTGCCAGGATCCCCTGCCCAGACCGCAGACAACAGACAGGGCGAAATAAGGAAGTCTGCGGTCAACCGGGTCAGTTAACAATATTCAGACATATTGAAAGGCTGTGCAAAGGCCACTGTATGTAGGTAAACGATAAGCAAGGCCCTGGGGCAATTCTTTACTGTGGAGGAAGCGAAAATGTACACATCAAACCATATATACAGTAAGGGTCCGCCAGTGGCGTGGATCCGTATAATTAGATCTGGTATTCATTACTCAGATAACTTCTAAGGCGGCCAAGACTTTCTTCTAATCAAACCTCCTTGGAATGAGTTAAAAAAAAGACACAGCACATATATATGAACTGCGGCTTGCTGCGATGCCGCCGTCAACCCTGATTAGAGGCTTCATTCATATGCGTCCTCTGTATCTGTGTACGGCGTATATTAATTGACTAAATTAATTAGCTCGTGGAGGGAGCGATGCGACGCCTTTTGACCCGCTACTGAGTCTTCTGTAAAGCCTGCCTTTCTCAGCGACTTCTGACAGGGGATAAAAGCACGCCACATGCGCTCCCCCTCTGCCGGCAGCCGGCGCCGCTAATGCCGTCACCAGCCCCCTTCAGCTGCGGCCCTCGGCAGGTGGGGACCTGGTAATGAGGTCAGGGGTCATCGCCAGCCTCCGCAGAATCCCTTTGTGAACGGAACTCACCAAACATCCGCTTGGAGTATATAGGCAAACTATAACTCCATGAACGTGATTTACACCGCCCACTGCGGTTGACCAAAGTTGCTGATCCTTTTCCCTCCCCGGAAAGTTTCACTTAAGTGGGCTCTTCACTGGGGTGGTGTACCTATCTTATTATCCATCGTATACAAAGTCCCCATTGAAAGTGTATCGGGACTCAGTAAACAACCACCCATTGTATAAAACCTGCCAGATACCATAACTGTGGTATACGGATTCAAACCTGTGGTATACGGCCTCAAAACCATGGTATACGGGAAAATAGTCCCTTTGTGCTATAGAACAAAGAAATAGTCCCTATTGCTATACCCTTTAATATAGCAATTACTGGGTTCAATTTATTCGAAATGATGGATGATAAATACAACAAACGATGATTATGTGGATAGGCGGCTCTGTAAACCACTCGAGGTTGACGTCGTAATAAACTCGCTAGCGCTCGTGTATTACTACGCGTCAGCCTCTCGTGGTTTACGGCCGCCTATCCACAAAACCATCGATTTTTGTCTATGTAATTGTAACTGGTGATTTCTTTGCAAGACTTGGGGATCACATGCATAGGGGTTGCTTTTCATTATTCACTCATTGTGTATTTCATAGACCATAATTAAATGGCCAACATAACAGAACTTAATTGAAGTTGAGTTATGCTGTTTCCAATATTGCAATTTCGGTTGCATCGATTGCAATAAAGTCAGGGGTTGACGGCATATGAGGCCTGCCAGGTATTCCTATTGTTTGATATTACAAATTTATGATAATACTAAATCATCAAATCTTTCCAATATGGATCCCATGTGCGTCATTACAGTAGAGATTGTCATGAAACACTGTCAGGGTTTCAGCGATTATTGCCTGTAGGCACCTTTCACGACGCAAGGTTTTAGAATGATTAAGGCCACTCTGCCATTACTTTCAGTGGAGTTGAAATGCAATTTTAAGATGATCCCATCAAAATGAATGGCATATGAGCCGAAGGCACTCAGTGTTGAACCAGCAATAGATATGCCACGCGCTCAGTTGACTCGTTCTTCTATTGCTGTTCTATCTAGCTGAGGTAAACAAACTTGCTACAGTCCTCAGCATTTGAATGCATACGCCAAACTAAAACACTTACTAGACTATCATCTATAAGCGACACTGTATTTCATAATTACACTGCTAGAGTAAAATCCGGGAAAGCAAATTTCAACAGTCAACGTGATATTTTCTATGGGAAAATATAGCCTGGGTTCAATGCTGCTACCTGAGCATATATATAAATGTCTATTCCTATATACCTATGGCTGTACACTCTATGCTTACACCACGCTCTGGGGGGTGGAGTAACTATCTGATATTACCCAAGGTTGGTATACTACCCAAGGTTGCCGTATACTACCCAAGGTTGACATTTAGACCAATCAGATTGTCTCTTATTAAACCACATTTGAAGGTATATAGGAATAGGGAAACCAAGTACCAGTGAAAGGAAGTCAAAATTACTCGGTAAGGCTTGGAAAAATTACTGCCCGCGGCCAGGGCCTTGGGCAGTAATTTTTCCAAGCCATACCTCGTAACTTTGACTTCCTTTCACCGGAACATAGTTTCCCTCTATAGTTACACCTCGCTCACACATAACCCGAAGCAAACGATATCAACCTGATAGCCCAAAACATGTATAATGGGCATCAATACCTACATGCAACAGCGGGTCGTTAGATCACTAGGTCACTCAAAAAAAAACTTGTTTCTCATCATCAAGCTATGAAAAATATGACGAGGGCGCTTTTTTTTTTTTTTTTTTTTTTTTTTGCTATATCAATGATGGCTTTTGAAGTGTCATAAAATGGGCCTCAGACATACAGTACAACCCCGCATAAGCGGGGACCCCCGATCCGGGCCAAAGTGGCCGCTTACGTGGGGTATCTGCTTACGCGGTGTTTCCAGATTTTTACTGGCTATACATTTAATGCATCCCTAACATCAAGAGCTTTAATTTGATACTAAATACACATACCTTTCATAATTTCTATCAAGGTTCATCTGTTAAAAAAAAATCTTCTAAAATCGTTTTTTCTGATGCGCGCGATGATGAGAAACAAGTTGTTTTTTTGAGTGGCCTGTATACTGTCGTGTCACCTGCATGATGATAATGATTTCAGTCGTGACACAGGGCACTGGGAGTGCAGTGACATACCACTACATACAGTACACCCGCATGAATCGGATAAAGCACCCTGGATTTATTGATAATCATGGTAATAGAAATCGATTTCCGTGCGCATGTCGCGACCCTAAAGAACAGTCCGGCACCCTCCCTGTATTTAGTCATGCAATACACAGGTTCGCATATGTCATATATCACACACTAGGGGTGTATTTTGTGGTGCAGTACACTAAGGTCACACCTGCATGACGCAGTGCGTACTTAAAGAAAACGTAGTTAGTGAGCCCGTAGAGTTTCCCGTTCGAGGTCTTTTGTCCCATAAGGTACGTCCCGACGTCAGAGGAGGAGGGACGTATTTTATGGGACACAAGGCAGAGAATGGAATCGCTACGGGTTCACACACTACATTTTCTTATAATTACACACCAAAAGACATGAAAAAATGCCATTTCCTGTAATCCGAAGTATACTAGAGGTACAGTTCCCCCGAACATTCACTAAGTGAGCCGAAACATTATTTATATTATTATATACCTATGGCCGTATGACCCATGCATACTGCCCGCTGCTACCCATGTCATATTTATATCCGTACGACACCTAGGTGACGTACGGGGTATGTATGTGGCGTACGGGGCATGTACGGTGGCAAAATCCAAAAACTCCCCCAGAAGCAAGTTTGAAAATTGGATATTTTAAGGTATATAATAATAGAGAAACAGGCTTACTGTCTCCGTACGGATAAAATACTTGGTAAAATCGGCGATATGATCGCCGATTTTACCGCGTATTTTATCCGTACGGAGACAGTAAGCCTGTTTCTCTATACTACATCCCTAGCAGCGGGTAGAATTTTAGTAATTTGGCCAAAGGTGTATAATGATATTCAAATTACACGCTTAAGGACGAAGAGATACCTGATGCCACATCAATGTAATAATACAATGAAAAAAAACACTCCCAAAGACCATACAAGGACAACGTGGATGCATATATGGACAATAACACCTAATTTGGGGTTGATATGTAGGAGTTCTGCACATTGCAACTCGCATCACTGACGCAACAGTCTTGGGCTGCATCCTACTTTGTTTTATTACGCCCTCTGGTGTCATTTAGCGGAACAACTTCAATGCACACACGCCTGTGTATCGTCCCCTCATTAGATCCCGTGTCTAGCTCCATCAATCGCCGACGAGTAGCTCTTCAGTGTCTCCACGTGCAGAATTGCTCGCGGTAAATAAAGGCAGACCCATCTTTAGGGTATCGTAAAAGCAGGCGCATACGATGACAGTAGGCAATAATGAGACACAGAATACCTTTGCTGATGACGATAGTGCCCAGCTATGGGCACAGTTGATGTGCTTAAGTGGTCATGGCATGAGCATTGCACGAGCAGCTCTAGCCAACCGCATGCACGGGGGGGTACAGTTAACAATGGCATGAGTATGTCCGATGGCAAAAAACAGCTGGCAATAGGGGTTGGTTATTATAGAGTTATTCATTTAAGGGGGTATGGGTCAGGGAAATATTTCACGAATATGGAAGTAACCCATAATAAACGTCAAAGGACGTTACACATAATGGCTGTGGCATTCAGGGATGTTATGTGGGGTCATGGTAAGAAGTGGAGATATTTACCATGTCGTATTATTCACTGCCTTCGAGAGACTGAGAAAATATTGAAAACGGATCATTGTTGGCCATCGAATGGGGATGGGCTGAGTGCGGAGGTTCTAACCACTGTTTTATTAACATGAAAGAGGCTCAGTTTATGCTATCTTTGTTTTAGACAAGAAAAAAAGTTTTATATACGGAAATAGAAACAAGGATAGTTTCGGAAAGGTGGAAATCTGCCACCTCTAGGCATTGATAAACGTCAGGTTATAAGGTGATAAATAACAGAAGCTGCTTAATGTCAGGTAGAGAGGGAAGAGAACAAAGTAATATGGATGAATGTCATCAGGATAGGGATACCTCAGGGATGACGAAACGCCTAAATGTCAGGAGAAGGACAGACATCAAGGGGTAAATGACTGACGTTGCTAAGACAGTAGATAATATACAGACGGGTAATTCCTCCACGTTAGCCACGTAAAACGTCAGGATGGTGAACAAATCCGCAACGTAACATAAGCGACATGCGCGCATCACGCCCTCCTGGGAGGAGAGAGGGAAGTTGCCTGGATTGCTTCTATAGGGCACAGAGTGATTGCTAGTTTCTCCATCATCCGGTAGGAAATTGTAAGATAGCACTACAGTAGCCAGGGGACAACCACTTTTATCTGCTGTTATAATCTGTAGATATTAAATCGTGAGACGAGGCTAAAACCCCTTTATAGCTAACCCTAAAATATATATTTTGAATAAAATCCATTGATATCTGGGCCCGCCACCTGGTGTTTTGTTTAGTGTCGGGTGGAGGGGGGGGGGGGTAGATTGGCCACCAACCCCTGTCTGCACTCAGCTGCAAATTATGGGTTGGTTGGATCTGATCTCCAGTGCCAGTCAGCCCCTCCCTCGAAGCCGAGAGTGTATTTCGGATTGTGGATGCATGAAGCACAACCGCTTACTATATAATATTATATGTGTAACTAACGGATTATAATTTATATTTTTTATAGGAATTTTGTTCCATCTGTGAACAGTATAAAAATAAGAACATGAACAGTGGGTTTGAGTCCGTTTGTGTTTGCTGGAACATGAAAATGGCGCAAATGATATTCTACGCATACAAAGTATAACTTTAGTTACCCGCTACTATGTCGGGTCAAGGCTGGGTCAAGGTCGGATCTGACCAGAACAAAGGTGCGTAGCAAACGTCTGCTCTGGTAGTCAGTGTAGGGTGGATGTGCGCCATAAATGTGGAGACGGTGGGCGTGGCGTGCAAGGTGCAGGGGAAGCACGACTCATGGGTAAAGCATACAACTACCCGCTCATTCCCCGGAGATGTCTCATGGGCACGAAGCAAAGTCTCGGTAACGCGAGTGGACAGATATTGGAGTCCGAGGAGATGGTGATTGAATTATATCATTACAACCTAAGCGTGCAGCCAGCAACCTCGTTACGACCCGTCCACCCGGACACTGCCGCCATCATGGCTCGGCGAGGCGTTTCCGGTTCCGGTGGCTGCCCGCGCACCCCTCGACACCTCACATCCGGCGGAAGCTGAACGGCAGTCACTGCCGTGTGGCGGACAGTAGGTATCCTGAACCCTTTCATGGTAGGGCAATGCCACATGGCACTCCCCGTAGATACGGCCGGGGAATGCCATATGGCATACACATGGCTATGGCAGCACGATGCTGCCACGATGCTGCCTTTTTGTATCTTAGATGAATAATCGCAGAATTATTAAAGACTACATGGCATATAGTGTTGTCAGTAATAATGTAAAATATTAGAAAGTTCAGATAAGGAATAATGAATTACTTGTGGCTATAGATTTCTAAATTTATTAACAACATACACCACAAGCAAATTATTAACATGGGGAAAAATATCAAATTTACTCATTTAGAAAAAAATAGAATAAATCCCAAGAAACCAGTTCTGACTAATAATGGACAATATCTAAAAATCACTGGGTGGCGCCACTGTGAATTGTCCGATATGCCTTTAAAGGGTTAACATCACACCTGCGCATGCGCTAATAGCACCGGGTCAGCATCGCCCACGCGCATGCGCCGTTGATGCGTCTGATCCGCCGCTGCAACTGTGGCCTGCGCAGTCCGGCGTGCGCGGCAATAAAACCACGCCGAATGGTTAATGAAATCTGATTGGATGGAACAAATCACGTGACTTATATCCCACGCGCAGCAACGAGGAAAGTAAATTGACACATTACGGGAGCCCGGAGCGCGGCGCCGGCGCCGGCGTGCTCGGCTCGGCGCGGGTATTGTCTTCCTGCCCGAGGCTCACTCGTTACTCGATGCAAACGGTAATGTAAATTCACGCCATCAAACTTGTCATCGAGGCTTTAATTTGCAACGACCGAGCCAGGCCGCTTACAGGAAGACAAAAAAAACAAGCAAGGGCCTTGGCTGCATACCAAGCTACTCCACGCATACACTTAATTATGTGTGTAGCGCGGTCGAGCGTTTATTGGGTGTCCGCTGGGTTCCCTCAATGGTAACGGCGATATATCATCCTCTTTGTCCACTAATTGTAGTCATAAACAATGCGCTATTGTTTCTCACAGCAGTAAGCCGACTTGTAAATATGAACCTGCCCAGACTTTCATTAGCACAGAGCCATCAGTGGAATGTTTTTTATCGCTAGTTTTACCCGTTCTCATTTTGTTCCATCCCCTCACTGAGACGTCCTAAACAAAGAGCCCGTTTTTGAGGCATTGCGCTAGGTTTGTTATTTCAGACGGGCGACGGGATACATTTACAACACAATAGCAGCTCCAGAGGCAGCAAAACTAGTTATGAATAATTATTCCGATACCTATTTCCTCCCCTGCTGGGGGCCATGAATTCTATACATTGTTTCTTGCTATTCCCATGAGCTGTGCCTATGTTCGGGCACGGCGAAGCAATTGCTTTTGTATGTTACATTTGAATGGCGCTTTGTGTGAACAACCTATAAAGGATGATGCGTTCCTTAGACCCGAGACAACAGCCCCCTACAGAATCTTGTCATCTTCATCAACAGCTACGAAAAAAGAGATAGGACAAAAAGAAATGCCTCCGTGATGTATTTCAGAACACGGGAAGCAATTTATTTCGAAAGCTTCCGCCATCTAATAGGAAGTAAACAATGGCACTGAAGAACAAGGACGAGCTGGTATATTGCTCTACAGATTAATCAACTGACATGCAAATAAAACACGCGGGGATGCCAGCGTGGGGTCAGGAAAAAAATCCAACGTGGGGATGTCAGTCTCTGTATCACCAAAAACGCATACATGTGATGGGGAATTCCCATTACTCTCCTAGCAGATTCCTGGGCAGAGACTGGCAGTATCTGGATATCTGCTATGAGAGTGTAGTTCTGCACTAAATGGGGTACTCTTCAAAGAAAATCAATTTATAAAGATTGTGACAAATCATCAGTTCTATATTCTTCGAAAGTTCATTAGGCGTTCAATTGATCTTCTTTTCTACACTTTGTATTACTTCAATAACTCACATAACATATTTGAATCTAATCGGATGTCAGAATTCTAATTTGCCCATGACCATAGAGCATTTCCTACAGGAATCCAAACATCCTACAGCTCTAGTTTGGTGTATTTTTTTCGTTCCAATGGAGATTTTTTACGTCTCCGTGCTTGGATTTTTTTTTACTACAGCTCTAGGTTGGATCCCTCTTTAGAACTGAGTGTGCTGGGGTGGGTGAATTCTGAATCTTAAAAGATTAGAGAACAAGTTTAGCTAAGATTTATCTGAAGTCTAAATTGATCTCGAAACATATTTAATTTCTTAAAATTATCAGATATGTTTTAGGCTAAAATGAAGACAAAATCCTACAAGCCAGCATCCCTGAACACGACACGTGAAAGTAAATAAAGGCCGACTCGTGGGACCACAGTCACCTCAGTTAGAGGTCAATGCTTTTCTACCATTAGGGGCAGACTGGTCGGGTGTCGACAACATGCCCCGGGGGAGTGCAGGTACAGGAGGCGGGGGTTGTTGGATGGGGTGGGATGGAGAAGACCATGGGAACCCTTGAGGTGGAAGACCTACCCGGAGAAGCCCTAACACAATCCGACAGCTGATACCTGCAATCTGATTTGCCAAACTGGGGGATGATCCAGAACCGGTCAGATGGTGGAAGGTGTGTGTAACACGCGGTCAATCCAAAAAGGAGGAGGCATCAAGAAATTTTTCTTTTAAAAAAAAATTATTTTTTTTTAAATTAGAAGAAAAAAAATTCCATCAGAAGACACTGTCTCTGAAATACTGTATCATTGCGGTTGTATCAATGAGCACTTGTCCTATGACATTTACGTTTCCAGCCTCATTATATGAATGTAAATATTTTAGAACCTACATAGTCGAGCATTTCCCCAACACGACTGTAGGCCTATGTAAACAGAAGCCATGTAAGTAGTATGTGAAAATGTGGCCCAGTAGTACATGCAATTGTGAATTTGGAGCAGGTTCTCATCGAGCCTGGGGCCCGTTTAAAAATCTAGGACCCTTTTCTGAACGTCGCACAAAGGATGTTGTTTAACGATATTTAAGCCTGATCGCTAAAACAGTATTAGCCATCCATAAGGTCGTCCATAGGTGTTTAAAAAAGTTGACCCACATCGTCCCTGTGTCTCTACGGCATACAGAAAAGGGCGTACAAACTGTACATGTAGGACTCTAGATTGTTAATTAAACGGGCCCCTGAATTGTAAATGCTATTTACGATAGGAATTCTTCTGAGCGATGATTGCTAAGCAGAGGCTGCCACCAAGTTAGTAATCACCGAATAACTGTATTATCCTGAACACTGATGAATTGACACTACTGACTGTGTGCACCTTTAAGAACTTTTTAAAGAATAGCAGAGTAAGGTGTTGTGGTAGAAAACATACACAGTGCCCATTCTGCAGGATTTGGTTGCCAGGCACATCTCAACGACCTTCAGTAAGCACCGGGAGCACTGAACGTAGGCATTAATGCAGGGTCCATCGGATGTACACGCTTTACACTGACTGCAGTCACAGTGGTCAGTGTTGTCTCGGCAACGGTCAAGGTGAGTAGAATGAGAAGGTTAAATTTCCCTCCCCAACACTGACCTTCAGACTAAACGCTTCTGGTCATGGCCAACTACGGGTCCTTATAGTCGTTCTCTTCGGTACTGTACTTCTCATCATTGCGCTCATCAGTATAAACCTGCCCATTACCTTCCTAACTACCACTGCTATCAACCTCCACAACATCAGCCTCCCCACTAAACCTGTCCCCGGCATCATACTATAGAAAAACTGGTTTACTGCCTTTGTACGTCAAGAATACGTGGTGAAACTATTGATCATATTACATCCCGATGCCGATTGCATGCCGATTCCTAGAACGTTTTGACGGCTGAGAGATATCTATAGATGAAGACAACGAATGCCATAGAAATTATTATCTGAATTTGAGTGACGTTAATATTTCATTCTACCCCATCATATGTTTTTAATTCTATCCTACCCCTGATAAAAAAACTCCATAGGCTAAACATTGGGTCACTGTATTCGGTCTGGAGTTCAGAAAAATGAAAAAATATCGCTCTAGTGGGATACACTTGACAAATGACGTCATCTGTTAATGTAGAAGTAATTTAGACGGGCGGGGTCGGATAAATTCTAAACCAAACTCGAGTTAGTCATGTTAATGTTCATCGCACTCCGGCAAGATCGCGTATTACTGCTCTCGGCTTCGCCTCACGCAGTTATATGCGATCTTGCCGTTGTGCGATAAACAACAACACGACTAACTCTTGTTTGGTTTCTCCATAGTATATATCACCAGTGGCATATAAATATCTTATGGCATAACCGTAACACACAGTCACACCACGTTAAGTCTATGGAGATTTATATGAGGGGTAGGATAATGACGGCTACGACCGGCTTGAACATCGGTGCCATCCCCAACAGCAAGGTCATCATTCTCCACTCTATCATATCGCTCAGCCAACATCACACGACTCACTCACTGGAGAGTAAGACATTAAAGGTAATGTGTCCTCCTGGGTCACGCGGAGTCAGATGTGCCCATGCAATGATCCCCATCAGCTGACAACCTCCACACCTATAAACGGTGCCCCGCCCGCCCCGCCGTACGCCTTCCACTTGAGTCCGTTCAGTTACCCGCGCCCGTGTTCGCCTCGCAGCCAACTGCGTTTGTCAGAATGCCAAAACATGGCCGACTTGAAAGCAAAGCAGGACGGCTCCGTTTAGCGATGCCTTTAAAGCCGGGCTTTGGCCCGCTTTTTGACCCGCAAGCAATGGGATTATTATGCGCTGTCATTCTGTGATGAATATCGTCTCTCTGTAGAGTACAGGAGGGCGACTGGGAAAAAAACCATGAAAGGGCGAACGGACAAATTAGAGGACGGGGAAGGGTAGATAGAGGATCAGAGATGGGAGGAGACAAAGTTTTTAATGGAGATTTAATGAAAGGGAACATGGCTAGATAGTAACAGTATATGACGATTTAAAAGGGAAATCCAGCAGAAATGGACGAAATGTATTAAACATACTGGCTTTTAGTGGGGCCCTATTCCTCTTGCCTAGATCTAGATATATGACATTTAAAAGAAAGGGCACACAGGTGGATGCTGCGAAGGCGATCTATTACACTTGCAAAAATCCCTTTGACATTTCACAGATATATATATATGTGTTCACCATTCGTAATCCACATCAACATCTTCGAGACCCACAAGAGCATCGTAAGACAAAGGGAGAAGACTGATCCTCCTGAGACCGACGATTCCCTTTGACATATGATTTGCATGAGGAGTCTAAGGTTTCGCTGAAATCGATATAAATAATTCTGAGGACCATCCACGAAGACTATTGAAGCAAAAGAAGGTGGGTTCAATTCTCCCTATAAGAAGCTGCAGGCATTAAGTGAGATTATACCTTCTTAAGATGACTAAATAAAGACTGCAAGGTAATGCGGCACCGCCCCCAGCATATCCCTCCCCGGCTCGCTTAGATGAAAGGAGTAGGCTGCGATTACATAAGTACGCAAAATCTCTCTTCGCCCGCGGCTTAGCTCCCGTAGTGGCAAGCGGGTGATATGCCTACTATTGGGCGGCATAATTTATACTGGTATACGGAGATCAAAGAAGAGGAGATGGGAGATATAGAAACCCCCGCTACTACTGTATTTCAACTCACATGTTTTTTATACTTACGGTGGCTGTTAGGGTTGGCGTTGGCGGAGAAGTAAGTATCTGTCTATTAAGGAGTTGTTCCTAGACCTGCCTTAGTAGAGGTAGGCGAATAAAGAATGTAATACATTGTCCTCTACAGATACAGTAGGTCTATCATCCTGCCACTAAGAGTGGCCTTGTACTTTTTATTCCTCCTATTTGGCTCACCCACCTCCTTCTAGGTTCAGGTACTATTATACACCTATGGCAGCACGTCTGTGAAATACGATCTGCTCCTAGGGGTGCAGAATAAATGATATTCGGGTTCACTAAGACGTAGTGAATGAGCTATGAATCGATGACGCATTAGGTGAATTAAATGATGTTTTTTTAATAGATAATTGATAGGGAAATAATGTTCCGGTGAGAGAAAGTTTAAGTTACGAGGTAAGGCTCGGAAAAATTACAGCCCAAACGCGAAGCTAGATCCAACCTCATCGAGTAGCTTGACACTCCATGTTTTCTCCCCACTACTCTTTTCAAATGAATTTTTTAAGAGACGATTTGATTAGTCTAAACGTCAACCTTGGGTAGTAAACGTCAGCCTTAGGCAGTAAACGTCAGCCTTTGGTAGTAAACGTCAACCTTGGGTAGTAAACGTAAGTTATTCCACCCCCCGTAGCGACGTAAGTTATTCCACCCCCGTAGCGTGGGGTAACCATCGAGTTCAGCCATAGGTATATGATAATAAGAAAACCTACGGGGTGAACCCGTAGCGATTCCGTCCTCAGCCTTTTTGTCCAATAACTACGGCTCTCCACCACTGGCGTCGGGCCGTAGTTATAGGACAAAAGACCTCGAACGGCACGGACTCACTAACTCCGTTTGCTCTTAATCCCTTTATTTGGCCAGCAATCTCAATCATCTCTTCTCACCATATTAAAGGTATCCTTTCAATAGCTTACTTATAGTTACTATTGCCACCCTCGATTTACCCTATCAACCCGGTCATGTCATCTGTCACGCTCCCTACACGATTATCCCATTTACACGTACCCCCTTGAAACACCCTTCGTTCAATCCTAATATTTCGCCCTCTTCCTTAATGCTCCATTATATCACCTTCCTCCCCTCTCGGCACCGCCCCACCATTGCATTCAATCCATCAATCTGACCAGATCCTCTACTTCTTACCAAAATGTCTGTCTCTCGCTAACCATTCACCCTCTTTCTTCCGCATGCGTCGGTCTTACACCACGCACGCTATTTTTCCCGATGTTCTCGACAACCCACAGCAATTTCCCATCGTTATTCCAGACTCTCACCACCACTCACCACCACCCACCCCACTTCTCACCACCCCCACCCGTTCCCCAACCCCCACACACCTTTATGCAGCACGCGACATGAGCGCAAACTGTCTATTCACGGAGCCTGCTAATGGATTGCTTCACTTCTTCAATATCAACACCTCGCGGGTTTTTTTTTACTGAGCAGCTCGTGCGCAGAGTGTGGTGATAGATGATGTCGTTTCCGATCTCCACGGCTCGGGTCTGGATGAGGAGGGGTTTTACCCGACACCCAAACCGGAAAGCGTTAGCGTGATGCGCCCTCAACCGGTCTGCTGCTAATAGACTGGACAGGGGGGAGACACTGATTCCACACCAGGCAAGCACTAACGCCTCCCCACTCTCTCCATCACATGATTTAGGAGGAAGATTCTACTACAAACAAAATGTGGCAGTTTCCATTTGGCTGGTGTTTAATTTTGAACTGCGCACCGAATGAGTGTCTTCCATTCAACCCCGAGACTATTCATAAAGTACGTACGCAAATCTTTTGAAATTTTGGACAGCATACCCCTTTCCCAATCTTGTATACAATAGAGCAAAAGAGGAACATACGCAAAATGTCCAATATTTTTGACCCATCCACGCCCCCTAGTGCGTACTTACTTTATGGATGGCCCCTAACCTAAGATATTAGAGTTTCATTTAGCCTATTGCAACTCATACATAGTGATTCATATCTAGAATCCTCGATTATTGTTATTGTTACTGTCACCAGCAAATGCCTACTTACCATTTCATAATATCAGAATTGTGATATGACTGGTCATGTTTTACTAGAGCGTTGCAAGGAAAACCTGCAATAACAGATTGACATCTGTTCTCTTTATTTGAGTGAAATAAAACACTCCTTGATTCTCCATATTGCAATTTCATACAGCCTATACGTATAAGAGCGGAATTGATGCATTCCTCATCTTAATGATGGCTACGCAGGCAAATTATCACCCACCTATTACGAAGTCTCCATAGGAAAGGTATAGGACTCCTGGAATTCGCCACCCGGAGATTCTATCATGCGGAATTGACGACGTAATATCCTCGCTCGGATATTACTGCGCGTCAAAAACTCGGATATTTCAGGCACTCGTACACAATACCAGTCATTATTGTGTATTTACGCCACAACCATTAAAGACCAGATATGTCCCACAAGACCAATACATCTTCACACCCGCAGTGAGCACCTAAACACCGGTCCGCACCTGTTACACCTCAGCCAGCACCGATAGGGCATTGACAGCCGCTATAACTCAACCCGGCCCTACCTATTTACATTCACATAGTGGCTGCAGTTCCCTTTCGCCTGGGCCTTTGTCTCACACCACCCACTATACAGCACCACCTCCCCAAAGCCCCACATCCTTCCTGTGGGTAATTCTGATATCCCTTATTGTGGATTTCGCTGTAGGCGCCCCGGCCCTATAGACTCGTCTCAGGTAGAGCACGCCCTCATCCATCACCTCGTGATAGGCTATTACGATGAAGCACCTGAATCTACCACCACCACGCTCTTCTGAATGATGCCATCCATACACATTCTCTCTCCTCCCCTACAGGTTCTCAAATCGCTTCCTCTTTCCTTCCTACAACCTCATGCCCACACCTGAGCTCAGGTAACAGCTGCACTTCTCCCCCACCCCCGCATTACTTTATCCATGTGCACAATCATTTCTATCTCCTGAGAAAAGAGCCCAAAAAGAATATGCTCCCCTGTCAGGAATAAGTGAGTGAAAATACAACAACAGGAACACACGATCACCAGTAACCTGACAGGTGGGGATTAGAAATAAAAAATACAAACCATAAAAATGTTCCTGTAGTGAAAATAAACCGCACGGTTTCGTTTCTCCAGTTAAACAAACTTAAGCTCGGAACTATTTCCCGAACACATCACGTCATTTCCTCCAACCCACTAATCTTGTTCTCCTGAAATTCTGTACCACTCCCGGAGGTACCGACTTGATCGCCGTATTCTCACTAACGACAGAGGAAATGACAGTATACTTGCGGCCAGGACAACCCACAATGACAGAGCACACCCCTGGTCCCCTTTCATCATGACTACTTTTGGAGGCTTGTCCACGTGGCTCCAGGCCCCGGCCTGCATCTTTCATGGCGCGGCCCGGGTGTTCCTATTACAGAAGCCCGTTTGTCTCCGGCCAACACATGGCCCGTGGGGTGTTCAAAGACGGCGTAGTGACGAGCGTCCGCCTCCACTCATCCATAGTTAAGGCCGGCGTTTAGTCTCGGGGCGCCGGGCAGTAAATGCCCGGGTGTCCGCCAAAAGGTAAATGACCACCCTGGGCCATGAGCCTGACGTGTGGGTGTGTCCACCGTGGAGTGCCTTGTGAGCGCGCGCTAGACTTGCTCAAGTCTTTGGTCATGAACATACATTGAATGAATTCAGGGATGTCAGTTGGGGTCAGGGATAAAAGCGGAAATATTTTTCATGAGATATTTTCTGCCCCAGAGATACCGGGAAAACTTGGTTGATATGTCCTTGTCGGCCATGGAATGAGGTTGAGGGTCTGTGGGAGAGGTTCAAACCACTGTTTTATTGGCGAAGATGAGGTTAAATCAATATCACCATTTTTTAACACGAGGAAAAGCAATGACATATAAGTGGATAAGAAAATTGGATTTCCATGGAAAGATGGAGAACTGACATCTCTGATATTATGATTAAACTATATTACAGTGTGTAAGGTTTCCCCTCACAGGAGTCAACCAGACCAAGGAGAGTGTAGGGGTAGGGGTAAAGGCCGGGTGCGGTGACAGCAGGGAGGGAGGCGGAGGCGGGCATACGTAGCACACACTCACACAGGGACGGAAGTAAGTCTATGCGTGCGCCTGTGTGGATGTGTGAGGAAGGGCGGGGTCTGGGACCTAGTAGTTGGGGTTGGTCCCCGAGGCCGCCTCCCCAGCCCCGGCCCCCGCCCGGCCCCCGCCCGGCCCCCGGTGATGGATGGCCGCCGGGGGTGAGCTTGTCCGAGCACATCGACCGTGTCCCGCCGGATCGCGGGGTCCGTCCGAGCAGCTCGCGTCGGGCATCCATATCAATAGGTCGCAATCTGCTCACGACTGGTGTGCTATTAACCACTCTAAGACAAACACGCCTCGTTCATTATCCTAAAAACCCCTTACCTCAGCAATAAATACTCTCCACCTCCACCGTGAGGCGCGTCCAACGAGCAGTTTTTGTTTGTTTTATTTGATTTTACGTCCGGTTGACCATTACAGGTCATCTCCAGACTTTATCAAGGTTCAGTTTTTCCCCCAATGCATTTACACAAGAGGTGATGTGATCGAATCTATAAGATGAATTTAGGTAGAAATCACACCCAATCAAATTTACCCAGGTGCGAGTACTTTTAGTTCCCAAACCACATATACATGATATGAGAAGGACTGGCCTTTGATATAACAGTACGTTTACCACTGCTGAGGATGAAGGAGAAGAGTGTCTGCAGTGGGACTAGAATCCACAACGTACTTCAACCTTTGGGTTATAAGCCCAGTGCCTTAACCAATGAGCTAACTCCCCATCCCCCCATTATCCTGAATGCCCTTACCTCAGCAATGCTGACCCTCTGACATACCTCCACCACAAAAGGGTACCACTAGCATATTCACATGGCTAATTTTTAGCGGGTAGCAATTCAATGCCCCCCCCCCCTCCCCAATGCAAGCAGTAATTAAGGTTGGACGAGTCAGATGGGTCAGATGCCAAGTCGTTCGCGTCTTTACATATCAAACATGTCTGATATTTGGTACCGCTAGTCTGAGACTGGACGTACCAATGTACCTAAAACGCAAGCATTCCAGTTGCAAGCTGGAAGTAGTTCAAGGCAA
Source organism: Alentia gelatinosa (assembly GCA_950022655.1). Classification (NCBI taxonomy): domain Eukaryota; kingdom Metazoa; phylum Annelida; class Polychaeta; order Phyllodocida; family Polynoidae; genus Alentia; species Alentia gelatinosa. Next base: position 107,948,470 of record OX465579.1, read on the forward strand.
GTTCACACCGTGCGACTGCTGGAGCTTGCGAGCTAGTACCGCCAGTTGCAAGGGTGCAATGAGCGCAGTGTGAACTGCATATCCTTGCGACTGGAGGTACATGCGGTACGCCCAGTCGCAACGAAGTTGGTACCTTCAGTCTGAAACTTGAGGTACCGGCTCGGAAGCCCCCCCCCCCCCCCCCCCCCAGTCGCACAGTGTGAACCGGCCTTAAGATGGCGCTGCTGCTCGTCTTCAACTTGCGGGGAGTCTTGACTCTGAGGACAGGTTTACCAGTCAGTGACAGTTCAGGCGGCTCTAGTCAATACTGTCATCTATCAGCGCTGATGTTCACTTTGGATGCTTGAGGCAGGAGGAGAAGACGACTCACTGCTTGCTGTCTCAGAGATTGCCAACTAACGTCATTACGTTTTAAACTAGGATCGAGTCATTAGATGTAAGTAATGAGGAAGGCCCCAGGCTCGATGAAATACCTGACATCCAGTGCCATTAGAGACAAGCCCTCGGCGAACCACCAGATTACTTACTCTCTTCGGTTGACATGCACCTGTTTAAGCCTTTATAACAGGGATGTCAGTTGGGGTCAGAAAATAAAGTGGAAATATTTATCAAGTCAAATATGCTACCTCTGAGGGACCGAGGAAACATCAAAATCATATAGTGTCAGTTTTGGTATGGGACTGAGGATTTATGAGGAGGTTAAAACTGTTTTATTTATATGACTGAGGCTCTATTGATATCATCTGGCTCTACACAAGAAAAAATTATGAAAATGAAAACATAGATTTCCATGGAAAAATGCATCTCTGTTATAATAAAGGTTTTATAGGAGCATCTCAATCAAATGACAGTTGGGGATGAGAGAAAAAGGGAAATATCTTTTTCCATGTGGAATTTGCTGCATCAGAGAGACTGGGAAAACCGGAAAATACGTCAGTGCTGGACACGGCTGAGGGTCTTTGTCTCATTGCTTTTACACAACAAGGATGGTGATTGGCCTTTGATATAGCAGTTAGTCTACCACTGCTGGGGATGAAGGAGAAAAGTGGCTGCGGTGGGACTCAAATCCACAACCTTGGAGTTTACCTTGGGGTTTACTCGTCCAAAGCTATAACCAGTGAACCAACTCCCAACCCCTCCCGCCTGCATGAGGGTCACGCGTGTACACACGGCCTTGTCGCCCTTGAGCGTCATTAAATTAGCCCGCCACACTTCATTTGGCCCTGCCGCCTGCCCCGCACCGAGCCCCGTCACATGTTGTACTCGGTACGGTCTCCCCGCCCGCGGCTACACGCTGCTCACCCACGTGGCTCCCTCTGCATACAGCTGGATAAGCCCAGCAATAATCCCGGCCGGAAAGTGCCCCAGGCCAGGAACCTAACGTCCACTGCTTAGACTTGGCCACTGGCAATTTCTCTTTCTGCTGGTCTAGCCTAGGACCAGGGATATAGGTTTGGATTGAGGAAAAAAAGCGGAAGTTTATTTGTTTGCAAGTTTCGGAACATAATGGCTATGAATCAATATATACTCTGATATCCCTTCATTATACAGTTATTTTTCAGTATTTAAAGGGAGATGAATGTGAAATTAAGTAGGAGGTGCCACTCTAACATTGCTCTCCGTGTATGGCAAAAGTTGGAGTTCTATCATTTGTCGGCAAACTTGCACCCCTGTGTGACCATCGCAAATCTAGTGCAGTGGAGAGGGTGATTGGATATTACCTCCTATGTTTGAGGTACATGAGCCATGTCCCCCCTTTTTTTGGGGGGGGGGGGGGGGGGATTGAGTTTTATTGACAAATTAGAGGATGACCCAATTCTTCAATTTGGAATTTGGAGGAAACTTTCTGTACGAGTAGTATGCAGAGGGCGCCTTCTCACACAGCACAATCACCAAACAAATCAAGACAGAGAAGAAAAAAATTGATATCGTCATATTACACAATGGTGAGATTTTCCACAAGCCAGGTCGTTCAGCGAAGTACGTCACAAGGTGTCGTGAAAGCTCGGGAAAAAATGCGATAAATTCATGGGATATCCTGAATTACTTATTCCTATATACCTATGGCCGAACACTCTAGGGTTACACCACACTACGGGGGTGGAAAAACTTGAGTTTACTACCCAAGGCTGACGTTTACTACCCAAGGTTGACATTTAGACCAATCAGATCGTCTCTCACAAAAATCATATGAAAAGCCAGTGGGGAGAAAACATAGCTAGTCAAGTTATACGATAAGGTTGGATCTGGCTTCGCTTTAATGGCGGGTAAGGAAATAACGATATTTATCGTTATTAAACTACATTTGAAGGTGTATAAGAATATATGTATTACGGACGTACATACAAGAACGGCCAACTGTAGAAGTTCATGTGCACCTTTCCTCTTAGGCCACATCAGCCTTCACTTCCCATCCACACATCAATACTATACAGTTACATCTGCACCAGTTGCTTCTAGAGAATCATGCCATTCAATCAGCTCGTAATACCTCTAAAATAGGTCGGTTTCATTGCCTCTTACCGCCAAGCCCTTCTGAGAAACCAATTATTTTCGATAATACAGCATGTCCCTGCTATAAGGTCACTCGGGGTCTCACCGCCCACCCACTGAGCAGGTCTTACACAGGAGGAGCTCCTCCATACCAAAAGCCCCAGTCGTCAGCAGCACACAAGCCATGTTTCAGTTTTCCTTTTACAAAAACCTTCCATGTTTGTCGATTTTTTTTCATCCCTACTTCTCGAGTGTCTTCCCTCTTTTTGTTAACCTTTGTGACTTGAATCCCTCCTGCATGCGCCTGGTAATTGAATTTCCGGCGTTTTTTTTAAACCTCTGCCTTTCCTATGGCTATCCTACGCGCGACTAAGAGCGCACGGCCGCTCCCCGCCTTCTCCATGAAGCACATGATATTCGGGGCGACCTCTGTGGGATTTTTATTAAGATAAAACATGGCGGCGCCCACTAGACGTGCCGGGCTCAATGGCGCCGCGCGGGCGAGATTCTCGCCGAATCACGCTTTTCGTTCACCGGTGGCGACGCCGGACGGGACGCACCGGAAAACCATGAATCAATTTGACAGGATTTTCCGCGGACGCAATTATACTGACTTGGCCGGCTGGGCACGGGCTGCAGATTCCGGCCAGATATCGGGGGCCTAGCTGAGGCTCAGGCGGAGAGTTACCAAAGGTCTGCGTTGCGACTATTGCATCCTATCCCGCAAACTCAGCGGTGCGGAGGCCTATGAGGCGTAAACCGCATTTTATGACAGTTCTATAAAAAAAAGACACTATCAGGAAGTCTTCTCACACTACTTATGATGTTAAAACTATGGCATACACCCAGATATATATTCAGGGATGTCAGTAGACTTGCCCAAGTTTTTGATTACGAACATTACTAAGAAATAGAACACTGTGCGACATTTTGACTTACCCTAATGCCTGGCAGGCCCAGGAATCAGTGACTGAGGTGGAGAGGAAGAGTATGGGAAGCAGTGGCAGCATAGGATACTGGACTGAGGCCAGTCTAGGATGTCAGTTGTGGTCAGGAAAAAGATAGTGGACATATTGTCATACAGAATTTGTCCAGAGAGACCCAGAAAATGTGGAAAACACGTTGGTGTCGGCCACCGCGTGTCGATAGGAGTCTATTGGGAGGTTTAAACCAGTCTTTTTTATGTGAATGGGTCTCAAATAATATTATCCATGTTTTTACACAAGGAAGAGGGATTTTTAATCCTGAAAATGAAGACCTGGTGTTTCATGGCAATGTAATTAGCCTCGGATCGCAGCCAGTAAGAACTCGCTCAGATAGTAAGGGACCATCCATAAAGTATGTACGCATCAAAGGAGGTGGGGATAGGGATGGGGGTGGGGGACAGTTTTTTTAAATATTGCATATGCTCCTCCTTTGTTCTATTACTTACACGATAAAAATATTCGCAATTTTTCCGTACATGTATACTTTATGGAGGCCTGTAGCCTTTTAAGAGGCGTACGCCACACATCTCAGCGCATAGGCCCGGCGCACGCCACACGCCTGGTGGTTCCTAGTAGGTGGGTGGCGATGACAACACCCTGCTCCCCATGCGCCACACGCAGACATAAAAAGACCACAAAGCCCCGACAGCGGCCTATTTGCCGCCACTGACGTCCTGGCCGGCGTAAAATAGATATTACAGCTCATCGACATGAGGCGTCATGTGTGAGGGATTGGGGCGGATTCAGGCCACCCGGAATGGTTCCGTCTGAGGTGGGCTATCAGTTATTGTCAGTCGGCGTGTCCCTACACGTTCAGGCCACCCTAAAACCCGCCCGCCAACACCTCCTTATTATCCCCTTCCTCATTCGCCTCGGCCAATCGTTTGCTCGTCTGTAGGGAGGCGGGCAGACACTTGCCATGTCAACACGGCAATGCTGTGCCCGCGCCCTGAATATCAGCCATGTCACTACACTGGCCACCAGAGCGAACACTTGCTACACCATGTTAACTCTGGCGGAGTACAATCCACGGCCACCTTGATCTACAATCATAGAGTTGTAGGTGTCTCAGTTACCCCCCCCCCCCCCCCCCCCCACACACACACACACACACACCCTACAGATCTTTCATGCCGCTTGGATCTATGGTTGGAGAGTGTGCCATTCCGTACTCTCGAAGCCAATTTTCTAGGTCTTCATTTCCCGTTATATGTATGTTTGATAGAATGAACATAAAGCTAGGCTTTATTACAATTTGTTAAGTTCGTCTTGTATGCAATAGAATGCATAATTTCCGAAATCTTTTAACCACCACTCCCACAACTGCAGAATTGGCAACGTAACTTCACCTCGTATTTAGCGAATAAATACTAATAAACACTAATTATAAAACAACCGTATTTGTTTGTTTGGTTTGATTTAACTCCCAGTCAATCATTATAGGTCCTTACCAGACTTCCTCAATTTTATTTTACACCACGAGGGTGGTGATCGAATCTTTGTGATGAATTCAGGTAGAAATCTCACCCCTACACGTTTACTACAGCAACATTATTGACTTCATCTCACATTTCCCACGGACTTATTTGACCATTTGCTAAACATTTCCCGGAATGTAAATTGAGCCTGTAAACTTTATATTCACTGGAAGAACTGTCCCATAAGGAAGAGAATAAACGCGGCAAAAAAAGCTAAAAAAAAAAAAAAAAAAAAAAAAAGAGGAGACAGAGGTACCGGCCAATCTACCATGTCACACGGCTTCTCCCCTCCGCCCTCACACCCTGTGTAGCCTCAGGTGTCACACATGTACGTCAACACGCCGTAATGTTTCAGCAGACATCCGTCGTATTGGTTCCAATACAAGCATCGTATCAGTTGCAGGGTGTCAATGTCCCACTCACTCGCCACTACAGAGCTTCACCTATTCGTGAAAGCAGCCCACTTTAGTTGGCTTCATACCCAACGATAACTGTCATTTCACATGGTTATTCAAGCCGAAATGCAGCGATTTCCAGAATCACCATCATAGAATGACGTGTATGTGAGCTAATATTTCATATTTCACCTGAACATCGCTTGCGGGACTCTAAATTATGGGTGGGAGATATATATATTACTATAAAATGATTTCTCATTTGGTGTTTTTCCGGCTTTAGTTACTCTAGGGGAAACCTATGAAAGTCTACAGTCAGAGCTCGTATCCCATCGAGTTCGAACCGCATAGTAATTCACAAGGCGAAGCAGCGTAAATTATGTAGCGATTCAAATAAGATAGGATCGAGCTCTGACCTTAAACTTCAATAGGTTTTTGAATTCATCCCACCCTTCACATTGACTAATAGGCTAACCTTTGTGACATATTCCCCCATTGAATATTTTTTCAGAAATTCTCAATGGGCGTTGGGAGTTCTCAATGTTAATTCTATGGGGTAAAAATACTAGGGGTGAGATAAAGCACATAAATATTTTGGCGGACTATGTGTCGTTCACCTGACACACCTTTCTCTATTATTTATCTCTGTGACAGTTCTTCTCTACTCCCTTCTGTAAGGACTATCAAATTCAATTAATATTTTTTCGTTATCATGGAGCAGAAATCCTGTGAATTATAAAACACCTGTACAGGATTAGGTAACAAGGCAACCGAGTATTGAAAACCAATTTTTTGTTCCTATCTATTTTCATATGGCTTAAAACATCTATGTAGTATATGCTCAGACAAGCACCTATCCAAAAATTCCAATACTTATATTATATAAATGGGCAATTAGAACGACAATATATCACCTGAATGCGCTCTGCCCTGATCTGCTTTGCTCTGGATTGCCCCACCCTGTTTCAGCACTGCCACGCCCATCTCCCCATAGCCATCTTTGTTCACAAAGTCGCCAATTCTCTCCATCTCGTCCTTTATCTTAAGTTGGAAACACACTGCACGATTGTGGTCCCACCGATCAAATCCATTAATCGCAGGCTAGTCTAAACGTATCTCAGGGGATTTTGCACAGGGTGTCGACCATCACCACAGGATTCATGGATGGGGGTGGTGGTCATTAGTGGGAGATAACCCTATGCAAATTCTGTCCACATTGAACGACTGACTCACGATTTTCTCAGGTCACCATAAAGGACCAAGTATAAAATCTTAACATCTAGGGGCTAAATTGATGAGCAGGGCTCAGTCTCTGTGTGGCAGGGCTATTTCTCCTCACGTCTCCTTCCACCATGCCCCTCCATCATGTCACAGTACACCTATCTCTTCTCCTTCCGCTGCTAGTACATATCGGAAAACCCCGCTTCTGGGACACCCCGCTTAAGGGATCACCAGTGTCTCTATACTATAGTGTCACCTGTATACACATTGATAACATATCTATCAAAAGACTGAAAACCCAGCTTTAGGGGACATCCCGCATAAGGAGACAGGAACGGAGGATGTTCTCTTAAGCGGGGTTTTACTGTACATGCAGTTGAGCTCAGCTCAGTCCTCCGAGCTGCTCGCCACCTGACTCCCCACACCGTAAGGCGGCAGAGATCGGGGGTAAGAGCGGCGAGGTGGTCCAATAACTAATTGTCCACTCAGCTCTTCAATCACAGCTTCCACCGCCCGTCCGCTGCGACCCCCCACCACCCTCCTACCCCGATTAGATACGACCCCACTCCCAGCCACACACACACACACACGTACCCACATGGGCTCCCCCCACCACACACACTCATACACCCGCCCAGGCAATACATATTAATAGGCCGGCTCTCCACCGATCACCACCCCTGCGAGTGACACGTAATTTCCTCCAGGGGATTGCTGTAAATCAGCTCCTCCTTGACGGCCACAGGACCCGGACCACATAAATCATTTCACTTTCTAGGTCAGTAAAAAGCTGTCTGAACACAATGTCAATCTCTTATCCGGCCCAGTTCCCGTACCCCGCCCCCCCCCCCCCCCCCAGGTCCGCGCGACCCCCACCCCCACCCTCCTGCATTACTCAGAGTTTTCAGTATCTAAGGCTTGTAATCCTGACTCATATTAATGCGAAGCTCTATACCAAATGGTATCACACTGAATAAGCAGCTGAGCGGCAGCCTCTGCCGAAATACGTCTTAGATTTTCTACTTATCATAACCCGTTATATCATTCCCCCCCCCCTTTCATGGGGACACTAGTATCGTATACTGTTGAAATGCTATTTCTGTATTGATCACGATGTCAAGCTGACCTGCCCATGTTGTAATACCAACTAGCTGGGCAACTGAGCGGAAATTCAAGGACACTGGAGCAGATGGAAGACCTAATCTTACCTCCAATCTAAATAAAAACCCTTAAGCAGAATGTAAGGCGGCGTTTATATAGTGATCCACTGTCATGTCCCTCCCCTAGTCTATGACTTTGCCGTTGTTAGATCATGTCGGTGAACATGTCTGTAGCCTACTGCATTTCTCTTAAAGTATTCTCAGCCAGTGGCAAAACAAAACAAAACTGCCCTAATAATTGCATTAAATAGTTGGTGCTTTTCTGTGTTCTACTTTTAGTCCAGTTTAGCCACGTCCTGAATTTAATTCACTGCACGAACACCATCATTTTACCATCATCTGTCGGCGTATATAAGCGTGGCGAGAGGTGGCGGGGGTGGGGGAGGGGGCGGCGGGGGGAGGGTTTCCCATTGAGGACACCTATACTTCTACCAACACAAACGGGCGGGAGGCGGCGGGGGGAGAGGATATTTCCTCTCATATACGCCGGGTGTGAAATACAGCCAAAACGCGTCCGTATATAAACACTGGGCGTATATATATGAAGACAAGTCAATATTCAGCCAATACATGCACTTCCACGATGGCGTATATAGGAATAAACTGGTGGTTTTCATGCAGTGATTCTTTTGTGTTCTACACCAGAGCAGTAGTCAGGGCTCGGTTCCAATACGAATTAATTCAGGAGCATTTTTGGAGAAATTTTATTTCTAAGCAATACCAAAATTCACAACTGCTGATTTTCGCAAGTCAATAACCCTCAACAGTAGAATCACTATTGGTAGATCTCACATAGGTAAATATATAGAAATTACTATATGAAAGCACTGGGTCGTTGAGGAGCCAGGGAAAACTGATTGTACGCGTTTCCACTACTCTATACCGTCCCCGTAAGATTTTACCTTCTTATAAGAATTGAGGATTGAGCGATCGCCATACTCAAATAAAGCAGTCTGAATATGAGGTACACACAATGGGTTGATTAAAAACACCTTTTGGGAAAGATTACTCTGACAGCTCAATTTCATTAGGAAAGCATTGAGCTTATTGGTTTAATTTTTCAATTGCAATACAAACTCTACGAGATTTAAACAAGGTATCATATTTCTAATAATGATAATACGCACTAAACTAATGAAGTTGAGCCCAGAATAGATAGTCGTTGTAAATATGAAATAAAATAAATGTGCGGCATAAGCATAATGTAAGTTCTTGGGGATTGTTAATTTGGGACCTTGAGGATGGAATAAACATTCACAAAAGCGTGTTTCTGCCAAGGAAAACGGAACTCCCGTTTTTATTTATGTTAGACTTGAAAAGCACATAAGCAACTTTAACCTGTTGCTTATTACATGTCTTTTTTAGAAAATGGTTGCGATAAAAGAGTATTTCCATTTGAATACCCGACAGTATAACACCTTATAGTCTTCTTATCACTAGTGACAAGGGTGTGTCCGATTCGGAGAGAAGTCCTCCTACCATCTACATTTCGCTTCTAATTTTAAGAACAAAGAATAAACTAAGTACCATTCCTTTGATTAGATTCAGATATGTTAACAGCTTGAAGCTTTGACAAGATTAAATGTAGCCTCTCTTTCTAGAATTCTTACTCATTGGCCAAGTCACGAACGTGTATAAGGTCGTATTCACTCTAATAGGCTCCTTCCTACTCTATAAGGCCACATCAAAGGATTCCTTGAGGTAGGTATCCTTGAGATGGGGTAGTGGTTGGCTACACATTTCCGGCAGTGCAGTACCACCACGCCCATGAAGAGTTACTATCCCAAAGCCATGTGTACGACCTTCAACATCAAATGCTGCTTCCTGTTCTAAGCTGTGGCCGGGCACCAGGTGCAGTAGACTAGCCTCCGTCCCTGTGTCCTACTCCTACTGCTGCCTACCGCCACCGCACGCCCTCCTTACCCCTCCAACTACTCTCCCCTTGGCCTGGCTGACACAGGTTCCTGAGCCAGTCAGAGGAACCTTACACATTGTAATTTATTTTATTCATTGAATTTATGTTCATAATCAAAGATTTGAGCAAGTCTACAGGTGCAGTACAGAGAGGTGGTATTGCATGCGTGCAGTACAACATGTGCGCTGTACCCATGTAGGGGGCCATCTGTGTAAGGTCGGACACCCTACATTCTCACCAAATGAAGTTACAGAGATGTAATTTGTAATGAAAACGGATCCATAAAATGAGACATTCTGCTTTAGGTTAAGCTACGTTTGTTTCTCATATGTGTACGATTAATGACCTCTCATTCAGGATAAACAAGAACACCATGTAGGTACGTGGCTTATTGTTAAAACCTGAAAGACTATTAAGCTTGAGGTTTATGGAGTAAGTTGTACAAACTAAATTAAAAGGTACACTCACAACTTGTCGGGGTATTCATAAATGCAATAAAAGATGCTTTTGTGGTCAGGCGGTCGTAAACCACGAGAGGTTGACGCGTAATCATACACGAGCTCTAGAAGGAGTATTACGACGTCAACCTCGAGTGGTTTACAGAGCTGCCTCTCCATAAAACCATCGTTTGTTGCATTTATTATCCATATTTTCAAACAAATTAAACCAGGTATTGCAATATCAAAGAGTATAACAACCAGGACTATTTCTTTGCTCTTTCGCACAAAAGGACTATTTTCCCGTATACCACGGTTTTGAGGTCGTATACCGCAGATTTGAATCCGTATACCACAGTTATGATATCTGACAGTTTTCATATAATGGGTCGTGGTTTACTAAGTCCCCATACATTTTCAATGGGGTCTTTGTATACGATGGATAATAATATTGGCAGCTATGTCTTAGCGCTGAATAACTGCTAGCAATATACTATCTCCACTATCCTCAATGATCCATTGAAATCCAGAAATTGCATATGTTACAGATGCTGTCTTCAAATTTATGCTACGTCTGGCGTTGTTTCACAATCGTGATTTCAAATTCTTGTTGAGATAAGATAACCATTTCAAATAGCAATAAAAGTGTACCACCATCTCATATTAGAACGAAAGGTGAAGCGATTGTATAACGTTTGTTTTAGAAAATGGCAATGAAGACCAGTCAAGTAATACTTTGAATTGAGAACCGTGTTGAATGTCACACAGTAAAGGGCATATTGAAATAAAAATAGGCTTCAATAAAAATAGTCACACTGAACCGAGGATTGCTTACGCAATTAAATGGTACAGCATGCACTGCACGCATGCAACACCACCTCTCAATACTGCACCTAGTCCCCAGACAAGAGCTTAGAATAGGAAACAATTAAACATAAAGCTCATTTTGTGTATCCGTTATCATGAGTGGACGAAAAACAAGCAGTGGGAACATATCCAGTTGAGTTTATCATGAAAGTGGATTTGGATTGTTATTACTAAGAACGTTGTTAAGCCGGGGTCATAAACGGTGTTTAAAGTACACAACCTTCAACAGCCCCCAGCCTCCTCCTTTCGAACGTCATTCCGGAATTTGAACTTTGATAGCAGATGTAAGCATATTGTTGTCAAAAATTATTTAAAAAAATAGTAAGGTGATCCCAGTGAGATGTAACTTTAAATATGACATCTGAATTATGTCATTATATTTCCTGTATCAACGAATATATTGTAATATATATAACTAAGCAATTTAAAGGAAAGGCAGAACGCCAAACACTAAAGCAAAGTGAGTGTACCATTTTCAAAGCTGCTGCACACATACCTCGTACAAGGATAGTTCAATATTGACTCAATTTAGGGATACACGGGTCGTCTCCATGACCCAACCAATATAACAAATACCACCTCAGTTCAAAGACAAGGTACGGCATTTCATGAAAACAATCCTTCTGTCGAATTTTCATGAAATATGTAACTTAAATACACATTAAACGCCAACAGCTCATTCAAGAATCATATCTTAAGTTTTTGATGCAGAACTGGTGAGCACTGCCCCATCATGGTAGTACGATAGGAGTTCATCCTGAAGATATGTAGTCCCTATATCCTGGAATTGCAAAGTCAGGGAATGCATCTTCCCCTGCAGTTGTAGTGCAGAGTTAGGCGATACAGTCTACCTTGCAAGTACAAAGTAAGGCAATAAAGTCTACCCTGCAGCTGTAGAATTAGGGAATAAAGTCTACCCTGCAAGTGTAGTTGGGCATTACAGTCTACCCTACAGACGGAGAGTTAGGCAATAAAGTCTACTCTAACGCTGTAGAGTTCGGCAATAATGCAGCTAGTTCGGCAATGCATTCTCCCATACAACGTTGGAGTTGTACAGGTTCCCAGTCCGGGCAGTATTTTAATTGTAATGTTAGACAGAGCGTCATTCCGTACAAGCAGAGATTTCGAGAAGGATGTTCCACTTTATGCAAAGGGCCATCCATAAGCTACGTACGCACTGAGGCGGGTTGGGGTTGGGGTGGGAGGATAAATTTGGTGGGAAGTTTTGCGTATGCGCCTTCTTTGTTCTATTGCGTACAATATTTGGTCGGGGGTCAAATAATTTGGATATTCTGCGTACATACTCTATGGATGGGCCCAAAGTAGACAGCTTTATCATGGGACAAGCCGCCCGGTTGACATATAGAAGAACCATCCTCTGCATCCTGCGTGTACTACCACAGGGTGTCGCACTCTGATGCAGGGCTTACCTTGGTCTGTGGCCCCCTGGCCACGAAAAAGTAGGTCATAACATTCCAGGTGAGGAAGACGACGATAACAAAGAAGGTGACAGAACGTCTCTTCATGGCCTTCTGCCCACAGCGACTGCTACCGTCGCGTTATCCAGCATAACATCTGCAAAGAGAGAGCACAAGGGTCAGACTCAGGTCCAATTTCAGCTGTCAGCATGATGTGGAATATATGTCACCGGAGAGCATCTCTTTCAGTTAACAGCTGTCGTTATATATTCAGCTTCGGTAATCTCAAACATAGGAGAGGCAAGGAAATCAATACTGTCCTCAAATTGGATCCACTGTGGCTGTGTCAGCGAACTCACCGATAGAAAAGATGCCGCACTGAATATGACCACGGTAATACATACAGAAGGGTCATCTTCATCTACATTCAATAACCAGAAATATCACATTGTTAGAGAAGATTATGGACTAGTTTGTTTGTTTGTTTGTTAGGGCAGTTTAACGTCCAATAAAGTCTTACTTTGGGTTTGACCAAATCTATGAAATGAATTTAGGTAGAAATCTCACCCCTACACATTTACCGTGGTGAGAGTTCTTTTACTTCCAACAACACATAGACATAGTATGAGAAAGACTGGACTTTGATATAGCAGTAAATCTACCACTGCTGGGGGTGAAGGAGAAGAGTGGCTGCAGTGGGACTCGAACCCCCAACCTTGGTGTTACAAGTCTAGTGCCTTAACCACTGAGCTAGCTCCCCCCCCCCCCCATACAGGAGTAAAGGACTAGCTTGGAAGTGTCTGTAAGGCTAACACTCAAACAACAATCACTATGTATTATGTGGAGACATGGTTAGTGTGCCTGAATGAAACATGTTTCGAGTTGTTTTGGTTGGAAATAGTAACCAAGTACGAGTTGACTAGCGCTGACCCGAATTAAAGTACCATTTTAAAACAAGTCACGTGGTAAGGAGTGCACGAATTATTAGTTCATGCCCAGTGTGCAGAATGAAATCCGTACAGCTGACCAGTAAATTGAAACTTTCGCGCAGATATATGATAATATATCAAAGAGCTCTACTACATCAGAGGATATTATTGGGAATAAATATAATGTTGATGTATAATTAATATTAAGAGGTACTCGGTCTCCACATCATTCACGATAAGTAGTCTGTAATGATAATATCAATTTTCTATAAGACGTACTACGATGTTATCAACGTTTACGAACTGCTGTACCCAGATCGGTTAATCGCTCAGGCAGGCCACACAAATATGAAACACAATCTGCTCAGTTCACCTTTAGTTTAAGTAAACTTTAAATACTGAGTGTTGTCAGAATACCCCAGAGGAAGAACCTGACTACATCGTGTCTGTGAACACAGGGAATCAAGAATACGTTGGTTTTACTGTACACATTAAAAGGTCAATCCGATAATAAAAACACTGTTAAGGATCCAAGTGAGCCTCAAAGTCTCGGCTGAGTTCCAACTTAAGTACAAGGAATCTTTAATAAGGTTAGTGAGTGGGATAATGTTATGGGTATCAGGTCATCATTAGTGGACCTGGTAAAACGCTCAGTACTTCACAAACAGCTCTTACATCACTCAATCGTATCACAGGAAGGGGATGTAAATACAGGCAACCTTTCAAGCCACCTGGGGCCCTTACTGCATGTGTCTCTTTGACTTGCTTCCTTCATGACAGTTCGAGAAGGGAATAGAAAGATTATAAGGCAATGGATCCTCTCTATGTGAGAGGATTCGTCACTCGGATGAGGGGCGAGGCTTTCCTCGTAGGGGGAGGGTGGGTGTCCCTCCTGGGTGGAACAGGGAGACGACGGGAGGTATTATATTTTATTATACTCATGGAATTCTTTCTCCATAAACCTAGCATTGGGAACCCGTATCCAACGCCCAGATATATGGGAAAAATAACCAAAGGGTCATTATGTCACAAATGTTGGCCCGTTAGTAAAGGCTGAGATACTATAGCAAGTAAAAGAGACACATGCAGTAAGGGCCCCAGGTGGCTTGAAAGGTTGCCTGTATTTACATCCCCTTCCTGTGATACGATTGAGTGATGTAAGAGCTGTTTGTGAATTACTACGTGATTCAAACTCGATGGGATACGAGCTCAGACCCTAAACTTGAATGAGTTTCTGAATTTATCTCACCCTTAATATTGACTAATGGGCTAACATTTGTGACATTATCCCCTATTGGATATTTTTCCTAAATATCTAATGGGTGTTAGATACGAGTTTCGAATGTTAAGTCTATGGAGAAAAAATATCTGGGGTGAGAAAATTCAGAAACCTATTCAAGTTAACGATCAGAGCTCGATCCAGTCTTGTTTGAATTGCTACGTAATTCATGCAGCTTCACCTTGTGAATTACTACGCGATTTAAACTCGATGGGATACGAGCTCTGACCCTAAACTTGAATAGGTTTTCTCTATATTAACGTAAATGGTTAGTGTGCCCGGATGGAATCGGTTCAGAGGTTCAGAGGTGTCGGTATGAGGCAATGGGCGGAGATTTTAAAATGGAATACGTGGGATGGGTAAACAGTAGACTGGCTTCAGTCATTGTACCACTCCACCTACCACAACTCTCCTCGCCACGATACAGGACCATGGACCAGTCATAATGCAACATAAGTACTGATAAGTAACACTGATTAAGTTTAATCATCTCTTGAATGTTCATAATCAAATACTTGAGAAAGTCAAGCTAAACAGGCAAACGGATAGAGTCAATTTGTAGATCAATGGTTGTGCAAGAGGGTAAGCTGAGTGTATTTTGTGGTATATTATAGAATCACGATGTAAAGGTTTGGTCTATACATCCCAGCTGTTTAAATAGAAATATGAGACAACAAGGCGAGAGTTTTGTGTAATACTAGGCGTCCACGTTTGAACCATGAGCGTGTGAGTGTAACAGGCAATGGTAGACATCTACGAACAGCTCAACAAGAAGAAATATTCCTTGAGACAATAGTGCTATGTGGATGTAAATATGAGCTAATGCGGTGTACATAAAGCTAGTGTTGGATCTACGGAAGTGAGCTATCCGGGTGCAGCAGGCTGTGAAACACGATAGAGAAGGAGAGTGTAGTGTAGGGAAACTGGGTGCAGGAGCAGCTCTTTGGTCCTGGGTATGGGTAATGAGCTGCTCGCGTGCTGACAGCGAGCTGCTTGTCACCACAGGTCGAGTGTGATCAGGAGGTGGCTGCTGTGACCTTCTCTGTCTCTAATGTAGTACAGCGATTGCTTGGCCATGCAGGCGCCCGCTGGGTTCAAAGCAACTAGTAGGGTGTGGGGGCGTCGTGAAGGGTGTGGCGTGTAAGGGATGTCAGTTGGGTTCAGGGAAAAAAGTGGAAATAGTTTTCATGTGGATTTTTCTGCCGCAGAAAGACCGGGAAACTTGGACAATATGTTCTTGTCTGGTACTGCAAGGGGCTGGGGGTAAATGGGGAAGTGAAAACCACTGTTTTATTGGCATAAAGGCACAATAGGTAGAATATCATCTTTGGAGACACAAGGGAAAACTCACATATACTGGGTATGAATAAGTGGATTTCCACGGAAAAATGGAAAACTGATATCTCTGACGTGTGATACCAACTGGGTTCAACCCTGCTTTTCATCCCTCTTTTGTATGGTGGCGGTATTATCCCATCCCTAATATAAAATCCCATAGGCTTAACATTGTGTTTCCGTATGCCACGCTGACTGGCATACGGAGTTTTATATGCCACTAGTGGCATACAGGATTGTTATCACATAATATTGCAAAATATAGGGGATGGGGTAGGATAAAATTAACACCTGATTCGTTTTAATCTTGGCCACCGCATGGCACTCCTGGGGTTTTGGCTCCAGACTTCACTTGGCTTCGCCTCATGAAGTCACTACGCCAAACTCCAGTCGTGGCATACGGTGGCCAAGATTAAAACTCATCCAGTTTTAAGATAGTACAGGTGATGTGACGCATCCCGGGGGCATGGACTATAGGTGTACACAAGTCAGTCGATGCACCTTTTGAATAAACCATCCCCATTATTTCTAGCGGCTAATTCTAAATTCGCTGATGGTCAGTGCCCTCGTCAAATAATGCCAAGTTGAATAACTGGTAAATGATCAGTGGTAATAAGCCCGTATCCATACCCAATTTTACGTATTTATTTTCGTGGGGGATAGAATATAATTTTGAAAATTAACAATGTCATGGAAGGCCTGGAGGATAAACTCAATTCGGGACTGGGAGTCAGCAACAATTGGACAGAATCAGCAATGATTGGACACTAACAATGCTTTTTTAAATACCGGACATCCTGTATATATAAAATATATTATCGTTAAGATAAATGCTAGTAGTTGGGTGATTTCTAAATTCTATTGATTTTTGCAAATAACTCTGGATATCATAGGTTTCACATATATCAGCAAATAAAAAATGCAAAAAATAAGGCATGTCACCATGCTAACTTCTATGGGAAGGCCAACTGATAAGATAAGTGCTTAACTATTGGTGTCTATAAAAAACTGCAATATTTTAACTATGTGGCTAGATGACACTGATGTTCTATTGCTATCTTCAAATGACTCTGGATTCTAAAAGTTGGGAACATATATGAATGAGAAATGCTAAAAGATACTATGTCACCATTCTGACTTCCATGGGAAGGCCATCTGGAAAATCTAAGTGCTTAAGTATTGGTGTCTATGGGAAACTGCAATATTTTTATGAAATCAGATGGCAGCACCTGTTTAAAATTTAGATCTTAGTATAGGTATAGAGGGACTGCGAAACCTACTTGAATTGGTCTTTAATAGAGGTTAGTTATGTGTAGATTGCTAAGCATTGCAACTTGTGTATCTATTTGACAAGGCTTAATACATTGTAAATACCATTCAATGCGGTGAAGTGTATTTCAAACTATTATGAAACGTGCATGGAAGAACGACAATGTAAAGTCGATTGCAATGTCAGTTAAAGAAAAAAGACAAAAAAAAAGACTGATAGATATTCTATGTGGATTTTATCAAATTTGTTTAAAGGGTTTACCATAAGAGGGTTATAAAAGAGGGTTACAGGTTATAAAAGCAGATAATAGTGGTTGTCCCCCGACTACAGTTGCGCTATTTTATAATTTCCTGGCGGATGATGGTGGATTTGACAATCACTCTGTGCCATATGAATAATCAGTGAACATAAAAATCAGGTAGAACAAAGGAGTGCATGGTGATATGGCAGAGAGCAAATCAGTGAGGTGCGGAACTAAAAGCAAATAAGAACAAATAAAGGCAACTCTGATGACATCGGCATAAAATGAGATATAGACACGGCCTTATTGAGCACTAGAAATATAGATGTGAAGTCACAGGGGGACAAAGGAGGCAGTGTATGTATCTACGACCGGGCGGGAGGAGGGGTAAGTAACGGGCGAGGCGAGCGGCGACGGGGCAGAGCCAGGGGTGATTGGGCTGAAAGGTCTGCTGAAAGGTCCATTATGAACATCCGTGCTGCACACAGCACTCAGGCGTCCTCCGGGATGAGAGATGACGGCCGTGGTGTGTTCTGACCCGTATTAACTATTCACGGCTCTAACGTCCTTCTACGATAGATCTCCGCGATAGGGAACAACACACCGACGTTAGATGGTATTGACAGCGGCCGACAAACACATCATGTACGGTGCAGCTAGTCTAGACTGCCTTTCCCTTTAGGTTTTCATAGTGAGAGCACCAACAACATAGTGCAGTACAGGGCTCCAATGTGTAAGCCTATAGGGCAGATAGGTAATGTTCTATGGGCGCTGCAATTTTGCCCCCCGAGTAGCTGTTATCCACTGCTGGAGATAAAAAGCATGTGTTCTTCAGTACTGATGGTGCAAAAGTGAGTGAGTGATAATAGGGAACTGTTACAAATCTAGCCTCTCTCAGACCTGTGTTTAGCGCCTTTCATGTGAGAAAAAACCATGTCCTGGGATTTCTCATTAAGTCATCCTACTCAGGGATAAGTGTAAAAAGACAAAGGAGGCATGGTAACACTTTAAAAGTCATTTAAATTTCGTAAAAACAAAAACGAGTCACATTACAGCTTCTGTACCCAAATTGAGGGCGCCATACTGTCGGCCACCTGGTGACTGCTTCGTGTACTAAAAATGACTCTGTATCTTATTGTAATAAGATACATATTTCCAGATATCTACGTTAAATGAAATCTGTATTTACTGTAACCATCTTGCCTCACGTCAACCTTGCTTTTCAAAATTTGTTTAATCCAATAATCTGCTTGGATCAACCCACCCAGATACCTACAAAGGAGAGTGTAACAATAAAGCAGAACCATTGTTGTTAAGGGTGGATGCTATGCTTATACTGTTCTAAGGACAATTGCACCTATGATATTATAGATACGGTATGGATATGAATGGAAACGGTCACATTCAAGGTAGCATCGGCTATATACGGGAAGTAAATTTTGCCACGTCTTAAATTGACCTTGCTTTTCAACACTTCTTTTCGTGAATTATACCAAAAAGTATGGGTGGTGGGGTAATGGGGACTGGGAGTCCTACCTGAGAAAAAATCCTGTTGTATAATTGGGGTTGAATCCAACTAGTTCTACTGAAATAAAGCTAACGCGAGTTTGACTGAAGGTGGTCTGTTTGGAGATGAACTGTCAAAAGTTCAAATCCCCCCGGTCCCCAAGGCCCTGCCTAGGGAGGTTTTACCGTAAACAGTGTTAGTGCCAGCTGTGGCTGGACCCATTTTAATCCATCAGGCAATCAGAATGGAGTGGACGATGACTAGTAGGATCAGGACCTCCCTACGTGAACGTAAACTGGGGTCGGATGAGCATGCATGGAGGGCGGGAGAAAACACAGGGTGACGGGCAAGAGGGTTGTGGGGCCGGGGGACGGGCAGTGGGGCCGAGGGGCCGAGGGACGGGCAGGAGGGACGGGCAGTAGGGGCGTGGGGCCAGGGGACGGGGAGGAGGGGCGTGGGGCCGAGGGACGGGGAGGAGGGACGGGCAGTAGGGGCGTGGGGACGGGGGACAGGCAGGAGGGGCGTGGGGCCAGGAGACAGGCAGGAGGGGCGTGGGGTCGAGGGACGGGGAGGAGGGACGGGCAGTAGGGGCGTGGGGCCGGGAGACAGGCAGGAGGGGCATGGGGCCAGGAGACGGGGAGGAGGGGCGTGGGACGAGGGGCGGGCAGTAGGGGCGTGGAGACGAGAGACAGGCAGGAGGGGCATGGGGCCAGGAGACGGGGAGGAGGGGCGTGGGACGAGGGGCGGGCAGTAGGGGTGTGGGGCCAGGGTAGGGGACAGGTCGTTCGTATGGAGCCCGTGAAGTCCCACCTATCAAGCAGAACAATGCATCCATGACCTGGCGGCTAAATGGGAAGCGCCGCAGTAAGGGCCCTGTCTGTGAGCTGCTCCATTGCTCCACCACTCCCTCTGAGCTTCTCGGGGAATGTGTAGGACACGTGCCTCCCACGCGCCGACATGGGTCAAACACGACACTGCCCCAATCTGCCCCCGTTTTGTGCAACCTCCCCCAGTGCAGAAATACATCATAGGGCAGCAATAAAGGTCTGCCTGGGTGCTTCCTGTATAGGGAGGGGGCGTGGCCAACAACTCACGGCGAGCTGCTCCACCGTTTATAAAGACGCCCAGCACGACGCCTGATTGGGCGACTCTCTGGGGCCCACACCGGTTATTTTGCACATTAGTCAAAGCCAACAAAGGTTGGGCCGCCAGTCAAAAGGACAGCGCGCGCCGCCCGTGAAGGCGACACGGCCGCGTCCTCCATTATTCAGCCGCTGATTTCCGGCGAGCAGCTCGCGATCAAAGAGCCGCTCTGTCGGCACGAGGGGAACCAGCGGGAAACAATCAGCCCCAATAAAAACGCCCGGGACCAACTGCAACGTCAGTGTACGCCTTGAGGCCGAGGAAAACATCCATTTGCCAGCGGGCACTATGTTTGTGACGTATTTTCTTCGTAGATTTTTTTTACACAGTGCCCTTTTATCCTGTGTATGTCAGGGGTGCTGTCATATCAGTCAAAGACTGAGTAAATTCCCTTGAATATTTTATCAGGTTGAAATAAGGTAACTTAGGTTGGAATGATTATCTATCTAAGACTCACTCTTTCATCTTTCAATGACAGATCCCGGACATGGAAATTGAAATTCAATCGATATATCTCTTATGTATCGTATAAATTACTTACGACTTTGAAAAAAAACCACTCTCTACTCTGTGCCCTGTCAGAAACTGACTGCAAACTAGTACTTTTGTCCAGTATAAAAGTTGCCACAAAAATAATTTGAACTTGCAGAATAAATCAAATGACAGATCTGATACACTGCGTGTTATACAGTTTCTTGCTAGGATTATGTGACCTTGAGACAAGGGATCTGCTCCCAAAACCAGTACTGAGAAATCCTTGGGGGGAGTGATTGATATCTGAAACATGCTATTCAATTCTCCACTTCTCAGCAGGGTTCGTACATAGACAGCCCAACAAAATTCCTGGCTTTTTCCAGGATTTTCCAGGCTCTATTATTTTTTTCCATGCACATAACAATGTGAATCAATACCATCTTGCTAGTGAATGAGAAGAGTGCATATTATATCTGGTCATTGTATTTGAAACCATTTGTGATTCATCACCAAAGTTAGTTAAAATGTTCTTCATCTTCCCTACTGCCTGTGGAATTCAAGTGGTTTGGGATAGATATCTTCAAAAAAATTGTTTTTGGCCACTATTGAATATGAAGACAAATATCAAAACCATGCTATAGTATCAGCAATTTGTTATACATGGTCAAATAAAGGTTTTTTTAACTATTTAATCCAAGTCACTGAAATTTCATAGGCAGTCAGGTGACGTAGTTAAGCAAAACTAATAATGACCAGAATTTCATAGATTAAGAAATTGTTTTTGTGTAAAACTAAATTTTCCAGGCTCTTCCAGGCGCTTCCAGGTTTTTCCAGACTCTCTGAGAATTCCAGGCTTTTCCAGGCCTGGAAAACCCAAAAGCATAATTCCAGGCTTTTCCAGCTTTTCCAGGCTCTGTACGAACCCTGTCTCAGATCTATCAGTATCAGATAGCCTGCTACACATAATGCTGTTCGGATCATGTTTTTACCTGAGCCTGAGATGAGAAGGTTCTAAAGGCTCATTTTAAACTTCTATTGTTATCGAAACACGGCATTCAAGGTCGAGTAATAACATCAGAATACGCCACTTTCTTCTGTACATCACTGTGTATCAGGACGTGATGGAGTCACGTCCTTGGTTTTTCTCAACCATCAAGAAAGCAAACAAAGGCTAAGAGAGTATGCACAAGAGTAATATCATTGATTCCCTTTGTTTGTACTTTTCATCTTACCACCGAGTCTGTATCACTTTCTCCTGTTTTGTTGGTGCACTCCAAATCTACTGATGTGCGTAATATAACTCAGGCGGGGTGAGAAGGTTATACGCTCGACTGTCAGTACTTACTTAAGGGCGGACTTAAGAACGTGAAACACACTCGTATGTGTCACACTGCAGTCGTCTAAAGGGCACCATCCTGTATAACCATGCCCCGGAAGATTAACGACTTCTATATATACAAGCAATGCAATTCTCACAGATATGAGTAAATGATTTCAAAATGAAGCCCAAAAGGTTATTATGTCTTAGTATATCGTATGCATACAAACCAGCACACATCACAACAGAATTATGAAAGTATTGACTTTTGAACGCACAACTATTTCGGAGAATCCTAGATATTGGAGAGAAGCAATGTACGATTTCCGCAATCGCCAATACAAAATGGCAAGGATGTGAGCTTTTATTCAATATTTCACTTGATAATTATTTCCGTGATGCTAAATTATCGGTGGGAGATATTACTATGAAAACATATCTCACATACCTACTATTTCATTTTGTATTGGCGATTCCTCGGCATGCGAGTATAATCTCCCATCAAATTACTTTTTATTAAACTTTCAAAACAAAGTCCATTATTGAACCATTCCTGAAACATACCCGTTGTCAGACTCTGTGAAAATACCCGGAGTCTGCATATTCTGACAGCAGTACCTCTTGGCATTCCCACAGTGCACGAGCAGGGCGTGACTTTGTAACTGAAGACGTTAGGGACCCTCGCGACCCTTTGCATCTATTCAGCTCTGCAACCAATCCGCCGCGCCAAGCCCGTACGCCCTCCCTCCCACCCCCCGTGAAGGAGCCTGGAGGCCCTGGACAGCACAGGCACACGCCTGGTCCACAGAGGTGTCAACTTGCATAGCCGGCGCTATTTGTTTTCACTCCCCTGACCACGTCGATAATTCCGTGTCGTCACGGCATCTTTCCATCGCCCGCCGCCCGCCCGCTAGCCTCCCCCGGATCATTAAAGACCCGGATCCGCCGGGCCCCGCGCGCTGACGGCCAACGGATGGCAGCGGCGGGGTTTGTAATCACACTCCATGTTTCAATCTGTCCACCACCGGGCACAGAAACTCAATGATTAACAGTCCGCCCGGCGTGCACTGCGAGCCACTCGCCCACTCTCCCAGCAGATTTTTTGCGGTCCTAGGGCTAACTTATAACCTCTGCCTCATACCAACTCCAGGTATCTACTAAGGACAGGGGGAAATCAGCCAACATTTCAGAATCAAAACAAGGCAACTGTCAAAAGTTATGAAAGTCAGACAACTCCTATATTATGAGTCGTGAATTATAGGAATTGTTATATGAGCTTCACTGACAATCCAGCTGTTTCTTTTTCAGCTTTAAAATATTTTATAATGTGAATCAACAGTTGATTAGACTGCCCCTTCGAAGAAATACATGTGCTATGTTGATAAAACAAAACCCCATAACACATGAGGTGCTTTCCATTAAAGAAAGTAACCCCAGATACTATGTCTGGTTTGAAACAACAAATAACAGAAATCGGTGTATATTATTTTCCATGTAAAATACAGTAGAACCCTGTGTAAGCAGCCATCCTCTGTTCCAGGCCATGTGCAGGGTGCCCGCTTACAAGGGGTTAAAATAAACATCAATTAGAGGAAACCGTTCTAAGAATAAGTGTCTGTTGATGCAGGGTGTCCATTAGGTAGGGTGTCCATTAGGCAGGGTTCTACTGTATGTGCATGTCCTTTTACAAGTAGAACACAGAATACCCCAAAAAGGGCTAAGAATTTAGGATATATGAAAAACTGGCTGATGGGACAGATTTTGTCCCAAACAGGCAGGTCGGTGCAGAGATACAAGCGGCCGCAGGAAGTAGATTGCAGACTCTCTGCTAGGAGAGTGTCACTCGCCACGGCCATCGCTCGAGCTGCTCCCGGCGAAATGGACACCACGGTCGGCCTCGGCGTGCTCTGTTATATCAGGGACGACACGCAATAGTCTGCACAGGCTTCAGAAGTGGTGTAAAGAAGGCACAGAATTACTATCAGAATTCGTTATCAGAGCGACACCAAGACATCTGCTCGGAGAAGAAAGTTCCCATGCGTTGGCCCTCTTCTATGGTGTGAGCTCAAGCGATGAGCAATGCTCATTAATATTTGCACTAAATTCAATTATAAAACTTAACAAGAGACCCGACAAGGATGAGTTAGAATAAGGGACCGAGTACTCCTCGGCTCCAATTTAAATTGTGTTGAAATTGTATTTGATTTCTTTTCTACCGTGAGTACTCGGGACAGATTCTTTGTTCTGTCTCTCGACTTTTCAGCACATTCTTTCGCCTTGGGGTTGAAACAAACAAAATTAGATCAAGGTCCAACGTAGTATTCAAATGATAAGAACTGAGATAAAAACACAATTTCAAGCCGTAGGGCCCCATCACGTCATGCCACCAGATCCACAATGCACACCACTCCTATCTCTTTGGTTGTTTATTACTGCCACAAGGTTCGTGTTGTGAGCTTGAAGCCAGTTTCTAGTTTTTAATCGACAAGGGCACCAATTTCTTAATATTGACAATGTCGTGTTGCTTTGTCGGGTGCTCAGAACAAAGCTGAGCAACGGAGGCAGTGAATAGTCATGAGACTGAGCCGAGGCTTGCATGCACACGCACTGGCACAGGCGGCCACGGGCTGAAGAAATTCCCTAAAAAAATACAGAAAAATACCAAAAACGTAACACATTAGCTACAGACTAAGAATCATGAG
Source organism: Alentia gelatinosa (assembly GCA_950022655.1). Classification (NCBI taxonomy): domain Eukaryota; kingdom Metazoa; phylum Annelida; class Polychaeta; order Phyllodocida; family Polynoidae; genus Alentia; species Alentia gelatinosa. Next base: position 107,973,038 of record OX465579.1, read on the forward strand.
GCACTAAAAAGAAATCAGCAGTGTATGTGTGTGGCAATCAGACAGTTGCAGAAAGGTAAGAATAGTCAGATCCTGGCTAGAAGTAGACTTTTTCTTTTTGTAGAGGAGCAAAACTATTGAACATCTACCTAAGGTATTATTTGTGTAAAATACTGTACGACTACCGATATTGTATTCTTGAAAACGAATGAGACTGTAGCCTATACCTGAATGTAAGAAATAATGAATGTCCCTGCCTAGAGAACCTATGCAGTTCTATACCTTAACTGAACCACAAAGTCAACTCGACTGCGCCCAAAGCACACTAAATCAGGTAGGTCCATGCTTGTCTGGGGTAACATTTAATTGCCAATTCCACCTCTATAAATACCCGAACGGATCAAGTCGGTACAATTCCGGAATCGATCTTCCCATAAAAGTTGGTTAGGTGGACCAATGGATGGCGAGTATATTCTTATAGGAATGTACCGTATGTACAATATGGCGGCGGATGTATTTTCGGGGACCCATGACTGCAACAAGCTTTTCTTGAGATATGGTTGGCAGAAATAGAGCTAGCTGAGGGTTTACATAAAAATGTCACATAAACCTGTATGACCCTCACATCAATTTGATCTATGGAAGACAATAATTCCTGGACCCGAACTGGGGTGGATACATGGTGCTCGTTCTTTCCACTGAAGAATGCCAGGGATGTCAGTTAGGGTCACAGAAAAAAGAGTGGAAATATTTTCCATGTGGAATCTGCTGCCTCAGTGTTTTCATGGAGTGTGCGTGGAGAGGTTGAAGTCAATGTTTTATTGGCAGGAATGAGGCTCAATTCATATAATATTTGTTTTACACAAGAAAAAATGAACTTCCTACTGGAAATGAAAACAAGCAATTCCGTAGAAAAGTGGAGAACTGCCATCTCTGTAAGGAATGCTACGGATAAGGTTTATGTAGCTTCGTGACGTTTCCTGAACATGCCTTTCCATGGTGTACTATGGAGAAACCAAACAAGAGTTAGTCATGTTGTTGTTCATTGCACAACGGCAAGATCGTGTATTACTGCGCGAGGCGAAGCCGAGAGCAGTAATACACGATCTTGCCAGAGTGCGATGAACAACAACATGACTAACTCTTGTTTGGTTTAGAATTTATCCTACCCCGCTTGTCTAAATTACTTCTACGTTAACGAATGATGTCATTTGTCAAGTGTATCCCACTAGAGCAATATTTTTCATTTTTCTGAACTCCAGACTGAATACAGTGACCCAATGTTAAGCCTATGGAGTTTTTTTATTAGGTGTAGGATAAAATGAAGTTCAGGACGCTGACGCTCACCCTTGGTCGGTATACAGAGACAAAGTGTACAGCGCTAAGTGGAATTCCCACCGTGGGATTCATGTACCTCATCGGGTTCAAAATCTCATGAGATTCTGTGTCTTTTTAGGGGTGAATATCGCCAACAATTGCAGGAGAAAAAACATATCTCAGGGAAATGGAACCCTGCAATTTTATTGTGGTGTCCTGTCTTGTATATTTATGGTCACCGTCTCAGGGGCTGATTATCAGCCCAAAGACGAGCTCGTAAAAGCAGCCTAGTTTAACGTAATGCATCACGACTCTGGGGTCACTGAATAATTTATTTTAGAGAAAGGACAGGGTAAAAGGAAACCTTATAGGAGGGTTATTGGTTAATAACATTCAAGCACGTTCAGCTAATATTGTTCTACCTCACCAAAGGTCCTCCATAAGTCTTGAATAAAGTTGACCAACATCGCCCATGGGTTTTGCTGGAATACAGAAAAGGGTCTTCATGTGCGACCCTAAATTATTCAACAAGCCCCTGGTCAGGGCTCTGGACTCTGGTGGTGTTCTATAGTTAATAGCACCGCAACCCAAAACACTGCCTTCACAAATTGACATGCCAGCAACGACTGGTGCTGCCGTCCACCACCACGCGGCGCGAGCATGCAATGGCCACAAGGCTGACCAGATAAAGTGGCAACAAACCCCTGTCTGCGCTGAGCTACGATATAGTGTTTGGTCAGCTTAAAACACATACAGTATCTGCCTGTGTGCGCCTCAAACCAATTAATTTTTGTTCTATGTATACCCTAAAAGCAGGCATACTTGATAGGAAATATTCATAACAAACCAATTTATAAAGAAACCAAGGTATACATGTTCATTATATTTTGAAGAAAATACACAGGAAAGAAAATTAGAAAATGGAAATTTGGCTTCGAGATTATGATGTAACACACTCCAAGTAGTACCAAAAAAATTGGCAGGAGAGTAACAGACCACATAGTGGGTCAGGCGGTCACTTATTTAACCCGACCAGAGCTAACGTTGTGTAGCTCTGGTGGCCAGTGTAACCAGAGGGCAGATGACCACTCGTTCAAGCCCCTGCCGGACAACCTATGATGTACGGTGTGGGCCAGCGGCGGCAGGAAGCAAGGCCATTACGAGATTGCCACCTGACATTCGGCCGGCTGCCGCGAGGAGACTAGGTCGACACTGGAGGTGCCTGGAGTAGGGGAAGCATGGACCTGTGAAGAGGCACTGGCAGGGATGGGTCGTGCCTCGCAGGACTTGGCCGTATCTTGCTGGATCGTCTTAAATCTTGTAGGATCTGCTCCATCGAATACCACTGTGGATGCAGCCCCTATTATCGCTCACGGGAGGGGGGGGGGCGTAATTCCACCAGGGCGATCTAGTCAGGTATGCTGTTGTTGTTGTTGTTGTTGTTGTTGTTGTTGTTGTTGTTGTTGCTGCTGCTGCTGCTGTTGATGTTGTTGTCGTTTGTGTAGTTTAACGCTCAATATTGTTTATCAAACCTACTTTGGGTTTGAAGGTGATCGAATCTATGAGATGAATTTAGGTAGAAATCTCACCCCTACACATTTACAGCGCCGCTTCGTGATATCATTCCAAGAAAACAACTCACGCAATGATATGAAATTTCGTGACGTTTCTTGATAGTAGGCAATAGGACAAAGGAGGAGCATAGGCAAAATTTCCAAATAATTGACCCCCACCCCTCCCCCCTTAGGCTTAGTGCGTATGTACTTTATGGATGGGCCCTAAAACACACTCACCATGCGCAGGGTGTGTCAATGCAATCTGCTGAGGATCACCAGCATTCGTTATTCACAGCGGTTATTCAGGAGTTGTTTTTTTCTGCTCGGTTGCACATGCTCGTGTCGAGTGGAGCAGCTCATGACCTGATTCAGGCCATGCTCAATCGACTTCCAAAATGAGCCAGCCAAAAACAAGGCAGACACCAATCAGCCAAATGGCGGCGCTGAGAGACAAGTCTCAGCGGATCCATAAAGCAGGGCACGAGATTATAAGCCTTGCACTAAGGATCCCCAGCACCTCGCCTGCCTTAACCCCAACCAGCACCCCACTCGTCACCCGGCCCCGGCCCCGGCCCACCCTACCATCTACACTCACCAGCTGTGTGACACCACCCTGAACTATAGAGAAAAGTCTAGGGTCAGAGCTCTTATGCCATCAAGTTTGAATTGCTTAGTAATTCACAAGGCGAAGCCACGTGAATTACGTAGTGATTCAAACAAGATTGGATCGAGTTCTGACCGTAAACTTGAATAGGTTTCTAAATTCATCTCATCATTCACATTGACTAATGGGCTAATATTTGTGACATCATCCCACATTGGGTATTTGATATATGTTGACCCTTTACTGTATGCCATATAAAACCCGGGACGATGTGGATCAACCTTTTTCAACACTTATGGACGACCTTATGGACGTGTACAAGGTACAGAAGTGGCTTTATGTAAGAGCCTAGATTATTCGACGGGCCCCAGCAGTGGTAGATTTACTGCTATATCAAAGGCCAATCCTTCTCATACCATGTATATGTGGTGTAGTTAGTAAAAGAACTCTCACCTCGGTAAATATGTAGGGTGTGATTTCTACCTAAAGTCACCTCATAGATTCGATCACCATTTTACTCATGAACAACCTTATGGACGGCTTATACTGCCTTAGCGAACAGACTTAGATATCATTAAATGATAACCCTTGTATCTTGTATGGGGTGCAGAAAATGGTCTTCATGTACGATCCTAGATTATTAAACGGGCCCCGGGCCCCATGCGCCGTAACCCTATTGAGTCCAAACCCCGCCCGTCACCCCACCAACCCCGACCCCGCCCTCACCCCATCATGTCCGGCCCACTGTCCCGCCCGTCCGGCGGCCGCTGGCCCCGTCCATTTCCGCGTGCCGGGTCCACCCACGGCCATTATGTGCCCGCCCTACTCTGCTGAGTACAACTGCTCCGTGGCCTCCCGCGCGTAAATATAGGACCTCCTGTCAACCCTGCTCTCTCCCGATCTCTACTTACACACAAAAGACACAGAGACACGCCAATAAACATGTCATGTGGAGCGAGTCGCACCCAACGCCCCGTTTTGTCTTCGCACGTCTATCCGGGCCCCAGACTGCGCACTACGAGGCAGCGCCAACTGGCTTCTTGTACTAATGCCTGCCGACCTGGCCTGGCCGCCTTACAACCTGATCCCTGAACCCGGCTATCACCAGTCCACCCTGACGCATCCAGTCTCCTCGCTTTAACCCCATTTGGTGAAGGTCCTGCCCGGTAGCGGCAGCCAGCAGTGGGTTCAGCCTTCTAGCACCACCCACTGCCCGCCTATTGCTCATTAACAGCCACCTACCATAACTCTTTGCATTACTGCTCACTCTGTGCCACCTACCACCACCTCCTACATCTCTGCCTGCCGCCTACCACCACCCCCTACCGCTCGCTGTCTGCCGCCCGCCCGCATCGCCTACCACTTACTGTCTGCCGCCTACTGCCTGCCACCTGCCCCCATCGCGCACCACCTACTGTCTGCCACTTACCCCTACAGCCTACCACTCACTGTCTGCTGCCTACTGCCTGCTCCCATCGCCTACCACCTACTGTCTGCTACTTACCCCTACAGCCTACCACTCACTGTCTGATGCCTACTGCCTGCCGCCTGCCCCCATCGCCTACCACCTACTATCTGCCACTTACCCCTACAGCCTACCACTCACTGTCTGTCGCCTACCTCCACTGCCTACCATTCACTGCCTGCCACCTATCCCTACCACCTAACACTCACTGTCTGTGGCCTACCCTCATCTCCTAATGCTGACCACCTGCCGCCTACCAACACCTCCTTCAGTTCACTCTCTGCCTCCTACCCCCACAGCCTACCATTCACTGCCTGCCACCTAACCGCAACACCTACCGTTCACTGCCTGCCACCGAACTCCACCACCTGCCATTTACTGCCTGCCGCCTATCCCCACCACCTGCCACTCACTGTTTGCCACCTACTCCCACCACCTGCCACTCACTGTTTGCCACCTACTCCCACTGCCTACCACTCACTGTTTGCCGCCTACCCTCACCCCTTACCACTCAATGTCTGCCACATACCACCACCACCACCACCTGCCACTCACTGTCTGCCGCCTACCCTCACAGCCTACCACTCACTGTCTGTCGCCTACCCTCACAGCCTACAATTTACTGTCTGCCGTCTTCCCCCACCACCTAACCCCCAATCGCCCACTGCTCACTGCCTGTCGCCTTACAGCACCGCCTGCCTTCTGCCCGCCGTTCTGGCTCCCCTCTCTCTCTCCCCGCCAGCCACCTGCACCCCTCTCAGCCAGCCCTCTCCTGAGGGGTCATCCGCCAGCAAACGCCTCCCTACTCAGTACACGAGATCAGGGGTGAGGGATCCCACCAACTTAAAGCGATTACACCGACTGGCCCCTCCTTAAGAGCGGCTGGAGACTTGATTTTCTGCCTCCGGGAGCAATCCCCAGTGACCCAGTGGCGGTAGTTCAAGGCCGACCGCTAAAGCTACATAGCGATATTGACCCGAAGGCAGGAGACGAGCGCTCGGAGGGGTAAACTACTGAGGACAGCAGCCCGTGGTCTGAGAGTGAGGGTGACGGCGGCAGGGTTAAACTACAGAGGAGCTCAGAGGATAGGGCTTGCTTTACCAAGGGATCAGTGCTCAATCAGATAGGCTATCCTAACCGCAACTTGGCCAAACCCCTGATGTGCACGGGATGACCAGTGTCTAGCCACGACTGGTGACCTCCACACTCCTTACCCATCCTCTCTCAAACTACACTCTTCTTTGCTTTCTAGAAATTGAGTCCAAGAAGGAAGACGGTGGCGCCGGGGGCTAAGAAACTAGGTCACAGACGAGCTGCTCCCTCGAGTCCACGCTGACGGCGCCCTATTGGCCTCAATAAATACAATGATGACCCCCTGGGACATCAAAGGCTTATTTAGTTCGGCATTGCCAGCGACCACTCCCTGCCTCCTCCAGGCTCTCTTAGTTATACGTAGTACAACGTAAAGTCTGCTAGCACTCCCTACAGCGACGGATATAGGCAAACTTGGAGGATCTTTGTGAACCAAACTGGTTCGCACAATCACGTTTGTAAAAGAAGTGACATGAAATGAAAAAAAGAATTGAGTTCAACAACTTATCTCACCCCGGTATTTTTCTCCATAGGCTTAACATTAGGAACTCGTACTCCACGGCCATGAAGTTCGTGTACCCAGTACTCAATGGCTAATTGGATGATTCAGTCTATCAATAAATAATGTTATACAGGGTGAGATAAAATCAGAAACCCACTCGATGAAAATAATTTGGTCCGCATTCCTTTTTTTTTACTACAGAGTAATTCACTCAGCTTCACTTCATGAATTACTCTGCAGTCAAACTCATTGGTATACAAACAAAGCTATTTTCATCTCGTGGGTTTCCTTCTTATTATATCACAATCTTCAGTCTCACATAATATGAGCAGCAGATGTTACCCTTTTCTTTTATTAAACCCTCCTTTGAATCCCTGAATGGAGCAGCTCCTCAAACAAGCATCCACTATTTTGAATCCAAGTATTTTGAATTTAGCTGCAAACCAGCGATCATGTCAGTCTCAAAGTTTGCCTATGACCTAAAGTCCGACTCTAGTAAGGAGCGAACACTAGGCTCTCCTTGCAATCCCACTAACACCCTCACACTCCTACGGCTGCCACACCCGGCCATCCGTACAAAGATGGTGTATGCGCCATTTGTTGGTAGCCATGAGTGAGCAGCTCAGTAGGACCTCGATGAGCATTGATCTCTCAGTCAGTAGAGCAGCTCGGGGGAGCCCTTCCTGTGTGATTAGGCCGGGCAACGTCTGGAGGCCGAGTCAAGGCCACGGAAGGGTTAAAATCAGTCTAATGGAAACCTGGCATCTTGGCTCACAGTTATAAAAACCAGCCCGTTTGAAAAGTCACTTTCACTAAATTATTGTTAACCCAGCCGTACAGAGCAGTACTTATAGGGTTAAACTCGCTGTACCAACGCAGCGGCATCAATAAATGCAATGGTCCTGAGTAGTTTAATCATTTGGCCGACTTTTGTTTTGTTTGTTTGGTTTGATTTAACGTCCAGCCAACCATTATAGGTTCTCACCAGACTTTCGCAAGGTTCTTTTACACCACAAGGGTGGTGATTGAATCTATGTAATAAATTCAGATAGAAATCTCACCCCTACACATTTACCGAGGTGATAGTTCTTTTTCTTCCCACACAACATAAACATGGTATGAGAAGGATTGCCCTTTGATATAGACTCGAACCCACAACGTCCTACAACCTAGGGTTACAAGTCCAATGCCCTGACGACTGAGCTAACTCCCCACCCTCCAATTTTGCCGACAAAATGTATTTGATGCTACAACATGCATTAGGATTTCCAGCTGTACTATGTCTGATTTGTATTTGTATCTCATTTCTTGACCAGCTGGCTATTGTGAAGCCATCTAATGGGCATGTTTTCTTCACTTTTTCTACTGGATCTTGTGTGAAACAGTTGCTCCAGTATAAATATAAGTCCTTGACGATGAGATATATTTGTAACAATTGACCGTGATGCCCTACACTGACTTACTACTAGGAAGCCCCTGATTGTCCTTTGCTTCGTCAAGGATGCCATTTCGGTATGGAAAGCACATACGACTGGCAGTATCTTTTCTGGAGATGTCACATTTGCTAAAAGAAATCTGAGAGTCTGACTCCTGATACGATCCTGGTTTTGATCATCCAGCTTTCATTGAGTTGACATATTCATCAATACTACGTCGTATTCTTCTCCTTTCCTTGTGATAACAGACATTTTCTTTTACACCTGAACAGGGATGGAAATTGGTATGGATTATTCGATTTGTCTGCATTTCTTCCGTTCCTAATTGTGTGCTAATCTGCCAAATCTCGTGTTCCAGTGTCAACGGGTGGTACTGACAAAGTGAACTGTCTAACAGCAAAAGACATTTTGATCAGGCTGTATAACACAATATAGGGACGAAGCCCCAGCGAGCACCTACAACGATGGCGATTTGAGATCTCAACATAGACAATCGGGATCACCTTTATTTTACACAAACGTTTGCACTAGGAACCAGCTTTTGAGGACAATATAAACCTTTTTTTTAACAGAATGACGCCAAGATTAGCGGCATTACATCTTGCTACTCTCTTTCTGGAGTCTTTGTCGTACATTGGTGTTTTCATACTTTATAAACAGAAATTGTGTATATAGAGAAAGTAGACGATTCTGAGCTCAGTGGACGCCACTCTTAGCATCGTAATAGAATATTTGTCTCGAATAACTCATATTTTTCCTTTCTAACATCACGTAGCACAAAAGTTCATTATACACACAGGAAACTTTCTTTTTTCATACTACAATATACAATACAATATATTAATTTGCGCCATGTCTATGCATAGAAACGAGAAGGCTATCCACAGACCGTGGACACGGGAGCTCTCTGCTGGTAATGCTCATTGGTAACAGCCTCTATATTCCCACGGGTGCCTGGTTTTAATACCAGACAAAAAACGTTATTCATATCCGATGGTGTTGCGTCTGGTATGTACACCACACAGTCTACCTTGTTATTACATCTCCTTATTATTGCATTCCTCCTCATCCCCCTACCTAACAATATCTGAATGAAGATAGAAATAAACACAGCGACATGAGCAAACTCGAGAAGTAATTGCTTTCAGCCGTTTGTCTTATTAGATGTCAGACGCAGTTTCGTTTCGATTCGGACGTGAACAGAAACTAATTATATTGATGACCTTTTCAACACAGTTCCATTATCGCACTTGTCAGGAGAAGCGTTTCACTGGCTTCCCACCTGCACCTAGTTGAAGACTGTCATTGCCATACGTGAGGAGCAAAGGTATAGTGGCTTAGGTATGCAAGCCGTTTCTATGGTCTCAGACAAATATCAGGTATTATTATTAGTGTCGTAGCAGGCGAATGGTAGCTTTTTAATCACGCATTCCTCACTTCCCCCAGACAATATAGAGGAAACTCATGAAAGTTTAGGGTCTGAGCCCGCATCCCATCGAGTTTGAATCACGTAGTAATTCACAAGGCGAAGCCGAGTGAATTACTACGTGATTCAAATGAGATGGGATCGAGCTCTGACCCTAAACTTGAATGGGTTTCTGAATTTATCTCACCCTTAATATTGACTAATGGGCTAACATTTGTGACGTTATCCCCCATTGGATATTTTTCATAAATATCTAATAGGCATTCGATACGAGTTCCCAATGTTAAGTCTATGGAGAAAAAATATCTGGGGTGAGATAATAGACAATAACCCCGAGGCTGTGTAGCAAGGGGAGATGGGCGGGAATCTCCCGAGAAACCGTCAAGCAGGAGCTGGTGAAAAATGTAACGGGTGCGAGATAGGGGCCATCCATAAAGTACGTACGTACTGAAGGGGGTGGGGGTGGGGGATAAAAAAATTGGGAATTTTGCGTATGCTCCTTCTTTGTTCCATTGCGTACAAGATCGGGATGAGTAAAGGTGGTAAAAAAAATTCGAAAATTCTGCGTACATACTTTATGGATGGCCCCATGTGCTTTCATGTTGATCACTGCAACGGTTCAAAGTATGATGCACTGACACTGAAGTCCACTACAATTCTCCTTTATTATCTGGCCACGCCAGTATATATATTGATACACGTTATCAGGCTCTTAGACACAAGCACTCCATTGGTGGGGATGCTACCTAATCACGATCAGCCTAATCGTATCAGTGGCCTGCCAGGGCAACAGGTCACGTAACCAGCTGTTTATTTGTCTGTTTGTTGAGGTAGTTTATAACCAATATGTTCTATTAGACATACTTTGGGTTTGATGGAATATATGAGATGAATTTAGGTAGAAATCTCCCCTTTACATAATTAGCAAGGTGAGATACTTCCTACACCACATATAGATGGTAGGAGGTAGCACTGCCGGGGATGAAAGAGAAACGTAGCTACAGTGGGACTCGAACCCACAGTCCGACAACCTAGGGATTACATCTCCAGCGCTCTTTACCACTGAGCCAACTCTCCAGCACAGTCACTTTAGTTGCATGCAAGGATATCCGGCCTGCACCGTGCGGAGGCAAGGTGACCAAGAGAGTGAATAGATTAACTGTCCACCCCAGCAGGCCTGTTAACAGGCAACTGCTATTATTCTTTTAGTGAAACAGAACAATCAGTGTACGACAAGACTCAATTAAGACAAGTGTAGTATTTGCCGTTTGACACGTCTCTGTATGGCTGTGAAATACTTTATCCTACCCCTAATAAAAACGGTCCATAGGCATAACATAGGCAAATTTTATGCGGCATGCCATGACATAAAGTGCGATTTATGCCTCTAGGGGCATAAAAAAATCGACCAATCAGTGACCAGATTGTGAGCTGCTCCGAAAAAAGTTCCAGTTGGACTCAAAAGTTCTGGTTGGACTTCAGTTGGTCATTCAATCGATATTTATATTTTAGTAATCCAAAAGGGTAGAGACAGGGTCCATGGGTCTATGGGGGAGGGGGATCAGTTTTATTGGAGTGATTGAGGTTAAATCAATATTACCTTTGTTTTACACAAATGAAAAAATTATTTTCAATACTGAAAACGAAAGAATGAATTTCCATGGAAAAGTGAAAAGCTTCTCATCTGTTTAGTTGATTGTCATCATGAGTTTGACATTCATCTATCTTCATAATTCCCACATCCTTTTAAGTATCCAATTTCGTGGTCTTAAAAAATCTGATAACGCATTTTACAACGTATAAGTACCTAAATTATGAAATATAGACCGCAAACTGCAATTGCTTATTTGAAGACTGAGAAATTTCCACGTGAATTCTTCCGCTCCTCTCCCCATTTTACAATTACCTTTTGCCCTGTCAACCTTTGCCCACCTACCTCACACCAGCCTAGCAATTCTTTTCCCTCAATTACCGACCAGTTACCTGTTCCTTAGACTGGTTCCCTTCCAAAATGAAATAAGGGACTGGTAACTACATTTTACATAATACAGACCTTGCACTGACAGTCATGCCACCTCTCTTGGCTCAAGATAGAATTGCATAAGTCTTTTTTTCTTCTATTCTTCTATACTAGTGATTTACTACCTTCAGTGCTTTATTCTGAAGAAATACTGCTGCTGATAGTTTAACAGCAATCCTGGGAGCTGTTTCAAAACGTGGGTTAAGTCTATGGTTTTGAAACAGCTCCCTGTTGTACGGAACTCGATGTAAGTAAGATAGGCCTGTAGGCCTAATTCAAGTCCAGATAAGATAAATGAAATTAAAAGAAAAGGATATGGGGACTGAGGCCAGTCTAGGCTCAACACTCCCAGTCTGCCAATATGTCACTCTCCCAGCAGATCTTTTGTGGAAGTAGAGTACAGGCTTTCTGCTATGAGAGTGCAATAAATGGAGGCGTTACCCAAAGTGCAACATAAAAATGGAATCCGTTACCTGACCTATAATGTTACTAGGCCAGGCTTCCGGGCTACCTGTTCCTCTGCCACCTGCTAGTTACCCCTTTTCAATCACTAACCTGTCATGTGTCATCCGCCACTTGACACTCCCTAATCAATCTCCATTCCTTCAAGCTGTCGACCATCTTGCACCCTCTGTGTTACCCTCTACGGAAAACTCTACTATATGCTGCCCAGTCAATTAGTGTCTCTCCGTATGAATAACTCACTAACTGGCCAAGGGTCTGCTACTAAAGGCCTATCTCCACTGTGCGACTGGGGGGGAGGGGGGGGGGCTTGCGATCCGGTACCTCCAGTCTGAGGCATCATCGATTCTGTGTGGAGACAACCCCGCTTGCGACTGGAGGGTTTGCGATTCTAGGTACATAGGGTACGCCTAGTCTCAGACTGGGTGTACCAAATATCAAACATGTTTGATATTTAAAAACGCTTGCAATCCGGGGTACATGCGATACCTCCAGTCTGAGACTGGGTGTACCGGTACGCCCAGTCTCAGACTGGAGGGAAACTTGCTGTCTCCACTGTGCGTTTTGCCGCGTTGCGATCCTGAAGGTACGCCCAGTCTGAGACTGGGCGTACCTTGGATCGCACAGTGGAGACAGGGCATTAGTGTTTGTAAGACAGGCTGGGTTTGCTGCATGACACCGTTTTGCAGTAAGTAGAGCAGCTAGTAAGTATATCATGTGTGCCCGGGGAATAAGGAGGACAACAGCAAATGGAATCACGAAGATGTGATAGGCACATTCTAACCATGCTTTGCGTGTAAGCAAATATCCAAATGCTGAATCTAAGTAAACCTCTGACAGGGCCAACAAGGGCGGCACGAAAAGGACAGTACAATAGACATACAATGTAAAGATGGAGAAATGAAGGTATTGTGAAAATCTCAGAGTAGTCTTCTCGTTGAAATGCCACATTCAGCCTATGTGACCCTGAAACGATGAACAAAAGGCACCACCAATAGCTAAGGACCTGAGCACCCCCTCACCTTATTCAAATGTAAGTCTTTACCCTCTCCAGCCTCAATGCATTGTTCTCTCGGTATCTATCCCCTCTTTCTTACGTTCCCGCCATGGTATCCCTTTTTCCCTCGTATGCTCTTTCCTCCAAATCACCTAATTTCCTCAGCCCCAATTAGTGCTGTAATCTCTTTCTCTCCACATCACTTGTCCCAATGTTTTCATTCGCTTTGCGTTCTTTGCCCACTATCCTCAACATGTCCTATCCTGTTGTCCCTTTCCTTGCAATCTCCCTTCAACTATGAGCACCACTGTCCCATCCTTGAATCGTTGTCATTCTTACAAACCCAGTCCTTGTTTTCTACTTGGGGCCATCCATAAAGTACGTACGCACTGAGGGGTGGGGGGGTGGGGGGGTCAGAAATTTCTGAAATTTTGCGTATGCTCCTTCTTTGTTCTATTGCGTACAAAATCAGGAGGAGGGGTGGGGGAGGGTGGGGTCAAAAATTTCAGAAATTCTGCGTACATACTTTATGGATGGCCCCCTACCCTGTCTACCTATCGCCTTGACATATTTCTTTTCCGTTTTATTAAAAGATTTGACGACTTACAATACTCGCTACACAATGGGCGCTCTTCCACATGTTCTGCTATCTCTCATTTCTCAACCCCAAACTCTGCCCCGGCTTCTGTCTCTCTCCATGTACCGCCCGAGATCACAGTCACCCCTGAAATATTATACAGAGATTTTCTACCCAACCTGGGCAAAATCAGATTCCACTGTTGGCAGTGCTGGCGAATGGTAAGTGTCTTGGGACAGGGTCATGTCCTCATGTCCCTGCCCTTGGCCGCCCCTTGTATCTCTCTCTCCTCCTATCTGTAGGCTAATCTCCCTGTCTTCCTTTATCTCTTTCAACCACCAGGCTGTCTCAACATCACCAGACGCATGCATGGCTGCCTTCAGGGAACACCCACACTGAGTGTCAGTCTTCAGAAGCATGCACTAGAGAAGTCCAGGCAACGCCAGATATCGACGGCCGCCACAGCATAAGCCGTACAGTGTTACGGGTATCTATCGGCGGTGGTTGTCAGACGGACGGTCAGAGCAGCTCTAATGTCACCGAGACAAGGGGGGCTGGGCACGCCCTGCTTTAAGACTGCGACTGTGCTGCTCGCAAGGACGGGAATGTATAGACAATAAAGGATGGTTTTGTGGACAGGCCGCCGTATTCCACTAGAGACAGTAATACACCAGCGCTAGGGAGTGTGTTACGACGTCAACCTTGAATGGCTTACAGAGCCGCCTGTCCACATAATCATAGTTTGTTGCATTTATCATCCACTTTTTCGAATACATTAAACCCAGTAACTACCTTATTAAAGAATATAACAATATGGACTATTTATTTGCTATAGCACAAAGGAACTATGGATTTGAGGCTATATATACCACAGATTTGAATCCGTATGCCATGGTTATGGTATCTGACAGGTTTTATATAATAGGTCGTGGTTTACTGAGTCCCCATACATCTTGAACGGTGTCTTTTTATACGATGGATAATGATATAAAGTTGTCTTAGGGAATGAAAATAAACTCAGAAGTACGTACAGGATCTAAGAACCAAAAATAGATATATTGAAAATAACGAAAGTGCATTATGTGGAGTGGAAATTAAAACTTAGGGTTGATTGAGTTCAGAATAAAGCAAGCCCTCTTTGGAATTTATATATCAATACTTGATGTCAATATCCTGTGAGGAAAATTCTTTGGCAGCTTCTCTAAATGACCTGTCATCGGAGATGTCGATCGTTGCCTTGAATAAAAACTACTAAGGGTTAAATATTTTCCATTTTATAGCACAATAATACTTGGACCAAAGTAATGCAATTTGCAAGGTAATGTGTTTCATGTTATCATGGCGCCCATCAACGAATAAATATCCAAATTTAATAAAGAGACCCCGATATAATCTCGCCCCTTCAGGAAGCCCCACCAGATATAATTCTGCAGATTCTGGAAGAGCACAAAGAAAGTTATCTTGATTAACTCCAAGATAAGAATGACGGGAGAGTAGGCGGATTGAGGAGGCTTATCAAATCTAAGGCGGAGGTTCATTAAAAGAAGTTGACGACTTTTCTCGCGGTGAGTGAGCCGCTGTCCGAGGGAATACTGGAGAACTCGACCCGTAACGAACTCGACCCGTGATAAACTCGACCCGTAACGAACTCGACCCAATAGACGAACTAGGGGAAGAAAACAAATAAAAGAAGTTGATGACTCTTTCCGCGAGTGAGGCGCTGTCCGAGGGAATACTGGAGAACTCGACCCATAACAAACTCGACCCGTGATAAACTCGACCCGTAACAAACTCGACCCAATAGACGAACTAGGGGAAGAAAACAAATAAAAGAAGTTGATGACTCTTTCCGCGAGTGAGGCGCTGTCGGAGGGAATACTGGAGAACTCGACCCGTAACAAACTCGACCCGTGATAAACTCGACCCGTAACGAACTGGACCGAATAGACGAACTAGGGGAAGAAAACAAACAGAAGACTCTACCCTTAACCCTCGACAAACTCGAGCCATTTTAAGAACTCGACCCATCTCGAACTCGAGCTGTAACAAACTCGACCCAATTTAAATCTTCCAAACCGAATGTCTCAACTGTGGATAAATACTATACTTAGTAGTAAGTATATTATCTTGGCTGCAAGTCTTTTCTGGGGAACAAACATAACAAACAGATAACCATTCCCCTAACCCTATCCCTAACCCTATTCCTAACCTTAACCCTACACCTAAACATAACAGGGCTTCTTTTTCTATATCAGCTGATTTATCTATCTAAATTCCAACAAGTAAAACTTTTCTATCTATATGAAAATGTCTTATTTATAAGAATCTGAAACAGGTCGAATTCTCCAATCAATTTTTCCCAAACTGGTCGAGTTCTCCTGACAACTACGGGTCGAGTTCGTTTCGGGTCGAGTTCTCCAGTAACCTCCCGACGACCCCGGGGACAGACATGACGTACATGACGTGGCGGAAGTGACGTGATCAAAGTGACATGACGCCAATGACGCTCCAGACATGACGTGAGCGAGTCCGCCAGACGTCGGCAGCGACCTCTGAGCTTAGCACAGTGAACTCAGCCAGAACTAACCCTATTAGCCCTGAGTACCTCCTGCCGCGCAAACAGGTCACGGTAATGGATGAGCTGCTCGGGAGATAACCCACTTACCCTGAGTCGCTCACCACTTGACTGGTGATTGGGAGGAGCTGGTGGGCACAACAATGGGCGGGCGCTTATGTTTACTACGGTCTTACTGAATACGCACGTGAGGCGCTGCTGTATGGTTCTGGGGACGTTGGCAGTGCTACGTAGGCCCACCCTGCAGCCGTATGAGTGTGTATGAGTGACGAGACCTGTGTTTCTGTGCATTTATCACCCACCTAAGGCCACTAAAAAATTTGTTTTTCATCACCAAGCCATGAAAAATATGACGAGGGCGCTTACGCGGGGTGTCTGCTTACAAAGGGTTTCCAGATTTTTATTGGCTATACATTTAATGCATCCTTGACATCAGGAGCTTTAATTTGATACTAAATACATGTACCTTTCATAATTTCTATCAAGGTTCACTAATTTAAAAAAAAAAAAATCTTTTAAATTTTTTTTTTTGAGTGGCCTAATTCAAAGTCTCCAGTCAATGTGTAGAGCGCCTGGAATTCGCTATCTGGATGAGAGGAGATTCCAGAAAAACATAGTCCCGTCCATAATGCGGTCGAATTATCATATACTTCAAAATAAGTTTGTTGAAGGTTCATTCAATATTAATTATTTATAATTAGTTATAATATTCCCATTTATTAACAGAAATCACTGTCTTAAAACTTTTTTCATCCTAAAACACACAGAAAAATAGCGAACTATATATAATTGCCATAAGTATACACCGAATTACAAACATGCTTGACAGTTCTGTGGCCTTTTCAAATGTGTAGTCATACTATATGTTGATATGTTCTTGTTATTAATTTTGTAGGTGGAACATGCAGTCGCTCGGATATTACTATGCGTCAACTACTCGGAGATTATGGCTCTGTAAACCCCTCGAGGTTGATGTCGTTATACACTCGCTGACGTTCGTGTATTACTACGCGTCGACCTCTCGTGGTTTACGGCCGCCTGTCCACTAAACCATCGTTCATTGTCCACATAATTGTCTGAATATACCAAAGTTCAATATACTCCAGATGGAAGATCTGTTCAACAGAATTTGGATTGACTAAATAAAAATAAAAAAAAGTGAGAGGCTGTAGGCAAGACAGAAACAGTGGAGTGTTCAGGATCATATATATACAGGTTCGGCACAGCAAGATGAACAGTGAAGAAGATCTCTCGTTACGGGAAGAAAAAACTGCGCAATATATCATGGTACTAGAACAGGTATGACATGGAATGTGTTGCTAGGTCAATAGTCCATTATTACCAGTGACATACATTTTGAGAATACAGCAGGAAATGGTTAACGACTCAAAGTAAAACGTCTGTAACTCCCAAAGGATGGTTTCACAAAACACAAGGAGGTGGCGAGACGACAGTTTGGTCTGTAAAAAGACCATGACAGATGGGAAACTTTCTACATCACTGCGACCCGCTCATACATCATAGAGTCTGTAGTGTTGTCATAGACGAGTCTCTGAATTGAACATTCTGTGATAACATCTCACATATGTCGTCCTGATATAATACAGACAGGAAAGGGGTGTATGGGCATCCTGGATTCACTCCTTTGTTACCAATAGACTGACTTTTAGATATTGATATGCAACTATGGCCGAACTTTTATGAAATACTACGGGGCCATCCATAAAGTATGTACGCAGAATTTCTGAAATTTTGGACCCCCACCCCCTCTCCCAATCTTGTACGCAATAGAACAAAGAGGGAACATACGCAGATTTTCCAAAATTTCTGACCCCCCACCCCCATCAGTGCGTACGTACTTTATGGATGGCCCCTACCCCCTGCTAGATGTGTAGTATAATTCATATTCGGGCTCACTGAGACGTACTGAATGGTTGGGCAAATTGTACCCGGAGTGTATTTCGCAACTACATATTATAAAGATTCCATTTTTTTAAATGTTTTTGGGTGTATGGTGATATGAAAACGTAGAGACTGAGCCCATGGGGATGCAGTTCCCGGCCCTTCCCATTAATATGTACCTCCGCCTCCGGTGTCGGGACGTATCTTATAGGACTAAAGACCTCACATGGCCATCACTATGGGCTCAGTAACCACGTTTTCTCTTATTATTATATACCTGTGTGCGAATGTCTATGAAATACTGCCCGCTGCTAGGGGTGCAGTAATAATAGTGTTCGTGCCCGCTGTACACTTCATTAGTCATTAATATAACAGTAAGGATGTTTCCTAGTATTATCATATACCCATGCAGTATATTTGATGATTACGTACTGCTACTCCCTGTGCAGTATAAATTGTATACTGAACCCTGTGCAGTACACTGTTATACTGAACAAGTTGAAACCTCAGCAGTGGGTGGGCTTTCGTGTAGACATGTCTTCTATGCCAATATATGGCAAGATTTGCATAATTTTGGGTATATAATGATTACATAACAACCTGACCATGCTGTACATGCTACAAAACGAGATGTAGAATTGTTGCTTTTTACAGAACTCGACCTGAGGCCTCGTTCAGTAAAAAAAACAATTCCCCATCTCGTTTTGTAGCATGTACAGCATGGTCAGGTCGTTCTATATAATTACCTAGCGGTTCCTCTCACTGCTCCACTCTGTGTTGCTCTTCCGCTCTTGCCGTAGAGTGGGGCTGGGACTGTCACCAAGCTGCTCACTGCGATCTGCTCCCTGCGAGCTGCTCTCCTGGGTGCACTCAGGCCGGAGCGCCTCAAGCCGCGCCTCCTCAGCCCAACACGAGCCCACTACACGGACCCAGCCACTCGCTGACAGCCCCACTTGTGCCTAGATCTACCCATCACACAATTCAAGATTAGGGGACACCTTGCAGCCTTTACAGCCAGTACGCACGCGTCTATCTAATAGAGCATTTAAAGGAGGCGCTATGGTGGGCATGGGGTTGAACGACCAACGTATTCACATTCACTTCCTTTGTGCTGTATTGTTGTCTATGTCCTTGGATATATATCTCTGTGTATGTGGCTTCGCATATATCTGTGTCTGTCTTTCTAAGAAAGCGCTTCTGTGCGTGTATGTTTTTGTCGGTATATGTATTGCTGTATATGAAGGCATAGGTGTGTGACTGTGAGAATGTCGGTTGGGGAAAATCATCCGATCTATACTGGAAAGGTGGGCAAAAATAATGTCTTTAGAAATATCAGTTACTGAGCAGATTATGGACCGTTGTCACCATATCCGTTCTTAAGAACTGATTGGGAAAAGGAAACCATTTTACATACTGGTTGAAGAGGATCCGAAAGAAATGGCACAATGTCTTCTCAAATAAATGTAAGGATAACTTCAAAGGTATCGCTTGTCACCAGATGGTTGCAGAGCAGATTTATAAACTAGTTCGTCGTTGTCAGGGCAACTCAAATAGTTACCCTGTTCCACGACATATTTACTGCTATATCAAACGCCAATCCTTCTCATACCATGTCTACGTGGTGTAGGAAGTAAAAGAGCTCTCACCTCGGTAAATATGGAGGGGTGAAATTTCTGCCTGAATTCATCTCATAGATTCGATCACCACCTTTGTAGTGTAAAACCAGCGAGAATAGCTGAGTCATGAGTCCCTATGATCCCTCAGGGTGCCCTGGGAAGTTTAATAAATAAACAAAACCAAACGAAGCCTCCACATGAGAAATCCAGCTACATTTGGGGAAACAATGGTCACAGAGAATAAAGGTCTTCAGTAACGTTCTTGAGAGTTAAAGGTTTTAGTCCCGAATGAAAACATCACTCCCACCACTGCCCTGGTTCAGCCGCGTCGGAGTGACTGAGTTAAGTAAAGAAAACATATCGTGCAATACGACACCCAGGTGTTTGGTCTATTTTCTTACAATTTCAGCAAATGTGAAATTTTTAATCACACACCTGCACTGAATACAGTTACAATTACGAAAACATCCCAATCTTTGTGAACCAATCTTTGTGAGGGTAATATTAAAAAAAGCTTTGCAGTTCTTGTGTGTGATGGACTATGCGAACTAATACAGACATGACACCTTCAATGTGAGTCTCTTAAAAGCTGGCCTATTTCTCTCATTTTATATTAATACAACGCTGATACCAATACAATGGATTTAGACAAAAACGGGAAAATGGTAATACGCTGGCGACAGCTTGAATCTAACACTTTGCGGCTAAAACATGCAGCTGCCGACAATCAGGTTCCCAGATATCAACCTATCTCGGTGAGCGAATGCGATATTATCCTGATACCTAGTTCCACGTCAGCAAGGGTCTTTTAGTTAGACGTGGTGCGACTCCGTTCGTTCCTCACCAGAGTCAGACTTGCGGTTATATATGCAAACTTTGGGACTGACAGTTTCTCCTTTCAAACACAGTCCAGGCACAGCATAATGTATGCCAAATAATAGATAAATGTATTTATCCTACCCCTCATATAAATCTCCATAGGCTTAACATGGTGTTACTGTATGCCACGGTTATGCCATAAATTATCTATATGCCACGGGTGACATATATGACGTTAAAAACATGTGACGGGGTAGGATAAAATCTAAATTTTACTCAATTTCATATGATTGTTTACATGGCATTCGTTGTCTGCAGCTACAGATATCACTCAGCTCCGCTTCGTGATATCATTCCGCATAGACAACTCATGCCATATAAACAATCATATGAAGTTTCGTGACATTTCGTGATAGTATCATGTAAATTCAATCCAAAAGGTAAGATCAAAGGCTGATACTGTTCAGATTACCTATTTCTCTCCCTGAATGGACAGCAAGTCCCCACAAACGTCTGCCATATTGGAGTCTTGCTGGTGACTCACCGACTCTGCAACCAGCTCAATTTTCAAACTTAGACTTGGGAGAGGATTTAAAATGGTGGATGGTTTGATTGAGAAGTTGCCCCATTCAGTGATTCAAAGGAAGATTTAGTAAACAAAATGGTAACATATTCTACTCAAATGATGTGATATAAGTTGTTGAATTCAACTGTTTTTTCATTTCATGTCACTTCCTTCATAAACGTTTTTATGCGAGCCAGCTTGGTTCGCAAAGAATCTCAAAGTTTGTCTATGTCCTTAAGTACAACGTCTGTGGGGAGTGATAGCGGACACAGCGTTGTACCACATATAACTAGGGTCTGTGAAAGGGTAGAAGAGTCTCAGAAGGAACCGTCCCAGCCTTGACACTCCAGGGATCCATCCCGGGCGTGCAGTGATAGCCGACTGGCTCGTATTAAAGCCTCGTCTGGGGGGAAACGGCCGGTGTAATACAATAGGCTAAGGCCATGCGCCCCCATCCCTCAGCCCTGCCGCTCCCCCTCGAGTGTCTGGGGCGGCCGCTGCAGGGAGGGCTCAAGGGTGCAGCGGTGGTTCTCTCCCTGAGCCCCTCTAACAAGACTCCAGGGTGACCCTGTCTGCGCGGGGAGAGTGAAGGCGAGCAGGAGGTGATATATGGGCGGGTGGCCGGGCCCCGGTCACGTGGCCGCCAGCTGGTGCCCCGTCCGCCGCCATTCCATGGGCGTGTGGGTATAATCTACATGCTGGTATAGCGCACCTGTTGTCAAATTTATACGTTTATATGGATGCATATCTATGATTTATATCTATACATGTACATAACAATATATGCGCATGATAATGACAAATGATTCGAAATTCCACACTTATACTAACTGGTCATAAAATGACAAATATAGAATATAGAATCATTATAGATACAAATGCAACGATGTACATGATGGAAGTAATAAGAGAAAACGTAGTTAGTGCGCCGTAGTTATTGATGTTCGAGGTCTTTTGTCCCATAAAACATGCCCCAACGTCAGAGGCAGAGGGACATATTCTATGGGAGAAAATGCTGGAGACAGAATCGCTATGGTTCAAAACTTTCTCTTCGAGTTGTACTGCCGCGATCCCGTATTAATCCGGAATCACAGAATCGCTGTGGGTTCACTCGCAACGTTTTCTTATTATCATACACCTAAAAACACGTACTTGTGAATATGTAATTATCCGAATACTTACCTTGGTAGAAGTGCGATGGAGAATTAAGGTTCTTGCGAGTCTAGTGACACTGATGAGCGTCCTAGGGTAACAGGGACGAAGAAAGTAGTCCCTACGGCGAGTAAGATGTACACTACAGGCACAATGTGCCCGAACATTCACTATGTCTCAGTGAGCCTGAACACCATTCATACTACACCCCTAGCAGCGGTTAGAATTTCATAGACGTTCAGCCATAAGTGTATGATAATTAACTGAAAGGTCATGGACATGAGAATTCCTGTGACATACTCATCTTCGCATTACTTTCAGTTGCTGAGGCTACGGTATGTCATGGCGGACGTTGTCACAAAACAGAGTGATGGCAACTACATCAACAATGACAGCATGGCGCAGGTAACCATGTAAACACCACAGGTGTCACATCACAACATAACATTTACCTTCTCAGAACCGGATGCAACGCGGTGCCTCCGCCTGGCCTGCTGCATGCATAATGTCACGCTGACCCTTTAATCTGTATCTAATGAGATACGCGACAAACCTTAATGGTGTTTGTGGGGACAGGATAGACTTGCTTAAGTCTTTGCAATTCATTAAAAAATAAAACTACATTTGGATTTACCCTAATGTCCGACAGGCCCAGGAATCAGTGTTCCGTCATAATAAAGGCTATATCAACAGGGACTATTTCTTGGGTTCTAATACAATGAGTACGGTAGTGGTTTACTGAGTCCCCATATATTCCCAATATGTACATTGTTTTATGGATAATAATAATAATAATAATAGTAGTAGTAATAATAATAATAATAATAATAATAATAATAATAATAATAATAATAATAATAATAATAATAATAATAATAATAAGAAGAAGAAGAAGAAGAAGAAGAAGAAGAAGAAGAAGAAGAAGAAGAAGAAGAAGAAGAAGAAGAAGAAGAAGAAGAAGAAGAAGAAGAAGAAGAAGAAGAAGAAGAAGAAGAAGAAGAAGAAGAAGAAAGAATTTGATGAGTGTTTGGTCAGTGTGCTCGTTCGCCATCGAGTTTGGAGTGTGCAGTAATATGAACGAGCCAAGTGAATATTCTGAAGCACTCCAGACGAGATGGCAAATGGGGACTCAGACCAAGCAAGAATGTTTCTGATTTTATCTTATCCTGGAAATATTTATCTTTTTCTCACCCGTTCAGTATGAGTTACAGTACTTGCAAGCCTATTGAGTACGAGTTCCCAATGGACGTTTATACCAGGCTAAGATAAACGCCCACTCCCGATGGATCCCTCTACCTCGCCCTCACAAGATGCAAACCCGGCATACCCTTATCGTACCCTATATGCCCTGCATGGAGATCAATGGTAACGGCCTTATCCCATCCCTTGTTCCTCAGTCTGTGAAGATCCGAGTTCCGGGAAACCTGTTTCCGACTACTTTAATCTCATCTCAAAATCACATTTATCAACTCTCTTTCTTAGACTATCGACTTAGAGGAGATGCTCCCAAAGGACATCATGGCCATAAATCTCTATATGGTATATTTCGGTGAGTTGCGGGGGGAAATTGGAATTTACATTCTAAGCACAATACGTAACTTTAAAAGGTCTAACATGGAGTCCTCTGGCACTGACCTGTGTCCCTAAATGCATTCAGTTGCTTAGATATATGCAGATACTGCTGACACCGCATGTTACCTGCCAATTCTAGAAATGTTTTGGAAGGCACTACGTAACCCTTGGGTTGCCTTAATTAATATTTTTATTATTTTTATTAGGGTAAGCATCTTTACAGAATTCACGGGCTCGGCTTTGCCGTTCTTCCGCCCGGTCCCTCATTGTCGTTACAACAATTTACATCGGTTGGCTCTCAGACCATCTTCTCAAGGCTCATGAAAGATTTTCTCAGGTAGTCAAGATAACCATTTACGCCTAAGGCCAACAATCTTAAGGGGTGATTCCACTGCACCATGCGATATATTCCGATCATGCCAGATTTGATGACTTACTCAGTCGGGATGAATCGTATGCAAATATTTGGCTAATTCGCGGCAGTGGAATAGCCCCCCCTTTGAGCGATAATAGGGGCTGTACACAAAGGGATAAGTGCATGAGATTTACCCCGATTCGTCAAGATGCAGCAAGGTGCCACAATACACAGCCCGACCTTGCGAGACAAAAACATCATGCTGGTGGGATCAGCACTTTAACAGGAATCACATCCTGAGAACATTTTAAGCAGTTCTTACCAGCTAAGAAACATCTATATAAGTCTTCTTTGATCCGAGGAAACCGCTCAGTAATATGATAAGGTGACCTGCGAGAAGATTCCCGATCAGCAGCTCTTAGAGGAGCTTTTCCACGCCTACTTCCCACTAAAAGCTCTGAAGGTTACTCCCATTGCGAACACACACAGTAAAAAACTGATTTAATTCCTAAACTTCCTAATCCTCAAAGTATACAGGGGCCTGTTTAACAATCTAGGGTCTTATCTCGTCCCTGGTATTTTCCCTCCATAGACTTAACATTGGGAAATCCAACGCCCATGAGATATTTAAGAAAAATATCCAATGGGGGATTATGTCACAAATGTTAACCCATTAGTCAATTTCAAAAACCCATTTAAGTTTATGGTCAGAGATTGATCCCATCTGGTTTGAATCTCGTAATTCACGTGGCTTCGCCTTGTGAATTACTACGCGATTGAAACTCGATGGGATACCCTCTGACCCTAAACCTAAGGTTTCCTCTATATTACATGTAAACCCTTTCCTGTACGCCATAGAGACCCAGGGACTATGTGGGTCAACTTTATTGAACACTTATGGCCGGCCTTATGGACGTCTAATATAGTCTTAGCGAACAAACATAAATATTATAAATACAATCTGATCCCTGAAGAAGGTATTAAAATACCGAAACATGTCGGAATATTACACCAAACACTGATGTCTCCTTATAATTTCTACTTAAGAAGATCAGTCAAGTCTGGTTTAGAGGGAATATCTTGTCAAGTTAAATAAATATTATCAAACGATAACCCTTGTACAAATTACAGAAAAGGGTATTTCTGTAAGATCCTAGATTATTAAATGGGCCCCTGGATGGGTTATCAAAAGCGGTCAAGGAGGCAAAGTTTACTCCACAAAGTATAGACCTCTGCTGGACGACAAATAATAGTTTCGGGGAATGTCTTTGAAACATTGGCTAAGAACATACCTTTTTAAATTATCTAACTAGTGTTTTTACACTCAGAGCAAACAGTAAAATGAGGATAATTTATATGTCGGCCACACTCTGCGATGGCGGCATCTGGAGCGTTGTCTGCCAACTCATTCATCCCAACCACGCCACCAGATTTTCCCCCTGACAATAAGCCACGACGCCGACCTTCTGATAAACCCGACATAAAACACAATAAACTTCAAATACAATTTCTTTGGGGCACAAATTGGAATTGATGAGGTTACAAAGACGGACGCGAGGCCGGCGCCTTTGTACCTGCTGCAATGAGGCCCCAGACATGTCCTGCCGTCAAAATAACTTCAATGGGAAGTCACGGGGTTGAAGTAATGTTTTTTCCCTTCCATGTGCACCTTGTAAAATACGAGATAGGGTGCCGGTGGGTTCACAGTGTGCTATCGGCATCCAGCATCCATAAGCGGGATTCACACGGAGAGACTCATGTACTTGAGATTGGTGTACTTTATCTATTTTCCCGAGTCTCCGATAATTTTCCCTCGGTCCAATAATCTCAGACCAGAATGCTGAAATTGAGCTTTCTCAGTCACTAGGGAAAAATGGCGGATCTGATTCACATGGAAGGACACATCCAATACATAGTCTCAGTCAAGTTTTATCACTGAGATTAAGGGCCCTCATTATCAGTGGAAGGTAAGCCATCTCACCAGAATGGCTCAAAACATTTAAACATGTTTAAAATCCAAAACTGCTTGAGACTATGTACCTTGGCAGGGAAAATTGATGCAGACGAGTTTCGCTTCTCCCCTTCAGTCTCAGGGAATTGAGACTTGGGGGTGTCACACGAGGAGACTATGTACTGGCAAATAATCTCAGGAAAAGTGTCTCAGACAAACCCTGCTGAAGGTATATGAGTCTCTCCGTGTGAATCCCACTATATGCAGACGAAGGCCTCGGGGACTGAGATCAGCCATCACTCATTAGTCCGGACAGGACTCCCGGATAATCGAGCGGAGATTACCAAACAAGCCTTGAAATTACAAAAGGCCTGGGCTGGTCATTATCCCGGGAAAACGCGCATAGCGGCGCTTATATCTAACGAGCAACTCGGGGGTTTAATCAAGCGGCAAAACAACATTCCTCTCGCAACAAGAAGACCGATTTTATCTCAGTTATGTATGCCTATGGATAAGCAGACATTCTAAAAGGTGAATTATGCAACACCCTGAGCACCCCTTCCCATCTCCATATACCTCCCCAAGAGCAGCTCATCCATTCAAAACCAACATGAACGAGTCGCTTCAGCTGCCATCAATCCATCAATGTGCTGAGTTAGTCTCCGTTCCTGGCGGCCGATACGTACGGCTTTGACAATGCTGGGGTTGAGCTCAGAGGCCTTTCCACCATCCAGGGGTGCGGATCATCCTCTATCAGTACGGATTATCCAAGCGGACATCCTGGGGTAGCCTCCTGTCCGCATAGGCGACAACAGAAACTATATCAGAGGTTGATCATTATCTAGGGACTTTCTACAGGTTTCTACAGTTAACAACAGCTAGTCTTATATAAAAAAAAATTGTTTTTTTTAGAAATCCAGCTATATTTCATTAGAACAGGGATGTCAGTTGGGATCAGAAAACAAGTGGAAATTTTTTCACGTGGATTTGTTTGTTTGTTTGGTAGATTTTTCGTCCAGTCAACCATTTTAGGTCCTTTCCAGACTTTCTCAATGTTCTTTTACACCACTAGGGTGGTGATCGAATCTATGTGATGAATTCAGGTAGAAATCTCACCCCTACACATTTACTGAAGTGAGAGTTCTTTTACTTCCCACACCACATAGACATGATATGAAAAGGATGGCGTTTGTTATAGCATTAAATCTACCACTGCTGGGGGTGGGACTCGAACCCACACAGTCTTACAACCTTGGGGTTACAAGTCCGGTGCTCTAACCACTGAGCTAACTCCCCACCCCCTTTTTCAAGTGGAATTTGCTTCCTCAGGGAGACCAAAATGATGTCGAAAACATGTCGGCATTGGCCACAGCATGGGGCTGAGGGTCTGTGGGGCAAATTCCACAAACTGTTTTATTGCCGTGAAAGAGGCTTGATTCATATCAACTTTGTTTTACACAAGGAAAAAAACATGGTCTCATATCAGCTGAATTATCTTAGTTTGATAACTGTGGTGAGAAATGACTGCCGCTGGTATCGCGACAAACTGAAGTTGTTTATAGTACTCTGGTACTATAATCAATTGGTTCTAGTAGCCTGACTGATCAGTTCTGGTGTGACAACTGGATTTGTCCTGCGAGAGTGACTGAGATTTCTGGAGAGGTATCGCAGCGCCTGGAAACCAGCATCCCATTGCTTGTCTCACTCTTCTATCCCCATTCCTCGGCCCCACCAACATCCCCCAGCACCGCCCAACTCCTCACCTTATCTCACAACTCTGCCATCAATCACACAAGAAGCCATGATATTCCGCTGTAAGAGCCCCCTCCCCCCTCCCTCCCTCCCTCCCTCCATCCCCAGCCCGCGGCCAGGCCGTTTGGCTGATTACAATGGAAATGACTTAAAGAGAAGGGGAAAAAGTTGGCTTTGCGCGGCCCGCTTGGTTGGCTGTTTATGTACGATGCAATTATTCAGCAATCAGTTCAGAGAGAGAGACGCCAGGAAGCCGACACACGGATAATTAGCCTTACATGGTGGTGGAGACGGGGCGGGGGACAGCGGATGGATAATTATTGCACTCGTAGTTGCAAGCTGGATCCGACCTTTGAAGGGGAGCCCAAGCCATGGAGGATGCTTCAAATGCAGCCAAGATACGACAGCAGTAAAGATATACATAATATTGACTGGTTTCAGATACAAGTGGCATATGCTCCGAGGAGTTGACGCGCAGTAATATCCAAGTGTATGCGAGGATATTGCGCAGAGTAAACTCCCGAGGAGCATACAACTTTTATCTGAAAACAGTCTATATTGTATTTATTATCCACCTTTTCTGGACAAGTGAAATCTCGATATCAGTTCATTTTAGTTATACACTATTTTCCCGTCCGCACTATGTTCCGTATACGCCCCCACAGCATAGAACATATCCGTATGGGCTTGGTATGTCCATACAAACTACCTATGTGTTTTATATGGACACTTTGTATTAAGTGGAAAATAAATAGGAGTATTAGCACGGCCTGCAACAAGCATCGATACCGAACCAACATCTTCATCATACCTCGGTCTCACCTGCCTGTGGCGTACTAGTTTTGCCAGATGAATTCTGCGAGAATTTATGACGGAGCTTATTAGAAAACTGCCTTGGGTTCTTTTACCAGTCTCTCCTCCTGTTCAATGTACGAAAGAGCAAATCGCACTCGAGCAGGTGACTGCATTTATAAAGCTGCTGAGTTGTTGGCCTCCCCTTTATCCTCCGCCCAATAAGACTGGGATGCTGGGAGGGGTTCTATACATTCACCGACTTCTGGGTGACGTACAAGCCGGCTAACAAACCTCGCTAATGTGGCTTAATCCGTAAAAGTGCTGCCAGCGAGGACACAGCCTGATGGAAAGAGCGCGGTAGAAAGAGTTCCAACTCCAGAGAACTGTTCGCCACAAATGCAGTCAATTCTTGGCTCTCCGTGCGCCAGGCCGGGATGCACGGCAGCGGCGCAATTCTCCCAATTTGTTGAAACGCCTCTATTTCGGGGCGTCCCTAATTAATCGATCAGTGGACTGTGACTATGCGCCCGGCGCAGGGCACCAGGATCACAGCCGCCGTCGGAAAGGGCCAATCAGTGAGTATCATAGGGCCGGGGGTGGCGGCAGAGTCGAGCTGTGCCATGGGAGCATCTACAATGCCAATTAGCCGCGGAGGTGGTGGCGTGTAGCGGACGGTGGCCCGCGACGTCCGTCCTGACGCCGGCTCCAGTCTCTGACTCCTTCCTTCCGCCTTGTCGTGCAAGTCATCATCACCTGGATCTATACATCTGAAGGCCCCCTCTCTAACTTACAACGAGCTTCTCTCTCAAAACTACCAAGTTTTCTCTCCCTCCCATTGCCTCGTCTATCCTCCAAAATACCTTTCTTTCGGAAATACCTCTCTTTCGGAATTATATAGAACTGCATCGAGAATCGTATGAATACAAAATACTCCACGAGTTTAGATGTGCCGCAATCGTCATCGAGGCGAAGCCAAGTGACAATTACACCCCATCCAAACTAATACTGGAGTATTGTGTATTTTAAGATTAGAGTGTGGTTCTGTATTTATCTCAACCCTCTCACCACACTGATATTAAATAGCATCACAAATAATTCAAATTACTTCGCAATTCCAGTTGGTTATAATTAATAGTGTATGACATCATCTCATATTCACTCCGCTACGACCGTGGCGTAGTATTGTCACTTGACCGGGGTGATCGTTGAGGGTTTTTTTAAACGTTTTTTCTATGGCTAACCTTGTACCAAGGGTGAGATAAATAGCTTTCCTAAATGTAAATCTCAGCTTCTCATACCCGCCTATTCTCCTGAACCGCAGTGGAGTACGTCTTGATCTAGATCCTTAAGAAAGGAATATAGGTCTACTCCAAATAGCACTTGGTTGTCAAAAAGAAAAATGGCTTTCCCCGGGGGCGCATTTCCGAGCAAGCGAGTGAATCAGTTCGCCTGATTTCTCGAAGCTAATTTGTGCTGTTTAACCAGCCATGCCACGCGTCAATGGTAGCATGTGAACTGATTTATGTCGCTCTGTTAGAACACCACCATGTGTTATGTATTTGTTTCATTAGAGTCAATTTGAGATCTCCCGGTCGCTAATGCAACCCTTAATTAGACAATTTGTCGTTGCGCCTCCTTTTTCCATGTCGACTTAAGGAAAAATGGTGCCTGCTGGTAATTTAGGTAACTTGATGAATTTGGTCGAATAGCAAAGTGAAAGCTGCTGATTGCATCCAAGGAAACAGCTGTGGATCTTCAAAAAGCAATTCCTGGTCTCTCTGTGTTAATAATTAGTTAACATGTAATTGCGATTTTGAGTTCGCTTTAATCAACCGACACGCACAAGTATTCGCGAGTAATAAAGCACAGGAATCAGTAATAGAAGGGAACGTTTCTCAGGCTGGGAATGTGGGAACCTGGCACGGAGGCTTGCAACTTTTAATTCATATCGTTATTGTCGCTCCCCCTTCACTGCCATATAAGGAATATAGTGGGCGTGGTTGGAACCAACAGCCAATGACTACATTCACAGCAAACCTCGACCTTCAGCCTGACATCCTTACATCGTGTTAATCGCGCCAGAGGACGGTTTCACAGTCTATAGTCTATAGCCTCAATCTTGTTTGGGTTTGTGTTTGTGGGTTTGATTTAACGTCCAGTTAACCATTGCAGGTTCTCACCAGACTTTCTCAAGGTTCTTTTACACCACAAGGGTGGTGACAGAATCTATGAAATGAATTTAGGAAGAAATCCCACCCCTACACATTTACCGAGGTGAGAGTTCTTTTACTTCCCACACCACATAACTATGGTATGAGAAGGATTGGCCTTTGATATAGCAGTAAATCTACCACTGCTGGGGGGTGTAGGAGAAAAGTGGCTGCAGTGTAACCCGAATCAACAAAGTCCCGTGCCCTTTACCACTGAGGTAACTCCCCGCCCACCCCGGTCGCTTTAGTTATGCTTGCGTGCAAGCATATCCGGTCTGCACCACGAGGAGGCGAGGTGACCAAGAGGGTGAACAGATTGGTAATTTCTGTCCACCCCAGCAGACCGCCTCAATCTTGTGGGCCTAAACCACCACCATAGGGTAGGTTCATTAAAACTATCATTACCTGATGCCATGAAATACCAACTCCATATAAACACTAAGAAGTAAGGTATCAGAAACACGCAGTCACCTTCTGGGCCTTTTTAAGTAGATAATAATTGTAGCTGGGCGGGACATAGTGATATTACTGAGCGCTCCAAACTCGATGTCGAATAGGGACACAGACCAAATATTAATTTCTTTCTTAATAGTTGTATCGTATTTAGGTAGTGTGTCGTCTCCTGTAGGCCTAGTGTTTGTTTAATGTCCCAGGGGACCCTGAGGGTATATAGGGACTATCTCAAGGTTCAGCTTTTCTCGCTGGTCTTACTCCAGAGAAGTGGTGATCGAATATATGAGGTGAAATTTCACCCCTACACATTTACCGAGGTGAGAGTTCTTTTAGTTTCCACACCACATAGGCATGCTAGTTGAGAAGTTGGCTTAGGAAAACAACTTGGATACGGGGTGGCCGAGTAGTCATGTGTACCGACAGCTCTACTTTGATCATGGCTAAACAAGCCTTACAAAAACACTCATCAAGCAGACTAATTAGGCAACGATGTCAGCATGGTGGCGTGTGTTAGGGCATGTTCGCCTGATGTAATTCGCCCTCAAGGTCCAACCCTACCCACTCCCTCCCTCCACCAGAAGCCTAAGCCATCACAGAATTAGTCAATGTTGGCAACTGAATCCACCCATTGCACTATCTGCCAATTACATCGTCGGAATGCCTTGTCATCGTTATATTTATCTCCCCCGCAACCTAGAACTATGGATATCTCTTGTTTTTAAAAATATTTTTTCTGGTACTGAAGTATCAGATAAATGTGAATTTACAGGGTTGCCCGTTGGCGTCAGAAAAAAAGACATTAGAATAATTGTTATTGCAATACAGGGTTTATGCATTACATACACATTACAGTGGGGAATCAAGAAAAGGCTGAAGTTTTACATGGGTCAGTAAGGGGGGTTCAGTGGGGATCATGGTTTCTGGTTGAATTGGGTACTTTCAACAGTTGATATATCAATATTACACGAGGTTTTCTTTCTAAAAAAAGAAAACATGAAGTTCAATGATTGAAAACTGGCATCCCTGAATCATTCATCCTATAGAATACTATCTAGAAACGTCACAAAATTTCATATGATTCTCTATATGGCGTGAGTTGTCTACGCGGAATGATATCACGAAGCAAAGCTGAGCGATACCTGTGGCGGAAGACAATGAATGCCATGTAAACAACTATATGAAATGGAGTTGGTTTGTTGGTTTGATTTAACGTCCAGTTAACTATTGCAGGTTCTCACCAGACTTTCTCAAGGTTCATTTACACCACAAGGGTGGTGATCGAATCTATGAAATGAATTTAGGTGGAAACCTCACCCCTACACATTTACCGAGGTGAGAGTTCTTTTACTTCCCACACCACATAGACATGGTATGAGAAGGATTGGTCTTTGATATAGCAGTAAATCTACCACTGTTGGGAGTGAAGGAGAAAAAAAATGAAATGGAGTGACGTTTAGATCTTATCCTACCCGTCACATGTTTTTAACTTCATATGTTACCCAAACCATATAGATATTTTATGGCATAACCGTGGCATACAGCCACACCATGTTAAGTCTATTGAGATGTATATGAGGGGTAGGATAAAGACGGGTCGTGGATACCCCTTCCTCCAGCGTGCATACCACCTTGGAGACGGTCTCAGGCATCCCGCAGGGTACGGTGAGGCGCCCGTACAGTAGCGTGCTGGACTGCATTAACAGGTGGAGAGTGTGAGAAGATGGCCGCACGGATCTGCCACAACCCACCTCGCCGACCTAGAATTTCCTGCTCCATACCTTCCTCCTCCTCCTCCTTGCCTAGTTGGCTCGTTATCCTTATCTGTCCCACCTCCAGCTGTTAAAGCAGGTCCCCCTCTCCAAGGCACGCACCTCAACTCCTTGGGGTTAGCCTCTAGTGAATCTCCCAAAGAAAATGTTAGGTTGGCTGAAGATAAAAGAGGTTCACCTAGTTTTGTATCTATGTGTTCCACATAGATTACTTGGTCATCGTTCTGAAATCCCTTGTCAACTGTACTTATAAAAAAGTAGATATTACAGGGTTTTCTTCTACAAATGGTAACAAACTGCTTTCTCTCCCCGCGACTTTCAGTTCCCAGAAACCATTGTCCAGGGCCCAAATCCTCAGATCCAATCGAGGGTCCCACCTGATACTCCAGGCACCCAATACTGAAGATAGGATCTGGAGATAGGACTTCCAGTTTCAAACCAGAGATGATAACTAGTTATCCACCCTTTCAATCTTTCTGGATGCACGGCTAAATCCAGCTCGTACTTGTTGGTTTAATCCAGTCTCCTACTTCCAGGAATAGGGTTGTCTGGCGGTGCCCTCAAGGGGATTTAACCTCCCCCCGACTGGAAGGATGGTGGGTAGGTTTGGTTTGGTTGGTTTGGTTGGCTTAATTCAACGTCAAGTTAACCATTGCAGGTTCTTACCAGACTTTCTCAAGGTTCTTTTACACCACAAGGGTGGTGATCGAATCTACGTAACCAATTTAGGTAGAAATCTCACCCCTACACATTTACCGAGGTGAGAGTTCTTTTACTTCCCATACCACATTTACATGGTATGGCAAGGACTGGCGTTTGATGTAGCAGTATGTGTATCATTGCTTGGGATGAAGGAAAAAAGTGGCTTCAGTGGGACTCGAACCTTCAACTTTGGGATTACATGTCCAGTACCCTAACCACTGAGCTAACGCCCCACCCCCATTTGTTGAGAGTTTCAGTCCTCCCTGTTTGACCTCTCTGACGAAACATTTATTATCAAAACACTTGTGGAAACATTGTAAAAGGGTATCTGTGCTTTTCCCGGGAGTTTGGCATTAGTGAATTTCGTATTTGAAGTCACTTTGAACCGATGAGAAAAAATCATTTTGGGTAGCATAGTATCCAACATTTACTCCGCGAAAAACGAGATATGCTGGCGATGTAGCGGTGTCCATTTCCAATTGAATACTACCCTACAACTATTTTAGATATCTAGTATGCAAAGATCCCCGACGGTCCAATGAATCTGGAGAAGTAGATAAACTGGAGTGATAGTTAAAGACAATGAAATTGCATTCAAACTAAGACCAGGATATTGACATGAATGTGGGTGTAAATATTGAATTCCGAATAGAAATCGCATTTGAATAGTGTATTTGGGAGATGTAGAAATTTACTGTAGAGGTTTCTCAAGTGTGTCTGTTCTGGGAAAATATGATGGAGGGGCGCCTTCAAAGGATACCAAATCTCGTCAAATGAATAATAGATCCGAGTACCGCTTGAACAATGTGCTTGTATTTTCTAATAAGACCCATCAATGAGAAAATCTTTATATTACATTTTGGAAATCAAATGCATATTTACAGAAACAGAGAGTGAGCCACAAAATAGTTAATTATTCAAATGAAGACTACCTTGCCAATCGCGGCTCTCAATCGTCTAGGCTTTCATCATTCCAATGTGGGCTTTTAAATCAGACTCAACGGCTTCGGGTCATGCTCATTAAGTAATTATTCTCTTAACAGAATTGCCGAGGCAATAGGTTAAGGGCGTGGAGCCATAGGATCTAAGAGCAACGCCATTCTTAAATGCCATGAGTCTTCGTATTAATAGAATTCCCTTTTGACTTTGTGGGAGAAGGCATGAGACAAGTCCAATGATCTTATCGCTTCGGGTGATAATAGGTATCGCCTAGTGCCTCTTGTCTGTCCTGTATTGTACTGTATTGTATTGTCTGTTTTGATCATCTTACCATTTCCACTTTGTGTTAAACTCACATTATCATACCAAACATGGCCAAACGTGTTAGAGGTAACAGAAAGAGGCATATGAAACTTATCGTTTGTATAGAGAATAAGGCTATATGAGATACAGCCATTTGCATTTTGTTATATGTTGGCTAATTTGGATTTCAAGATGGTTGCCAATATGCCATGGGAGAGCTAAAATTCCAAAACTCCTACAATTACTGCCAGATTTGCAGGTGTTATACCTCTAATTTAGGTGTTTTTTAGGTATTGTCTTTATAAAGTATATTCGTATTTCTCTAAACGACAGAAACATCAGTGCTGGAATTTGACTGCCACCCCTAGTTAATTTGCTCCATCTAATCATGCGTTTGACTGGCTAGCAACATCACTCGAGCACCATTTGAGTGGCATGCGATGATCGCGGTGCCATGTGTGGTCGGAACTCAAATCCACCAGGAGGGATGGGGTTGGTATCACGTTCCAGAGCAGGGGGATCCAACGGAACCAAAACCACGAGCCTGTCCAACCTCCTCTATACACAAACCCATTCTTCAACTCCCATCTGACCTCTTGACCCGATGCCAGTGCTCAGGGAAGTATTAATAGAGCTTGTTTGTTTGTGAAAATAACCCCGCTAAGTGGTGAGGCTGCGGCGGGCTCGCGCACAGCTTAAGTGGGATTCACATGATGGGATTCATCTACCTCACAGGGTGTTTGTCTGAGACAGATCCTGCCGTGATTCTGTACTAGAACACAATTCTTCATCTGTAGGGTTACTTTTTCATGTGACACGTTTTTCCCCTGTAATTGTTAGCGACATTTATCCCTAAAAAGGAACAGAATCTCATGAGATTTTGAACCCTGTGAGGTAGATAAATCCCATCGGGCGAATTTCACAAAAAAAAAATCTGAGAGAATGACCTCTCCCCAATTAAACTCGCAGAGAGTTGAAGGGAGAAAACCCATTTCACACGAGAAAATTTGCCCTAAATGAATTCCACTAAAGGGCCGTTTCCATTGGAAGACGAAAACGGCGGAGGTATTTTGAGTTACTCAGAAAGTCTGTCAGTGGTGCCACCGACTGTGCGTCGGTATCTGAGACAGGGCAAAATACACTCATTTACTGTGAGGGTAGTAGATTTCACTCGGAGACCGACGCTTTCACTCAGTGGTCGGTGGTGCCACATTGCATAATCTAAGCAGAAAAAGTTGTGGGTAATTTCACGAACTGGGTCATTTCCCTTGACCGATTTTTGAGTTAGCAGATTTTGGGTTAAGTCCGTCGGTGGTTCCTGACTGTAGATCGGTGACGGAAAATCAGCCAATGGAAACGGGCCTATAACAAGACGATGTTATAGAACACGTCGTCAAAGGGGGACAATTAGGCGAGTAATATATTTGTGGGGAGCGTAAATACACAAGCGTGAGGGGTGGTATCCATTATACAGAGGTTCCTCTGGGGCAGCAGGAGGTTACGGCAAAAGGGTGGCAGGGGTTGGGTCCGCCCCCTCTACACTACACACCATCCGTGTTGTGACTTGAGGAGGCCGAACCCTACACGAGAGATCCGACCTCGGCATACCGGGCTGTCTCCATGGTGACAGGTCAGAGACAGGAGCCAGGACCGCCAGGACTGGCCCACAGGTCCTCCTCTCGTCAATAAAAACACAAACACACATTATAACAGTCACCCAGCCACCCACCCACAGTGCATGCACCGAACTCAGGGAATAGGCTCAGAATTCTCCACAGAGATGTGGGTTGGAACAATGTTGGAATTATTTCTATGTGGGATATTCTGCTTCAGAGAGACGAAGAAAACATGAAACATACATAAGTCTTGGTCATGGAATTAGATTGTGTCTGTGTGGAGGTTCAAACAATTATCTCACCCCAGATATTTTTTCTCCATAGACTTAACATTGGGAACTCGTAATTAACGCCCATTAGATATTTATGAAAAATATCCAATGGGGGATGATGTCACAAATGTTAGCCCATTAGTCAATATTAAAGGTGAGATAAATTCAGAAACCCATTCAAGTTTAGGGTCAGAGCTCGATCGCATCTCATTTGAATCACATAGTAATTCACGCGGCTTCGCCTTGTGAATTACTATGTAATTCAAACTCGATGGGATACGGGCTCAGACTCTAAACTTTCATGGGTTTCCTCTATACTGTTTTATTAGCATGAATGAAGCTCAGTTCATACTTCACACACAAAGAAGAAAATTACAAACTAGGAAGGAGACCAAGGAATTCCATGGAAAGGTGGAAAACTATCTTCTCTATCTCCGATACCTTTACGACCCAATGTAGTCGTTTCATTTGAACTGTTATCATCATATGAGCTGATTATCTTAAGATACCACTGAACCAGGATACAGAAGTAAATGTTTGCCGCCCTTTTCATTATGAATGTATGGTATCGCCGTAATGATGTGTACCATTAGGGTGGATGAAGAAAACAGAATATGACCTCATATGTGAGCTCTAGTTCATGTGAGGACCAGCAAAGTATGTGTGGTAAAAAGAAGGCGGCTATTATTCTCCTTCCCGGACTTGATACATTCCAAATGTTTTTACCATATAATATTATGTTTCAGTTTCAGGCCAATGTGTGAGTAAGAGCATAAGCGGCGTTATCGGAATCGACTGGTACATGTATAAAAGAAGTGTAGTTCTTCCAATGATGAAATATACTCGGTTATAAACTGGACTAACATAGCCTATAGATCCAAATCATTCTTAAAACAAATATTACGCGGTATGCTTTTCTATTCGATACTTCAGAACTATACTGAGTTGTCTTGTTTGTCCTGAATCTATGTCATACTGAGAAGAAATATCCAATTGTCTTTCCTGGAATTTGTTGCACTTCTGAACCGATGTTTTTTTCCACTGAATAAACAGAGCATAGTTCATACATGCAAAAAAGATTGCTTGTATGATATTCTAAGCATGTGTCCATACACCAGATCCACTAGATCTAGACTTCCTCAAGTATTTGATTATGGACAATCTGCTATGTAACTATGTGCTATGGACTCACCCTAATGCCTGACAGGTCCCCACGAGGAAGTGTGAGATAGGACCATGGACTGAAGCTAGTCTACAAATGCCCTACCTTGCTTGAAAACGGCCGTATAGATATATAGAATGGCTTGCAATATGCCTCTGTAGCGACAATGTCAAACCCTTCCCATATGACACATGCCCTATACCACATATAACGTCACGGCAACATCTGCTACTGGGGAATTTACACCAAGTGCAGCCTGCTCGTAGACTCGAGACGATGTGTTTTTGTTACCCTGTTTCTCCACACGTTCTCTCATACCACATCCTTGACCACCAGCAAACCACAACACCGAGATCCGATTCACAAACTAGTACCAGGTACCACTCGTGTTAAACAAAATACGGAAGTTCCAACCGCGCAGACCCCCAACCCCTGCCCCTGTCCCTAATGCTACGTTTACACTATTTACCTCACCCCTAGTATGTTTTCTCCATAGACCTAACATTGGGAACTCGTATCCAAAGCTCATGAGATATTTAGGGAAAATATCCAGTGGGGGATTATGCTACAAATGTTAGCCCATTAGTCAATGTGAAGGGTGAGATAAATTCAGAAACCCATTCAAGTTTAGGGTCAGAGCTCCATCCCATCTAATTTGAATTGCTACATAATTCATGCGGCTTCACCTTGTGAACTACTACGCGATTGAAACTTGATGTGATATGAGCTCCTAACCTAAACTTTCAGAGGTTTGCTCTATTGTTGCCAGTGACCCCGGCGCCCACGTTTCGGGACTCCGTGGACCACCGTGGACGAAACGTGAGGGACGTGACGGACCCTGATCACCTTGGCCCCAGTGGCAGAATTTTGAATTGTCAAAATAAATCGGCCCCTGCGGCCACGGTGTTACACGGTGCTAAGGAGAATTGTTCCCGGCCGTCGTGATACGTGATGAACGCAACATACCGTGACTGGACGTGACTGGACGCAGTCGGCCGTCCATGGCACCATGGACAAAACGGGATGGACGTGGGACACCTTAGGGGGACGGGATGGACAACGTGTGCCTTGAACGTCCTCACAATATGACCGCCGGGAATATAGTGTAAACGTAGCATAAGGCGTGAGAGACTTGCGACACCAACATGTGAAAGTTATTATGGTATGGAAAGATAGGTATCCATTCATGTCTCATCTGAACTATAGAACAGAATTTAAGTTATATATCATAAAGTGTCATAAAAGGAGTTGTCTTATACTATCTGAAATATATAGCTAATCATATATAGTTTAAAGCCATTTGAACGAATTTGTTGCCGATTACCAATCGGGCTGCAATCGGGGGGGGGGGGCTGCGTTAGCATAGATCTGAATAGACATCGAACATAACCATCGCAGAATCGGGACATAATTCGGGTAAATGGAATCAAGCCTTTAGTTACCCACACTATAAAGTCGAGCTGTACTAAACATGGCCAAAGCATCGGAAAGTGTGCGATAACTTGTCGAGGCAGTGAAGATGACAGAAGAAACACCTACCTGTGCTACGTTTACGACGAGTAGCTCGCACACAGTGAATGATGAGGAGCAGACTGGCCTCCCGCCTCCCACCGCCCGCAGCCTGCACTTGGCACCTCGCCCTGAGCGCTACAACACAGGCGGAGGGTCTCGAGCTGCTCTGTGAGGTGCTATGGCTAAAGTGAGCTGCTCACGTTGTGTGACCGTCAGGCCGGACCACTGCTCTCAGGGATCTCCATTGACTGGTTTCAGATACAAGCGGTCGTATGCTCCGAGGATGGTTTGTGGGTTTGTTGGTTTCTTTAACGTCCCAGGGTACCCTGAGGGTATATATAGGGAGTAACTCGTGGTTCAGCTTTTCTCGCTGGTTTTACACAGTATGAGATGAATGTAGGTAGAAATCTTACCTCTACACATTTACCCAGGTGGGAGATCTTTTACTTCCCACACCACATAGTCATGATAAGAGAAGGATTGGCCTCTGATATAGCAATAAATCTAACACTGCTAGGGATGAAGGAGAAAGGTGGTTGCAGTGGGACTCAAACCCACAACCTTTAGATTACAAGTCCAGTGCCTTAACCATTGAGTTAACTCCCCACCCCAAGAAGTTCACGCATAGTAATATCCGAGCGCGTGTTTCGAGGAGTATACAGCCGCTTTCAACTGAACCCAGCCTATATTGATTTTATCAACCACCTTTTCGTGATAAATGGGGTACTGAGTGATATTAGTTAACTTGGGTACGCAGTATTTCTTCATATGCACTATTTTCCGTATGAGCCGGCTTTTGTTATCCGGAGCATACAACATATCTGTATGCTCCGGGTATGTAGATACACGATCCCTAATCGTTTTCTATTGACACCTTTTATTAGGTGGAAAATAAAAGCTCTGCCCTGTGTGTTATCATCCACCTAAAACAAAGTGTCCATAGAAAGCACGTGGCGAGTGTGTAACAGACCAGGAGCATACAACATACTTGTGCCCTGCATAAGACTGCCAACATTTGACTATTTTTTATTAACGTTAAAATCGCCATGATAAACATAGTCCAGTATTAACCCTAAACGCCTCTGAACAGGTAATTTCCTAATGCATGATACTAGAGATCATACGGTTATCACTTTTATATAGTTATATATATTGTTATTTTGCAACTTCATTATTTCCCCCCATAAATACCTCAATAATAAATTGTTTTCAACAAGATCTTTAAACTTTATAAAAAGAAAATTCGATGACTATATCCATATAAAAATCCATTATTGTAAATGTACAAAATTTATTGAATTGGTAGAATGATGCCTTAAGGCATCGTGCTTTCATCGTGCGTCAATGGCGTGGTGATGCCTCCAGGCATTATGCTATTTTGAGACCACCCGCAACACAACTGTTCACGATCATCGAGTGAAAGACATCTCAAAGAAAATACTCTCACTTGGGCATACATATTCAGACAATATACTTCTTTCAAGAAAACCAGCTCTCGAAGCTGATACTACTGCTGTATCTGTTGTCAATTTTTCCCGAAAAGTTATTGTACAATCAAAAGAATACCGAAATACCGAAATATTGAGAGAGAAAAAACAGAAAAAAACCCACAAAAAACTTTATAACCAGATACAGGCAACGCCCACTCCCCATAAAAACACCTGACATGTGATTCTACTTTTAGAATTTGTCTTTTGGCACTCAATACTTTCTGCACTCTGACACCCGACACGCGTCTCCATGGTCACGCGTGGCGACCGTGGACGAGTTCACACGGCCCGATTTCTGTCGCTCGACCTCTCCCCGTTCTGGGTCGCTGGCCGTGTCTTACAAACGTCAGGCTTAACTCTCGCTTGACGTTTGCGACCTTCCGGTATGTTAAAAGATACCCGACCCCGGCGATTCAAGGGCATCCTTGGAACATATGACCTTGCGAAGTGCTCTGAACTCGTAAATCAAAACAGAATAAAGTACATGAGGGTAGTGAGTATTATATCTATAGCATACGGGATAAATGTTTTACCTCAAATAACAATCCATTGTGTAAATTTAGATACTTACATATTTTATCAAAGTTCTCAACGTATAAGAGGGCTAGAATGATGGCATCTGAAATACAGCTATATCCTTCATTCACGCGCTTTCTTTAATCTATTGCATACAAGATGGAGTGAGGTAGGGGGTACAATAATTCAGAAATTGTGCTTACGTACGGGTGGCCCCCACCTAGATGCGGAGATGCTTGTGTGCTCTCAATCCACGTGTTAACGTCAGTTAACTGTGTGCCTCAGTAGTATGTATATCAGTAGTGACCCCCAGTGACTCTGTTACTGTCTGTCAGCCACACATTCGTCGATATGGTTGAACATCAATGATTTACATGTGTTACTACAAATGGCCATGCTCTGGGGCTGGACTGTATTTTGTATCATATACAATATATAAACAACTATATACTTGATTTACAACACTCTGGGCGCTGTCTCTACATACAATAAAGAACAGTTTGTCAAGGATGTCAGCTGGAATTATTTTCCAATTGGAATTTACTGAGAAACTGGGAGAACATAGAAAACACATCAGCGTTGTGATGGAATGGGGTGAAGGGTTTGTAGGGAGATTCAAATCCCTGTTTTATTGGCGTGAATGATGTTCAATTTATACTATCTTTGTTTTATACAAGAAAAATATTTCCATGTAATATTGCCATCTCATGTATGCAATGCACTTCAAAGTCAAGGCCAGGTTGACGAGTGAATGTTTCGTTGTATGAAAATCAATAGGGCTCAAATAAAACTGTCAATAACTAACAGCAAAGAGAAGGCAGCTGGTTTGTCCTCGCAGGATCAATCTCGACAAACAACTACGGCTCAAGTACGGTAACTACTCAGCCGATCACCCTTAGGTGCCAGTAACGTGACCTTCAACATCGACGGTTTCCAACCCACACCCTCACTCCCTGCAAAGACAACCCGAATCTCCATAGAACCTTTCCCTTCTGGACTGGTTACCAGACACAAACTAACATGGGATGAAGGCTGCGATTCAATATGTCCCCTTCTTCCTCCAACCAACATTCAACGTTACTATAACGAACCTCTAACTCATCGTTGGGGTAGGCTTAGGATTTTGATATGATTCAATAGAGGTAATCGTCCATAACTCACAGTGCATAACAGATAGGCTACGACGCGTAGTCCAATGACAATGAAAATGTGCAGTACCCCCCTTAACCTTCTCATGATCTCCATAACCTAACCCTCAACCAACGAAGTTAAATTGGCTTTGATTCAACCTCGTTGCCCTAACATACCCCAAGACCACTCCATACTTTATCTCTAGCATTAATCTCAGTCCTTACCTTAGATAATCCCACTGAAACTCAATTGAGCTATTCTAGCAGCAATAAACCTACATATCCATGGTCTGCCCGTAAATGAGACTAAACCCTCTACTGCATACCGTATATACCTGGTTCATATTCCGATAGATCTGTTTTTCTCTACCTCACCCCCATTTGTCCCTTTCCCAGGTTTTCACTCAAGTACTTGACCCCAAACCCGATCTACTACTCTGGACCCCTGTTGGTGGGATCCGGTACTACAAAGCTGTATTGTGGTCGGTGGGGTGAACGTGTTGTCTGGTAACCCGACACATGGGATCCTTGTTTTGAGTTCCTCCACGTCGGGCACACCGGAAGTCGGGCGATACAAGAACACCGTGTTTACAACCCAGCGTGGCATTGTGCCGGTGCGCAACTGAACACTGCACCACTCGG
This sequence comes from Alentia gelatinosa, assembly GCA_950022655.1. Lineage (NCBI taxonomy): Eukaryota > Metazoa > Annelida > Polychaeta > Phyllodocida > Polynoidae > Alentia > Alentia gelatinosa. Next base: position 108,016,241 of record OX465579.1, read on the forward strand.
TCCTGTTCTTATAGTCTTAACGGTAGAATTTCTCCCATGTTGAAAAACACATGAGCATCTACAGTCAAGACGACCTAAAACTTCTATACGTGTATTTGACTTGCACATAATTTTTTTACGAGGTTAATGATTCCCTGTTGATATGGCATAAATATTCTTTGTTACGTGGTGCAAGCAGATGTCCTACCGTTACAAAAATCATAGGTCAGCGAGGGCCACGCGCGATGTTAATTCATCAGACCGATATGGGATTTTTATGCAGGTATTCTCTTTTTCCCAAACCATATAGATGTATGTACATGTCATAAAACACCAGGTCGTCATAATTAACACACGCTACTCATGTTATTGTTACAGATCTGTTACGAACGACACGTTTAGGATGATGCCTTGGGACATTGCCTTCTGGTTCCACCGTCATACATTCTGGGGGTTAGCTCTCATACAACACTAAGTGGTGGGATAGAACACCAAGGCAGAATAATCAAGATATACTCTTATTGGCCGATGTAATTATCACGAAGCACTGCCGCAAAAACAAGTATATGCGTGAATTAATTCAAAGTAATGCGGAAACTTGGCACGATTAAATAGGGTGGTTAGCCTCAGGCACCACCATATTGGGCATTGGGTGTTGACAGAACGGCTACCTACCACACCAATAAGTCCTGTCAGGATGGCACCCCGCAAACTTCAAGTGGACTATTAGGGGAGACATCTAATGGCAATTAAGGGAAAGTGGTGGTAGCCGGTTCATACGGAAGCATTATGACATTGTCCTGAAACATTCATTAATAACTGCGGAAGGCCTCGGGGGCTTGTCAAGTTTCCGCTGCGCGTGTAATATTTCCTGGGCCGCATTCATTATGCAGATCGCCCCCTGCCTTCACCACCCACACACAAAGCTCCCCGTGGTGGCAGGGCCGCAAGGTGGGCGCATGGAGGAGGTGAGTGTGTGGGAAAGTCGCAACGTGCCCGCGGACACTAAACACCACGGCTTTCCTCCAGCGGGGATTCTGTGAGAAGCCGCCCGTTTCTTCCCACCACTATCACGGGTCCCTCGGTACACAGCCTCCACCACCAATCCGTGCCGCGTAAAAGTAGCCTTAATGAATGTGGCTGACTGAGAGGGAGGCAAGGCTTGCAGTAGAGAGTACAGCAGGGGACTGTAAATCTGTTCATGATGAGAACTCTGGAGGATTTAGCACGCCTCAATGCACAGGCCACTATTTATTCATAATAAAATCCCTAGGTTCTTCACGGATAAAGATTCAGGTTTTATACCTGAGATTAAATTGCCACCATATCGTTTTCTAAAGTGCAATTCTCTTCCGTTTTGTTCCCGTTTTGCATTATGGGAGAAAATTGCGGTGGCAAGTTCCTTGAGCCGGTGGGGAGGGTGGGGCGGGGGGGGGGGGGGTTAAAAAAAACCCACAGAGGACATTCACATGCTACGTCATTACAGATTTAGCTCAGCGTACCTGGTGTGGAAGAAGGAGTGTTTTATGAAGTTGTTCTGCACGCACTAGGAACCCCCGGGGAGCCGTTTTGAGTGGCTTGTGTTTGTCCTTTTAATGCCGGATGCTTGCTAGTACGAGAGGCGGTGTGCACAGGTGGAGCGGGCGGGCGGGACAGGGGTGTCATGCGCGATGGGAACATGCAGGTGTGCAGGTGGGGTGACATGGAGGCGGGGGTGAGGGAAGGGGGGTGCTTCAACGTCCGCATCTATAGAGTTAAGGGCCTTTTCCCCCGGCCATAAGATATAGCGAGATCTGTCACGATTTGGTTATCTTGGTAAGACTTGCTAGGTTTTGAATAATTGCATGCATATTTGCTGGGAAGCATCGGTCTCACTGCACCACCGTTATATTCATATATACGCCATCATGGAAGTGCATGTATTGGCTGAATATTGACTTGTTTTCATTGATATTCGCCCAGGCCTTATATACGACAGACGCGTCTTGGCTGTATTTCACACCCGGCGTATATGAGAGAAAATACCCTCTGACCCCGCTCCCTCCCGCCCCTTTGTGTTGGTAGAAGTACAGGTGTCCTCAGTAGGAAGCCCTCCCCCCCCCCCCCCCACCCCCGCCACCTCCCCCCGCCCGCTCTCAGTGAAGCCCTGTTCACTGGACGCTTATATATACGCCCACAGATGAGGTGTATACACACGGGGACTAGACGACCTTGTAGACGCAAAATACCTACTTATATACGCCCGGCGGATTCATATGTAAAATGATGGTTTTCGTGCAGTGTCTGGTGAAGCACCTTAGCCGCATTCTTATCGCAATGTACCGCAATATGTCGGCGATAGATCTTGAAGCATCGCGGTGGTGGAGCCCCAGAATATACACATGACATCGCAAAAAAACATACACATATAATCACGTGACGTGTCGGGACAAAGGAGATAAGATATATCGCGACAATGTAAGATACAACAAGGCATACCAAAATATAACATGGCAATTGCATCGTGTTGGTGGAATCAGAACTTTATCCCTCTGCCTTTACTGCCATATAGGATATGGTAGGCCCAACAGCCAATGACTGCATTCAGAGCAAACCACGACCTTCACCCTGACCTCCTTACATAGTGTTGATAGCGCCTTGGGACGGTTATAAATATATAGTTGACCTGAATCTAGTAGGCGAAGGGCCAAAGTTAAAGAATAAAAGACTGTGAACAATCATCACTACGGGCTAGGTCATTATATTTCCTTACTGTTAGATACCTGAAAATCACCGGGTAAAAAAACGCCATTCAATGCACAGCCTGACATTATTTATACTGCACACCTAACAGCCGGCAGTATTTCTTAGAAGTTCGTGCACAGGTATATTATATATGGAGACATGGTTAGTGCACCTGAATGGAATCTGTCAGCAAATTCGAAGAACGAGGTGAATATTTCCGACCCATATATTGAGGAACAGATGGAATTCCGGAACACTCTCTATGTCTACTTATGATCATATACCTGGAAATAATTAAAAACGCCATTTTACAACTCACTTTTTCTAAAAGGACAATGGTCACGTGGTATGGAGGGACGTATGAATATGATTTCATCACACAGTGACAAACGGAATCCGTCCTCCTGATCAGTAACAGTGAGACATTCGCCCGTACGTATATGATAACTAGGAGCAAATGTTATGTTCATCATTGGTGAATAAGCATGCAATTTTAAATGAATAACAACTATAGGTTTGGGTTGCATTCAGTCTATGGATCATTTTCTTTCCCCCACTTGCACACAGTGAACATGCCATTTCTCAATCTGCCTGAGTCTTTGCTGAAAACATATCAAACAACAGTGGGTCAATGGGATATTTCTCTCTTAAGTGATTGGTCATGGTATGCCTCCAAGACCCTCAGACACTGACACCCTGATCCTTATCCAAAAGCAGAGGAAATAACACACAGATAGTGGAGCACGCTGAAAGTGTATGTGACCACTCTAACCTTGTATAGGCAACGTATATAGCGCGTGCGAGCATGCTCTAATAACAGGGGTGTGATTACATGTTTCTACTTACGGATGGTGGCAGTGCCGGTGGACTAAGTTATAGTAGGTTGGCACGTGTGTTGCACAGGTGGATGGACGGGTCTCGTGGGGCCCCGGTCTCTTCAGGTGGCAACACGCCAACAGAGGATCAGCATCTATCTCCCTCACACCTCGCCTGAGCCGATTCCATACAATTCCCTCGCTTCACACCAAGGGCCCTAATTATCTCCACTAAGAAGTTTTCCAGGCTTTCTACGCCAAGTATTTGAGGTCCCAAAGCGACTCCAAGCATTGACGCATGCTACAAAGATATCTGTCAATGCGAGGACGCATACGAAGTTACCAAGGAGCATCCTTATCAGGTACCATATCCTATCGCACGGTAATAATCTGATGATACATGTGCGTACTTCAAATATATGTGCTTCATCCATACCTTGTGATTCATTGTAATCCCATGTAACTGCTACAGCCCTATCGTTCGGTAATGAACACACACTGTGCGTTTCTAGGTACAGAGGTACGCACAGTCAGACAGACACAATGAATACACTGTGGGAGAGCTTGCAAGCCGGTACCGCCACTTGCAAGGGTACGGAGCACAAGGAACACCGCAACACAGTGTGAACTGCAATTCCTTGCGACTGGAGGTGCATGCGGTACGCTCAGCAAGGAAGCCGGTACCTCCAGTCTCAGGTACCGGCTCGCAAGCCCTCCCCCCTCCTTGTCTCACAGTGTGAACTGGCCTTAAGGCACTAGAGTCACCGGCAAATGGAATGCTGCAGCTCCACTCGGTACAGATTAAATAGTGGCGCACAGTTCTCGCGGTGAAAAATTGTAATCTGAGATTAAGAGATGGCACGCCGCAGTGGGTTTGTTAACAGACAGAGGAATATAGGCACTCCGCCTGTGGCGTCGACTCCGTTCATTCCGCCAGCTGGCTTCCAGTGGAGAATTCAGATTGACAAGTCGGCCTATAGTGTGTCACCCTTGGTTATGAAAGGTTTTTGGAATACGCTGCGCTCCACTAGCCAGGTGCTCTCCGGGTCCTGGAAAGAGGATCCTCTGATGCATTTCATTATGACAGGAACTTTAAATACCGTGCATACAGAATACTGAAGAGAGGTAATTATGTGAGGCCGATGGAGAAATTGGGATTAAATCTCGACATCTGTATCCATAAACATGCGAACATCAGTCAATTATGTCTAGATGATAGGAGTAAGATCCACTGGATTTGAACTAACAAGTATGCTGCAATATTCCTTAAAGAATGCAAGGCTTATCAATTGCATCTCCATATATGCATTCTGAGTGTGATGAGGCATCGAAGAAAAAAGTTAACCGGATCACTTATCTTAATGTTCAGCATGGCTCATGAATTTATTTCAGTTTCTTTTTATTGCGAATAAAACGGAAATCATAATGTGACTGCATTGAACTCCTGGAGGCAGTTTCTGCAGCTCAGTTGGTATTTCTTCCCCACTACACACTGGTAAAAAGAATGAGCTGAATAAATCTTTGACGAAGGAGACAAGCGGGATTTCACACGCATCCTGATCCTATCAAAAGTATTTCAGATTCTCAAAATTCAAGGTTCTGTCTTAGAATCTTGTTACATTGGGGTAAGTCCTTGAAATGAAGTTCAAAGAAAAGTCGTACGCAAGAAATATTTTGGTCAAAATTTATACCGGTACTGTGAATGCATGAAGAAGAGATTTAGTAATGAAATATAATTTCCTCGGACCTCCGATGAACTGGCCCTTACAGGTCAGTGAACAAATTGTATCCAACTGTTTTCTATCCCGTGTCCCTTCTTTATCTCACCCCCTGGTATTTCCCCGCCCCCCATAGACTTAACATTGGGAACTGGTACCAAACGCCCATGGAGTATTTAGAAAAGAAAACTCAATGGGGGAGTATATCACAAAGGTTAGCCCATTAGTAAATATGAAGGCTGAGATAATATCAGAAATCTATGAAAGTTTAGGGTCAGAGCTCGTATCCCATCGAGTTTGAATCGCGTAGTAATTCACAAGGCGACGCAGCCTGAATTATGTAGTGATGCAAACGAGAGGGACTCGAGCTCTGACCCTAAACTTTCATAGATTTCTGAATTTCCTTTATAGCAATGGGGGCCCTCTGTGGCAGTTCTGTGCCTTGTTATCTACTCGCTCCTAATTTCTCCTTCTATCATCTCATTGCCTTATCTTCCTCACTCGGACATAAGCAAAATTTCTAAAGCGGTGTTCTTACCGTTAGTGTCTTCTACTTTTGATCTATTGTGGAGCACCACTCCTTTGCCAATTTGCTGGAATAGTTTGCATCCATTTGCCTCCGTTTCCCTTTCTACTTACTCGCCTCTCCTTCTCGCCTCTTTCCCCTCCAGCTCCTTTCTTGTATTCAGCCCCTTGCAGGGTGTGTTTTCTATAGAACTGCTCACAACTCATAAAGAGCAGCTCCTGTGCAAGCTGTTCCTATCAACCAAATGCTCACCTTCTCTAACCCTGCCCCCCTTGACCTACTCCGCCCACGGCGCTTCCCCATTCACTGTGCGTCCTTATTACAGAAAAGAAAGTCGGGTCAAAGAAAAAAAGGAAAATTAATAACTTTTTTAATAGTGAAGCATTTGTGACATTAGTTATGAAGAAAATAGCCATAGATTAACATAAGTCTTTATTTCTCTTGATTTCTACAGTGTTACTTTTGAATTGGCTTCCTTGAAATTCACAGCATGCTATAGCTTATGTTATGTCGACAGCATGTGCATGGAATATACATAGAGTCGTGTCTACACTGATTCATAACAGCAATATACAGGACTCTTTGGCATATGAAGAAGAAGTTGATTAAAACCCACCAGGACACATGCCGTTTTGATATCATTGTACTTCAACGTGTTGTTTTAGGATTTACAATCTAAAATATATTAGATTCGAAAATCCGTTATTTGTCGTTAGATTTGTATCCCTGTTAATACTAGACTCATCGCCAGCCTGACGATGCCACACCGTGTTATCACTAACCAGCGGGCAAAGGGGGCACCAGTGTCTCTGGAGGCGTGTGCATTGTAACGATGGCCTTTCATGAATATACCAACCTGCCCACGGAAGCATGCGGGACACCTGGGGGCCTCAGTTGCACTGAGTGTGCGGAAGAGACCAGGCTAATCCCTCATGGCAATGTGCCCCTGGTATGTTGGCATCTACAAGAGTCTTCTTACTCAGACAGACACAATGAATACAACCACATCCCCCGATAGCGCCTCCAGTTTCTCCTGGTGAGGTATCATCAGCCTCTTGAGTATTGAGGTGAAGAACAAAGCCATAACGTGCACCGTACAACATAGTAATCCGAGTAGTGACGACGTAGAGATTGTATGTTATACTCATCATCGGATGTGCAACGTGAGAAGCCGAACCTTCACCTGAATACCTTGTATAGGTATGTCCTCAGGATAAATGAGCTCTCCCAAGAGTGTTGAAGCGCCTTGACAGTTATGATAGGATACACTGTAACTGTGTGTCTGTATGTGTGTGTTGAATCATGCACTCAACACTATGGAACATAGAGCTAATGGACTGCCTTGTTCTCTGGAAGAGATGCTTAAGGGAAAGAGGGCTACAAAGAGTCCACGACTATAAAACTGATAATAGAATAAAATAATGATAATAATGACATTATTTGCACCCCTATTTATCAATGATAACATCATATTTTTAAACAAAGTAACAAATACATATAGAATAAGAAAAAAAGAATCTAGCGACAGAGAGGACTACCAAAAACGTCCTCCCAGGAAAAGGCATGACCAGGGAGTAGGACGAGAAATTGGTGTCAGGTGAGACACGGTGAGACACGACCTCTGGTGACAAAACTTGGTGTCGCTCTCTGGTAATTAATACATAAAACAATACAGGTATTGGTTACATACCAGATATCTGCATAGGGTTGTTTCGCATTCTTTAAGTCACACACACTAAAAGAGGTAGTAGATTTTATCGGTATACATGTGAAAATGTGAAAATATCACTTCATATACTAGTAAGTACAGTAGAACAGCCATGCACTGTCATGGATGGTTATATGTTTATAGAATGGATCGACACTCAATAGTGAATACCAAAATGCACCAACAGCACTGTAGATATAAAGCCTTTGCGGTCTTACTGTATATAAGAGTGTCCTGTCTGTTAACTCCTGGTGAAACTTGTGAATTATCGGGAGCTACAGGTACATTAACGATTTACGTTCTAAGTTTACGTAAGTGTATTTATTGTCGCGACCTTCAATACAAGTAAACGCAACCTACATGTGCAACGGCAAACTTGAAAAATTCCACTATGCCGACGCTTCTCGAGTCTAATCATTTAATTATCCATTCATGTGAGCAATCGTATCAGGACATGATAATTGGATTCCGGGAAAAAAAACCAGTGCGCTGTGAATCTTCTTGAGCTTTAACACGGGGTTAGGACCTGGAGATGGGATCTTAAAGTCCCTGTCTACTCCAGCGGCAGGGGCCACATTTAAATCGATTGTAAGGGAATTTCGAAATTCAACTTCAATTGGCGATGTAAAGAAAGATAAGACAGAGGAGATAAAGAGCCAAAGACAGATGCAGGAGGAGACCGAAGGGTAGGGAGGTGTTTAGAATTATGAATTCATCAGTCAATGGTATTAAATATTCATGTTGTCAGACTTATTCATTCTATGGGAAAAACTCAGCTATTTGGATGGTGTGAACTGCTCTTACGTGAAACCTTGGTTAGACGGGTTGTGTTGTCAAATTATACCTTTTTGCCTTGTTACGCGCTACGAATATTCTTCAATAAACTGAGATTTGCGATGGTGGCATAATTAAAGCTATTAAATCCTGGTTTCGTAAAGCTATATATATATATATATATATATATATATATATATATATATATATATATATATATATATATATATATATATATATATATATATATATATATATATATATGCACACACTCTATATCAAGGAAGATAGGAAATGGCATTTTCAAATGCTGGAGATAGGATTGCTACAGAGACAGAGCTTCAAGTTATCACATCATTTAGTTCAACAGAAGATCTATCTTCATGTACTGTATTTTCGTCAGCTATAGCATCAACTATGTACGGTATTCTATTACCCGTGAGAGAAATACAGATTTCCACATCATATCGCATACAACTCTAAAGATCGACGTACTATATAGAGGAAACCTATGAGAGTTTAGGGTTTGAGCTCGTAAATTATGTAGCGATTCAAACAAGATGGAATCGAGCTCTGACACTAAACTTGAATGGGTTTCTGAATTCATCTCACCCTTATCATTGGCTATCCTTTGTGACATAATCCCCACTGGATATTTTTCCTAAATATCTAATGGGCGTTAGATACGAGTTCCAATGTTAAGTCTATGGTAAAAAAATACCAGAGGTGAGATAAACATCTGTAGGCCGATCATACAACCGAGCATGTCATCATAGTAAAAGCTTTAAAATACTTTAAGTGCATGTGTATTTCTATGGTCTCAATGGCCATTTCCTATTCTTGATTGCCTCTATACAAGTGCAATACTCATCTGCACAAGGCATCACAATCACGATGTAAAATCAGCAAATGGCATGTGTAACATAATAAAGAGTCTGTGTAATAGGCTTCGGTCGGAACTAGATCTATACTGCTTCGGTTTGCCTTAAAGGTACGTTCCATTAGACCGATGAAATTGTCTGAAAACAGGCTTAGAATTACCTTCCTCGCGGCATTTGGTGCGAATCTGACACCGCGCCGATAGTGTCAGAATATCTATAAAAATGTGTGACTTGTCAGACTCCAACTAATCGTAACCACTTTCAAGTTTGGACGCTCTAGGCGGCAATGTGACATGATTACAGTTGGATCTTTTTTAATGGTAATCACGACACACTACGTTTATTCACCCTACACAACGACATACCTTCGCATAATCGCTCATGAACAAGGTTGTGTGGTTCTTAGCTGGTATTTAACCCGAGAAAGACACAAGTGGAGGCATCTAGCAGAAAATGCCAGCATCAGACACTCAAATCATAATGGACCAGTGTAATCCGATCTTCGCCGATCACTGTCAGATTACATAAATCCCCGCTCCTGGGACACCCCACTTAAGGGTCACCCCACTTAAGTGGACACCGCACTTAAGGGGGCACCACACTTAAGGGAGCACCCCACTTAAGGGGGACAGTTAATGCCACAAAGATTGCTTTCTATCTGCACGTAAGGAGACACTTTTGAAGGACACCTTATCAAATCTGACGTTAGAGTGTTGGGGACACCACTCTAAATTATCTTGGTTGATTGTTTATGCTGTGTGTGTGTTAGGCAGGTAGACTGGTGTTTCGACAGTCTAGACTCCAGACAACGGCCTGCGTAGGCTCCGGTTGGCGTTAGGTAGGCGTCTGTGGTTATAGGAGTGTCTCTTTGCCATAATATCACCTGTATAGAAGTAGTAAATACTACATAGCCTAACCATACACATAAACCCTGGTTAAGGGGTCACCCAGCTTAAGGGGGCACTTTGTTCAGAACAGGGGGTGTCCCCTTAAGCGGATTTCACTGTAGTAGAAGATGCTGAGAATTCGAGCTGGTGGACCCCTACCCCCCCCCCCCCCCCCCCCACACACACACACACACCTTTAAGGAGAAGCATGAATGTTGTTGTTCACGAAATATGGGCTGGATTTATAAAAAATGGAGACAAATGATTGAATGCCGTGTTCCGCAGTATATTCCATGTATAATCTGGTCAACTACTAGTTTCTCACTTTGTATATTATTTGTATTTGAAGACATCATCATCATCAGTAACGTAGAGAGAGTTGGAGAATGCTTGGGAAACATAAAACCTTCGTTTCAGATCATAACATCTGTTATAACAGCTGACAGCGTGCCTTCCTCGCTCACTGCATGGTCGACGGTCCACTTTTCTCACGAAGACTTTAGTTATCTGTCATTAACGATAACATAAGAAGCGCCATGACAGAATGTTTTAAATCTTTCTAATTAATTCATTGAGAAGTCTCGCAAAACGTACATTTTACTATCTGTGGACTTAGCTAATGTGTGTCAGAGGTGATGTAATAAGGACAGATGGTAGGGGAAAGGGGATGTTGTTGGTAGTTCGATGACACATAATATCAACGGAATAGAACTAGAATGAAATTGTTACGTCTTGCCTATGTACCAGGTATAAAAATGTAAAGAATACCTGGGACCTCAATATATGACATTTGTTAAGTCTCTTGTGTTCTTCAATAAAAACAAAATTTAAAAAAACTGGGTTTTTTACCATTGATTTAGTCAGAATAAAACACCCGAGACTAACATATGCAGTATAGCATAGTAGGGTCAGATTTTTGAAACCTGCTATATTACGGTTTCTTCCTGGGATCAGACACTCAAAAAATAATTTTAGAATAATACTTCTTTTTATATTTTATATTAGTCCCCTACCAAGTACCTTCCAGAAAAACATTATTCCAACAAAATCAGACAAATGGTTCAGATTTGAGAGCCTTTTGAAATTGTTTATAATACTGCATGTTGTCCACCCCCCTAAAATATTTGAAATTTCAAGAAATGTTATAAAAGGTTATAATTTGAGAAAAACTGATATTATATGGTGACATATGTTATATTTGACCCAAAACACCTCAATAACATATTAGATATGAAACAAAAGCTATGAGCATATTTAGGTGTTGGGCCACACAGGGGTGTCGGACAACACGAGGGGTGTCGGACAACACGTTTTTAAAATCACTCAGAGCAATGGACAAAATAATATTTGTGGCTATAATCCTTTATATTCTTAATCAAATGATAGAAATCTTTGTTTTTCAAAGCAAACCACTCAATTATTGATAAGAAACAACCCCAAATTCATGACTTATATCAGAGCGTGTTGTCCGACACCCCGGGGTGTCGGACAACACATCTTCAGTTTTTTAACCACAAGAAGTACATTTTTTTGTTTAGGAAAAAAGTAGAGTGGGTATTTATAAGTGGTAGGAATACTTAACATATAGAGGGATATTTGTTATTCTATTATGATTATTATTTCTTCTATACATCTTTTAACAGGTGTGTTGTCCTACAGCCCATTTTTTGGAAAAATATCATCATGGAATCACAATGTTTTTTATATCAGAATAGATAACCCCATTGTATTCAAACTTTCAGGCATCACAGTAGGGATTTTGGTCAACATCTCACAACAAAGGAAAATTAATTTCTTATTGTATATCTCTTTAGTATTATGCTCTCAAAATTGGGGTGTCAGACAACATGCTCTATAGGTCTCTCTGTTGGAAAATTTAAAGGTCCTGGATAGTTTTGACCATTTTCATATTTTTTCAAACTTTTACCAATTTTCAAAACTATATTGTCTACACTTTGCATGACATATGCTTTAAACACGTTGATAAAAACAATTGGCTCAAAATTGTGCCTAATAGACTTTGAAAAAAAACTGAAAATCATGAAAAACACTGTTTTTGTTGATTTTCGTAAGGAAATATTCCTCAGAGCTATACAAAACCCTTTATTGGAATTAAAGACCATCAAAAGATGCATAGAAAAATGCCACTTTTCCATCGATGAGATAGGTTTATACAAAATCAGCCTTAAATAACCTGTTTTGGGTAATTTAGCAGGTTTCAAAAATCTGACCCAGTAAGACCATTGAGATTAAATTGTCTACACTCTGTGGTAAGACCACCGACTGGCCTTCATTCTACAGTATCCGGAGTGTGTGGAATAACTTATGCCAATAATGGTTCAAGAATACAAGGATACCTCGTACAAGCATTACCGTTTAATATATATTCAAGCTGTTCCGCGAAGACAGTCCTAGCTTACAGAAGGTCATCCATGAGTGTTAACTGAAGTTGACCCACATTCTCGCTGGGTCACGTTTGCATACAGGAAAAGGTCTCCATGTAGGAGCCTAAATTATTCAACGGGCCCCAGGTCGACACCGAGTGACTAGTGTGTCTGTGTGTTGTAGGATAGAGGCATGGGGCCCGTTGAATAATCTAGGCTCATAGATGAAGACCCTTTTCCGTATCTTTTACAAGGGTTACCGTTTGATAATATTTAAGTTCGCTCATACAGTCTTGGTCGTCCATAAGGTCGTCCATAAGTGAAGAATAAAGTTGACTCACATCGTCCCTGGGTCTTCTTGGCGTATGGAAGAGGGTCTTGATGTACGAGCCTAGACTATTAAACAGGCCCCTGGTTATGTTATTGCCGACGTGGCGGGTCTTTTAGTGGGCCTGCCTCGGCATCCCGCCACACAGAAAATAAGCCGGGTCACATATGCCCATTGTAGTTCACAGAGTGCACTGAGAGGAGGCGCCTCCATCCCCGCGGGCACGGCGACACCTGCCGCTCCGCCATCAACACGTATAGGGTTAAAGGGGTAGGTAGGCGTTAGGGCCCACCACCCGAAAGTCGGGACGTTAGGGCCCACTCATCGGGACGTTAGAGCCCACCACCCGAAAGTCGGGACGTTAGGGCCCACTCATCGGGACGTTAGGGCCCACCACCCAAAAGACGGGACGTTAGGGCCCACCACCCAAAAGACGGAACGTTAGGGCCCACTCATCGGGACGTTAGGGCCCACCACCTGAAAGTCGGGACGTTAGGGCCCACTCATCGGGACGTTAGGGCCCACCACCCAAAAGACGGGACGTTAGGGCCCGCTCATCGAGACGTTAGGGCCCACCACCCGAAAGTCGGGAAGTTAGGGCGCACTCATTGGCATGTTAGGGCCCACCACCCAAAAGACGGGACGTTGGGGCCCACTCATCGGGACGTTAGGGCCCACAACCCAAAAGACGGGACGTTAGAGTCCACTCATCGGGCCCACCACCCAAAAGACGGGACGTTAGGGCCCGCTCATCGAGACGTTAGGGCCCACCACCTGAAAGTCGGGACGTTAGGGCCCACTCATCGGGACGTTAGGGCCCACCACCCAAAAGACGGGACGTTAGGGCCCACCACCCAAAAGACGGAACGTTAGGGCCCACTCATCGGGACGTTAGGGCCCACCACCTGAAAGTCGGGACGTTAGGGCCCACTCATCAGGACGTTAGGGCCCACCACCCAAAAGATGGGACGTTAGGGCCCGCTCATTGAGACGTTAGGGCCCACCACCCGAAATTCGGGAAGTTAGGGCGCACTCATTGGCATGTTAGGGCCCACCACCCAAAAGACGGGACGTTGGGGCCCACTCATCGGGACGTTAGGGCCCACAACCCAAAAGACGGGACGTTAGAGTCCACTCATCGGGATGTTAGGGCCCACCACCCGAAAGTCAGGACGTTAGGGCCCACTCATCGAGACGTTAGGGCCCACCTATCATTAATTCGATATATATCATTGAAATATGCATACACATGCATGTCAAATCATTCCATAATCTCATGAAATTTGCGAAAACACGTGTCATGTGTAGTGCCATATGTTGTGCTAACAAGTTAACAAACATTAACCAATTCTGCAAAATCAAGTGGGCACTAACCTTCATTTATGCTATTTCTCCCTCCCGGCGCCGCAGATGTGAACGTGGCACTGCGGTGCTGCCGAGGCCTGAATGAGGCTTTCATACATACACAATATAGACCAGTTTCAGATACATTACAAGCGGTTGTATGCTCCGAGAAGTTGACACATAGTAACATCCGAGCGCATGTGAGGATATTGTCAACTCCGAGGAGCATAAAACTGCTGAAATGAGTCTATATTGTATTTATTACCCACCTTTTCCTGATAAATGGCGTACCGATATTAGTTCATTTAGGTATACACTATTAAATCAGTACACACTATTTGCGCACTATTTACGCGCTTTATTGGAACCCGGAGCATACAACATTTCTGTATGGTGATACACCGTCTATGGTGATACACACTTCCTCTGTGTTTTCTATGGACACTTTGTATAATAGGTGGATAATAAAAAAAAGTGTAACTCCTTTCATCGGTAAAGCCTCAACTATGTTGTATACAGCACCTGTGTATCTTATTTCCTTTTTGATATATGATACTTCATTTGGCAATCGAAACCTTAATTCTCATGAGCTACGGTATCCAACAATTGATGTCCTTTATTAGTAGTAGTGCAATTACCAATGAGGTGAGCTGGATTACTGTAACTTTCTGGGTATACAACACAAATACGTTCTGGGTATAAATAAAACCCTTAAATAGGCAATCCTTGGGGGCTTAAAATCGGGGACGGTGCTTGGAAAAGTTGTAAATTACGATAATTCACCCTGAGAAGTTGGATTCCACGAAGTTGCAGACTGTCATGTGAGCCTACTTTAAAATGTGTTAAGAAAATGATGCGGTAACACTATTGAGTCAGAGAGGGAAAACGCTCAATGCGCCAGTTCCCCATTGACTTGACCAAAAACATCTTCCTCCAGTATTTATCCTTAGCTCCGGGCAAGGGAAATGTCAAGTGTTACAATTTTAACAAATCAATACCCAACGAACACCCGTCAGATGGAAAGTGCAAGAGGAATTCAACTGTTTTCTGAGTCGTGAGTTATTACTTGACATCGCCACAAAAGCCCCTCAGGGATGGTCTTAATATGCCAAATGCTCCGGCAGCGTGGAGGCAGCTCTTTTTATGGCTGTCTGCATTCCCCAATACAATGCCGGCTGCGATTTATCGTCGAGGTTGCCTCTACAGGAATAAGTAACGATGATATAATCATTGTCGGATGGTGTATGGATACCTCGTACGATCCCTCACCCAGCCCCTCCCGTCCTCCCCATACTCCATTATCAATTCGCTAGTGTAATCGGATCGCCGGCGATGCAGCCACCAAACCCGCCGTCTCGAAGGGCACATTCGCCGGGAAACTAATCTTAGCCATGCTGCGAGCCCCTGCAGGGTGGGTGGATGGGCCGGGTGAGGGTGGGTGGGTGGGTGGGGATTCCCGGGATGGGGGAGTTGGTTGGAGTGAGACCGCAAGAAACACGGAAATTCCTCTTTATGACCGTCATTGCGCGTGCACTCAGTGTTTCGCAATTCCATTGATTGGGCCAATTTCTCGCGATTTGCAAAGCTTTTTACCATTTATCTAGAGGAATTACCAAGTGATGGGCGCGGCGGGTGGGTGTCCCGCGGGGGTTTGTAGCTACTGCTTGATGCTGTTCTTATAGCGGCGCGTTTTCAGAGTGCCTTTCACGGCACTGCAGAGGAGGGGTGGGTGGTTATATAGGATGCTCTGTACGAAGTGGAGTGTTGGGGTAACAGAGGGCTCCACAAAGGCGCCGCCTATAATGTAATACATCAACTAACAACGCAATGCATCAACCAACACATATCATACAACATCAAGTCCTTCTGCGCTAATAGCTGCTGCGTTTGAGGGAGGAAGGATGGCCCTCTACAGGCAGCCACAGCTGGGGACACTCTCCCAGCAGATCTTTCGAGGCGCTGGCGCTGATCTCTGCCTCAACCCAATGACCTCATAACCAGCCAACGTTTCAGACTCAAAACAGGGCATCTGTCAAAAGTCATGAAACTCAAACAACTCATATATTATGAGTTGGGAAATGTAGATTGGTTGGTGATCAAATCTATGTGATGAATTTATGTAAAACTCTCAGCCCACATATTAACTGAGGTTAGAGTAATGTAGGAATTGTTATATGAGATTCAGAAACAAGCCAGCTGTTTCTTTTTCAGCTTTAAACTACTTTATAACGTGAACCCACATTTGATTTGACTGGCCCTTCAAGTGAGCACATGTGCCATGTTCACAAACAAAACCTTGCAACACATGAGGTGCTTTCCACTGAAGAAAGCAATCCCTATGACTATAATTTGATATAACAAATGACAGAAATGACTGTACATTATGTATCGTATAAGTATGTGCATCTCTATTTATGAGTAAACCACAAAATAATCCCAAAAAGCTAAGAATTTAAGAGATTTTAAAAACTGGCGTATGGACCAGATTTGAGCCCAAGCAGGCAGGTTGGAGCAGAGATATAAATGGCCACAGGAAATAGAGCGCAGGATCTCTGCTAGGAGAGTACGCTGAGGGATCCGTTCCCCGCATGCCACGGGACGATCTAGAACGAGGCTGTGATGGTACGGGCTCAGGCCGACAGACGGCATGCCGTTAGATTACCGCCGAAACAAACACTGATAAGAATTGATGAAATCGGTGGCTTTCACCTCCTCACATCTCCAGGTAGCAGAGCGGCCTTAAACCTTTAACGTTTTAAAGTCGTGGCGAATCAACAATTGCAATTATTTCCAGTACGTCCGTGACAGGCCACAGTGCAGCCGGGAGGACAGGGCCGCAATTAATGCCAATATTAATTGGTAGTGACGTCCCACAATCCCGCAATGGAGACTGGGGTATTCTAGAAACGTGTAGATACGGTCTTAGTCAACACAGGACGTGGAGGGGCTAAAACGCCCCCCTTTGCGGACCCACCCACCCGCCAGGCCTTGTCCTGAAGTCCCACTGTTGAACCCGACGCACGCAGGAACCTCGTTGAATGCTGCTTCTAAAAGCGTGCTGAATTCACACAGCCTCTCCTGGTTGACACTAAAGCAGATCGACTCACTCTAGCACGCCAGGGAAAGGTAGGCGCCAGGGTCAAGTCCTTACGCGTGGTCCGTGCGCGCCATTAAGCGACAACTCCTCCAGCGATCTTATTATAGAAACCTAGGCGCAAGAAGCGCAGTTACCCGACGACGTGGTACTGGATCAATAGAGCCTTCTTCCCGTTTTCACTCAAGAGCGGGCGTTTTGGAGAGAAGTCGGAGCATAAGACGACAGCAGAAGTACGACAGCGATTCGTTAAAAACCTCCTCTTTTAAATAGTTCAATGCAAGGCCATTTAAGTGTAAAAGGTGCGGGAATTTGACTTCAAGCGCCAAGTGCATGTGGCGTTTTCAACGGAGGTGACCTAATCAAACACAGACGTCATTATCAGGACCTTTTAGATGTTGCTTTTATTAAAAAAAAAAAAAAAGGGAAAAAAAAGAATGATCCATGGTCACGTGAGACGGATGTCATTTGGGGTTTTAGGAAAATAAAAACCAAAAAAGACTTGACGATATTTTTCATGTCGAATGTGCTTCCTCAAAGACATTGGGAAAACGTGAAAAACATGTCTGTGTCCTCCAAGACCTATAGATTAGGGCTGTGGGGAGGTTCAAACCACTCGGTATTTTTTTTTGAGCGGGGGGGGGGGGGGGGGGAGAGGGTGAATGGGCCTCAATTGATATCATTTTTTGCTTTACACAAGGGAGAAGAATTTTACAAAGTGAAAATGAAAAAGAGGATTTTCATTGAAATCTGGCAACTCCGCAGATAATGAATTAGACTGCCTAATAGGCCTACCCTATTTGTCAAATCTAAAACTAACTGCTCATTTGATTTTAATCCCACCAGCTATACATAAAGCTGGGAAACATATTTCATGTTCAAATGCGATCACACAAATTGAAGCAGATAATAATGCTCCATTCGTTAGTCTCTCTCTGACCGCTGATCCAAATATTCATAATCCGCCCAATGCATCTATCGCAAACCAGAAATACTTGTGAGGCAACCTTAAGTATTATGAAGTAATAATTCCGATGGAACATACTTCATTTTGGTACTGTTGAAGTGCCACTTCATTTATATATTGATGGCACCTAGCGAAGCAGTAAAAGTCTTGTTCCCAGGTAAATGGGTTGCCCGTGGAAACGACATAATTTTAGTCCCCGATTATTATTTTTTTTATATCGTGGAGAATATTTTATTTTCAACTTGTACAGGATATATGTACACACAAGTATTCTAGCAGCCATAAAGAAACAGATACATTTCTAAATGATATAGGGTTGTCATGCACTGGTAAATTAATCTACCCTGTTTCTACAGATTTTCGAAATACATGTGTCACATCTCACCCATGGAATATTATTTCTTCTCCCCATTTTTAAAATTTTTTAATTTTCATACAGGACAAAACACAACAAGACAATATGACAGACACATCAAAACAGTATTTGCAGTTAGTACTGCCCACCCCCCAAAGGTCCACACTCCCCCCTATTGGTAGTCCCCGATTATATTCTGAAAAAATAAACGTTTCTGTTCTTATTCACAACATTCCTTCGCTTCCATCTGATGCCTCCTCCCCCTTCGACATCTTTGTGACAGTCACAAATGAAACTCCCACCAGGACGGATCCCTCCGTTATGATAAACAATAGCGTACTCACCTCCACTGTTGAAGGAGTGCGCCGGCCGGGGTGAAACACTCAGTGCCGGGTGTCTCTGCGCCCGGCGTGGAGTGCGTCCAAGACGGGGAGCTGCTCTGCCCTGAGTTGCTCCCCTCACGTCATGTGTGGACACGGCCC
Organism: Alentia gelatinosa; assembly: GCA_950022655.1. Lineage (NCBI taxonomy): Eukaryota > Metazoa > Annelida > Polychaeta > Phyllodocida > Polynoidae > Alentia > Alentia gelatinosa. Next base: position 108,035,207 of record OX465579.1, read on the forward strand.
TGGTGCCGCTTTCCCTCTTGGCGGCGGGCCACAAGTCGGTACTCCAAGGGCTTGATGGGCAAGCGGATAGGTCTGAAAAAACATAAAGCAAATTGATGAGCATTTCTAATTCGGTATCTGTGCGGGAATATTGAAGGGGAGGAATGTAATCACAAACTATTATAAAACCGCATAAAAAACTAAATTCTGATATAGTTCCATCCATTTATGTACAGATATGCAACTCCTCCTTTTTTTATCAATCTGCCTTTAAATCTTCCTTAAATCATAGATATAAAATTTAAATCATAGATATAAAATCAGTGTTGAGATGAGAATATTACTCATTCCGGACAGAGGTTCAGGTGATCGTTTATGTTAGGGGCCTACACACTATCTTTCCTCAATTCATATCCCATTTCAAGTATAGGAAATGCACTATCGACCGTATTCCGCTTTAACTTACGACCTTGGTTTCAGATAAGCTTTATAAAGGTACCATTTTAAATATGAATTTCAATTTAATGTAGAAAGGCGGGGCCTAGCTTGAGTGTCACCCCCCCCCCCCCCAAAAAAAAATCAATTTGAATTACGATTAGAACATACGTGAAAAAAGTCAACGGTTCCCTCTAAAACTAAACACGAGATAGCAGAATTTTAATATTTGTACATTGGCACGAGGTATCCCATAATCTCACCATAGCACAATATTTACAGTGATCTGACAAATATTTTACTGTTTTCTGTGTCATAAGAACGCTCTCTATCCAGGTCTTTCCATCAGGCTGCCTGCCCTCTGCTGCCCAGTCCCCTCTCCTCCTCCCAGCCCCAGCGTCCTTCTGTTATCCCTTGAAGATCACACTGCCCTCAGGGGACTGGCATAATTGACCACGCGGGAGAATCGGATGAAGGACAGATAAAAATAATAACTAATCAAAACTCAGGGACATGAGTTCCCCTAAAAAACGTTGGGCGGCGGCGGGATGCGCTGGAGGAGGCGGGCGGGGTGTGTGTGCCCGTCTGACATAACCCAGACACAGAGGGTGGCCATCACCAGCCTCAAGGAGCCCCGTCCCATCGCGCCGATAATTAATTTACGGACCACCATCGTGGAGGAATGCCGGGCGCACACCGTACAGCTCCGGGGTGAAGACACAGCGGCCCCGATGTGGGTTTATCAACACCGATTCGTGACACCCCTTGTCACTCCATTCATGCCCTCCTCTGTTCTCCAAGCCACTAGCTCCAACAAGGAGTCATGGCTATTACTATACAACCTATGGATGAACATTTATGAAATACTACCCGCTGCTAGGGGTGTAGTGTAAATGATGTTCGCGCCCGTCATCACCCTAATTTCTCGTGTTGTCTGCGAGACCAGTATAGGCGTCATAAAAACAAAATGGCTGTTCTCTTCCCATTCGCGAATTGAGAGACATGTTACAACGTCCCCAACGTTGATGAGCATTTCTAATTCGGTATCTGTGCGGGAATATTGAAGGGGAGGAATGTAATCACAAACTATTATATAAACAACTAGAAGTGAGTATTATCTCATACCATATTTCATGACTAACTTCATAATCATGGCTATTATCACACCCCTGGTCCCCTAGGATTAACATAGGGAACTGGTTCTCCATGCCCCCACGAGTAGTATAGTCCGTTCCCCATGGTCTATATCCTGTGTGTCCATTCTTTTTGTGTGTACAAGGGTGAGATAAATACACAAAACAACTCGTTTTGGTCAAATCAATGTTCTCCAACTCGTTTGAACGCTACGTGATATTCACTCGACTGTCGCCTCGTTCATATAACTCTGCATCAAACTCGTGGAGAACGACGACTTTGACCAAAACTTGGTGGTTTCTTCTTCAGGCTGTCGCCTCGTTCATATCACTCCGCATCAAACTCATGGAGAACGATGACTTTCACCACAACTTGTTGGTTTCTTCTTTAGAGCCGCTCGGCAGAGTGGGCCACGAACACTCCTCGTTCACCCTTTATCGGCGCCCAGTCGCCAGAGCCGGAAAATCGACCAGCACTCCAGTGCGCATGACGGATATAGACGGGCCTGGAACCGGAAGTAGGCGGCGGCGCTTTGTCATAATGGATCACAATAAATCAGGTATTCTGATGGATTTCTGCGCCGCGACGACTGTCTGCTTCTAATTGAGTGCGGCTTCCTTTCAAACCGGCATTAGAAGGCCATCCATTTTGCCAATCAGCTCCAGCTCAGACCCATATGACACTCGGTAATCTGTCGGCCGGCCGCACAAAGGCCGCCTTATCCCGCCGCCGGCCGCCGCGGGCGTCGCCCCTTGTTTGCGGATACACAGCGCCAGGCATTGGCTGGAAGGCCGCGGGCGGAGAAAACCGATGGAGGCTGAGCTCCAACTGTCGAGCAAGACAACAAACATTGCGAAATCTACTATTTCACCCCTTTTTTTAAAGGTGGGTTGGGGGCGGGTTGTTAAACGTCATTCATTACGAGAACAAATAGAGCTGCTTCTACATCACGGTTGCAGTCAGAGTCTGACAACATAATGGGAATAAAACGTAATACCTAGACGCCTACCTCCCTTGCGGCTGCCTTTGCTGGGTCATCCATCACGAAGCTCTATAACCTATGGGAGGATGTACAGCCATTAAAACGCCATTCATTTCCGACTCAGTCATTCGGAGAAGACAATCCCCACCTCCCCAGTCCAGCCCCACACCCGCCGCCGTGATGGACACAGTCGACATCGCCACTGATGCCCTATCATAAAATTCAGCGAGTGGAGAGTGCCAGGACAAGCTGGGCTGAGCCTTTGTTGGATCATTATCATCAATCTACCCTTGTTAACACTCCCAAGCGTCTTCACTGCACTCCTCACATCTTCAATCAATAGCCAAAGACTGTCGTCCTCTTCACTTTTTCTCTGCTCCACAATGTTTTAATCTTCCCTGCAGTGCTTCCACAAGCAGCCAGGGACAGGGAATTGGTAACATCACCAAGCATACCACAATACCGAGTAGGCAAAAACACCCGCAAGCATTGACAGCGGTGGGGGGTACACCTGGGAAGTTACCAGCCTGGTGAGGCAAGAATAATAAAAGACGTCGAGAGAAAGGAGTGGAGTTTTGTTATGATTCCCTCAGGGGGTCTATTATCAACCACCCCCGTAAAATCAACTTCTTGCAGAGTCCTGCATGGCGCATCACAATTTCAATGGCTCACAGCTAGCCTGGATTGCAGAGTGCTGAATGGCATGTAATTATCCTGGTGCTCAGCGCTGGTAGTGTTTTTTTCCATCAGCATTCTAACTCTTAGAAGTAGAGCTTGGATATAAAGACATCTAATGGTGATGCCTTTGTCAAAGCCCTAAAACGAATTGCATATTTTTTTTATAAAATTTGATATATTCTCTCAATGCAAAACAAGTAATATGATTTATGTATTTTCAATGCCTTGACTTGGGGGAGGAATCAAAAGCAATTCTAAAGGTTTTGTGAAACTTGGCTCTATTGTCCTAGCTATAGAGAATACGATATTTCATAGGAACATAAAGGCAGCTTTCAGAGCTGGCGCTAATGTTACACTCAAAAATGCGACAATAGGTCCAACACGCATATGACAAAGACAGATTTATTCTTTTCTGGCAATCCTTTTCACAGTATGTTGTTTTTAGAAACACTTATGGAGTCTTACAGATTATTCCAGATAATTTCGAGGTATTTCCAGTATTACAGTCCTATACTGGCACTTTCAGATAATGCTTGCATATCATCTAGAAAGAGTGTGAGGCATTTATATAAATTAATGGTCTCAGGTGTCTCCATGAAACGTGATGATCGTGTGCCTGTACGCAGATAAAAGTCCGATTGACCAAAGGGCCTGTTCTATGGGGCACATAGCTATTGTTTATGGAAGCAGCCATCGTGCTCCCGACGCTAAACAAAACACCAGGTGGTGGGCCCAGTTATCAATGAATTTTATCAAAAATATTTTTGGGGATTTGCCTTAAAATGGATTTAGTCTCGTCTTACGATTATCCGTAGATTATGACAGCAGAAAATAGTCAATGTCCCCTGACTCCAGTGGTGCAATCTTATCATTTCCTGGCGGATGTTGGTGGGGCTAGCAATCACTCTGTGCCCTATACGGACATACAGACACGCCCCCGAAGTACACTTTGCCCGTACCCAGCGGTCCTTATCCACCCGCCCGGAGCGGGTAATGAGACTCCTCCGCCGGGGGCAACAGCTAACTAACTGACCGACACGCGGGGCCCGGGGTAAGATCAACACAGCCGCGCCTCGTACACGCCCATCCCCGCACCCCGCCGGTCTCCCCGGCCCGTCACCCCCAACCTGCCGCCCATCAGTCTCTATTGGCGGTCAATTCATTAGGAGAAAGGGGCGGCTGGATAGACGGTAGGCGGGGGTGTGGACAGGGGATGGATATCAGGGTGCAGAGTCCAGCTCAGTGGTACCAGTTTAGCCCCTTTTTTCCGCCCCCGGTTCCACCATTGGGTGGCGGAGGAGGGGAGGAGAGGCAGAGGGGGCGGGGCTCTGCGACTAGGGACGGGCAAATGGATTGGTCCAGTAACACAGCCGGCATTACAATCAGTGGCACTGACTGACCAGGGTGGTCCCTCCGGGCCTGCCCGGGGGATGCCCTGGGCTTGGCGCAGGCGTGGTTGTGCCTGGCTGGCATGGCAGGCATGGCTTGTCTGCAAGGTAAAAGAGAAGCCGATTTCAGGTACTCGGTAAATCTAGAGGTGTCAATTGACACAATCAGCACTGGCGAAATATGCTAATCTGTCAATAAGAAGTGGTTTAATCCAGACGTGAGCAGCGTAACAGGTGCCCCTCAGGGTTGTCTGTCTTGTCTTCCAGACGCTAATCCACTAAGTATGTGTAGAATCCATCCGAGTGAAAACAGAGTATAGGAGGAAACAACTCCTAACAAGTCTGAAAATGTTTGAGAAGATTTATTCCTACGGTAATCTGCGTTTGCACGTAGCAGTGGTGTATTTCTTTTTTATCTCACCCCTGGTATTTTTGTCCCATGGGCTTAACATTGGGAACTCGTTCTCCATGACCCTATTAGATTTGAAGTCCGTTCTCCTCGGTCTATATCCTGTGCATCGTCCATTCTTTTAATGTGTACATGGGTGAGATAATACAGAAAGCAATTCATTTTGGTTGAAGTCGTTGTTCTTCGACTCGTTTGAATGCTACATGATATTCACCCGGCTGTCGCCTCGTTCAGATCACACCGCACCAAACTCGTGGAGAACGATTACTTTAACCAAAACTTGTTGGTTTCTTCTTTAATCTTCCATGGTGCAAATGATATCTATGGACAGTTGGTGCTGCTGTTACCCTCGTGGCAAACCTATTCGCATTCCTGCAGTGCATATAGACAGATTGCCTAGTAGTAGTACAACCTTGACAACTTTGATCAAAACTTCATAAAAAATTTCTTCTTTAATTCTCTGTAAGAAATTCCCGATAAAGAAAAAATGATACATATTTATTCCTAAGGTAAACTCAGAATTATAGGCAACAGGTATTAGGATGTTTGGTTACACGGTCATCAACAGGAAATGTGGTCCTATTTTGGGAAGTTTCTGTCGCATGCCATTTGCAGCCGGCTCCATTCTCCTACCCTCTCCATGTACTTGGGTCTCAGGGTGACCTTCAACCCCGGATAACCTTACTTGGATCAGTCACCATGGCCGGCTTCCCCTCGTTAATCAAACCGCCTCCCGGGGACGGAGACACCTGGAGGTCGGTGGGCAGTAAACCCTTCAGGGTAACACCGACCCACATTCTGAGCCTCCAGGGCAGAGTGCTGTGATAGGGCTGCTCTGCTGGCTAAGAGAAAGGCACAATGATTAGATAGGCGAGTAGACAGATAAGGACGGGGCAGAAAGAGCCACAGCTGATTGCGAGCTTGAGATAAGAGGTAAAGGCTGTGAGGACAATGAGTGGCTCGGGGCGGTTGGTGGTGAGCAGATGAAGGGTGACAGCGTACTGGGTTGGGTGGGTGCATGTGGTCGCGTTAGATGAGGGCATTATATCGTAGAATGCAATGAGGCAAATAGAATAAGGAATACCCGGTGTGCCCCACATGCCATACACTATACATATATTTAAGTAGATTGATAAAATTTGTGATAAAAGCCATTCTCTATAGGTACGCCTAGAAAAAAAATTAATTTCATGTTAGTCTTCATAACTATGATGATATGGAACCATGAGGAGGATACTATTGTAGGTTTGATTGAAATAAAAATATTTGCAAAAAGAATAAAATAATCTCGAGTGAATGAAGCTATTTTACCTAGATTCTTGATCATAATTGACGAAAACAATATCAGAATGAGACGATGACTCAATTCTAATCCCAATCCTCTCAACTATCAACTTTCATATACTACTCATGAAAATCCCTCCGCCCAATTCAAACTCCCAATTGGATATACTACTTAAAATCCAAATTCCATGTTCTAAATACCTTACTGGTCATATATACAGTTTTTAATTACAAATCGCTGGAGTGATCTGCTCAACACTTTTCTCTTTACTTTGACAGCATCGTGCCATTCCTTCATGGCACGCGCAGAACAACGGAATAATGATACTGATAACACTATTATGACAGTCTCGCCAGTTCCCTCTAACAAATATTTGCCTTCTTTCAGTAATCGTTAACGTCATGGTGATTACGTAAAACGTTGCGGTGGAGCGGCTGCAGCACACCTTATCCGGCTCCACGGTGGTGATTTGTGAAAATATTACCATTTGGTCGAGTACAGGGGATGCACCCAATGCCTGATAAGCCCCCCTTCACTTCCCTCCCGTATCAACATGGTTATTGACGCTCCAGGGCACCAGGCTAGGATGTGTGGAGGTGCTTTTAGCTGTGTATATATTTGTTGTTTTTTCCTCTTTGTTCTTCGTACTATTGTCGCCTGGCAAAACAAGGATGGTTCTGATTACGCGATGGCTTCAGCGCACTCCACAACACACTTCGTCGACAATGATCTGGTGCGTCGTCTTATCTCTCACAGATCGTGGTGAATGCTTCTCTCCTACTATGTGGTTCCTGTACATTAGTATCCAGCGATTACAAAGTGCCCATTAGAGGCGCATGGGGCCACAGTAAAGCACTATCCATTGTCTCTAAATCGTCAGAAGCCATTGCTATTGTTTTGTTTGTTTGGTTTGATTTTACGTCCAGTCAACCATTATAGGTCCTTTCCAGACTTTCTCAAGGCTATTTTACACCACTAGGGTGGTGATCGAATCTATGTGATGAATTCCGGTAGAGATCTCACCACTACACATTTACTGAGGTGAGAGTTCTTTTACTTCCCACACCACATAGACATGGTATGAGAAGGATAGCCTTTGATATAGCAGTAAATCTACCACTGCTGGGGGTGGGACTCGAACCCACAAAGTCTTGCAACCTTGGGGTTACAAGTCCGGTGCTCTAACCACTGAGCTAACTCCCCACCCCCACAAATCATGGTGAAGGCTTCTCTCCCACTATGTGATTCCTGTACATTAGTATCCAGCGATTACAAAGTGCCCATTAGAGGTGCATGGGGCCACAGTAAAGCACTATCCATTGTCTCTAAATCGTCAGAAGCCATTGCTATTGATTATGGATTTGAAACCCATCGATTATGGGGCTCAAACCCATTGATAACGGGGAAATACAGTCCCAAGGAGGTTTATAGTCCCTAGTAATTGTCCCTTAGTTTTAGGGAGCAAAGACTCCCTACTGATATACCTTACAATATAGTGGCTTTTTACCCTTGAGTCTTTCATGATAAATTCACTCAAAAGGTGAACTCATCCTGTTCTCCTCACTTTAATGCACTTAACGATCACAAGAAAACCTGAGCAAATAATCAAAGGAAGGACAAATAAAATCTGAGATCAATTTCGCATTTATTTCCCTCGGCTTTTATTGAACCAGAATTATTTTACATCGTCGACATTGAAAGCGATGTCTGAGTTGGGGTGAGGAGGTCACTTCCAGATGTTTTACTTCAGCAACCATTCATTATTTCTGATCCGATAGAAACCTATATCAATGGCAAAATGAAGGGTTTCAAGGAGTTGAGAGCTTTTCGGACACACCGACTGCGGAACGCTCTCATCAAAAAGGCGTACCGTAAAACCCCGCTTATAAGACAAATTTTCTTTAGGGTATTTTTGAAGAAAAAATAGGCTTACAATTTTTTGCCGAATGGGGGGGGGGGGGGAGGGGGGGAGGTCGGCTTATAATCGGGTTTTCAAAAAAATAATATCTGAAAACCCCATAATCAGTACAAATCTATAATGAAGTACCAAAAACCAAAGATATACAAATTTGAATCATTTTATGGTGGTAATTTGTCAGATAGCATGTGATATCCTGTATTGGTACAAATGTTCATTGAAATGTACAACAGAAAATTCTGTACCAAAAATTCTACAAAAAGTAGTGAGTTGGGGGGGGGGGAAATGGGGGCCCAGGACCCCAAAGTAGGGGGTCGGCTTAAAACCCTGGTTTTCCTATAGTTGAATTGCCCCCAGAATCGGTTTATAGCATTATTATGCTGAAGTGAGGGGTCGCCTCATAACCGGGGTCAGCTTATAACCGGGGGTTTACGGTAATAGGCACAGCTTAAGCCCAACTACTAAATTCATATTTACTACATCCCCTCAATAAATACAATATCGCTTAAGCGAAATACTTCCTGTACAAAAAGACGGATGACAACTATAAATCACCAGACAGCAGAGCTCTTCTTGCTCTCTACAAAGAGGCCGCTTGTTAAGTACCTTGCCTGATTCTTATTAACATAGTCACAGGGGGTGTCATTTCTCTAACATTATAATCGATACCTATAAAGCCTTCTCTATAGCGACCCTTCTTATGTTGCTACCCTGGGTGCAATAAACAGAGTTTTACGGTGGCACGTCCTTTTAGAAGATACTGGCATGCTGAGGGTAGGGGCCGGCCCCTGTAGTGCACTGTATAAGCCAGCAACGAGTGACACCTTTAGTGGCTAGGTCACAGGACGAGACAGTTTAGGCGTCAGCCAGGGCAGATATATCAGGACGGCAGGAGAGGCCGATATTGGCCGAAGTGGACACTTAAACCTCCCAAGGTGTAGGTCAAGGTAATTCTAGCCTCCAGCAGCACCTAAAGTCCTTCGAGCGACCACTCCCTGGAGACCACGTCGCTTTGCATGTCGCGACACAATAGGTATAAACCTTTCTTTTTCGTCTACTGCCATCTGAACACAATGTCTCTCCGGAAATGTTTTTTTTATAGCTTTGAATGTGTCTGTTTACGGCACATAGCTATTGTGTTATAGAGGCGGCCATCTTGCCTCCCGAAGCCATAAAAAACACCAGGTGGTGGGACAAAATACAATGGATTTTATCAGAAATATCTTTTTAAGTTTGCCATGGAGGAATTATAGCCTCGTCTCAATATCATCTATAGATTATAACAACTGACAATAGTGTTTGCCCCCTGGACTGGCTCCAGTCCCCACATCCTATGGCTACCCTCCTCGCTTTGATTCATGTGGTAGTCAGAGAAGGATACATACTGTAATGAACTTTATTCTGATTGTGTTTAATCATTTAATAAATGTTCATAATCAAAGACTTCAGCAAGTCTAGTTGCCCCCCTGACTACAGTGGCGCTGTCTTACAATTTCCTGGTGGATGATGGCGGAACTAGCAATCAATCTGTGCCCTACACCAGTAGGATATTGTAGTTTGTTTGTTTGTTTGTTGGTTTGATTTAACGTCCAGTTAACCATTGCAGGTTCTCACCAGACTTTCTCAAGGTTCTTTTACACCACAAGGGTCGGGATCGAATCTATGAAATGAATTTAGGTAGAAACCTCACCCCTACACATTTACCGAGGTGAGAGGTCTTTTAATTCCCACACCACATATACATGGTATGAGAAGGATTGGCCTTTGATATAGCAGTAAATCTACCACTGCTGGGGGTGAAGGAGAAAAGTGCCTGCAGTGGGACCCGAATCAACAAAGTCTGACAACCTTGACACCACAAGTCCAGCACTCTTTACCACAGAGCTAACTCTCCACCCCGGTCTCCTTTATTATGCTTGCGTGCAAGCACATCTGGTCCGCACCACGAGGAGGCGAGGCGACCAAGATTGCCCAGCAAACAGATTGCCCGGCAGACCGGATATTGTAGTGGGCCACTTGTAAAGGTATTCTATTGCATCCTAAACTATGAATACCTGGCATTTCGTGCAAGTGTTACGCGATCTCCTGACAAATGGTACCGTGTGTACTACTATGAAATACTCATGGAGATTTTGCGACATTTAAACTGACATTTTCTGGAGGCAGCCCCGCGCACCGGGGGACCTTTACTCTGAGCACCTCTGACTGCATCCTCAGACGACAGCATATCCCCTTACTCAGGAACGGGATCGGGAAATTGTAATTAATCAGCAAACATCGGTAGGGGATTGGGGGTCACATCGGGATCTGAAGAGTGTCTTGGTGGGCCCCAAGAGGTTGAAACATCCGTAAACTCTTCCACTTTTAGTTATTTTAAGTGAATCCTTGGCCTCAACTGAGAGTTGATAGGACCTGACTTGTGCAAATAGTTCTCCTCATCATTTATATCTTTATTTGCAGGGATGAATAGTAATGGCAATAAATCGATATACGTTTTAAAATGTCGGAATACCGTCGTTTGTGGGAGATCTTGCATCGCTGGATTTTGAATCTCCACCCTCCATCCCCCCTAACATTTCTCTACGGATTTATATTAATCTAAAAAAAAAGACCCTTGGGATCTAAATAAGGATCCAAAAATTCTGGAAAATCACATGCCTGCTTCCTCTTACTACTCATTTCGCTCCACGACCGTAGAAGCAAAGAACAATTTCTACATATGAACATAAGACTACGTTCTTGTACCAAGAGCTTTCTGGTCACTTAGATATTGATAATCCCATAAGAAATATACCACATGACCAGGTTTCTATGGGAAAACTGCCCCAACGACTTAACCTCAGTCTTCTGCCCTGCCCGTGTGTGTGCGTCGGCTGGGGATGGCGGAGGGTTAGACGTGTTCAAGTCTTTGATTATCAACATTCAACAAATAATTACACCAAATCAGGATGAAATGCATTGTAATATATTCACTTTCCCTGACCGACCTAGGAACCAGAGACTTGTCCAATAGGCACACAACCAGCTGTAAGTATCCCACCACCACTGTATCAGGGCGAAGAGGGGGTAGGGTAGGTGGAGGGGATACTATCATGAAACATCACAAAATTTCATATGATTGTTTATATGGCATGAGTTGTCTTCGCGGAATGATATCACGAAGCGGAGCTGAGTGATATCTGTAGCAGAAGACAACGAACGCCATGTAAATAATTATATGAAATTGAGTGATGTTTAGATTTTATCCTACCCTGTCATATGTTTTCAACTTCATATGTCACCAGTGGCATATAAATATTTTATGGCATAACCGTGGCATACAGGCCCACCATGTTAAGTCTATGGAGATTTATATGCGGGGTAGGATAAAGGGACTGACGCCAGTCTAGCGGGGGTGCCGCCCCTGGTCAAGTTGTCCGGGCCAGGCGGCAGGCATCTGGGCGCCCTTGGCTGGCCGGGCGGTCGTCATGGTAATCCGTGCCGAGAGATGATCCGTCACGCACGCCACCTGGTGACAGTGAGGTATGAGGAGGGCTCAGTGCAGCTGTGGAATCGTCACGACAGCACGCCTAGCGGGTCCCACTGACACCACAAAATATGTCATCCTGAAACTACGTCACAGTGTTACAAGCATGGTGACTTAGTGTCATGCTAACGTAATGATGATGTAATACTGACGACATGCATGCCCTATTTATGTTATATTAACGTCAAAACATCATCTTGCATACGTCATGTTGACATCAATTTTCAATTAATATTTGCATACTATAGAGGAAGACTCATAATCCCAAGGTTCTGGGTTCGAGTCCCACTGCAGCCACTCTTTTCCTTCATCCCCAGCAGTGGTAGATTTACTGCTATATCAAAGGCTAATCGTTATCATACCATGTCTATGTGGTGTGGGGAGTAAAAGAACTCTCACCTTGGTAAATGTGTAGGGGTGAGATTTCTACCTAAATTCATTACATAGATTCGATAACCACCCTTGTGGTGTAAAAGAACCTTGAGAAAGTCTGTTGAGAACCTGCAATGATTAACTGGACAAATCAAACCAACCAACTAACTATATAGGTTCGAGTTCGTATCTAATCGAGGTTGAATAGCGTAGTAATTCACAAGATGAAGCTGTGTGAATTCTGTGGGGATTCAAACAAGATGGGGTAGAGCTCTGATTGTAAACTTGAATAGGTTTCTGAATTCATCTCATCCCTCACATTGACTAACTGGATAACATTTGCGACAAAATCTCCCATTGATTATTTTTTTCTAAATACTTCATGGGCATTAAGTACGAGTTCCCAATGTCTATAGGGAAAGAATATCAAGGGTGAGATATACTATATAAACTATCCTCATGAGGTATATCAGGGAAGTTAGTTGGGGTCAAGAGAAAAAGTGGAAATATTTTTATGTGCAGGAATTTGATTTGTTTTATTGATGTGAATAAAGCTCGACTATTATTACCTTTGTTTTACATAAGGAACAAGAAGCTTTCTTACAGAAAATGAAAAAAAATTGATTTCCGTGGAAAAATGGAAAGCTGCCATCTCTGCGGTACATAATACAAAGAAAGAAAATGAGGGGGAACTAAAAGAAATGAGAAATTCCCACACCCCAGACACGGAACCGGGCGAGCAGTGAATGAGCGCTCAATAATCGTTAGTCAATAGCAGCAAACGGCGGCGTCTCTACCTGTAAAACCCCGCGCCGACCCATTAACCTCCAGACGGGCGGGTGATTGATGTCTCCTCCAGCTGTCCGCAGTCAAGGCCCGTCAGGCGAGGGTTCTCCTGCCGCCTGCTGCCCGCCCGCCCCGCCCCATCGCCCGCCCGCCCCGCCCCATCGCCCGCCCGCCCCGCCCCACCGCCCGCCCCGCCCCGCCGCCCGCCCGACTCCCGCGGGCCCTTCCCCCCGCCCGCCCACCGCGCCCGCCCGCTCCGCCCGCCCCCGCCGCGCCCAGCCATGTTTCCGGCCGTGTAGCCGCGTCGCCGCTGCCCCTTCCAATTACCCCCGTACCTCTCGCGTTCCTCCCACACCCCGTCACTACCTCCACGGTGGATCTCTAGTCGTGTCTGCCCGCACGCATCCTCCAGGCGGCATTGACCCCGGCCTTGACCCTCCTGACGTGCCGGAAGGGCCCAGCGTCCTCTGGCGGGTAAAATTGGCGTCGTTTGTCCTCGTAGGAACGCAGCCACCGCTGCGCATGCGCCCCCACGTGTGCGATGAAAGCGCCACCTACCAGGCCCCCGCTCAGATGCTCCAGGTGGCCGGCGGAGTTTGTGGGGGGGGGGGGGGGGGGGTTCCTTTATCCGTGTTCTGTCTAAATTCAGCCAGGACAAGGCTTCAGTGGCTGCTTTACTTGTCCACATCGGAAGAGCATTTTATCTCACCCCTGGTTTTTTTTTGTCCCATAGGGTTAACAATCGGAACTCGTTCCCCCTGGCCCTCCAAGTATTGCAGTCCGTTCTCCAAGGTATATATCCTATGTATCTGTTTACATTCTGTTTGTGTACAGGGTTGAGATAAATACATAAAGCAACTCGTTTTGGTCAAAGTCGTCGTTCTCCAACTCATTTGAATGCAACTATTCACTCGGCTGTCACCTCGTTCATATCAACGTACATCAAACTTGCGGAGAATGCTGACTTTGACCAAAACTTGTTGGTTTCTTCCTTAATCTTCGATTACCTTAGACAAAGACTCTGGCGCGTCTAGACGGCTGCTGCACAGACCTTCCTCACTCCTTCATCTCCCAGACATCAGATAAATTCCTGTATTATCACTTATATGAAGTAGCTCTGCAACAATGAAACACTTGCTGTTTTGTATCATGAGCAGGGAAATCAGTTTGGGTCAGAAAAAGTGGAAATATTTTGCATGTGGCATTGCTGCTTCAGGGAGACGAGGAAAATGTGAAAGACATCTTGGTATTGGCAAGGGCGTGGGCTGAGGGTCTGTATAGGGGTATTAACCATTCTTTTAGTGGCGTCAATGAGGATTTACTCGTATTACCCTTGCTTTACACATAGAATAAAATATATTTGTTTATGCTGTTCATGTTGAGAATACAGGCAATAAACACCTCTATGAAAGGCAAAAAAAACTGATACTGATATGTGGATTTCCAGGGAAAAGCTGGAAAGCTGGCATCTCTGCGTGAGAGCAAGGCTTAAGGTCAAAGAAACTGATTTGAATTAAAGATGAATGTAGATTTGTTAACCTTATATTACGTGATAAGCAAATTGGCGGTGCCTCTGCATGCCAATTGATAGACCAGTCTGATGATTACAGTCCGTGCCAACAATTTCACAAAGTAATCCTGAACCATTAAGCTCCACCTCATATTTGGGTTGTTGTAAAGATGCTATTACCATTTTTAGAATCTTCAAAAGGGATCATTATTTAGGTAGCGACATTCTTGTAATGTTTAAAGTGACTGTTTGCAAAAAATGATGTTCCTGGTGCCATTAAGTTTAGGTGACATTTTTTCAACAGGATTTTCACGCAGTTATTTCATAGAAATGCTACCTTCAATTCCGAATCAGAGCATCACTTATATCAAAAAGCTAATGAAATCCAACAGCATTAACCTTTGCAATATGTGGTGAGTGGCCATTCCTTCGACTGTCAAAACCAAGCAAAAAAGCCATATTTAATGCCGCATGCATTAAAACAGGTAAAGTGTTTAATGGAGGAATCATAATGGGATTGTAGAGGTCATGTCAGGAAAAATGGGATTGATTATTTCAAATTGACAAAGGAAACGACATAATGCAGTTGTTTTGACTTTTGAGAGATTGTTTATTTGTGGTGTAACATCCCAGGGGACCCTGAGGGTATGTATGGATCATAAAACAATTCTTTTCAATTTTTTCAAAGATTTAAGCTTTTCATTGTTTTCCAATATTTTATAAACAACCAACGAGATTAGTATCTTTCAAAAAGCTGACATCTTTCTTTGGAATAGCCTCAAACAACATTTCCCTATCGTTACTATTTTTCATGCTTGGCATGACGGCATATTTTCTCGCTCAAGGAGGTATAACATTGGCTTTTGTAGCAGAGGGGGTCTAAATTATGTGGCATCATCAGCTGGCCATATCATGGCTCGGAGAATGATCTAACCTATTTACCATGGTATCAGGTGGGGTTCAAAGAAACGGGGAATATATTTTATGTGGAATTTACTAACTCAGAGTAATAAAAAAAAACATGAAAAACATGTCAGTGTGGGCCACGATGAGGTACTGAGGGGAGTTGCGAACCACTCTTGTGTTGGTGCGAATGATTCTCAATCAAGATCTTTATTTTAAACGAGGAAAAATAATTTGATATTCTGTTAGTGAAAAAAGTGGATTTCCAAGGAAATGAGGAAAGCTGCCATCTTTGTCTAAGCTGCTTTGAGCAGCTCAGCCCTTCGAACTGCATTCCTCGTATCCTCCACCTATAGGG
Source organism: Alentia gelatinosa (assembly GCA_950022655.1). Taxonomy (NCBI): domain Eukaryota; kingdom Metazoa; phylum Annelida; class Polychaeta; order Phyllodocida; family Polynoidae; genus Alentia; species Alentia gelatinosa. Next base: position 108,050,870 of record OX465579.1, read on the forward strand.
CACATAGCTATTGTTCTAAGGAGGTGGCAATCTTGCCCCCCTGACGCCATCCAAAACACCAGGTGGCGGAACCAATCATCAATGGATTTTATCCAAAAAAAATTGGGGGGGGGGGGGGGCTTGCCATGAAGGAATTTTAGCCTCGTCTCAATATTATCTATAGACAGTGGCTGCCCCCCGACTACAGTGGCGCACTATCTTACAATTTCCTGGCGGTTGATAGCAGAACTAGCAATCACTCGGTGCCCTACACATAGTGCGTACACGGCTTCGTGGACCTCAATTACCACCATACTCCCGTGACGCCCTTTAAAAACGGCAGCATTTCTGCTTCACAACCACAGGCGTTGGTGGTATTTACGCATTGTGTTGGCGGAATACGAGCTAATCTAAATATCAAACACATATGTTTGTGGCCTGCGTCTGGCCGTCTCGGCGCTTGGCTTAAGTACGTGAAATGTAATGATCCTCTGGGGTATCCTCTTAAAAACATACAAGTTTTATTACTCCAGGGAGGAGAAAACCATACGAGGCTCGATGGGGTCTGTGTGGGGTGGGGTAGGGTGGGTGAAGTGTATGTGGGTAGGGGGTGTGAAGCACTATGCCTCTACAATAGAGACGCCACCCAGACCTGCCTCCTTTTACGGCCACCCACACCAGAAATGGTTAATTTCCCCAATGGACCCCAGACGCGCCGGCAGATTTTTCTTTTTTTGTTATACTCTCTCCCACCCCTCTCACTGGAGGGCTGCCTCCAGACACCGTTTGGCGGGCGGCCGTCAACCAGCCCGCCGGCGTAGGCAGGGGAGAGACGGGGGAGGCTGTATGTAGCACGGGGGGTTGTGGTGGTGGTGGTGGTTCCTCCTTGGCTTTCTCCGCGGGTCACACTGCCTATATTATTACCGCAAACCAACGCCCCGCAGCCATGATCTCTTAGTGGTGTGCCGTGGGCCTAGCCGTGCACCCATTACCGCCATGAGGGTAGAGGTGGGGTCCGTATAGCGGAGTCGGGTAGGCTATTGTGTGGAGTAGGGAGTGTGGTTAGGGCGCCCACCAAACACAAACTCAAGGTAAGGAGACCATGCGTCCACCCTTTTTCATCACCCTTTCCCATCTCAGTTAACCAGACCTCTCCCGTCTACTGTCCTACCCTGGCCGTAACCCCCATCTCCATATCAAAACTCCAGCCTTCATTGACCTCACCCGGGCATATATCCTGTTTCTCCATAACACCCACATCCCATTTCTCACTACAGTATTCCTATCTAACACAACATCCTGCCTGTATGCTATTCATTTCTGAGGCTTGCCTATCTACCCCAACCAAGCTTCTAACTCCCTCACTCCCTGGTTATACTAGCCGTCATATTCTACATCCAACTACTGTCTGCTCTATATCTCTCCCATGAGCAGCCTCTAACCGAGCAGCCACTTTTCTACCGCCCACCCACTGTTACACAACATCCAGCCTCTTCCATTGTGATGGGTTGATCACACGCACGAACAGATCACATTTAGATAGAAGCCTGAGTGATCTTACAGGGCGAGGTAAGGGGTTAGTTCTGAGTAGTGGGTCGTGAATGAATAGCATCTCGTAATACAGTATTAACAAAGAAATTGATCGGGGTTCGGCATGTGTCCCTGTTCGCCATAGAGTTCGGAGTGTGTAGCAATGTGAACGAGGCGATAGCCCAGTAGAATATTGCGAAGCGCTCCAAACGAGATAGTGAACGGGGACACAGACCACATATGAATACGTTTCTGATTTTATTTTAGCCTGGAAATATTTTTCTGTCTATCACCTATTGAGTATGAGTTACCATACTCGCAAGCCTGTTGATTACGAGTTCCTAATGTTAAGCCTACGGACGTTTATACCAGGCTAAGATAAGGGGTATAGGATTGTGCGTTAGCCATAAGCAGTAGGTGGTGTATAAAGCGCCAGATCCACTGAGGTTAATTTCTTGTGAATTTTTGTTCGCATATGTTCGCCTGGAGTTCTACCCCTCTCATGAACAGTCGCAGCAAAATTCAGTCGCCTTAGTGGATCTGGCATTAACTACTATCTCACTCCTGGTACCTTTTCCCATAGACTTGACATTGGAAACTCGTACTCAACGCCCGTGGGGTATTGTTGAAAAATACTCAATTGGGGATGATGTCACATATTTTAGCCAAATAGTCAGTGACAGGATGAGATAAAATCTGAACCGCACTCTATCCTTAGCCACTGATAATATGCCATTCATTTTGGCTTGCTACATAATTTCACTCGGCTTCGCTTCGTGAGTTTACTTCACAACCAAAACTCCTGACATATTGTCAGTGGCTATGGATCTCGATGCAGTTCCTTATTATGACAGTGTTGGGTGGTATCAAGGGATACACGGGAGCAGTGGGCGGCAAACATGCGGCTGGCAGCGGGTGGCGGGTAAAGCCCCATTCACACCGTGCGACTAGAGTACCTGCGACTAGCGGTACCTAGCTTGAGAAAAACGTAATTGCTTGCAACTGGGCATACCTTCCGTTCCGCTAGTCGAAAGCGATTGAGGTTTATGTGTGTAAACCACTGCCCCTACGAGAAGATGGCCTGCGACTGGCGGGGTAGAGGTACCACTAATCGGCGACTAGCAGTACTTAATATCAAACATGTTTGACCTCAAAATCTTAAGAGACGGGGCGTACCTCAGGCACCACTAATCGGCAACTAATTGGGAAGCGCGCCGTTCACACTGACTGTGCAATTCGACGCAGCTAGTCGCTGACAGGTTTCCCCAGTCACCTACTGAGGGCACGAAGATCGTACAGTGTGTACCAAGGTCCCCCAGTCGCACAGTGTGAACGGGGCATAATGGGCGGCGAGAGGTGGTAAACGCGGCCATTCACGCCGACATTTCCTGTCTTTTTGACGTCCACAGGGACCCTATTCACCAGCGGGCGGCCGGTCCGTTTTCACCAAGCCCTGGCCGACTGAATCCCCGTGATCCCGGCCGTGAAACGGAACGGAAAACGTCCCCCCTCTTGTCTGGCTAGGCGAGCCCATTGGCGTCCCTGCCATCGAGTGCTGGCAGCGGGTGGTCCTATAGTAAGGTGGCGGTACAGCTCCTTTTACCCCCCGACACAACTTTCTTATATCACAGACTTTCTCTCACGTCACTTAGCATGATGCAAGTAATATGCATGTCGAGCAGATGTGAGTTGCAAAAAGTATGAGTTTGCGAAGTATTATCGTAAAACTGGATGAGGTTTAATCTTGGCCACTGTATTCCACGATTGGAGTTTAGCAAAGTGACTTCATGAGGCGAAGCCGAGTGAAGTCTGGAGCCAAAACTTCAGGAGTGGAATGCGGTGGCCAAGATTAAAACGAATCAGGTTTTGATTTTATCCTACCCTATCTCCTCAATTTCGGAATATTACGTGATAATAATGCTGTATGCCACTAGTGGCATATAAAACTCTGTATGCCAGTCGGCGTGGCATACGGAAACCCAATGTTAAGCCTATAGGATTTTATATTAGGGGTAGGATAGTGTCACGCGTGGTATGAGTAACAGAACGATGATGTTTTTATGCAACGTTGTTCAAAGAATGTGGTTTAAGAACAGTTAATCTGTATAGAATACCACGTATTTGACATGTATTGGAGTCTAATGCGGAGATGGCACAAAGATAATATTCATGAAACTACTGACAGGATGATGCTTTACAAAAAATTCATCCATACATAAATGATATGTCTGGGATAAAAGTAATTGTAAACTATAGCTACATTTTTGATTCCAGCAATACTTTTGCTGTGATCTCTGTATAAATGGCACTATGTTTATATTTACCCCAGACATTTTATTTATGTATAGATGAATATTGTGTATAACATCAGCATGACTGTTGTTACATGAATATCACCCTGGTACCGTCTGGGTACGATATGAGAATGTTTCGTTGGTTATCGTGGTTGTGAGGTCTGTGTATAATGTTAGATGGTCTGTTTTAAGTGGTGTCTGCGCGTGGTGCCTGAGTGTTGTCGGGTAATCACCACAGGACGTTAAACACCAACCAGCTCGCTATTATCTGTCATGATCGGAGGCAGGGCGGCCGGCTGGCCAGCCTGATTGCCCCCCACCGATGGCGCTTGATTAGATAATAACATTCATTAGTCCAGTCCTCAGCTCCGCTCATCTACCCACCAACAAACGATGCCAACAAGATACAAACAAATGGCTTGAATTACGCTCCGTCTCCAGTAGGGCGGGCAGATAGCGAGGAGTTGGACGGCGCCGGGTGGTTGAGTGCCGCCGCTATGCCTAACTCGACTACCTGTCACATAACACCGTTTTATTATACTACTAGTCCCACCTCCCGCCGTGCCTTCCCAGTTAACTCACATCCAACGTCGCAAATGGTCCACCTTCCTTGTTCATGGCAGTAATACAATAACGCCTATGGTTAATATCACACCAAGCCTAACACGATGATAACACCTAAAATTAGAGAAACCGTCACACCAAGCCTAATAGCTAAACCCACAGCAAGCCTCAAATTTAAAGCTTGTGTCACACGAAGCCTAGCTGCATAATTCAACACTTTTGTCTAACAGCAAACCTCACTGGCTAAACAGAGTGTCCAAGGCAGAGCCAGCGCATTGAATTCATTTCAATTGAATCATGACCCTGACTCAAAATTAGAAAAAATAATTCTTAAAGTGATGTTGTTGTAACCCCTGCGGCCTAACCTCTTAGTGAGTTAATGAAGGGTTGGGAGGAGGCATGATGGGGCCCACCTTAACAGTACGCCTTCCCCTGGAGTTTAATTAAGGAAGATGAGATCCCACGAACGGAAGACTCCGTTTATCAAAATCACGGCTTACACAAGATTGGTAAAGCAAGCTAAATTGATCCATAATTACCTATTGCTGGCGCCCTCTGGCGGAGTCGGTAGGCTCATTAGGCGGATTAGAACAGGTGCGTACGCAGCTTGCCAAGCGTCTGCTTCCTGTCAGGTTCCTTTGAGATTTTAGCAGCTTTACAAATCATGTAAATTTGGCTCATATTGCGAATCAACGTTTCTCACACATGAGTTGTGCTGCAAAATCAGCTCCGAAGCCGCCTAGTTTACTGCATATTATCAAGAGACGTCACGAGTTTGAGTCTGAGTTTATTTATGTCACGCATTTTGTTGGCTCTATAATTTCACGAGTCGGAGCGAGTGATATCACGGAGCCAACAAAATGAGTGACACAAGTAAACTCAAACTCAAACTCAAATGTGTGGCGTCTAGATTTTATCCTACCCCGTTTTCACTTTTTTCAGTATTAGAAGGTAGTGGCATAAACAACGCTTTATGTCACACCCATGACATAAACAAATCCCATGTTAAGCCTATGGCGTTTTTTATCAGGGGTAGGATAAAAGGCCCTATCCTGGTTATTATCCTACCCCTCATATAAATCTCCATGGACTTAACATGGTGGGCCTGTATGCCACGGTTGTGCCATAAAATATTTGTATGCCACTGGTGACAGACATATATGGAGTTAAAACATGTGACAGGGTAGGATAGAATCTAAACATCACTCAATTTCATATAATTGTTTACATGCCATTCGTTGCTTCCGCTACAGATATAACTCAGCTCCGCTTCGTGATATCATTCCGCGAAGACAACTCATACCATATAAACAATCATATGAAATTTCGTGATGTTTCATGATATTATTCGTATCCACGTCGACGATATGGATCCCTAGTATATAGCATCGAGAAGGTTCTGTTACTGTATCAGGATGAGGCGGTGTATGAATGGTGGCCATGGTAAAGGAATATTGGCCGAGGAGTTCGATATGCCCTGATGCCAAGAGACAGGCGTATAGCAACCCCATGTTCAATACGAAGGCTACCATACTGGTAATTCCGCAGCTGAGTTCTTCTACAGCTGGAAAGCAATCCGGGGTTGGCCGCGAGATCGTTAATAGTTACTGGTGTAGTAATGCATTAGACATCATCTTTGCACTTTCAACTTGGCTGCGGTGGTTTTTTGTTTGGTTCGTCTGTTTAACGTCCCAAGGGGGCGTTGCTCCACGTTTGCGATACATTTGTGGATTAGCGATCCGAGGACGAAAATGGTGCTCCAGATCCTTTGCCAATCGCGCCATAACTATGGCGTCATCTATTTTCAATTACTAAATTAAAGAACCTTTCACATATGTGCCACTGAAAAGGTGGTATTGTAAAAGGTAGTGATACAACATGAAAATAATGATACCACATGACACGATCCGATATTACTGAAGCAACACTTTTCCCACATTTATAGGAGCAACGACCCCATCTGGGGACACTGAGGGTATATAAGGACAACTCAAGGTTCAGCTTTTCTCGCTGGTTTTACACCACAGGGTGGTGGTCGAATCTATGATATGAATTCCGGTAGAAATCCAAGCCCTAAACATTTACAGGTGAGAGTATTTTACTTCCACACCACATAGAGATTTGATATAGCAGCAAGTCTACCACCGATGCGGATGAAGGGGAAAGGTGGCTGCTGTGGCATGAGAAACGGGATTGAACCTTCGCTTCTCATTATCTTGCCAGTCGTAAATCGCCCGTCGACCAATATACCATACCTATTCTCATGTACTTACTGACCTCTGCCAAGTGATCAACGTCTTCAGCATCATGTCCCTGAGACCCTTAATCTAAAAAACTAAGATTACCACTTCAGTGTCTGACCTTGTAGTTGCTATTGTTACCAGGGTTCGTACATAGACACCCCAATAAAATTCCAGGCCTTTTCCAGGCTCTAATATATTTGTTTCCAGGTTACTGGTTTTAAACCCATGTCAGATACATCACCAAATTTCGTTGAAATTGTCTTTATCTTCCTTACTACCAGTGGAATTTCACTGGTTTTGGATAGATATTTTCAAAATTCTTCTTTTTTTGCCACTTTTAAACATGAAGACAAATAATCACATCCATGCTATATTTCATAGGTAGTCAGGTACAGGAGCTAGAGAAAGCTGATAATGACTGAAATTTCATAGACTAAAAAATAGTTTTTTATGCAAAACTAAATTTTCCAGGCTCTTCCAGGTTTGTCCAGGCTCTCTGTGAGAATTCCAGGCTTTTCCAGGCCTGGGAAACCCAAAAGCATAATTCCAGGCTTTTCCAGGTTTTCCAGGCTCTGTACGAACCCTGTGTTACTAAATGAGTGACTCCAAGACTTCATTCTGTCAGAAGCTTTATTGCTGGTATTACTGCAATGTGCTACAATGACCGTACGAATAGAATACATCAGATCCAGGTCATATGCTGGCTCTGTGTTTACCGCGTGGGGTGACTGTCTTTATAGTAACCAAGGGTCGCCTCCAGCGGCCCATTACTAGAGCCAGCATGATCAGTTAGGTCAAGGGATAGAGCGTGTATGTTTCACATACCGATAATTTGGGACGCAACATTATACACCAGGCAGCGTGTTGCTACAGGGGTAAGGGAATGACCCCCGTGACATGTTCGGGGGATAGAGTGGGGAACTGGTGGGGATAAGGGTCTGTGGACCTACTCTTGATTCCAATTGGCAATACTCTTTTAATTAAAGTCCTTCTCAGAATGCCACCTAATTAAACACGATCCCTGGGTCACGTGGGGTACTCGCCAGCCAATCAGGCCAATGGGAAACAGGTAAAATCTGGCTATCCCTGCGCCCGTCCCGCTGTGTGTCCCGCGGCCCCCAACGGTATCGGTGCTCGTGCTGCAATTGTCATAAAGATGGCTTTTTCCACGCTTCCTTCCGCGCGGGAACCAACTTCATCCATCACGTGTTTAGCCAATCCTTATCACCTCTCGGACCCGCCATAAATAGCAGAATTATAAAGCTTTTCATTTTCTGCTCGATCGTTTCGCGAGAGCACTCGTACGGAAAACCTGGATTGTCTGAGGGCTCTTACAGGGAAAGTAATTACGTGAGTTTGGCGGGGCCGCTGGGAGATGTGGGTTGGGGCTGGAGCTGAGGGGTGGAGGCTGAGGCGGGGACTAGAGATGGAAAAGGGCTAAGGCTTACTTGAGTCTAAGGCGAATACTCGAATTGGGGGTAGATGTGGGCTTGGAACTTGGACTGGTACTGGGCTAGGTATGTGGCTGGGGTTTGGATTAGGTCCAGTATTGGAGGATATTACTGCATGCCTGTCTGTTCATATGGGCTGGCACTTATTGATTATGAAATATTTGCAGTCCTGTAACTGACTTTGTCTACATTCCATCCCAGTGTACTGCCTTTGGATATCTTTCTTGTTACATATGCAGGATACAGTTCTTATGTATTCTCCTCATTCTGTATGCCATTCGATAGCATTGCTTATATCATGCATGTTATCTATCCCATATTCCAAATACAGTGTAAAACACCTTCCACATGCCTTAGGGGCCATATATAATATATATATATATATATATATATACGCATTGAGTGGGTGGGGGACGGTCAAAATCTTTAGAGATTTTGCATATGCATCTTCCTTTTTCTATTACTTACAACATTGAGAGTGGGGGTGGGGGGATGTGGAAATTTTCGGAATTTTTGCGTACATACTTTCTGGATGGCCCCCAATAAACCATAGATGTGGTATATCCCCTGTTCCACTAGTTTATAATACTTGATATATTTCCATGAAGTACGAATATCTATCACTGAATATACCACGCAAATACATGTCAGGGGGAGCAACTCAATATATACGTACATATCGTATTCGAATGTCCACCAGAAGAAAACGCAATAAATAAACGTACAGGACACAGAGTTAATAATATATACACCAAACATGCTTACGTCTCTAGTCTGCGCCCATCCTGAATGCAAAGTACACGGTGGAGGCTAATGCGGTAAAGCTCGGGTTGAGTTGACAGGCTCGTGAGGGGCGTCCAAGCTAACGGACACTGACAGATGGTGTCGATGATTGAGTGCGGGCCCTGTATTCAGTCGCCTCCGTCTCCCATCAGGGATTTTACACAGGGCTATAGCCGCGGTCTGAACAGCTCCCATCGATCTGCGAGCAGCTCACATCAAAGTACGGCTAATGTGATTGACAACAATCATGGCGCGCATCTATACTTAGGTCCCCGGCAGAAGACCCGCGTTGACGGGCGGTAATAATAGGCAAACGGCGACAATTTCTTCTGTCTACAAAGCGAACAACTTCCTGAGGCCCGCTCTCCCCGAGGTGCATAGAGCTGCTCATCATACCCTCCCCATCTGCAATATTTGCCCCCCTCGGTACAAGGGGATGGGGAGTTAGCTCAGTGGTTAAAACACTGGACTTGTAATCCAAAGGTTGTAGGATTTTGTGGTTTCGAGTCTCACTGCAACCACTCTTCTCCTTCACCCCTAGTAGTGGTAGATGTACTGCTATATCAAAGACCAATCCTTCTCATACCATGTCTATGTGGTTGGGAACTAAAAGAGCTCTCACCTTGGTAAATCTGTAGGGGTGAGATTCCTACCTACATACATACATTCGTCGTACCACTGTCGTAGTGTAAAAGAACCTTGAGGAAGTCTGGTAAGAACATGTAATGGTTAACTGGATGTTAAATCAAACCAACCAACCAAACCCTGCTACCTCCAACTGCATCCCTGTATGCAGCAGGGATGGCAGTTGGAGTCGGGTAAAAAGTGGATACATTTCTCATGTAGATTTTTCTGCCCAAGAGAGACTAGGAAAATGGGATGATATGTCCGTGTCGGCCATGGCATAGGACCGAGAGTCTTTGGGGATGTCAAAACCACTATTTATCGGCGCAAATGAGGCAAAATCAATATTTTCTTTGTTTGACACAAGGAATCACATATACTGAATATGAAAGACTGGACTTCAACGGAAAAATGGAAAATTGACATCTCTGACTGAAGGGTCTACAAGTACGAGTCTAGATTAAACAGGCCCCAGGTTACCAACATATTATTGTGTTCAGATTCGCTTCCTTCCCTTCACCAAATTTACCCTCTCCTTGCTTTCTCTCCTTTCAGTTATCAGCCCTTGCCACATCCTTCCCACATGCGCTCCCCATCCCCTGGAGGAACCCCCCCCCCCCCACCCACCTTTCCACCTCACGGACAAGGCGTTTTGTGTATGCAGCGGCCGAATATTGCCCGACATAAAGTCAATAGCTATTACCCACATCCCGGTCATGGCCGGTTAAGGCACCTCCGGCTGCGCGGGACTTTAAATATTGTATTTGAAACGCGATATAAGTGAACAGGCGCTGGAGAGGTGGCGACATGAGGTGTAGGGCGTGGGGGTCGGGGGACATGCCCTGCTCACATTTGCCTTCATCTTTCATCCCTCCAGCCATAGGGGTGCACGAGTTTTATCTATGTCGACATTTCATGTCCCACCTACCCGTTGTTCCTCCAGCCTTCCAGCCCACCGCCCTGGACTACACTATAGTACAAGCCCGTGAGCCTGTAGGGACACGGAGCTGAAGGCCCATCAGTGTTATTGACCGACACGCAGTACAGAATGTCAGCCATTGTCAGGGCAGACGTAGTTAACTAAATCCAACCCATTTGTTGTGAGCTCCTCCCTGGGGCCAATCCTCGGCCTTGTGAGCTGCTCGACTTATAGGCCGTGGCGTGTTTGAGCAGTGGGGAAGTGTGTGGGGATGAGCAGGAGGAGTGAGGCGGGTACCGACGGATCGCGCCAGTGTTTACAACCCCCACCGCCGCCAGGAGTCGTCTGGATTAGCGGGTCAGGGCAGGGTGTCACGTGGCTTAATACAGCCAATGGGGACTCAGGACAGGTAAATATTGTCAGTGCTACGTGGCCACACAGAACTTGGACGGGGATCGTGCTGTCTGTGTGTATCGCGATACACACTGGGTCCGTGTAGCATCTGGCTATGGGGCTCTCACTGTCATTTACCACGGCGGGTTATGGGGTGCTGGGGCGGGGTGATAATACGCACGGTTAATTCAAACCTCAGTATTTAGTACCTGATGCTTATTTTAGGATTAGACATACCAGTGAGGTCAAGGAAAAAAGGAATGATCCAAATCATGCTTAAATCTACTATTCATCTCTAGCATGATAAAGATATAGGACACTATGAAAACCAGTAAAAGCATATGCAATGCATATACAAACAAATATAGCAAAATCCAGAAGCCCCAATCTACCGGATAACTGACATCTCTAGAGGCTATTGTCCTTCCATGTCCCTTTGATTGCCCAATGCTATGCAACATAATACCAATCTCTGGTTACAACCAGCCACCCCTCCATAATGTATTAATTGGGAAGCTCAATGTGGCCTAGCTAAGTATCGCCACCACAATGGCCTGGCTGGAGAATTGCCACTACATATATGTCTGTAAAGAGTGCAGAGGTTATTCATATTTGATTCAGGCCATGGTTTAATTATACTTCTCAGAATAAGTCAACAAAGGTCAGACGTGACCGAGTTAATAACCTATCGACCACAATGCGCGATGCCAACGTTCAATGAATAAATCACTATCAAGTCCTTCCACTCAAGTACGAAAACAGTGTTGGTGATATCCCGGTGTTAGGCTACACTGGTTGAGTATCGTCAGTGGAGCATGTGAGGTCACCAAGATACCACCTACAACCTCCTGTTTCTGGTTTCACCAAACAATAATGTGCTTTTTGCCATGAGTATTGGTTCGGCAGAGGTTGTGTCCTCTGGCGGGTCATTGAGCTCCGCAGTACGAAATACTCACAAACAAACATACACTGCACCTACCACCACTCACACACGGCCCGCACTGACACCCCTCACTCTCGCATCGCTGCTCATACAACGCACACTGCACATATTTATTTGTGATACAACTCTTCTATAATTTGCCGCCCCCACCCACCTCTCAGATTGTTAACCAGGGGTCTGTTTGATAATATAGGCTAGTACATAAAGATCCTTTTTTATACGCCAACGGGACCCAGGTGCAATGTGTGTAAACTTTATTCAACACTTATGGACGACCTTTGGTCAGGTCTTAGCTGAACGAGCTTGAGTATTATTAAACGATAACCCTCGCACAAGGTCTCCTTGTACACTACTTTAACAGACACAATTTATTAAAAAGACCCGAGACACATGTAACTTAAAAGGGTGGCTGTAAGCAACAAGTTTAACACTTTGAGTCCTGAGTTGCCATGTACGGTCTTAAAATGACATTTCTTATGTGTTATATCAAAGGAGAAAAACACAAGTAGGTGCAAATCTACGGAATCAATTAATTCATTCTCATTATTTTTACACTACACAAAAAGACAACATTATCGTTCTAATTCACTGTGGGTTAGAATATTGTAAACAGGGAAACCCTGGGTTCCATGGTAAAACGTGTGACATCAGTGCATATAGGTTCAGTGCATATAGGTGAGAAGCTTTAAAATTTTGTTCAGGACCAGTGCGTAATGCAACTGCAAGGGTGCAGGGCTGAATGGGTTAACATATATTCACCTATCATGAGGGAATACAAAATCCGGTATCAGAATTCAGTGGGAGTATAGAGAAAGCGTATCACAGCTTTTCAACTGCAATGATAGCTCTCACCTGTAATATGAGTTTTAAATGAAAAAAATACAACATTCACGATACCATACATAGTTAACATGTTGATGCCGGCTGTCAGGGGAGAAATACCAAAAGTATATCCCCATGGCAACATTCACGTACATTTAGGCGATCTATTCCATTTCGCCGAGGAATCAAGTTTGATAGTCTGCTACACTCAATTAATCAAACAGACTATGAATACCCAGACAAATGTGCATTTTATAGTATGATAAGAGTCACCGAATTAAAACCCCTGGTTAATGTACGACTCGCCTAATGCGGACTTATTGCCTGGGGAATGTTCGCCTTAATGCACCCATTTACTTCCATATATTCTAATTTACTGTAATAAGAATATAGCATTTAGCTGGGTTTGTCAACCTGAGAATAGGATCGGTTGGAAACAGAAGTATCTTAGATCAGAGATAAGTCATGCTCTATCTATTCTTCTCTATCCTTCATAATAAAATCGATCAAAATAAGAATACATAACTGAAGAAAAACCCTCAGATTATCAAAGAACCTCATCCTAGGCCCACGACAGTATTTCAAACCCATTTAATGTCTATTATTTAAGACTCGGATCACTAATCTTGTCGCCCATACAAATCATCCCTTTCCCATATCTGCCACCTTCACCAACCCTCTCCCACTTAATAAGAGATTTTTTTTTAAAACATGTTAAAACAAATTACTCTGTGTATGACTGAAAGTGAAGATAGATGTGTATGGTGTCCTTGCCTATTCTTGATATACAGTGGAAATATTTTCTTAAATGTATCATGTACGAAATGTAAAACTTGTGGGATATTGAATCAAGATGTCATCATCATTCGCATTATTATATCATCATATATACATTATATATCTTTTCTTATATATTCTCTTTGCATTAAGCAAATACCGTAATGTGTTTACTGTCTTACTATGTGATCCCACCTGTTGTAACTGCGGTGGTAGAGAGGCCTGTAAGAACCGTTGTGTGATGAATGAATAGTATTTTCTTCACTTTCGCCCGGCAAATACTCTATTTTCCTTTATAACTACGAAATTGGTATTTGTTTGGTTTGATTTAACGTCCAGTCAACCATTATAGGTCCTTACCAGACTTTCTCAAGGTTCTTTTACACCACGAGGGTGGTGATGGAATCTATGTGATTAATTCAGGTAGAAATCTCACTCACCCCTATAAATTTACCGAGGTGAGTTATTTTATTTCCCACACCACATAGACATGGTATGAGAAGGATGGCCTTTGTTATAGCAGTAAATCTACCACTGCTGGGGGTGGGACTCGGACCCAGAGTCCTACAACCTTGGGGTTACAGGTCCGATGCTCTAACCACTGAGCTAACTCCACACACGTACACGATATTCACATCGACCCCCTATTCCTCGCCCCTCGACTTTCCGCCTACAACCTATGGAGTTCATTGCTCCTGGACATGTGTGAAAAACGTTGCTCGAGTAATATCGGATCGTGTCGTGTGCTATTGTCATTTTCACGCTGTAACGCTAGATTTCACAACACCACATTTTCAGTGACATAGGTGAAAGATTCGTTCAGATTTTTAATTAAATATAGATGGCAACATAATGATGATGCGATCCGGAGCAGCGATTTCGATCTCAGGTCGCTATTCTGCGATCTGCAAAACCCCCTCGACCCACCCCAAACCACGTCACAGCATGGGATGCTGCCCCATACGATATGATATGACTTTGAAATTGGCGAGTTATTGTAGTACAGGGCCCCGGGAAGGAATCCACCATGAATTATTTTCAATACACAGCAGTAATCGATCCCTTTTTAGCCACTCAGCGCGACGAGCGAGCAGCTCCTTGGAGGTGGGAGCGGAGACAATAGTGTCTGGGTGGCGCTCACGTCACCAAGGCGCCATCCCTTATTCATGCCGCTCGCTGTTGTCAGATACAAGGAGTGAGCGAAATGGGAATGGCACAAAGTCAGTCGCACATCACAAGCGAGGCTCTGGGAGGGAGATACTACGACCTTTGTGGGGGTACGTGGGAGAGACAAGGAGACCTGCCGAGTTGCGGGAGGAGCAGTACTTGTGTGATACATAGACCCAGAGATCAGATATGGCATAAAGAGACAATGATAGATGGCTTTGTGGACAGCCGGCCGTAAACCACGAGGGGTTGACGCATAGTAATACACGAGCGTCAGCGACTTTGTTACGACGTCAACCTCGAGTGGTTTACAGAGTCTACAAAAATATCGTTTGTTGTATTTATTATCCACCTTATCTAAATATATTACACCCAGAAAATGTCATAATAAAGGGTATATCACTAGGGACTCTTTTTTGCTACGGACTATTTTCCCATATATTATGGCTTTGGCGGTGCTATTGTACTGAAGACCTGGCGACTGGAGCTTTATGTGGGACTGCCTCAACTCAACGACCTGCTCACCACTAAAGCCAACCCTGTGCTTCGATGGACCCTCTCCCCCTACTCCTCCCCTCCTTCCAATTACCTGTCTGCCGGGAGATGTGAATGTTGCCATTACCCGCTCCACCAAGCACCAGGCGGTCAGGTGGGTGGCCACTAATTAACCACTGATTGCCCATCTCTAGTTACTAACCGTAACGCGTCAGGTTCCTAGAGTTGGGTGTAGTTTGCAATACACCATTGCCGACAGGGACAGTGTCGGATTTCCGGAATCTGCTACATGCTACCGTTCGTGCATGCTCGTGTTCAGGAATGTTAACTCTTGGGACCATCCATAAAGTATGCATGCAGAAGTTTTGAAAATTCTGAACCCCACCCCACCCATCTTGTCAATCGCGTATGCAATAGAACAAAGGAGGTGCATACGCAAAATTTTCAAAATTTCCGAACCCCCCACCCCACCCCTCAGTGCCTGCGTACTTATTGGATGGTTCCCTTTCGATTGCTTTGTTAAGCAATTATGTGTTGTAACTAAGTACAGTTATTTGGTTCTAATGATGTACTACCTTGATGTTAGATGGTAGCGATCAATGATGGCTAAATATGATCTTGACCATGCCCTGGTCCACCTTAATATCTAACCGCGCATCCACTCCACACCCCGATGGATGTATTTCCCTGAGTCGAACCAGCTTTTCCTTGGTTTTGGAAGATACAATCATGGCTCCTTTACATTATCTGTAATAATGTAAAGGTGATTGTGAAAAAACATAATTTTGCAATACTGTATATGTATCGTATCCCAGACATGTCATGATGCAAAACTTGTTTAATATAATTCCGGTCCGCTGGTTTAAACTGTTCCAACTCTTACGTTTGTGTATACTGAAAATGGTCCTAGAGAGTAGTGTCCTACAGTGAAAAATCAATCGGTGGCAACATGCTTAGATTATATTGCGTAAAACAATCCATTCTCCTTTCCCTAATTACTCCCTTTCTGGATGAGTAGTTCCCATTGCTGATTCCTGTACCAATCGCACGACAGCGAACATTTGCATTACATACGAATGACTCTCTTCCTACATACACGTAGTCTTTCTGGTAGGAGATGGTGATAAAAAAAAATCGAAGTTACACAACAAATCTATTGACGGGCTCTTTGAAGTTGCCGTAGGCTGTACAGACAGTGGTGTCTGCCCGCGAGGCTGGCAAACAATATCACCGCCATGCTATGCGTGGTGCTATCCCAGCCCCCTGCCGATGGGCCGCCTGACAGATGCCATATATTCTCCGGCCGACGTATGGGCTCCTGTCCCCCGCCCTGCTTCCCGGGGGTGGCGGGGGAGGAGGCCGGTGAGCCGGGGACATTGTGGAAGGGGACCGGTGTAGTATAAGGCCTCGGGGATACGCTGCTCGGGGTGGTAGTAGAATGGAGGTGTCATATCGTATCCCGCACACGAGGCCCCGTCTGAGGGACGAACAACGCGGCGGCTTCTATCTCCTTACCTCCCCGTGTCACTCTACACCTCCACCCCTCCAGACCCGCCCGGGAGAAGGCAGCTATGTAGAAAGCAGGCAGATGCCCGCCCTCTTTTCTGGCAGAAATATAATACTGGAGGAGGCATCATATATCCCACCAGCACACGCTCTCCAGACATGACATGAATCTCCTCCGGGTAGGACTCAAAGGCTCTACACCTTTCTCTAGATACCTCCACCTCACTACATAGAGCTGGTAATAAGGAATGATGGTATGATGGGGTTGTGTAGATGGATTGACCCTGGGGCTTGGTAGACGTTACTCCGTTGGTCTTCAATCACGTCAGTTTGCAGAGAGAAATCAAATACGGAAAAGACAGACGGACAGACATGTATTTATGTTAATCTTGGGATCCATAATTATACAGTACTTGTACATTAAACTGCAATGTTAGTTAGAATTGCGGCCTCGTATGCAAGGTCAATTCTAATCCCTTGAAAAAATTTAAAAGGTTATTCAAGGCCTTTGGCAAAGCCATATAAAGTCACTGCTAGATCCTTTAGCCCTTGCCTAAGTGGTATAGTTACAGCTAGGTCTCTTAGACCATATATTTTGTTCCTAATAATTCTATTTGTATTTTATATTGTTGTAAGACACGGATTCCAATGATACTTATTTTGATAATGGTACTCGTGCAGAATACCAGTGGATTCGATAGCGCGGTCATTTCGGTCCGCAGGTTAATTCGGTACCGCTCCGAGTTCGGCCCGCGAAACGGGTGAATTCGGTACCGCTCGGAGCCACTGGCAGCCACGCGGCCACACGCCCGCTGACATTTAACGCAGTGTTTAACTACGTCTTCTTACATTTACTTTATTGTATGCATCAGGAATAAACCTCGGAGTACATTTCTCTCGTTTTAACATGTGGTCTGTCTACGTTCCTTATCATCTGTTGTGTTTGTTTGATAGAATAGCTTTCTTCTCTAAAGAACCTAACTCACTAGACCTTAATATTCATCTGAATCGCCACCCTTATGAGCACTTTATCTTAAGGATTTTCAGAACTTGGTAGTATGGTATTGATTCCATTGTTCATATTCATATTAAACACTTAATATCACTCGTTTACGGGTTTAGATAAAGTTCAACAATATTTAAATCATCGGATGCTGAAAGTGATAAACAGACATTGTATGGTAAAACAGTAAACTATAGAACTTACACAATTTATACGAGAAATCACATTACATCACATTACTATAAATCAGATTTGTCTCGGACAAACACCCTGTGAGGTACATGAATTCCATCGTGTGAATTTCGCTTTACCGTTGATTTCTTGCCGACAAAAGTATCAAAGGGACAAAGATGTCCATGTGAGCAATGAATGTAATACTGTAAAGGTTGTCTCTTAAACAAGTAAAGGAAGTCTTGTCCATTAAAGATTCCCAGGGCTGACTATCCATTGGCAATGCTCTTACGTCGGATTCACAACTTCAAAGAGGAACTAAGAGACTATCCAATGTCAGCTATTCTCTACCGTGTATCTAAAATCTGATTCGGGTGACAAACGTTTCGTCCCTAAGCCATTCCTTCCATTAAACAAGGGATTTGGGGCCACTGCCGAAAAAAACACAAGGAGTTCTGTTTTTAATTGATCTTGTCAAGAATTACGCGTAGGTGTGAAGGGAAACGCGTAAGCCAGTACAGAAAAGCTTACAGATTTCACGTACAGTCTGTCATCATGCCATCCTATCATTACAATACACGGTCTTTGTAAGATTGTTACAGAAACCGATTATCAGAGAAGCCCAATGGTTTCTAAAACCCCTTTTATTCCCGCATGTGCGTGACTTGAATTGGCGGTCAGGCTATTGTTTTCGTTCATACTTGTAAGCGAAGCTCGCGGGCCGACACAAGGCGGGTGTAATTACGGCAGCCTCACACCCTGAGAAACCTCATCCGTCTTCCTCCACAAAGAAAGACCTCCCAGTGAATCGTCGAGGACACTGTTCATGGAAGATAGATGCGTTTTTTAAAAGTTCCGATTCAAAGCAGTCTGTCACATTAACAGTGAACCTTCATGTGAAAGCAAGCACGACCCACGTTATCATTTACAATTGTATTTGGGAGTCCAATCGTTGCGGCTATTATCCTCATTAGTTAACTGATGAGCTGTATAAGGACAACGCAAAGGGGGTGTGGGTATTTTAAGTTGCGCGGAAAGGTGACGGAGGGTGTGGAGTGGATTGCCTGCAATTTGTTTGTTTGTTTGGGTAGTTAAACGTCCAATATGTTCTAATAGACTAACTTTTGGTTTGAAGGTGATCGATTCTATGAGATGAAAATTAGGTAGAAATCCCTCCCCTATACACTTACCGATGTGAGTTCTTTTTACTTACCACACCAAATAGTATGAGAAGGATCGGCCTTTAATATAGCAGTACATCTACCACTGCTTGGGGTGAAGAAAAAAGTGGCTGCAGTGTATCTCAGACCCACAAAGCCCACAAGCTTGGGATTATGAGCCCAGTGCTCTTAACCACTGAGCTAAGTCCCACCCTGGTTGCTTTAGTTATGTTTGCATGCAAGTATATCTGGCCTGCATCGTGGAGGCAAGGCCACCAAGAGTGTGAGGGCAACAGAAAGTATGGGCAGACAGAAAAAAGGCAGGTAGGGAGCAGAGCAGGCAAGCAGAATAGGCAGATGAGTAAATGAGAAGCAAGGCGGATGGGTAGGCATCAGAGCAGGCATGTAGAGCAAGTGGGTAGGCACAAGAGTGGGTGCCCAATAGACTTGCTCAAGTCTTTGATTATGAACATTCATTAAACGATTAAAGAAAATTGGAATACAATTCATTATAGCATGTGTCCTTCTCTGACTGGCCCATGAATCAAAGACTTGTCCACTCTGACCAGAGTCTCCTGTTTATGGCCCCAAAGCCACTCCCTGTAACTCTACACCTCCCTCTACCCCTCCCTCCTCCAGTTCCCTGGCCGCCTGTGTTGTCATAGCAATATATATTCGCCGATTACACGGCCGATTACGGATGAGACCAGTCCCTGTGTCACTCAGAAGGGGTGGAGGGGTAGGATACAGGGACTGAGGCCAGTCTAGGTGCCCAACAGTGTGAGCGGGCAGAATGTACCAGCAGAGTGGGCAGGCATCTAGTCATGTTTGCAGCACTAGCCTCTGGTGTATTCATTGTATGAGGATGTAGCCGAACCGTGCCTTAATCACTGCGCCCTGAATCCATCATCTAGCCGATCTGATTTAGCCATTAGGTAATCTGTTTAGACGTGTCCTTAGCATCGCCTCTTCCACCCACTGTACGTCGTCTTTCTAGGCCATCTACTTTAATAAGTAAATCATTTCTTATGGGTAATTGATTCTCGGTCTCTTGCCATTTTCCCGCTCGATTGGATGGCCCTTATGGCCCCTACTTGAGTGATGCATCATGAGGGGAATCAAACGTGAGTCGGTCGATGTCAGACCAAAACACCATGTTGGCCTTAATAAACTAGCGCTGTAACACTAACACAGACACTACGTAGGCACACAGATTGTTTGTTTGGGTAGTCTAACGTCCAATATGTTCTATTAGACTTTTTTAATATTTTAAAAATTCATTTATTGACCATTTCTGTGCATTACAGTTCTTCCAATGGGCGTACCCACCGTAACATAAGTTTCCAACTGTTACATAGGATCAAAAGCAAGTACATACATGTAATGAAGTAGCAAGAAGGAAGGGGTATTAGTTAAATGTTTTAAATCTAAAGGTTAGTATCAAAGGTAGAAATTTAAATGGTGGTAGAAATTGGAAAGGAGGGGAGGAAAGTCTAAGATAGTCTTAAACCAGAGTGATGATAATATGATGTGATGGGATGAGCAATATACTCTACAATTCACTTAGTGAAACAACTCAGTTATAACCTTTTTAAAGCAAGCGATACCATCAATCCCCTGAGTGGCAGGACTAAGCTTTGACCAAAGATGATTACCTCTATACCGAGGCGAGTTTTCATACTTACCACTCTTATGTACATACAGTTTAAATTTCACTTGGTTGTCACTACGCGTTCCAAGAGACCGCAAGTCAAGGTTTGTGGGTTCTTTGGATTGCTTGAACATATATTTGGGCACACAGACTGCCATATACACAAACAAATCTATCTCTAGTTTTCACATGAAACGCCTTCGAATTATCGCCTCATTTGTAGTCACCCAATAGAATTTTGTTCCTGTTCACCTCGGAATGTTGAATTATTTTGCTGTAAACGAAACGCGTAGTGAGTAGGTCGGTGTACACCTCCGCCGTCCGGACGCCACCCCTGCCCTACATTATGCAGCTGTATTAGTCCGCCGTAGTTCACCCGTCCGCCTCCAGGGGACGTTGTGTCCGCCAGTTGCGCTGGTTCCGGCGGCCGTCTAGGTGTCTACGTGCCCGTCGCCGGCATGAGGAGACATCGATCAGCCAGCGACTCGCGTCGATGTGCGCATGTCAATATAGGGCTGCCGACATCCGGCCGGGCGGTAAAAACGTCACCCGGTATCCGGAAACACACGGCTACTTCCGGATCCGGCGGATCACGAAAAGGCTACCGGATGTCCGTCCATGAGCATCCATGCCGTATTGGCCTCCAGGTCACAATTGTCCCTCACTGCTGGTGGATATGTGCGAATAAGCCAGTGTACCCAGTCCTGTCCCAAACAGTGACATGAGGGTGGTTGTGGCCCCTAAGATTCGAGGTCAACTCTTGACTGTATAGCCCTATCAAGGCGCTAGAAAATATCATGTAAGGAGGTCAGGGTGAAGGTTGGGGTTTGCTGCGAATGCAGTCATTGGCTACTCGGTCTACTCTATTCCTTATATGGACTTAGTGTAATGGGACAACTCCATGCTGCCATAGAGCCCTCTACCGGGTCGTCAATTCATACTGGCCGTCCTTTCATACTGGCCGCACTCTGACATGTATGTAACAAATTTGAATCGATAAATATAAACCTGTTTGTCTTTGCTAAACTTAAAAAACAGCTGTCTCTTATTCTATAACTGTGTATTTAGAGATAGTTTTCCAGTGGAGCTTGGCTAGTTCCCATATCCAGCCATTTTGTTCATTTTTCCTTGCTGTTTCCCAAACTGCACAGTGCCTCGCCAATTAACATAGAACAGCTTTTCACCCCTAAATGGAGATGAGGGGTGAATACTTTACCTATGTGCGAATGGATCATGAGAGGTAGCACGGTTGGGTTTTTAGAGCTTGCTAGCACGCCCTATATACATTGCCTAAATGTTGGAGTGGTCCAATACACTTCCAGCGTACTGCCAGAAAACTATCCATTCACTATCTGCATGCTATTCACTGTGATAGTGGGAAAGGAGCAGGGTGCCAGTGCCTCAGGGTCTTAAAGGCATGCTCAGCTGACCATGACCACCACTAGCGACCGAAATACCTCATTGACCCACTGGTGCTTGATATGTTTGGATCCTAGACTCAGATGGTTACAGAAATGGCTGGTTGTCTGGGGGCAATTAGGTTACAGAAAACTATCCATAGGCTGAATGTGACCCAAACCTTTTATTGGTATTCATTTATAATTCACGCTCATTCATCAAGGATGAACAGACCATTTGCTCCTAGTAGTATCCACCTGATAC
Organism: Alentia gelatinosa; assembly: GCA_950022655.1. Classification (NCBI taxonomy): domain Eukaryota; kingdom Metazoa; phylum Annelida; class Polychaeta; order Phyllodocida; family Polynoidae; genus Alentia; species Alentia gelatinosa. Next base: position 108,073,007 of record OX465579.1, read on the forward strand.
AAACTCTCCATCAAAAACGAAGTGGGAGCGTGGACTGCTAACAGCGGAGAATATGGAGTCAGAATCTCATGCGAGGAATTTAAGGGAAAGTACTTAAAGCGTCACCTGGTATCACGGACACTTCGGGAACTACTTATATAAACAATAGACGGTGTCTACGTCGAATCTCTGTTTACACATTAAAGGTTATAGGTGGATACTAAATGATATACCAATTGGTTTCGGATAAGACTGAGCGTATCTCACTCTCGTAGTTACTATTGTATGGTAATTGGTTTCGTTGTACAAAAATAATTAACCTAAATATGAGGAATAATTCTGACATATAGGATAGTATACAGAGATGCGTTAACCTTCTTGAGCCCCTGCTCTACTTTCTTTTGTCCCTCCCTTCTTCCTCCTCCAGGAGTACCTTAATGATACGCCGCAAGGTATGATTCGTTATTGTTTCACAAATGAATTTCCTATACATTCAGTTGGTGCTCTATCTCCATTACAATAAAGCGGACAACATATATTTCTAGGAGTATTTTACTATTACGCTGTGAGTGTCTTTATATATACAACGGGCAATATATACACAATATTGACTGGTTTCAGATACAAGCGGCCGTATGCTCCGAGGAGTTGACGCGTAGTAATATCCGAGCGTATGCGAGGATGTTGCGCAGAGTCAACTTCGAGGAGCATACAGTCGCTTTTATCTGAAACCAGTCTATATTGTATTTATTATCCACCTTTTCTGGGCAAGTGGTTTGTCAATATCAGTTCATTTTAGTTATGCACTATTTTTCCGTACGCACTATTTTTCCGTATGCGCCACCCGGAGAATACAACATATCTGTATGCGCCGGGTATGTCCATACAAACTCCCTATGTGTTTTCTATGGACACTTTGTATTAGGCGGATAATAAATATATATATATTTATATACATACATACAGTTCTTAATTATTCAACAAATGTATTTCTTATACATGTTCAGTTGGTTCTCTATATCTCCATATATATATATATATGTGTGTGTGTGTAAAATATTAGCCCAGTCGCAGATCATGGGGCGGGTCCCTGCTGTCCAGCTCTGGTGGCAGGGGAGGCACTATCTGACTTGGGCGGTGTGTGTGTGTGGAGAGAGTAGGGGTGGGGGGGGGGGGGGGGGTGAAGGGGTCACGGCGGGCGCCCGAGCTGCACAAACCGGCAGCACACCTTGGGCTGGACACCGGGAAATGAGCACCCACGCCCCGATTGAAATATTGATTACAAATTTCCTGGTAGATGGACGCCAGGCTGCGGCCAGGATATAGGGGGAGCTGAAATCATTGGTGCGCCGTTCACCGGAGCTGGGAATGGATTGACGGCTGCCCGGTCCCTGCCCAGCTGCCTTTCTAGCCTCATTTCCTGACGACCACTTGGCATTTCCGCTGCCTGCACACCCGGCGCCGGGCCTGTCTACGCCTGTGGCCGGCGCTCAGGCCCGAATCCGCCGCCGCCTCGCCTCGATTAAGGCATCCTCGCGACACTGACCCCACTCAGATCTACTCTTTTTTCTGATTGTTTTGGTTTTAATTTCTTGACTTTTTTTATAAAGAAGAACTTAGGTTCGAAACGTCGGTTCAACAATAAACGCCTTTAAAACCTACTTGGTTCTTCCCGGGGTATACTGTCTACACCACTTATCAACTTTTTTCATTTAATTTTTTCTACGATCTCAATAAAGTAGCAAAAGTCATATCTGTTGTGTTTTGTGGTATTCATACTTCTCACATTGTTATTTCCTGATTGTTATAACTATTACTTGAACTATTACTATGCTATCATAGCAATAACACAAGTTCTGGCTTCAACATTTACATGCCCAAATCTGGGCCAGGACCTAATTACCAAAAGATTTTCAAGACTGTCAATGATGTGTAATCAAAATCTATACGAGTGAATCATATCCTCTGAGCCTTCAGAGTATTAAATGGGTAAACTTGTTACAAGACGGGCAATACCTTCACTAATTATTCACTGACCAACTACACATTCTCCTCCGACAGTGCGCTTCACTTAATTTGCAGCCAATTCACGTGGAAATGATAACAGTTCTCCATTAGTCGTAAACCTAAGGTTAAATACAAAGAGGACACATGCCAAATCAGTGCAATGAGTATCTAACTCAATGCATATTTCTTAATGCAGCAAACGGTATGGAAATGTGTGAAAAATATCAGAATTCTGTACTTAGGTTTTACATCAAGATAATTTCTTATTGTGTCATTGCTAAGTACTTTGGCTATTGACCCTCCTTTCGAGAATATTAATAACAGAATTGAACCTATCATCAAAAATCTCATGATTTCCAACAGTGATTATTGACTACATCATATGGGATATACTTAACGAAATTCGATATGGATGCCGATAGCAAACTACTCCTATAGAGGAAACCTATAAAGGTTTAGCGGAGCGATTCAAAAGAGATGGGATAGAGTTCTGACGCTAAACTTTATGAGGAGATAAATGAAAAAGGGAAAATAAGGTCGACTGAAATACTAAATACTAGTCCGGTAACCTGTACAATCAACAACATGGATGTACCTATTTTTCATATGAACTCAGCATGTTGGAAAGAGTTCAAGGAAATATGTAGAAAGCAATGCACGAATGCTAGAAACAGAGCGTATTCAGAGTACAAGTTCAACGCTCCACCTGCTCAAAATTCTCTTTTCCCTATACTTCTACAAACATAAAGAGGAGGGTAGCATTTGTGATCTCGACAGATAAATTCTTTATCTCGAAAAGGTGAACTAGGGGCGCAGATGAATTCTGTGCAAACTGAAGATGGATATTAGTTGAGCTCATAGTAGATTGCGACAGATCCACATCAAGCCAAATGAGTTCTATCTTAACAACCTGAAGTAATCAGATCCCTCTACATAAAGATATTTTAGTGAAAACTCCATTAATCATGAGTATTACCGTCAGGGAAAAAATGCCACTCTACTTCACAGAACGTATTATCTGATGTCGGTTTAATCACAGAGCCTACGATCATATTTCTATACTGTTGATATTTCTTTTTCAAATCGCATCAAATGGGATATATATCACTCAAACCAATATAATCCGATAGATAGGAGTTTGTTTGTTTGGGTAGTTTAACGTATAATATATTCAATTTTAAATAGGAGTAAATGAGTAAATAGGAGTAAATGAGTATTAGAAACGATCATTGTTGGGACAAAAAACGTCCCAGCTTATATACGTTTTATATCACTTTAGATCCATGATGATCAATTACTGTTTAGCTCAAAACCTACAGTTCATAAGAGGTTAGCAAGGACCAAAGGTATTTTTGAAAGACATATTTTGGATACAAATTATTAGTCATGGAATCCGAGAGTTTCCGGGCAAATGTAATCGCTCTTTGACGCTCCTCTATTCACAATTTTCTCTCTTCCAGTACATTCCTCCTTCTTTAAAACACTCTAACCCTGTTTGTTCTTTCTTAAACACTCCCTCAAACGTCCGATCTTCACAAATCAAGAAGCTTCATCTACCCTTCTCATTGTGCCGTACCTATTCATTTTGAATTCTGTATTCTATTCAGTCCTACACATTCAAAGGTCACTGCGCCATCGTGAGTGATCAAAGGTCCAAAGGTATGCGAAGGAGGCCTCTAAAGTGGGATTCACACGGTGGGATTCCTGAACCTCACAGATTATTTGTCTGAGACAAATCTTTCTGTGATTCTGTACTGGAGCACAATCTCCTCGTCTGAATTGTTAAGTTCCATTACCGTTAGACAAGTTATTTTCCCTGCAATTGGCGGCGAGAATTACCCCTAACCAGGTACAGAATCTCATGAGATTTTGATTTTAAGCACGTTTAGAATTTACAGGGGCATATCGGTGAGACAAATGGATACAGGGCTGAGTACCTAACCTAGCCAGTAGGAGGCCAGCAAGCAGTGTCACATGCTCTTAAAACATTAAGCTCAAGTGTATTTGAGTGCCAGGGTGAGTGTTAACTGTGATCATGTGTATCTTTCCATCTAAATCAAACTCGCCATTTTTCTGTAAGACTGGTAAAAGCACCTTGCCATGAGACTTTTGTAACAAAGGAAAATTGTCTGAGACTAGGGAAAAGGTGTGAAGTACATCTGCCTCAGGTACATTAGTCTCTGCGTTTTAATACCACTTTAGGAACATTCTGCAAGAGGCAAATGTTTCAGTATATTTAGGTTGGGTGCATGATGGGTAGAGTGCAGGAAAACGGTATTTGAAGCGAACAGTAAATTCTTCTCTCGGTATGAATGAATAATCATGTCAATTAAGGCCTTACATCTAGAGCCAAGTGCACTTCTAATGAAGGGAGCCATCTTATCCCACTCCTATTCAACATTTGCATGATCTTCATGTCTTAACTAAATTACACTACTCCCATTCCTAATTCAATGAGACAATTATCGTAGGCTGGCCATGAAATAATCTAGAATTGCTAATGGCATGTGTTTTGTGCATTTGCAAAGGATTGTATTTCATTTGAACTGCTCAATTACAAAAACAACTCGACAAGAATTGTTGAATCCGGATAATTCACTACTACAAACAAATCTAGGTAGACACGTGATTCGTGAATAAGGCAATTCTGTGAATAATATAATCCACCAGGGAAGTAACATTTACTACAAATCCTTTACAGTACGGCATCCGGTATCCTTCATCCGCTGATTCATCCTAATTGCAGTGCATTGTCCCTCCGTATAATAATAATTATATGGATATAAGTAGGTGGTAGTTTGGTTCTTCGTTAATGAGATTAAAGGAGTCTGTGATTCGAAACAGGCAGCACACTCCCGCAATAGTGATGACGAGAGAGAGAGGGAAAGAGAGAGAGAGAGAGAGAGGAGAGAGGGAGAGAGGGAGAAAAAGAAAGAGAGGGAGAGGAAGATGGAGAGGGAGAGAGGGAGAAAAAGAGAGAGAGGGAGAGTAAGAGAGAGAGAGAGAGGGAGAGAGAGAGAGGGAGGGAGAGAGAGGGAGGGAGGGAGAGGGAGAGGGAGGGAGACAGAGGGAGGGAGGAGAGAGGGAGAGGGAGAAAAAGAGAGAGGGAGGGAGAGGAAGAGGGAGAGGGAGAGAGAAAGAAAGGGAGGGAGGGGGAAAGGGAGGGAGGGAAGGCGGAAGGGAGAGAGGGAGGGAGAGAGGGAGAGGGAGAGAGGGAGGGAGAGAGAGAGAGAGAGAGAGAGAGAGAGAAAGAGAGAGGGAGGGAGGGAGAGAGAGGGAGGGAGGAGGGAGGGAGAGGGAGAGAGAGAGAGGGAGAGGGAGGGAGAGAGGGAGGGAGAGAGAGGGAGGGAGGAGGGAGGGAGAGGGAGGGAGAGGGAGAAAAAGAGAGAAAGAGGGAGAGGGAGAGAGAAAGAAAGGGAGGGAGGTGGAAAGGGAGGGAGGGAAGGCGGAAGGGAGAGAGGGAGGGAGAGAGGGAGAGGGAGAGAGAGAGAGAGAGAGAGAGAGAGAGAGAGAGGGAGGGAGGGAGAGAGAGAGAGGGAGGAGGGAGGGAGAAAAAGAGAGAGAGAGAGAGAGGAAGATGGAGAGGGAGAGGGAGAGAGAAAGAAAGGGAGGGAGGGGGAAAGGGAGAGAGGGAGGGAGAGAGGGATGGAGGGAGGGAGAGAGAGAGGGAGGGAGAGAGGGAGAGGGAGAGAGGAAGAGAGGGAAAGAGAGAGAGAGGGAGAGAGGGAGAGAAGGAGAGAGGGAGATAGGGAGGAAGGGAAAAAGAGGAAGAGAGAGCATTTTGGTACTCCGATAAGGGATGGAGCATTGCAGTCGATGCACGGAACCTTACACAGTGATGTGAGCAGAGGTTACAAAGTCTGAGAGACTTGGGTACCAATGGAGGCTAAACAGTCTCGGCATCAACGTACGAGGATCAAAGGTTTATTCGGCGTGACTGCGTCCCTTCTAATCACCTGGAACCCATCTCGCCTACGCCCTTCCCCTTTGTCCGCCCCTTTGTTGTCGGCCCCTTCTGATGCAGCAGCCGGCAGACCTGCCTATGTGCGCCGCTGCTTTGATGAAATATTAATCTATGCAATCGTACGGTGTTAGAGGGGCGGATGTAATAGGGTAGTGCAGATGGGAGGTGGTGTGACAGGGAGGAGGGACGGCTGGCGGTTGAGGGGTTTCAAGCCTCCCAGTATCCTTCTTCCACAATATACGTATTTTTTCTTATAGGTTTCGAAAATCAAAATATAGGGTTTTATAGGTTTCTCAAGGCCAAAAATATAGGCTTTTATAGGGTGGCAGGGTGTCTAGCTCATCATGTTATACACAGCATGCACATGTGTGTGTTGAGTTTCTATAACTTCCTGTAATCAGCATGACAGTGAAAAAATATAGGCTTTTATAGGTTATGTAGGTTCCCTTTAAAGGATAAAGGCTCGGGCATCAAAATACAGGTTTTTATAGGTTTTAAAAGTTTACCTCTTTGCTTCTCAATGAAATCTTTGGTTGTCTTACTTTCCCATACCCCATCCCCTAACCTATTGATATCTGTCCTTGCTAAATGCAACCGACTATTCTTTTGTTTCTCACCATTTCCTCACCCAAACTGTGATATTCATCTTCATCCATTTCTTCACAACCCTCGAACAGTATCTGTCCACCACACCAGCATTCTAACCATATTTCCCTTGTTCTCTTCGTCCCTATTATCTCACCCTTGGTATTATCTCACCCATAGGCTTAACATGGGAACTTGTTCTCCAAGCCCCTACGAGTATTGCAGTATGTTCTCCATGTTCTATATCTTGTGCGTCATCCATTCTTTTAGTGTTTACAGGGATGAGATACTTACGGAAAGCAACTCGTTTTCGTCAAAGTTGTTCTCAAACTTGTTCGACTGCTATGTGATATTCACTCGGCCATCCCCTTGTTCATATCACTCGGCATCAAACTCGTAGAAAATGACGACTTTGACCAAATTTTTTTGGTTTCTTCTTTGAACTTCCATGTCTTAAAGTTGGATCTGACATCCCTCCTCTCAGACTCATTCCCTCCTCCCATCATATACCTTCTTCGTCATGGCTTCCCTTTTCGACTGCCCACACACTTTCACTCTCTTTCTTTCTCTTCATTTTGCTATCCCCTTATCTCATGTTATTGCTCGTCGAGGCCCGCTTACATCACTCGTTCTCCCCATCTCTCCAACTGAGCCTTCCTCACCCCGCCCTGCTAGCTTGAAGTACGGTTAGCAAGCAGAACCCAGACTGTTTAATCTCGTAGCTCGTGCACGCATAGGGAGTAGCTCGGGGAAGAGCAACTCAACAAACCAAGCGATTTACGATGGCACGACTGGACTCGATCCAAACCACAATTTATGCTTGCAATACCTCCGTCCGGCCGCTGGGACTTCTATCGCTGTACTTTGAGGACCCTGACAAATTCCTCAGTCAATTGATTTATATAGCAGCCCAAGTGCAGGGCGCGGTATTAACGTGGAGGGCCTGCGGGTGGGGAGGGGCGAGGCGTCATGTCTAGGGAGGAGATATTAGATCGTTGGTTAAGTCTAGGTGTACGTCGATGGGGTGTGGAGGTACGGTGCACGGGGCAGAGGGCGCGTAACGGCCAGGAGCCGGTGATGGATGGCCCTCAGGCCGCCCGCCTGGAGGATGGATCACACGGAGTGCGTAATGAAAGTACAGGGCAATGTGTGACGCTACTAGGACAATGCCACCGGGTGCCCAGGCCATGTGTTGCGGTGCTAACACCGTGTGAAACATCACCTGGACAATACATACACAGTATTGACTGGTTTCAGATACAAGCGGCCGTATGCTCCGAGGAGTTGACGCGTAGTAATATCCGAGCGTATGCGAGTATATTGCGTAGAGTCAGCTCCGAGGAGCATACAAACTCTTTTATCTGAAACCAGTCTATATTGTATTTATTATCCACCTTTTCTGCACAAGTGACATGTTGATATCAGTTTATTTTAGTTATGCACTATTTTTATATACGCACTATTTTTCCGTATGCGCCACCCGGAGCATACAACATATCCGTATGCGCCAGGTATGTCCATACATGCTGCCTATGTGTTTTCTATGGGCATTTTGTATTTGGTGGATAATAAATTGTAATAGCCAAACTAGCCAAGCAATATGTTGTCATACTGATATAGATAAACATGTTGGCCTATATAATATGGCCATAGAATGTCCAAGTAACAGGAACATGTATTGCATAAAAGCTGAGCAATGTTTATGGGACACAGACACAGAATTACCGAATAAATGGAGTATATCAGTGCATATGGACAGTATTCTATGATACAAGGATTTGGTTGGTTGGTTTAATTGAACGTCCTGTTAACCGTTACACGTTTTCACCAGACTTTCTCAATGTTCTTTTACACCTCAAGGCTGGTGATCGAATCTGTATAATGAAATTAGGTAGAAATCGTACCCCTACACATTTACCGAGGTGAGAGTTGTTTTACTTCCTACAACACATAGACATAGTATGGGAAGGATTGGTCTTTGATATAACAGTAAATCTACCACAAGCTGGGAATGAAGGAGAAAAGTGGCTGCAGTGGGACTCGAAACCACAAAGTCCTACAACCTTGGGATTACAAGTTCAGTGCCTTAACCACTGAGCTAACTCCCCACCCCTGCCACGGGTGCTAAGGCCATTTGTTGTGTTGCAAATACCGTGTGAAACAACACCTGGACAATGCATCGTAATACCCAAACTAACCATAACCGTAATACCAAAATTAACCCAAACTAGTATACTGATATAGCCAAACATGTTGGTCTATGTAATATGGCCATAGAATGTCCAAATAATAGGAACATGTAATGCCTAAGAGCCGAACCATGTTTATTGGACACACAACGCGGCATACTTTCTGAATATGTTCAGTATATCATTGCATATGGACAATAAAATATGGAGTGTGTGGGTATCTTACTTGGAGAATAGCTCATTTACCGCCAGGTACTATTGTACACCGACACTGTTTAGTCTGTTATCGCATACAGTTAATATACAAAATGTCACATTTCAGTCCGGGAGACCTTAACATAACAAATATAAATACAACCTCCTACACTATTAATACCTCGTTCCAGGCTGGGCTGAGAGTATGAGCTCTAGCAATAAACTATTATTCCGTACAGGACCAGACCAATCTAATTATAGATCCCGCTGTTTCTGACAAACTATATGCCGCATTTAGGGAACAGGGACGCAATAACTTCGCTTAAAATGAAAATAAGTGTATTCTAATGGCCAATACTGTCTGCACGTCTACAATACACTATCAAGAGAAATCATTCCCCCGAACGGTCGTTTCAATGATGTATATGACTCCATCTTCTTCAGGTTCATCAGGCCTGAACTTCGGGGTTTCCAACCTGGAAGGAGTCGCTTATCACCAGAACATCCAAGTCGTCGATCTTCTCTTTTTATGTCTCTTTAACGGTCGGTCAATGACCCGGCCCTGCGTCAATGATCGGTCTGATTAGCTAGATTAATTAGCAGTATCGATCCGAGGAATACCGTAATTAGCACGGGTGTATAAAGGCAGACGTGTTTCCCCCGTCTGTCAGCTCTGGGCATCTCCTGTACTTGTGACTGGGCTGTCTGCCTTAGAGCGTCTAGGCATCAGTCTGTGGATCGCGCCAACAGCTCCCAGGAAATCAATACTTAATACCGGGTAGCGCCATAAATACAACATCCCACACCGTTAATACTTCGTTCCGGGCTAGGCTGTGTGCAAGAAGCAGGTGGATTCTGGGTTTCTGAGCTAGTTGGTATTCTATTCGAGAAGAAAATGGGAAAATATAATCAAATGTATCTAGCGAATTCCATGTCTAGATGTCGTCATTGAAATGTATCGATGGAGCATTAGGAACTGGGAGGATACCATCCTGTCATATGAAGAGCGTAAAGTAATGGAAAGCCAACTAGGACTGATGTTAGTCTAAGTTTGTTACTATAATAGATCATCTATTTCAAGCAGACGTACATTCCTAGTGTAAGGCGAGATTGCCAGATGGGATAAAAGTGTGCTTAAGGAGTAACAGAGACGAACAACTACTACAGACTATCAAGTTGAACCTGAGCTCTCTACAAACTGCCTATAAACACCAAGACAGTGTTCCCAAAGACGGGACTTTAAGCCAGAGGTTCAGGAAATTTTAGTACACTTCATTTTCATGTTTAATTTTAGCCTTACCTTTTACTATCATACACTGTAGTGATACCTTTGAAAAGGAGTATAGGTTTCATACATTTCATTAAACCCCTTTGAAGCGCCACCTACTGAGGCAGGATAGGTCGCTCAGGAATTGGAAGTCGAATTACAAAGAAAAACCCGGTGGATTATTTTTAATTCCCATGCTTATCAGTAAGTTCTGAAGTAACCTACACAAACTGTTCGTTCTGAAGTCGTATTTCAGGATCATATTGCATTAAGACAAGCTGATAGCTTTCTTTTCCTGCTGAGAGATATACTGGAAGAGGTCAAAGCGTGGATTCCACCAAGCGACTGGTTTATGCCGAATCCTGCCGAAATGGAAATCGGGTAGAATCAGAAAAACATTTTGTTCTGTTAGTTTCTGGTGCTAATGACGCGTATCGCGCAAGTGTAAAGATACCATACGCTATTCTTCTATATATTCCATTGAGACCAGAATTTATTTGATGTAACCTTAGTCTGGTGGAATCAGTACTATCAGAGTACTTCAGAGGAGCTTCTATCCGTCAGCCAGACATTATTTTCGTTTTTAAAGAAAGAAGTTGTCTTGGTATCTTACACTGTAAAAGCAGCCCGCGTCCAATCACGATAAGATAAAATCTATAAAGTGAAGTGTCCCGACGATGGCGCAGGATTAGAACCAAAAATACATTTGTGTGGCATTTTTGTTCTGCGACGTCCATCTCAAATGCTTGTCTTTCTTGAAGTAGTAATCTGAAACTTGCGCCAACAGTCCTCGCCCTAATAAGGATCATCAAGCAATGCCTTCTTGAATCCTATTAAAAAGAATACTACGGGAGGGTGAGGCAAACGGGGACTGATTTCTCGCGTTGGAAAACAAATATGGTGTTTTGTTCCATGCAAATTAGGTAGTGGTGTTTGAAAAGGTGTTTTTTTCTGGCTTCAGCCGATATAAAACAGGACCCAATTACTGGTGTCACCTCCACCATCGAGACGCCATCTAAAGCTTTTTCTGTTATTTCATCACTTTGACATATGGCAATTAAAACTGCTGATAATGCAATAAGGATCCCCAGACGAGGAGGCGTATTTCCTAGAGGAGGCAACCATAGACTTACATAATGCTTCATTACTGACACTGCAGCCGACGGAGCCCCTGCGAGCACATGCATCTTTTATTTATTCTGCCTCTATTATGTTGCACCCACTGCTTTATATGTAATAACCTTCGGACGTTCATATTGTCTCCTAGCAATAGTGGCGTTACCGCAATATGCAGCTCGTTTCGGCTATTGTGTTCTTTCGTGGTACTTTTCCATAGAGGGATATTTATGCTTTGTGATGAAGCATAGCCAGGGCATTACTAGTTTTCTGTTTTGGGTGTTATTACCATCGGAATTGATACATAATGAGCCAGTGCCTTTTGACAAATCACAAACGACCTTTTAGAAAGTCATGGCTGGTTACTAAAAACGAACCAGATGAGCAATTTTGTAATAGAATTGGTCAGCACAATTGTTTTATTGACTATCAGCTGTATTACTGTCAGTCCCATATTGTTCAGTATTATATCCATAGTACCTTCTTAACTAGAAGCACACTAAATGGATGATGAATAGGACAAGAAAAAAAAACCTAGGACGTTTGTGGGTTTGCAGTTTGATTTGTTTGTGTATTCAAAGTGCCAGGGGACTCTGAGGGTATATAGGGACTATCTCATGGTTCAGCCTTTCTTGTTCGTTTTACACCACAAGGGTCGTTATCGAATCTATAAGATAATTCAGGCAGAAATATTACCACTACACATTTACCGAGGTGAGGGTTCTTTTACTTCCCACACCACATAGACATAGTATGAGAAGGATTAGCCTTTGATATAGGAGTAAATTTACCACTGCTCTTTCCTTTTTGTGTATTTTATAGTATAAATAGCTAAACTGAGCCCTAACCCGCTACCTTAACAAATTTGGAAAAATTGCTACCCTTGTACATAAACCGTACTGAGCCTCTCTAAGTCAATTATACACATATATAGCAAAATCAGATGTTTGAAAATATATGTTTGAATCAATTGAAAAAAGGGACACGAATGCACCTTAAAGATAAAAGATAAATAGCCTTTGATATAGCAGTAAATTAGTGAGTAAATCTACCACTGCTGGGGGTCAAGGAGATCTAAGGTGGTTGCAGTGAGACTCGAACCCACAATATTTGATTTTCGCAGACGGGATATCTCAAGCCCGAAACTATGGCTTCTTTGGCTTGGTTTGGTTTGGCGGAGGTCCAGAGATTCTGGTTTACCTTACAATTACTTAGTTTAGTTTGGTTTTGTTAGTTTTACCTCCACTGATTGTACGTAACTGTGATAGGCGTTACAGAACATAAAAGCATCTGTTCGCACACCAAAGAAAGCGACACAACACGCTGCGGGATTTCATGTTGAGCAACTCAGGCATTCGAGTAGCTCCGTGCCTTTTCAACACTGAGGTCACCGTCTGGCACAATAAACCAGGTCAACAGCTCTTTGATTAGTTGGATGTGAATAGGCGCTCATGACGCCCCCCCCCCCCCCCACACACACACACACACTCCCTCATTACACCGCTCTCCTCGTCGTCCCCGCTTCTGGCAGTGACCCAATGGTCGAGCGCGGTCTGTCATGGGCTGAGCCGCCACCGCGAGGGGAGTCGATAAAAGCTGGGGGTGAAAAACGCAGAATGGATTAAGAAGTGGGCCGGGAACGTGCAGCGCATGACGAGCTGCTCAGTGAGCTGCTCAGTGAGTGACACGCGGCCTGCACCCCGGGACATGGCCTATTGACCAACCACCTACTGCCTGTAGGGCACACAGTGTACCCTGCTTCCTTGAGTATCTGTTAGTCGGCGGCTAGCAGGCACAGGGAATTTACTGCCTCAGAGGAACTGAGAAAACGAGGAATACACATCAGAAATGGCCATGAAATGGAGCAGGGATGTATGGCAAGGTTTGAACCACCGTCTGCTGGTGTGAATGAGGCTCAATTTATATCATCTCTGTTTTACACAAGAAACTAGCGACTTCGTCGTTGCCCTGTGCGCTCTTTGGTGTGTGTAACATAAAGATAATAACTGCTAGCGTTGTGTTCATTTTTCTCAAATCACGACGAAGTCGCTAGTTTCACGCCACCTGGTGAAATTCGGCCGCACCTCTAGCTATGTGTACGTGTGTATTATTTCACGTGACACAGGTACTTTTACCGGCAACCAGCGCAATAATCTCACAGATTGATCTCAGGCCAATGAGATTGGAAAACTACCGTTCTAAATTATGTTTTCAGTATGGCAAAAAACAAATCCTAAGGATGGAAGTAGATCTATGTGGAGAAACACAAAAAAAGAGTAGCAGGATTCAGTTGAGTACTGCACCAGAATCTCACTCTCGTGGCCCTTCAGTCTCCAAGCCTAAGTTTGGTTCACTTTGTCTTTATGTGCGGGAGCATCTCCAAGCGGATGTTATCGGAAATTACACGTTTTATATGTGGTAGGTAAAAAGAGATTCATAAACTGGAAATGACAACAAGGATTTCCTTGGAAAAGTGGAAATCTCCGAGCTCAGGGGATGTTGAAGTCTCCCAGCAGATCTTTTCCGCTCATTGAAAGCCAAACGGGACAAAGGATCTGCTAGGAGGGCAGGGAGAGTGCCAGAGCGTCGATAGTTTCCAAGCAGATACGTTGTGCACATGGGTAGGAAGGCCTCGGTATGCGTCAGGTAGGCGTCTGTGGGCTGTCTGTATGGTTTAGTGTCTCTATAACATAGTGCTACCTGTATACACATTGATAACATATCCATCAACAGACTGAAAACCCCGCTTAAGAGGACACCCAACTTGAGGGGTCACTTTGTTCGGAACGGAGGGTGTTCCCTTTCAAGGGGTTTTACTGTATTTAATGTAGATCATACCGACACCGTACTTTGAAATATGGAAAATCTCCCTGGAATACTGTTGAGAATGTCCAAATGTTTTGCTCAACACCCGTATCTATGAGAACTATTAGGAATTTGACATAAGTTGTCTTGGTTTCTCCAGACTATCTAGTTATCCTGTCCTTTTTTATCTCATCTCCCATTACCATTACGATTATTTTTCTTTATTTAGTATACACTAAGGTGTGTTATATGGAATCGAGAAAATGTTGAATATAAGAGCAGAAATTCCAGCAGGAAGAACCGATTTGTAATTAGATGTTGTAAAGCTAAATTTTAGAAGAAGAAAAAAGTGTCCCCATTGGCATTCTAGGTCAGGGAGGAGTAGCTCTTACCCTTATCATAGAGTGATGTGATTTGGTCGGCATCACCCCCGCCCCCCACACCCACACCCACACCCACACACACCTTACACACTCCCTGCTCACCCGGTACAACCATCCGTAAATGATGAACATTTACTTTAAATGATGGCCAGGCAGCCCTAAAGAATCTGTAGCCAGATTCCCAACTCGCAGCATGGAAAGCCTGGTGGCTCTCCATCCGGCCCGATACAAATTTAATGTGGACCCGGGAGCCCCAGGCCAAATCACAGTCGGAAGGCAGTGGGTGGCGAGAACAAGGTGGGGGTCGGATGGCGTGGGGAACTGATACATTAGCGGGCAGTTGGAGTGCGTGATGGGCCGTATTGGGTGGACAGTGTGAGGTTGGCGTAAAATGTAGTGTGACAGGTGGGAATTGTTGGACGAGTGGTTTGTGGTAAGTGCAGGTGGGTTATTGGAGATAGAAAATTAGCCACGGGAGACGGTGCTTGAGGATGGTTGATGGGCAGAGAGGAATAAGGACCGGCCGTCTGTAATGAGAAGTAGGAGATGGTTTGTGGGTGGATGATATGAGGTGCGTGTAGGATGGCTAGGGGCAAGTTACCGGCGTAAGGCAGGTGGGTTTTTTTTCAAAATCAATTTAAGTTAGGCCCAAGTAAGTAACCAGAATACCAGAATAGCGTCTGGAAGGAGAATTGTAAGCACTACTTTCGAGATAAACGCGTAAATTTTTTTTAAATCCATTTATTTACCACCATAATTTCGGTCTTGAGATATCCCGTCTGCGAAAATCAAATATTGTGGGTTCGAGTCTCACTGCAACCACCTTTCTCCTTGACCCCCAGCAGTGGTAGATTTACTGCTATATCAAAGGCTATTTATCTTTTATCTCTAATGTGCATATCTTCAAAACTGGACTTCTGATTTTTCTATAGATGTGTATAATTGACTTTGAGAGGCTCAGTACGGTTTATGTACAAGGGTGGCAATTTTTCCCAATGTGTTAAGGTAGCGGGTTAGGGTCTAGTTAGCTTCTTATACTATCAAATACACAAAAAGCTATATATATATATATATATATATATATATGTGTGTATATATATATATATGTGTATATATATATATATATGTATTTTTCGAGCAGTTTAACAGCAGCAGTGGAACAGCGGCAGGTGTGGGAAATGGAGACAGCGTAGGATGGCCACGTCTGGGCCGGGCATGCCCGAGGCGGGGTGATCATGTCGCGGTCATCAGGTCGCGTTAAGCCGGGCGCCGGTCAGAAATTAGACCCTACGTGAGGGGGATTAATAAGGGCCGCCGGGTAGCTCCCACAGACTAAAGACACCAGTACCAATATAGACACCAGCAGTCACAGCACCACCACTGTCGCCGGTACCATCACTACCCATAGAACTACCACCAGTACAACCACCTATACTATAGAGGAAACCTCGTGGCAATTCACAAGGCGAAGCCGCGCGAATTATGTAGCGATTCAAATGAGATGGGATTGAGCTTTGACCCTAAACTTGAATAGCTTTCAGAATTTATCTCGCCCTTTACATTGACTAATGGGTTAGCCTTTGTGACGTAATCCCCCATTGGGTAATTTTTCTAATACTCCATAGGCGTTGGGTTCGAGTACCCAATCTTTGGTCTATAGGGAAACAATAACAGGGATGGAACAATAACACCTACACGATCAAGTATCAATACTTACACAACCCCTCCCCATTGCTAATACCGAAACCAACCATAAAAAATTCCTTCCTTCGACTATATTTCTAAAGGGTATGTGCGCAAAATTTCTAATTTATTTTACTGCCAGCCCCCCTCTCTCGATCTTGTAGGCAATAGAACAATGAAGAAACATACGCAAAAATTCCGAAGATTAGGAACCTTCCCCCTGCAAACATACTTTATGGATAGCACCAAAGCAATGTACGGTAATCTACACGATCATCGACACGATTGCTACAGGGCTTGAAGAATAAACCATAGTGCTCCTACTCCACAAAACACAGCGCTGCAGAAATCACCAACCAAATCACCAAACTCATCAACAGGTAATACGATAGAACAGCATCACTTCCCCCATCTACTTATAGATCACCAATGCGTAATCATTTCACGAAACACGAGGCACCCATACACACTCCAGTGACCATAGCCATCCGCTCTACAGCATTAGTCAGCCATCCAACGGCCTTTCATTGCCACACATTGGCTTCTAATCCTTGCCCAATCTAGCCTGGGATCTTGATTCGAAGTCCCTTCTCCAGTCCCAGCAAAACAAGCCTCGTCGTAGGAAGCCTTTTCGGTAAACGCAAACAATCAATTATGTAATCATTTTGTGCAGCAGGCAAACTCATTTCCCGGTCCTTTTCTCGGTCTGCTTAGCTGGCCCTGTAGCTGAGGTAGCTTCAGGAGGTTGCTTCCCCAGAAAACAAACTTTCCTAAGAAAACAAACCGATGGTGGTGTGACAGCAGGCGTCAGGCTAGTGCAATCAGAGTAGGCCAAGAGCGACACCCTACAGGTGGCAGAAACACCAGGGGGCGCCTCCCTCCCCCTATGACGTGCGGCTCTGACGTCAGTGTCACGTCACTGCAGAAAAACGCCACCTGGAGGGAGGCAGCTGAACGCAGGTCAGGTGTCGGGAGCGCAGATGAAACTTTTGTCATGTCTAGGCTCTGGAACCAAATTGCATTATACTCCGCCAGTGGCGAGCTGCTCTGAGCTTCTCTAGGCCCGTGCTATTATCCCTTGCCGCCATACTGGAGCAATACTAATCACCGGGCTCGCCTCACTGCTTGCCCCCGCCATCTCCTCCGTCCGTCCGCCGCCCGTCCGTCTGCCCGCACGGTCGTCCCTCAACCCGTCCGTCCGCCCGTCCGTCCGCCCGCCCACCCATCAGACCGCCCGCTCGCCCGTCCGCCCGTCCGTGCGCCATCACCTACACTGACCGCCAGCAAATGTCCGCCGCTAGGCAGCGCCACCAGTGCTCTACGGCGCGCCGTTCCGGTCATTGTCATTTCGTCCATATTCCGTCCACGGAATCAGTCTAAAATTCATGCCGTCCACGGAAGGCCACCCAGATATGGTCCATCGCTCATTCCGTCCACGGAATGGCTTTTTTTCTCCACAAAATGGGTTTCACGAAATTTTTTTTTTTTCACGAAATCACCCGTCTTTTCACGAAATGGGTTTTTGGTCACAAAATGTGTACTTCCGTGGACGAAATGACTTGTAACACTGATTCCGTGGACGGAATGATAGATGCACTATATATATATGTGTACTTCCGTGAGGAAATATGGACGAAATGGCGCGCCATAGTGCTCGGTGCCGATGTGGTCTTCATTAGGGCGATAATGGATCACCAATTCAGTTGTTCCCGCCCTCCGAAACAGCGAATACCAACGATAGAATGCCCCGATACAGAACGCCATCTACTGTGTGCCCATATTGCTATAGACTTCAGCTTTGATTAAACTCACAGAAGAGCAACGATTAAATCTACTTCATAGGAAGCTGAAGGTGGGGGTAGGGGTGGGGGTAAAATGAAGGGACGCTGGCGGCATGGAGAGGCACTGTACCCGCTTCAGTCTGGCCCATCACGATACGTGCAACACCTACTCCATATTTCACAAGGTCTAGGATATCCGTAGCCTGCAGCATTTTGTCACCCCTCTGTCGGATGTAACGTATTTTAAAGTAGCCGACCCCATGGGCGTAAGTCGGCCTGGGCTTAGGAGGGTAAATATAATTCACAGTATGGCTTCCTCTGAGGAAATAATGTGCATAAAAGATGTAGCTTTCTTCATTATTCTTTCGGTATCACATAAATTGGAAAAATGCTGCCGTTGGTGCTTCTATTTAGCTGGACAATGACGCACTTGAAATCTCGCGAACTGGAGCGGGTGGAAGATAGGTGGCATTACCACCTATCCTTAATCTCCAGTATACATAAAAGCTTTAAAAAAATTCCCTGGACAGAAGGGGAGGGCGTGCCCATGTCCTATATGATTAGGGGTGAATAGAGGGAGACCTGAAATAGATGTTGTAGCTAAATACTGAAAAGGACCTGTCTTTCGATATGCCATCTGAAGACTGGAATCGGGTTTCACAGGGTGAAAATATGACATTGACAAATGGTTGATGAAAACGGCAACCGTCGCATGATAGGGCTATAGTTTCGTAATCTATCATATATGATGATATGATGAAAGATTCCTGAAATCTTTGAAGAATAGGTGTGGACTGAGCGACACTTCAAGGAACCAGGAGGGCAGGTTGTTGTATCAGAATAACTCGTATGTACAAGAGATGCAATACAAGTGAATAAAAAAAGGTCATATGTGGAGTTGGTTTGTTTGTTGTAGTTTAACAACCAATATGTTAAATAAGACTTACTTTGGGTTTGACCAAATCTATGAGATGAATTTAGGTAGAAATCTCACCCATACACATTTACCGAGGTGAGAGTTCTTCCTACAATACATAGATATGGTCTGGGAAGGATTGGCCTTTAGAGGGGGGCAATTGACCTATATGCTAATTGCACAATCAAACATCAGGGCTTGCAATATGAATATATTACATGTCCGGCAGCTCAGGCTGTGGCACTATGCTCGAGCCGCTGCTATAGCTTCACCCATTGCTGGAGGGTGGAGCAGCGTAACCCTGTTTGGTCTTGCTGGCCGGTGGTTGCTGACAGCGGCAAGAGGGAGCTGTGATGGATGTGCTTCTATGATTACAGTACAGACTCGGCCACTCACAATACAAACAGCTGTACATGTTATGCAGGCAGCTCAAATCAGCCGCTCCTGCATCAATAGATCGCTAACGGCGCCCCTTCACCATTCGTAATATCGCCTAAGATACGGAATAGCCACTAACAGCTGGAATATTTAATATGGCACCTATCGTCCTACTAAACCTCCGTCATGGTTGATTGATGATAAACGTTATGGTTGGTTGACGATGGATGTGAGGAAGGATTTGTTTAGTTCGTTTGGTTTGATTTAACGTCCAGTCAACCATTATGGGTCCTTACCAGACTTTCTCAAGGTTCTTACACACCACGAGGGTGGTGATCGAATCTATGTGATGAACTCAGGTAGAAATCTCACCCCTACACATTTACCGAGGTGAGAGTTCTTTTACTTCCCACACCACATAGACATGGTTGAGAAGGATTGGCCTTTGATATAGCAGTAAAACTACCAATGTTGGGGCTGGGACTCGTACCCACAAAGTCCTACAACCTTGGGGTTACAGGTCCAGTGCTCTAACCACTGAGCTAACTCCCCACCTTGTGAAAAAGGGACACAGTTACTGATCAACTGATGCATAATGGTTGGGTGCGAAATATTCAACAGTGATTAACAGGCTTGGATGCCCTGTTCTCTGAGCTGACATGCAATGAGCATGTTCAAGTTAAGAAGGCATGTGATCCCAACACCAATAATTAATACCTACCATTACTCTGAAAAGAAGAGAAATCCTGTTGATCCTCTCCCATGGCAATAACCTAACTTTTCTTATTGAAACAAAAATGTTTGTCAATCTTGAAAACTCTACTATGCGCAAATTAATTCTAATCTTATACAGGTTGTATGGTATTCTTTCCAAGTAATATGTTTACCTAAAAATCACAATGGCCCTTTTCATCTTAAATCCTATGGCGCTTTTTCGAAGCTGAACAAAAGAAACCCTGTGATAGGGACATCTTCTCTTTACGGCCTTCTAGACTATTCAGGTTTCAAGGATTCTGAAACCTCTGATTCTTTAACACGAAAGTCCTATTTGAACACGGCTTCCTTGGAAACGGAACCTCCTAATACATTGTGTCCTTTCTAAATTATTTATAGTTCATCAATACAAAATTAAGAGATGAGGTGTTACATTAGAATTAGGTGGGCTGGGGGATTGGTGTAGAATCACTTATTTTGTAGTCAGTATCTAGACCGACTTGGAATGAGATCACGTGATTTATGACGTCATCGAGAGGTCCCTCGTCGGCAATGCGTGCGTCTATCATGAATTATAGGCATTGTCTATTGGGAGACGCATTAATGAGTTTCACATCATCCAGAGAATAAATGCAATTAGCTGGGGCATGTTATTGTGAGAACATGTAGATTGATAGCATAACTCTGTATTACGCTACATAAACAATCAAAACACCGTCAGGAGGTATACACAGGCACGTTTCCGATTTTAAGTCTCCCCCTCCTAGACTAATGGACGGTGTTGTCAGTTAATGCAGAATATTTGCATAGTGATACTGTAATTATTGATAACGAACCCCGAAACAAAATAAGACATTGCGATGGTAGTATACAATGAGCCTGTATGCACGGCCCCAAGCGACTCCATTAGCGAAGCTTGTATTGTTAATAGTGCAATCAAAACACGTGATGCTGCTGGCATTGTGAGCCTTACTCTTAGAAGCAGTGTCCGAGATACTAATTCAATCTGGTAATTAGGTTTAACGGGCCATACCGAGAGAGTGATTACGCTGCTTCTATAATGAATCACTTGTGAGACACACTGACAAAACAAATAAACCTAAAAGCGAACAGGGGCAGCTTCGTTGGTACGTTTGTATAGGGCACAGAGTGACTGCTCATTCTGCCATCATCCGCCAGGGAATTGTAAGAAAGCACCACTGTAGTCGGGGGAGGGGGGTAACCAGTCAACATTATCAATTTTTATAATCTATAGGATAAAATTACTCCATGGCAAGCCCCCCCCCCCCAAAAAAAAAAAAAATATATCTGAAAAAAACCCATTGATAATTGGTCCCGCTGCCTGGAGTTTTAGATAGCCTTGTGGGTGAAGGGCTGCCTCCACAGCACAATAGCTATGTGCCCTATACTACAATGCAGGAAATGTTGGCCAAGTTGTAGATATGCCCCTTAGAAATATCTCTGAAAACCGGAATTGGTGGCCATTAACACTCATTTAAATTTTTGCATTGACATAATTAAACTATCGGGAACACTTCTAGCGTGAGAATTCATCTTTCTGATGGAATAGTGAGGGATGAATTTATACAATCACCTTCAATACATTATATAAGACTATCGACGGACCTCATATGGCTGGGTACCAACGTTGGGCACTTCAAGTGCTAAGACGAGCACCTTACAGACGGAAATGCCTGCATCTTGAGTACCGCACTAATCCAGGCTCCACCGACACCACGCAACCCTCACCCTTCTCCCAGGCTGCCGATTAGCTTTCCTTCCCTCGTCCTAGGGTCTCGTACGATTGCAATAGGATGCGAAATACAATATCCGCATACAACATCCTGAGGGCTGGGAGGGCAGGGATAAAGGGGGCACCACCTGTCCAGCTGTCGGAGGTTCCCGCAGGGAGGAGCCCCAGTTTGGCACGTGTCCCGGATGCTGAGTTTTCTGGTTTTTTTACCTGGGGCTGACTGCCGTGGTAGTGTATATGTGTGTGTGTGTTGGAGGGGGGGGGGGGAGGATCCAAACCCTGGAGACGAGCACGAAAAGGGCCGGTGTTGAATAAACGTTGTTTACAAAATGCTCATGCTACTCTTTCGCCAACCACCTGCGTGTGACTATTGTGCAGTCTGGCGCTCTAGACATGTTCATTTCTATGTCTGCGAATCCTTTCAAAGCGAATATGACGTCCCCTTGCATCTCCAATTCATACACTCTCTGCCACTCACCCACGCTTAAAAAAAGCTGCGCCGAGTTCCAAAACTCTCACATCAATCAAGAGGTGCGTGCTCTTTCACTGTAAAACTCCCACGGCTCAATACCGTCTCGACAGGCGTGCAGTGAGAGACGGAGTGAAGGAGGGAGCCACTGCATCTGGGAAGATATAAAGTCACGTGACAGAGCAACTTCCGGCCGCCCGAGCGCCACCTATCGTCCGTAACTAAGACGACCAATCAGAACCTAGAACCAGGACACTGCATCTAGCCAATCAGCGGGGCCCGTCGTGGAAAGATGCGGGTTGGAGTGGGTGCGAGGAGAGGGGCGAGTAAGTGGGGGTTATTGGGGGAGGGGGTGGCATCTTCCTGCAGATATGAGGGCCAATCTCACAATACGCGGGCGCAGCACATGCCTATCGGGTCTTCCGGTTTGTGGGCCCGTCCTAACCAGCATAGGGCTGTATATCGTGGATAAGACTGGCCAGATAAAGTCCACGCACGGAGCACATTTCCTCGCACCGTTACGAGGAGACCCACTCGTCTCGCTTCGACATTAAAGTACCTATTAATAGACATCGGCCCCTACCCTAGGATGACCCTCGGAGAGCCCTTATTGCTTGATTAACCCAGAAACGCCGACCATTTGGGAAGGGCTCCTGGGGTTGAGGTTCGGTGCTGGGTTCGTCTTTTAACACTGGCGAATGGCTGCGGGGGCCGGGAGGGAAGGGCGCTGAAGGGCACCCAGGCCGGTCTTAAGTCACACACGGCCCGGAATGGGCGCCCCCCGGACCACTCAGACATACTGGAGGAGGGTTGACGACTACCTGGAGGCACCGTCCATGGTCTGGAGAAGCGAGGCCACGTCCTTAAGACCGAAATGCGAGAAACGTGCGCAAACTGCCAAAGGAGTAAGATGGGAGTGGCTCTATAAGTTGGCTGCTCGAAGCCTGTTGTGGGCGAAGTAAGACTGATGTCTGCGCTTCTTCTGCGATGTCACATTGAAGATGCTAGTCACTGCGCCGCGTTTTTACCCGGGAGTCGGTATGGGAGCAGGGCAGATGAGGCATAGACTGGTTTTCTGTCCCAATGAAATATGGGACTGGTAACGCCCAGCTATAAGCGACTTTGAACTTTCGCTGGTTCTCTGCTTATTTGCAGTGGCAAGGATGACCAAGGATCTCCCGCTCTCCCAGCAGGATCTCTGCTAGGAGAGGGCCTTTCTTCCTCACGAGGTTCCCCAATTACCTTATTTCTACTTGTTTATACATAATACATAATACGAAATAAGGATAATACAAAATGAAGTAATGGCAACCTTTCAAAGATAAAAGTTAATTTATAAGAATGTTTCTCTAAAAACTAGCGCAGAACTAGCAGAACAGTATTACCCATGATGCACCAGAAAAATGGGAGGTGTTAACCATAGTGCACCAGGAAATCGAGGGCGTTACCTGGCCTATAGTGTGAGTAAGCACATAGGCCAGGCTTCCAGGCTAGGTGAGGCAGAGGAAGGAGGTAGGAGATGCGTAGAAAGCCGCAGCGGGGTTTGAAGAATCGTCAAGAAACTCTGAAAGGTTAGGTCCGACGATAAGGCACTCCATGGGCGATAAATGAGGACCGACCGGGGGTTTTTTAACTGGAGGAGGGGTGGAGAAGCGACCACGACGGAGGGTTAAAACCCCCGGCGGCGCAGCGGTCATCGGCCGGCTATTCGCGGTGCCTTGACCCGTGGTCAGTCGGTATCTGGGGCGGGCAGGCCCGTAGAGGTGGGTGAGTAGGTGGGGAAAGAGGGAGTGAATGGTCACTTGTCCGGCCGTCCGCCACCCGTCTAAAGTAGACACCACGCCCTGTGCTGATTGGCACTTTTCCGATTGCTTTTAGGACGCACCCCAAACCTGGAGTCCATCCGGGCTACCGGTTCGGCCATTTGTAAAGAACACATCCAATTGCCTTGAAGGTGGGTGGGTGGGTGGGAGGGGGGGGGGGCGGGAGGCCAGGTGGGGCGTGGAGGTCGCTCCGTTTGGAGGTGGGTTGGCTGGGGGAGTGCCTGGACCATTCGCTTGAAATAACAGAGCGGTTCAGTTGGGTGACGTACAGGACACGGTCTTGGCAGTCGTCAGGGGGCCAGCCCTATTACCGCGTAACATCGGAGGAGTCGCTCAGAGCTGCTCAGAGCCGCACGCGACCTGTCGCCACCCAGCCCTCCGCGTTTTTAAGCCCGGTTCCCACGAAGCGATTTTTGGGCAACCAGAGGGCTCCTGTCAGCAACTATCAGCCAAAATTTGTAGGAATATGCCAAGTCGCCAAGTGAGAACACAAAATGGCAAAATCGTCAGCGAATATTTCCCTACCCTCCGTTGTTCGGGCTTGAGACTCGTCGGCGACTGGATTTCTTCTGAAAAGGGCACCAGTCTTTTGTGATTCAATATCAAACATGTTTGAAATATATCAGGGCATAGTCGCTGACCGCATGCCGTGACCTAGACTGTGTTGTCGACTATGCCCATCCCACCCGCGGTGCGACTGCTGTTTCCCGGCGATGATGCCCAGCAGTATTCTCAGGGGCAGGAATCGCCAGGCGGGAATGGGCTTTAAGGAACGTGGTATGGGGTGGGCAGACGTGTTTATTTGTTTGTTTGATTTTAGGTCCAGTCAACCATTACAGGTCCCTTCCAGGCTTCCTCAAAGGTTCTCTCACTGCTTTTACACCACAAGGGTGGTAATTTGATTCTATGAGGTGAATTTCAGTAGAAATCTCACCTTACACATTTGCCCACGTGAGAGCTCTTTTGTTTTTTTGTTTTATTTGTTACTCTGATTTAGTGTCCAGCAAACCATTACAGGTCCTTTCTAGGCTTTCTCAATTTAGATCGAATCTATGTGATGAATTCAGATAGACCTTGTACCCCTATATATTTACTGAGGTGAGAGTTATCTTACTTCCCATATCACAAATACATGGTATGAGAATGATTGGCTTTTGATATAACAGTATATCTTCCCCCTTTTGGGGTAAAAGGGATAAGTGGCGGCAACGTCTTGTGCTCTTGACCACTAAACTCCCGACCTCCGAGAGTCTTTTTTACACCACAGAGATATGGTATGAGAAGGATTGGTCTTTGATATAGCAGTAAATCTACCACTGCTGGGGATGAAGGAGAAGAGTGGCTGCAGTGCGATTCAAACCCACAACCTTGGGACTAGTAGCCCAGTGCCTTAACCATTGAGCTAACTCAGGGTGGGCACATTGATACCAATGCGATGACATTTGTTCACCAAGTTTCATCTACACGAAGTGGTTATTTGAGGGCATGTTCGGGAGGGGGGAAGGTATGGGTATCGCTGCACAAAGCTTTGGTAAAGAAGGTACTGCCCCATTTCCACGTACTACCTTCTGTTTTGTACTATTGCTACCATTACTAGGTAATCTGCCTACAGCCTTGCCATGCAATGCAGAAATGCGAATAGGTTTACCACAAAGGTAAAAGCAGCACTAACTGTCCATGGATTTCATTTGCACCATGGACGATTGAAGAAGAAACCAACAAGTTTTGGTCAAAGTCATCGCTCTCCATGAGTTTGATGCAGAGTGATCTGAACGAGACGACAGCCGAGTGACTATCACGCAGCATCTAAACGAGTTGGAGAACAACGATTTGACCAAAATGAGTTGCTTTCTCTAACCATCTCACCCGTGTATACACTTAAAGAATGGACGATGCACAAGATATAGACCATGGGGAACGGACTGCAATACTCCTAGGGGCATTGAAAATGAGTTTCCAATGTTAAACCTATGGGATAAAAATACCAGGGGTGAGATAAAATAGGCGACGATCTTCCTCGTTTTAAAAAGAAAAGGACGTGTGCGGTAGAGTATGTTAACAGCATGCCCTCGTAGAGACGTCGACAATAGGAACATCTAAAGAAACACTCCTCATCCTTATAACCTGTAGGTTAGGGACACAGATAGTGAGGGGCGGCAGGACCAGCACACCAGTACTGGACAGTGTCCTCCACCTCAACCAGACATTAACCGGGAGGCGGTGACAGCCAGGCCCCTGACCGATGTGCAATCGGCGCCTGTTAACGCCCGAGAACTGACCGTGCGGGTCAAGGGTGGCGGCGGGCGGGCGCAGAGCCGGGTGTACCGGTGGGTATAGGGCAGGCAGGCCGGGGAGTTAAGTCAAAGCGTCGGGGCTGGGTTTGGGGCCCGCTGACTGCTCGCATATTGTATGCCCGACGTGATGGATTGACCCCCCTTGACTGCCGACCATGTCCCCTGGAGGAATCACAGAACTTTGAGCGGCATCTCTACTGCCATCCCCATACGACAAGCAGGTCCTAACAAGGTGAGGCAACAACACTGAAACTACGCACACAACCGCCTTGATATATGTTCACAGTGACAAGAATTCACAGAGACTTGAATAGTGACAATAATAACCCTTTGAAAAAAAAAAATCACTTTTCACGTACTAGATTCAATGTTGCATTATGAATAGGAGTCCCATCATATAAAGTTTGGGATATTTGTATCTACAAGCAAATAATATATTGCTATTTTAACAGGATAGTACAAAGTATCAACTTGCACGGTAAAACACCAAGGCCGCCGTCTGCTGGTATCTACAATATATATTCATTTTCATGTATGTCGGAGGGAGGTTATGCCATATAGAAAAGCTTTCCATATGATAAGAAACCGCCTACGTACATCACTTAAACACATCACATTGGTGGTGCGCTTCTACTGCCTTTCTCCTTATATATAAATCTAGCTGATATCCCACAACTCGATGGGTAGATAAGGTCAGATGGTCGTGAGAAGCATTTCCCTCTATAACACTCTGGACAACTGGGCGGCCATAGAGATGGCGAAGCACCATTCAGATTCCTCCTAGAAAGCCCTCTGACTCAGGGAACGAGCATTGCCCAACCATTATTCCCCTACCATTGTAACCATCTCGGACGATCTACGGACCACTTCCCGGGGCAGTAATGGGTCTCCCGGTGGGGGATGGGTGCTATCTGGGCTGATCGGGGGCTGTATGGAAGCGCAGATAGTTCCCACCCCACACCAACCCTTGCCATCCATTGCAGCCGTTATGCCTGTGCAGACCGTTCCGGATAGCACGTCCCAGGTCTATCATCGCCGAGAAAAATAATCTGACAATACGGCCACATGTTCTGAACAGGGATGTAAGTTGGGGTCAGGAAAAAGAGGTGTAAATACATATATGTGTGTGTGTAAACTGCCGCAGAAGAAATGGAGACACATCAATTTGGCAATCGGAATGGGGCTGAGGGTATATTGGGAGGTTCAAACCAATGTTTTATTGTCATGAATTAGTCTCAATTCATTCTATCTTTAAAAATACAAGAAAATATAATTTTATCAAATGGAAATAAAAGAAAGGATTTTATTCGATAGGTGGAAAACTGCCTTCTCTGTCTGGAGAATCACTCCATTTCCAAAACGTAGGGCCTCACACTGCCAGGATCCGGACCTGTGATTGACTGACTCTCACTCAGGATAGGTGAAATGAAGATAATTCAAATATGCCCATGCCTAACTGCTGTTCATCCGCAAATGCTATTATCATATACATGGAGCTCAGGGTTGACCAATCAGGCATGCATGGGGATGGTTTTCCTTGTAGTAAAGCAGCGCCGAGAAATGTCAAACCAGCATCAGACTAAGATGCACAATATGTGCAACAGAATACCAATCAAGAACTATGTTTCCTAATCTAGACCTACATATATATAGGGCTCTGCCCAGCGATAACATACATTTTGGACATAATAACTGATAAATGGTGGGTGTTGCGGCGGGAATACTCTAGGCTCAATTAATTTTAGGTTTATGTTGTAGGATAAGGACAAGGCGAAAACATGGATTTCCATGGGAAAGTGGTAAACTACCATCTCAATGCACATTTGGGGCTTACATGGGAAGGGCAGAGATGCGTGGAGGCGGGTTGAGTGGATACCACTGCTTGCGAGCCCGCAATACTAATGGGTTACGAGCATCCCCATAACCACCTGATCACGGTTTGAGCACCTCATTTGGAGGTCACTCGGGGGACGACTTGCACCCTTCTCACCATTTTACCTCCGCTTTATCTCGCTCTAATAGCTAGACGGTTCCGGAATCCATGGCCAAACTAGGAAGTGGTCTCCTCGTTGTATCTTTATAGTATAGCACGACAATATGTGTTCACTGCCTGTGTTTTTCCTCTGCTGTATACGACCAGTGACGGATGAGCTTGTGGGGCACTTCCCCCTTAGGCTAGCCTCCTTCAGGCTCCAGGCCATCCCCCCAGACATACCCCTCGGGACCAGAGTCTGGTCCTCATATAATCCCAGCGAGTACGTGGCGCGGTAATGAAGTGTGTGGCTTCTTGGGATGTGGGAAGTATAGCGCAGACTCCCTAGTGAGCACCTCCCATATTGCGATAAGAATAGTTCATCTACATAGCGGCTCCGCTGGCCCCTTCGCCCCTTCCTGCCATCTATGATGTGGATCTCTCACTGGTCGCCCCGGTCTAACAAGCAATATGACGCCGACCCATATAAGCCGCGGCGTGGTCGTAGAGTGTGTGTGTGTGTGTGTCGGCGTGTCTGAGGGAGTGTGTCGCCGTACGTGTGTGTGTGTCAGCGTGTAGAGGCTGGATTAGCCGTGCGGACAATAGACAGGATTAAGGTTGCCCACTCGAGCCCCGCAGCGCCATGGAGAGACTCTCAGAGAGGAGGCGCTACGATGCGGGACGGCGCCGGACAGACATGAGGAGCCTCGACATACATCCCGCCCGAGGGAGGGAGGGAGGGAGTGAGGCAGGGAGGGAGGCAGGGAGGGAGGGAGGGAGGGAGGCAGGGAGGGAGGGAGGCAGGGAGGGAGGGAGGGAGGCAGGGAGGGAGGCAGGGAGGGAGGGAGGGAGGCAGGGAGGCAGGGAGGGAGGCAGGGAGGGAGGGAGGGAGGGAGGGAGGGAGGCAGGGAGGCAGGGAGGGAGGGAGGGAGGCAGGGAGGCAGGGAGGCAGGGAGGCAGGGAGGGAGGCAGGGAGGGAGGCAGGGAGGGAGGGAGGGAGGGAGGCAAGGAGGCAGGGAGGTTAGTGAAGGAGGTGGTGGTTAAAGTGAGCAGGAGAAGTTTGTTTGTTTGTTTGGGTAGTTTAACGTCCAATTTGTTCAATTAGACTTACTTTGGATTTGACCGAATCTATGAGATGAATGTAGGAAGAAATCCCACCCCTACACATTTACCGAGGTGAGAGTTCTTTTACTTCCCACACCACATAGACATGGTATGAGAAGGATTGGCCTTTGATATAGCAGTAAATCTACCACTGCTGGGGGTGAAGGAGCAGGAGGGGATGGGACACGTTAGAGGGGAAAGAAAAGAAAGATAATGGTAGGTTAGAGGAGAAAGGTAGAGGAAAATGCCGTGAAGTAATGGAAAAGGGATAAACGCGGGCATTGGGGTATGAAATGGGAGGGAGATGTAATACCATTCAGAGGGAACCCAAGGACACAGTGATGAACAAAGAGAAGAATGGTATGTAATAAGGGAGCGAGAGCTGTGAGACGAAGGGGCGTGGGTTATGCTGTAAGGGGAGGCACACGAGGGGAAAATGTAGACTAAATGGGATGAGATATGCATGGGGTATGCCCTAGGAGGTGGTGTGGTTGTTGGGTCAATGAATGTAGTATCAGCGATGGACTGAGGCAGGGTTAACACAGGAACAGTTCCCTTCACGTGCTTCATAACTGCCTCTGTGCTATCCAGTCCGACCGACCGGGGATGCAATCACTGTGCCGCAAATGACGCATTCGACTATCAGTAATAAAAAGCAATCCAAACACGGCAATTAGATGTCGTAAACATGCCCTTCGTGCCTCCAGCCGTATATCTGGGCCAGTTAGCTATAATAGTGAGCCTGCAAACTAGACACTGATGGACAGGACAGTCTATTTGGATGACAGTACAGACACCAGGTCAATTGAGGCCGGACGGGAAGCAGGGAGACTGGGTGCGCCTTCAAGTCCCGGGCTGTGTTGTGTGTGAGAGCATGGGAGCTGTTTAGGCAAGACTTCGCCACATTTCCATACCACTTGTGTAAGAGAATCTCAGTACTGGGCAAAGGGGGTTAAGTACATTCACCCCCGATTCCAGGTTATGTATGGTAAACATGCGTTATCATAATACATCAGACCACTGACATTGCTCCCCATTGCCCGTATCATATACCATCAGCCATCACTGATGGCCTAACGACGGATTAATTCAGCAGAGGGTTACTAGAACGGGGACGTATACATATTTACACAGGGACGAAAGTTGGGCCTGAGGAAAAATCGGGAATTTAAAACATCTATGAAAAAGAGTCAGTTAGAATTATTTTGGAATAGAATGACAATGAATTAATATATTCTAGTGCTGCCGATGTATATAAAATGTCGGAATTCTGTCATTTGTTGGAAAACTTACATCCCTGTCATTACATATTAAGGGCCTTTCATGATAGCAATTCTGATATTTTCTCTGGGAAGTCTAATAATGTTCTTGGATAACAATAATACTAATATTTCTTAGGTCAAAAATCAGACTCCTGACTTCCATCAAATCTCGGCCGAATATCGGGGCTTGCAGCCAACCCTATTTGGGTGTAAATATAGCAACGGGCGGGGCAGCATTTAGATACGACCTGAAATCATTGCGGCGTGAACGGCACACCCAGGCTCGACCACCAACGGCTCGGGTCGTGTGTACACGGCCCAAGGAGCGCGACGTGTCGGGGCTGCGGCGTGGGCCTGGTTTACATTGTAACACTCCACGGAGCACGAGCTACTCAGCCTGTGACGACCCCGCCCCCTGTGAACGACTAAGAGCGGTGGGCGCCGACATGGGAGGAGGAACAGAAGGGGAATACCAATGAGCCACACTCTGCTGTGTCAACACACGGATGAGCCGAGCTAAACCATGTACACATAGGTATGGGCCGCAGTCTTGTGCACAGAGAGGGGGATAGGATGAGCAGTTCTCTGGATACATGACTTGTCTGATACAAAATATATACATATACATAAGCAGGGATGAAAGTCGGGACTGAGGAAAGATATTGGAAGTTTAAAAGGCTTATGAAATAAGAATCATTTATTATATTCATAAAGGCGACTCAATGCCAAAACGTGGTAAATATGTTCTACGAATAAAGCTTACCATAAACCGAATTTGGACAGCAGTTGAGTTGTACTTGTTAAACCTACCAGTCCATTTATTATATTATTTGGGAACAGAGTGGTTAGGAATCAATATATATTCAAACATTACGAATATTGCCGATGTATATGAAATGTCGGAATTCCGTTATTTGTCAAAAGAACACGTGCATCCCTGCAGAAGGACCCGTAACATATTTGTATAGATATCTTAACTATAGTTGGAATATGTTTGGTAGCCTTATACTGCACTATCGATGTGGATATAGTGCATATGTACAGTGCTGTGAAGCTATACTAAAACAAGCAACAGTATCTGGAGCTATATTGTATACGTAGAGAGTATACGGCAGTTTATGTATTATGTAGCCCATTCCTTGATGATGAATAATATGTACTTTATCGGGAAAATGCAATACTGAACTGATTAAACATGGCATATCATATAAAAAGCAGAGGACCTAAATTCTATTAAAGCATAATCTAAAATGCAAATTCTGTTGTGCTGTTGTGGTAAAATTCTCCGACCAGATAGATGAAACTGGGTCATTGTGCTCTGTTTACTGGCTAAAAGAAGAAGTAGCATATAAGGTAAACAAATGACTAATGTCTCCTGCCGGTGTTACATTTTATATAGAAATAGCAGATCCCTTGACAAAGTGAGTTCGTGCTCATCTGTAAAAGAAACCGCAATGGAATCAACATCCTTGCACCAAAGGCGGGGCGAAAATAACATGGTTAACTCAGAAGGAAACGCTGCCTTGTGTAACCCTTTTCCCCGCTTAAATTCAATTTATCAGAATGCTCTATGGGATACTACCGACTAAATTGAAGGCGGAACGAAGGCTAGGGATTTAGTTTTATACAGTCTCACTGAACTGTCCCAAGCACTCTCGTCTGACATGCTGGAGCCGGGAGGAAGGGGAGGAAAAATGCCTACAGCCCCCGCTGCCTGCTCGTGACCGTACATATGGGGTCAACCTATTGACAATTCCCCCATCTGTCCCCCCGATTCTTAAATATTGCATTCGCGGGCCAAATATAAAGACAGGCGCAGGGGCGGCGGCGGGCGATAGGGCGGTGTGTTAGCTGTGGGCGGCTTTGGGGCCCCTGGCCTCGGTCCAACCCATGCCTTATGCATGAGTCTCCAACTCAGACAAATGTAGCCGAGGCTGGCCTAGACGCCGTGGACACATGCCACCCAGCTGACTGCCAATGATGCCCGCTGCCCGCCTAATCTGCGGCGCATCTACGGGCCTGGGGCAGACTCACATCTCCATATACTACTGGAGGGCGGAGCGGCGGCGGCGGCGGCGGCGGGGCCGGGCCGGGGAGCGGGCCACGACCGGACAAGGGTTACAGTGGGCGGGGGCGCCGTCACGCGCCGGGCTCAGATTAATAAGGGCCCCACTGCCCCGTTATGATACACTGGAGAGACGGGGGGAGTCAGGAACGGGGGTGATGTGAGGATACGTGGGCTGGGAGAAGTGGCAGGCGGGCGGCCGGCCGTTAAAGGGGCCGTCTACTCCGGTAACTGTGGCTTCGGCGGGTGTCATGCATCTTACTACGCCGATCGACCAGCGTAGGTCTTCTGCGTGATCTGCTCAGCGGGCGGTGGGAGGGAGGGCGGAGGGAGGTGGAGGGAGGAGGGAGGGAAGGGTTAGGATCAATAGTGCTTCGCCTACCTGCCTGTAGACACGCCCTATACGATCACCATGCGGCGCCCGGTGCATCTCCTCCTGTGACTTAGATAACAGCTGCACTCAGATGGGGCACGCCGCCCGCCATGCCCGGGAGGCCCCCGCCCGGGGCCCCCGCCTCCTAGCCTGGTGTCGCCCGTCTTCCCAGAATAGACCCGGCGTGCGCTGACCACAACAGCAACAATTGCCTCGGCCTTTCTCCGCTGGCTTGGCAGGTGCGGTGCGGGCGGCGGGCGGAGGGAGGGAGGCGGCAGGTAGACGGGTTAAGCCCTGACTGACAGTCTCGACAGACAAGCGGCACCTACCTGAGAGAGGGATGCGGCGTGACACGAGCAGCGGCCTCTGTCCTCCCTTACTCCTGGACACGGACACAGGCGCTGCCCGCTCCTGTTCCTTCTCCTCCTGGCGGCGGCCTCCGTCCGTGTATATTTCTGCCAGGGGCTGTTGTGTTGGTGTTGTGTTGTGACAGCCGTCAGTGGTCGCTGTCACACACACAGAGACAGGCGTGCCAGGGTTGACAGCCGCCCGACTGACTGAGTGACAGTAGTGGCGCAGCGTGCTTGTTTTGGGTGGCGGCGGTTGTTTTGAATCAGTAAGTCCGAGTGGATGGCTCACGAGGGGCGTGTGCTCACTGCGCAACGCTCGCCTCTGCTGGTGGTTTTGTCAATGCTGGCGCGCCCCTCCCCCACCACCACCCTCCCCGTCCATCCGCCAACCGCTTGCTGCTGCCAGCGCTGCCGCTGCTGTGGCTGCTCTCCCCACGTTTGGCAGCGGCTAGCGCTGCCTGCCTGCCGACAACAGCAGAGCCCCAGAGCTGCTCCTAGAGCCCCTCAATGGTGGCAGTATCAGACACAGACTCCCATCACACCACCACAGCCGAAGGACCCCGCCACCCACTACCCCTTACAATCCCGGCTGTAGTTCTCTTCTACAAACCCCGCATGCATTCTGTAGACATCGAACTACAATAAGAGGCAGAAACACTTGTCTAGACTGACATTAATGTTACCCATATAAATACTGCCGGTCACAGCATACGCTACTCGAATTACAATGGAAGCCGCCAAATCGTCATAGACGAATCTGTGGGGTGTGGGGGTGTTCTGTCAACTTTCTCCGGGACTGGTACACTTTAACATGAAGCCACAGCGTGCTACAAGCGTAGGTGGGTAAATGTCTTGTCCACTGCGGCAACATCTGGGTTTTAGTTAAACCTCCCGGTGCTAGAACTAGCCTGGGAGACAGAGTTGAGTGTGACCCTCCGATCACCGCGGCGTCGTACGCACTAGGAGCGAAGTGACACCCCAGGCTGTACCCACACCCACCCCATCTTGAAGATCTGTGACGGCAGGGATCACTGCTAGCGAGCTACTGTGGCTAGACTCCAGGCGATCTTCTCCCAAATCGCCTAAGCTGCTCCTTTGCAAGCACTCTCCCAAGTATGGGCCAGTTCGAGAGGCAGGAAATAGTAGCAATTGCAATAATTAAGGTTGGCAATTCTGCACTTACATGTTTTAATGGGGTACAATTAGCCTTACCGAAGATTTACTTAATGCCGCAATTATAGGCCCATAATCCCTCAATTATCGTTCACTTTGAAGGTCACGACATACTCTAGAGATACAAACCAACCATACTCTAGAGATACAGCTCGATGTTGCAGGAAAGGCAATTACGGTTCACTTGCATTCTCAATCGAGTCGAATATGGAGTCTTTCACATAAATATCACTGATTCCAAAAGAAGTTAGGGCCTCTTGATCATGAAGTCTTGCACAATATCAGGGTGGCGCTTGCCTAGTAATAGTTATAGGATATATCCTATTTTTGTATACAAGATTTTTCTAAAATCAGTCTTCTAAGAGAAACTTTAAAACTGTCCAAATATTTATCTGTGACATTGCTTTATGCAACATGAACTGTTTATCAAGACATGACAAGGGATACTCACTATGTCATAGCAAACTGATGCTGTGTCAGACTCACCTGCAAAGAAACAACAGAGATATTATTTCAGTATTAGTAGTATACATAGATAGCACCAGGTATGAACTGACATCAAATTTCATATTTGGATCCCTATTCATATGCTATAAACCCTACTCTCCATCAAAAAGACATGGGTGGGGGGAGGTCCTATGAACTGTAAATCGCCGGGGTAAGTAAAACATAGATAACCGCAATAAAACGTTTTGGGATTAGACAAAAAAGCAGGGAGAGAATATTTAGAACGGGAGTTTTGTGAGGCCAGGTTCATTTATCTTTTAGTATTAGCTTACATGCTACTCTCTATTCTGTCTTACCAACAAATGATACCTAACAGAATATAATCCTGCCATGTCGTTATACATGGTAACAATACACACCCCTAAAAGACATCAAGAAAAATATTCAATGTATGGTGATATGTTTTAAGATGTCTTATTTTCCCATACTTGCATGCACGGTAGAGTTCATATACAACATTCACACAACCAACATCAAAGCGTGTGGTTTGCGCAAAAAGGGAGAGCGAATGACAAAAGTGTATACTTGGATGTTTTTCCGGCGCTAGTGTGTGGGTCAATTTTTTAGGGAATGAAGACACGTATGTAGTTACAAATTATTTGCATCTTTCAAATGCTTAAAAAGATCCCATTTTCCCGTGACAGTGTAGTAGGCTGCTGATACTCTGCGGCAGACTCCTTCTCATTCTGATTTGATGCAATAACTTTTCCTAAAGGTTAATATCCGTGACTTTTAGCGATCCTTGTTGTTTGTTATACACGTAAGCCTGGTGGAATGTATCTGTTCAGTTTGGGAGCATGCATCGTGTTTGTCCTCATCGCTTTGTTATACAAAGGGCAGGAGCTGTGTGAAGTGAAACTGGCTTTATCGCAGTACACACGTCTTACAAGGATCACAGAGACAGACCTTACAGGTAAACCACATCACGGATCAGCCGGATCGACTACCTGTGATTTAGCCAATCAGTGACTCAGGTAAACATACGTAGAGCCTTTACTGTACTAAAAGCCTTTCACCATTAGTCGCTGGATGACACAAAGAGCAAGCTCTTCTTTCCTTTTATCTATTTAGTAACTTGCATCTCTCACAAAAGTTTTCCAGGTTCAGTCTGGATACATATGATTGTTGACATACACATAAGAACATACCATCCAGTATAGATGAAAAAGGATAAGATGAGACCTTGTTATTATATCATTATACACCTATAGCCAAACGTCTATGAAATACTACCTGCTGCTAGCGGTGAAGTATAGTGGGCTGAACTGTATACCAGCATGCAGCACTGGTCTACAGTGATATGATGGTGGTGGTATGTGAATAGTGGGTGAGAAGTATGTGGTAAATACTGGTGTATGTATGTAGATGGGGAGAGCTGTAGTGTATGTGGACTGTAGTTGGTATAGCCCTAGAATATGTCACAAACACTGAAGTAACTTATCACTGGAATACTGTAGTTCAAGTCCATGAATGTTGTAGTGGGTAGAGAACTGTTGAACTCTCAGAACTTCTTCTTGGCTGCCTCAGCCCTTCACAGATGAGATCTGCTCAAAGAGGTACTTGAAATGCTTCTTTATTGTAATTTACAAGGTAGTAACAGGTTCCTCACATGCCAGACTAAGAACCCAGAACGTTGGGTGTAGCTGGCTTATATAGCTAGTATTGAGGTTGCATGCATTACAGTGTCAAGGTCGTTGCCCAAATGCTCAGTCTCAACATTCTGTCCTACTAACCCAAATGACCTGTCCTACTGACCCAGGCTAAGTGGGACAGTAGGTGTGCAGGCGCTGACCTACTAGCCAAAATGATCCATCCCTGCTCAGTGGGACAGGGGGTGTGCTGGCGCTGACCCACAGGCCCTAATGCTCCATCCTATTGGCCTTCACCTTGGGTGCTTGTGTGCTTGTGTGCTGACACACTGGCCTAGATACAGCTCTCAGGGCGTTTCATATGGGATATATGCCTATACTTCTGCTATACAGGAGCTCACAGTTTTACTTACATTGCTTATACCTTTCTTTTATATTTCATTATTTGTGCTTGGCTCAGGTCCAGTGCAATAGTATGTTCGGGCTTACCAAGACGTAGTGAATGCTCAGGCGCACTGTACCCGTAGTGTACTCGCAAGTACATAAAATTACCCTTTTCATGTTCTCAGGTGTATGATAATAGGAAAACGTAGTGAGTGAGCCCCTAACGATTCTGTTCTCAGCCTTTTGTCCAATAGAAAACGTCTTTACGGGCTGTATTATATGGGAAGAACTCGAACGGCAATCGCTACAGGCTCATTAACTACGTTTTCTCTTAGTATACATCCCTTTTCATCGTAAATTCCACAGTTATTGTTACCAAAGATCTATCATATAGATATAACCATCAATGTCTTCTAGTGAAACTACGGGTTTATTTTACACAGGCCTCAGTGGTTGCCAGTCAGTTTAGATCTGTGAGGTGTTTCTTTTGGTTGGTTTGATGTAACGTCCAGTCAACAATTACAGGTCCTTACCAGACTTTCTCAAGGTTCTTTTACACTACAAGGGTGGTGATCGAATCTATGTGATGAATTCGGGTGGAAATCTGACCCCTACACTTATACCGGGGTGAGAGTTCTTTTACTTCCCACACCACATAGACATGGTATGAGAAGGATTGGCCTTTGATATAGCAGTAAATCTACCACTGCTGGGGGTGGGACTCGGACCCACAAAGTCCTACAACCTTGGGCTTACAAGTCCAGTGACCACTGACTTAAGTCCCCACCCCCCTGTAAGGTGGTGGGAGAAATGGAACAGGAACGTGGGATGAAATGTATCATCACATCAGCTTGATCTCCCTAAAGCTGCACCACTAGCTATGGGTCCAGAGCTCCATATGCCCTGCTTCCCTAAATGCTCATGGATCACAAACTCGAAATGGCAACTGGAGCCCCCCGAAAACAGGATATTTTCATCCTAGTGGATATTCCAGGATAAATAAGATTTTTTTTTTAAATCGGAGGTAATTTTCAGCCTCGGAGACACTAAGAAGAAGTGTAAAGCGTAAATGTCAAAATCTGTATGAGGCTGAGGGACTGCGAGGAGGTTAAAAATTGTTATATAAGTGTAAATGAGGCTCGATTAGTATCATCTTTCTTTTACAGAAGGAAAAAAATCATTTTATATAGTCAAAATGAAAAGAAAGATTCCCATGGAAAGGAGTAAAGCTGTTATCACTGAAAAGAGGATTTGCAGTCCGGTTGTCAGGAGATTTGAGGCAAATGATCCCAATCTGGAATATATGCCTATAGCCCTGCTCTATCCCAACCGTCATTGACCAGCAGTGTATTCAGAAGAGGGGAGGAGATAACTCAATATCGTTTAAACACGAAAGCATTAACCTGATAACAGGATAAATCAAAAGGTGCGACATCATATGTATTTCAGGCCTGTTTACTATACTTATATTTTAAGAGGGATTAAGTCACATCCTCCAGATATAATTACTTGATTCGAAGTGACACACCAGGGATTTCAACGTCAAGGTTGTAATAGCCTTAATATATGTACTATAATTCCGACATATTACCCATGCAGTACTAGGTATGTTGACATGTAAAAATAATAATGTACCATCCAAAAGCTGAATTCAGATATTAGAAACATTATCTCGTATCAAAATGCATAACATTACTACTGTATAGAGTTGCGCAACGTCATCGATTTCTACTATCGTCTCGTATAATCTAATGACATTATCTAGCATAATCAACATCAATATCTCCATTATAGTGCCTTTGGGGGAAAAAAACCCGCATAGTCCCGACTTGCTACTTTTAAAAAATGGTGTCTTATTCTATGCCTCTAAAAAGTAAGACCGTCTATTACATTAAGGGCGTGCTAAATGAGAGCTACATACAGAAGGTCCCAGGCGAGATATCTAAAGGATCAATATATTCCCTTGAGAAAGACTGGTTTACTGACAGCACTCATCTAAACATTAACGAGAGTAAAAATTAAAAGACAATCAGATAACCATCCTAGCCTAGCTGATAATGCATCTTTCTTTCTATCCAATATAGGAGACGTTTTTACAAGAGATTCGAGAGCCCAGAATAACTCTAGATTTCTACTTCTTCTAGAGGAAACCTTATGATAAAGTACAGATTATCTTGCCTGATGATATTTTGTGAAGAAACCAACAAAGACTAAGGCTGTCAGATGGTAATGAAATGCGCTTGAATTTTTTTTCTCTTTTTCTTTCCGTGTCTGGGTGCAAGCGATATGGAGAGGCTGTCTTCACCTCTAGAAAGCCAAGTCTCCACGGACACGAAAAACGTATCCCTTCATTCCAACGTCTCCGCCATCTTCTCAAAGATGAGATGTGCACTCTGGAGTCCATTAAAAGTGCTACACGTCAGGTATCTTTCTGCGCTAATTGCAGCAGCGAGCTGCATGGGTGCCCTGTACCACCTTCAACGGAGGGCTGCCATTGGAGGACTAGGAGAAGTGGTGCTCCTCAGCAAGACGAAGCCTGGTTTCTGTATGGCGGTGGCGCACATTAACGTAAGGCGCTATTTCTTTTGCAAATTGCACTGGGCTGATGTCTTTCCTTAATGACACCAATCCTCGTATAGGACGGCAAATAGGCAATTATAAATTCAGGGGGAGTACATTAAAGAGCTGGTTCCACCAACACATTGCATTTGTTGTGTTATATCTTGGTATATCTTACATTGCCATGATATGTCTTACATCCTTTGCGGCAACACGTCGCGCGGGATGATATGTCTATTTTTTCGCGATATCGTGTGCATATTTTGGTACTCCACCGACGCGACACCTCGTGATCTTTTGCCGAATTATCATGATCAATCGCGGCAATTGCACAGCAGGGATGCTTAACCAAACCCATGGTTTGCAGATAAATATGCATGTTATTATTCAAAACCTAGTAAGATTTAGCAAGACAACCAAATTGTGACAAATATTGCTATATCTTGTGTGTTGGTGGGATAAGCACTTTTAGACATACGGGGAATGTATCACGCGCATAATATGAGGAAACATGGTTACTGAGCCCATAGTGGCGGTCGTATGAGGTCTTACTACGACCGGAGGCCTGTCTAATAATCTAGAATCGTACATGAAGACCCTTTTCTGTACCTCGCACACGGGTTAATAATCATATTGTCTGTTCGCTATGACAGTATTAGACATCAATAAGGTCATCCAAATGTGTTGAATAGAGTTCTCCTAGATTTTCCCTGCGTCTCTATGGCATACAAAAAAGGGTCTTCACGTACGATCCTAGATTATTAATGGGCCCTAGACGCCTTCGGCAAAGGGCTGTAGTTACAGGATGATAGACCGAGTGCAGCCATCTCGACGTGCTCAGCCATTATGTTTCCTTATGATTACACACCTGAAGTCCCGGATAAGAAACATTTTATGCACAGCCTAACATTATTTATGGTCATAGCCAGCAGAAGGCAGTATTTCAAAGAAGTTCCTAGACAGGTATATTTACCGGAGGACGATATCCCAACTGCGTTAGACACATAGGACACGTGCGTCTTCCTCGTGCATCGTGCTGTCGTCCTTTCATTACAATACATTCACTGCCACCTGGCTCAGGGTTGTTGTTTTTTTACTGAATTGAGGGGCTGTTATTTTCCTCGTAGCGTCACTTTGAGCGTGCACGTCTTGTTCTAAGTAGCCCAATCTGCCACCCAGAAGGCAGGAGTACTCGGTGACTGCTGTCAACTGCAGCACATCTTGTATTTCCTGAATCTCCCTTAATCTCAATAACCATAGCCTGACCTTCGCCGCATTTGTTTGTTTTGGTAGTTTAACATCCAATATGTTCTATTAGACTTGCATTGGATTTGACTCAATCTATGAGGTGAATTTAGGTAGAAATCCCTATACATTTACCGATGTGATAGATCTTTTATTTCCTACACCAGGTATGGGAACTATTGGCCTTTGATAAATCTACCACTTCTGTGGGTGAAGGAGAAAAGTGGCTGTAGTGGGACTCGAATCCACCTAGTCCAGACCTTTGGCACATAACGCTTCTTATCACTTGACTGTATGCATCTATTACTAAACTCTGGTTGCATCCCACCTATTACTGGAGCCTAGCATTCAAGTTCCTGTATCTATCGGACACTGAATCTCACTTAACATTACTCTACAATGGCCGCATCCTACCTTCAGTTACACAACACTTATTGTATCCAACCTTGTTATATCCTAATAATATCACTGCACCCTTAGATGAATTCCAACTCATTTTACCAAACTCTGGCCTGCAGCCTTTCGATTATCTTGCTTCATAAAGGCTCCTTTTATACTACCCATACTATCATTACATTCCAAAATGGCCCCTCCTTGAATTATCTGGCACTTGCTGCATCCAGCCTCCTATGACTGGATTATCTGCGAATACTATTCCCTATCACCTGATACTTGATGTATTCCACAATAATCTATCACAAGATATTGAAGGTCGCTGGGCCGGGGACCAGCGTATTTCCGGACTGGAAGTGCCATATGACGCATGTTTTGATGGCTATTTACTCGAAATTTCGCAGATATGCCGCTGGGAGTACCCTGATAATAATCAAGTTTATTCATTTTTAAATTCCAATTCAATAATTCAAATTTGCCCCGTAGTTCAATGAAGAACTTGCCTGGTTCTGCAGAAGTCCCAGAATAATCTAATCTTAGGCCTCGTATATAAATATATATTCCCTTGAGCAGGCAATACCAACATCCTCTTGAGGACAATGTAGCAACAGATCAGATAAATACACTGGACGTGATAATCAATGTTCACACTACAAGCCTAAAATAAGTAGACATATAGGCATTATTTAACCCTTTCAGGGCGGATAATACCTTGAGGCATTCCCCAGCATAGACCGGATAATGCCTTGAGGCATTATTTATGAAATTTAGTAATATTTACCATTTCATTGTTTTATGAAGAAATAATTGATCAATATATCTGAAACTTTCAGAGAATATACCTATGATATAGTATTTGATATAACTTGGTAAACCAAATAATATAAATAAGAATGATGTGTCATATCACGTGATCAAATAATGGAATATGGGTTTAGACAAAATTTGGCCCATCCCCTGGAGTTATGCCAATCCAAAGTACCCGCCCTAACCAACAGCGCTCTGCCACATACCCCCGTCTTTAAAGGGTTAATATGATACAATGCAGGGAGAAATCCACACGGAGCGAGTTCGTTTCGGCGGCGAGAAGATCCTTGGAGGATAACTTGGGGCAAGTTTCCCAGTTCTCCTAACATCACCGCCCCTTGGTCAGATTCCACCTCATTTGACCCACTCCTCAGCGCGCATCACACCACAAAGCGCGGAAAGGTGACAGCCGCCGACTGACCGCCTGTCATCACCTTCCCGTCACACAGCGAATCACCAAGCTCTACATCATTCACTCGAAGCTGCCAGACGCCAGTTCGCCTCCTCGCCTTCCTGACGACTTCTGTGCCAGTTTATTTATATTGGGGACATGTCTGGGCGACAGGACCCCAAAGCGGGAAGCGGCAGGCTACGGGAGGCGTCGTGTGGGCGGCGGAGGCGGGCTGGTTGGCTAAGTAGGATTCACACAGTGGGATTCATATACCTCACAGGGTTCAAAATCTCACGAGATTCTGTTACTTTTTTTAGGGGTAAATTCCTTAAACGATTACAGGGGGAAAACATGACTCAAGGAAATGGAAACCTATAATCTAGACGAAAAGATTGTGTTCCAGTACAGAATCTCAGCTGGCTTTGTATCAGAAAAAACACAGTATGAGGTACATGAATTGCATCGTGTGAACCCCACTGCTGAGATTCGGCACTCAAACACAATTACTTCGTCTAAATTGTAAGGTTCCATTTCCTTGAGATATGTTTTTCCCCTTACAATTGCTAGCGACATAACTATGACTATATTTTATCAAAATTTTCTGCTTTTAGAACCTACATAGAACAACCCTACCCCACGGATACCGTGTGGGATCTACCCCGACCAACCCCTATATCGTAGCCCAGCGCGGACAATCTAGGCGTGGGCGTAGGCGTAATGAAGGTGGGCGTGAGGTGGCGCTGCGCTCACGTGCGACACGCCTGACCAGCCCCACGATGTCTGCGCAGCCCGAGCATGCGTGAGGCGGAAGGTCACCGGCACGAGCATACATGAGTAATTGAAATTAGAATTACAATGAGGTGAGGCTGGAAAGGTCGTATGAAGGCAGACAAAAAATACAATGTGCCAACAGTGATTCTGTCTACATTCATAGATCATTTATTCATTAACCTTCATATCATCATTTATTTCTACTTTGTATTTCAGAGCACACTGCAGTTGTAATATTGATATATACAATAAAAATAACTTAAAAAACAAAACGGGGATGTGAGGTGGTTGCATCTAGATATCGGACAGTGGCCACTTATAGTTATACAGGACGGTGTGAGGAAACGGCTGAATATTAGGGCAGGGTTTACTACATTCTAGCAAATCATATGGCTGGATCTATTTAGCGTGAAGAGTGAGCTGAGATGTCAACTTTCTCAACCTTGTAGCTGAAACTTTAGTTGAAAGAACAGGTCTCTACTAAGAGTCAACAACCAACATTCTATGTGAATTATAGGCGACATATATGAATGATTGCTTTATTGATACAATATGCCTCAATTTTAATAACATCCTAAATTTCCTGAAAAGAGTGAGGACATGGCATTGACACATGAGAAAAGCTGAAAATAACCTGAAAGGTGGAAATCTGTAAACCCTGTGAGGATATAAATTATTGTGTAAGGACGTAGGTGAATATAAAGGCATACCGGGAACGAAGGTAGTGCAGGTTCGATGGGGGTATATTAACGTGGGGGAATATGATATATGGAGACATGGTTAGTGTGAGTGAATAGAAT
Organism: Alentia gelatinosa; assembly: GCA_950022655.1. Taxonomy (NCBI): domain Eukaryota; kingdom Metazoa; phylum Annelida; class Polychaeta; order Phyllodocida; family Polynoidae; genus Alentia; species Alentia gelatinosa. Next base: position 108,117,053 of record OX465579.1, read on the forward strand.
CTGTTCTGAGTTGTTTGGGTCAGAAATTATTCCGACCGAAATAAGAAAGAGCGGATGTAATTCTGACACACTGACTATTTCTCCTTATTATTATGTACCTGGAAAAAAAATTAAAATGCCATTTAACAACTTACTAAATAGCAGAATGACAGTGGTCACGTGGTATGGAGGGACGTATGAATATTATTTCGTCACTTGGAGAAAAACGGAATGTTTCCTCTTAGTGAGTAAAAGTAAGACATTCACCTATTGGCGAAGAGTATGTTCATCATTGATGAATGAGCCTGTTATTATAAATGAATATTAATTGAAAGTTTGAGTTACATTCAGTATATGGATCGTTTTCTGTAACCCTCTTGCACCCAGTCAACTTGCTGACTGCCTGAGTCTTTCTGCAACTGCATGCGTCTAGGATCCAAACATATCGAGCACCAATAGGTCAATCAGTTATTTGGGTCTGGAGTGATTGGTCAGGGTCAGTTAGGCACGCTTCTAAGAGCCTGAGACAATGCCCCTCAACTCCTTTCACACTATCACAGTGAATAGCAGACAGATAGTGAAGGGATAGTGTTTTTTTGCACCAAACTGGAAATCCATGTGAGCATTCTAATCTTAAGGCAACGTATATAGCGCATAAAGACGCTCTAATAAGGTAGTACCTCAAGTGAAGCAATACTGGGGGACTCGAAGGTGGATGTGGGGCAACGGATGGGCGTTAACGCAGTGGATGAGTGTGACGCCTCGGTCTAGGTGTGAGGAGGTGCCATCGACATAAGGTGTCATGGTGGGTGTGAGGCGGGGAGTCGGGGTTGGACGACGTGAGGGGGTGGTGTGAGGTTGCCAGGGGGCGTTGACGCATTGCCTCGTTCTCACGTTTCCACTACAATGCGGGAATTTCGCCCCATTAAAGACTTCTTTCCGAGGGGGAAACTTTTCAGCGCCGTCGGGTATTCTCTCCACAATAAACACCCTCATCTCTCGGGGAATGACGTCGATACACAGGACCTAAACTCACACCGTCCAACACATACACGCAGCTAAATATAGACACTCCACAGAATCGATCCACGGCTCGTGTTATCATCTGGCTCTCACAAAAACAGGTCCGCGACAATAAACGACGTGACCACTTAACTAAACAACGGGGGAAAATACATGTCTTTTTGATGGGGGTGTAATTCTCGCTATGTGCTTGATGTATGCCCGCAGCGTAGCCAGATCCATAGGAGGTTTTTTTTCAAATGATATCAGCAGTGGCCAGGGCCAGGGCCACAACAGCGAGCTTGTAGGCCGTAATAGCCCTGTCTATCCGCCACGATCCGCCCCATGATAAAAATAAATCAAACGTGACTTTTAATCAGAGGCAATTGGTTGAGGGGAGGAAGCATAAATACAGCCAAGTTGGTTTGAGGTGTTGGTCAGCGATGCCCCGTTGAGAAAGGCGGGTGGAGAGAAGCAGGGTGGTAGTTGACAAGAGCTGGCGAAGGAATGAAGTCTCAGAGGACTCACAGCAGCTAAAAGGGAGGTGGAGAGGGTGGCTGAGGGCGCGAAAGGGGTTTTATTACCCAGTTGTATTATAGGTAACGTGTGAGGGACTAATCTTCAAATCAACGGTCTAGTGACCTCTTCCCTCTTCCTACTCTTTAAGGCATAACAAAAACGGACCCAAGCCATTTTCAAAGGAGGCCGATAAACCACAAGAATACATTAAAACGCGCTCTTCCAAGGCGATTCAATTAGGATAGTACGGAGTGAAATGGGGGGTTCCGATGGGAAGTGTAGCAAAAACGTTCCCATTGATCTATGCACTTTATAAATTGAATGGCCTCGATCCCACGACAAGAAGTCGATCTAGAGTCTGAGCTGCTCTTCCTACAACGTTCACGGAACATCTCCATGAAAAACGGCTCACGGAGCGTCCGACGCGCCACCTAGCAGAAGCTCTTGGAACTACAAAATAGAGTATCTTGGACAGGATTCTTGTAACACTAATGGTAAATACATTTACCATCCTACATGACTGGTTTTGGTTTAGTTTGTTTGAATATACGGCCGGCCAGTTTGAATTGTCCATTTCAAGACATTAAATACTATGCTTTAGAAACTTTTCCAGTCTCTCTATGGGAAGGTGGTTGTGGCCCATTAGATTGTAAGTCAACTCTGGACTGAGGAAGCGTCCCAAGGCGCTAGAAAATATCATGTAAGGAGGTCAGGGTCAAGGTCGGGGTTTGCTGCGAATGCAGTCATTGGCTACTGGGTCTACTCTATTCCTTATATGGACTTAGTGTAATGGGACAACTCCATGGTGGAGGATAGGATTGGGTGGTCTACCAGGGGTATCCTGGCTTCACTTAGCGTTTAAATCTGTTTGAATATCTTGGATTTTTTCCAGAATTCAAGAAGCTCCCTCCTGCCAGTGCTGTGGAATGTATTACGTAGTGATCTTCTATCCTTTAAGAACTTTTCCCTATATCATTTCACTAACTCATAGACTGCCATTTCGTCTTTCCTAAAATTTCGCTTGGCTACTAAAGCGCTAAAATAATTTTTGTATTTTTTTAGCCACGTATTGCCATAAAATGCTAAGAATCACGGAAATATCAAAAGACCACTTCCTCTGTGATCGGGGCTTTGTGAAGTGGGTCGACATTTAAAAAAAAAAATCCAGACGCATTTATAATAGCGTGCTCTGTCCGGTTCTCCATACAAAAATACTAGGAAATTCGAAGCGATAACTCTACAAAAATATGTAACTCTAGCAAAATATTCTCGCGTTAGCCCCACCATGTGTGTACCCATTTCTGTTATCATGCAGCGGAGTAAGGTGAAGATCTGCTATTTCGGCTGAGCGTTAAAAGTAACCTACTTAGCGCCAACTGATGTCTGTCAGCAATGCATTTCTGGAAACATTCATCCACTGGTGACACAGACAAATGGGTGAGATAAAGTGGGCCTAGGTCATGGACGTGAAGGGGCTAAAAGTGGCGGGGTTGATCGTGGGAGGTCTGGGGATGGATGCCAAAGGCGTAGCCTGGTCATATTTCCCTGCTCGGCCTCAAGTAAGCAAGAGTTTGGATATGAGACGTCGAACAAGCGCCGAGCAGCTATCAATGCGGTATGTGTTTTAAAAATCATGAAGATAGATCTTGACTATATATATATTAATTATGATTTATATGATTGTTAATGACTATAATTCATTTTTTTTTTTGTGTAAAAGGTTCTTTATTGACGTATAAAGGATTCATATATGGTGTACATGATTTTCACCCGATAACGTCGAACATACATGAAGAAACAACACAATAAGAGACTCTAGCAGAACATAGGTTTGGATTCGGAATTTCACAAAACGGTATCGCTTTTAACCATTCATATTGTACATTCCAATTAACATATAATAATGTATATAATATATACACAATACTACCATGATTTCTTTTCAGTGGCCGTATTCTCCGTGTACTTGATATGTAGTAAAACTCAGAGCGATAGTGAGGAGTATTACATAGTGTCAACTACGAGGAGAATACGAACAGGAAAAGTCGAATTCTACTGAGCAGAATACGGCTTTCTGTATTCTACTCAGTAGCGATCTGTAGTCTCTATACGTTTAGACTCCATATTAGGTGGGTAACAAAAGCCAATTATTATTACTTCTGCTTTTTGACAATCACTGATATTGAAAATGGACGTGTTGTTAGCCCTCTCATGAACAATTAATTTCAGATAAGACTAAGTAAATTTGTCGATGTATAGATATCCGGTGGCTCTCTAAAACATTTTTGATTAACCACAACGATCCCATCTGTAAATAGGAAATACAAACGTGAGCTTCGGCAAAAAAGTATAATCATCGTAATGTATCCTCTCCATGAACGTATTATATGGAAAATCCCCACCTTAATCCAATATCACTACTTATACAGTTCTCATGACTTTCCTTGGTGCTGCATATCGCTCCGTCGTGATTTGCAACATACTTCGAATCAAACTAGGATTCGGATCGACTTACATTGAAGAGGAAGGTATACAAGGTGTACGTCTCAAAATCATTTCCCATTTGCGTTTCAATCATTTGGAAGCAGCTGCGGTTACCCTGGAGCGTATATTAAATGCCACCGCATCCCGATTTACATAATTATATTAACGTGTTTTATATAAGGAAGTGAAGTGGTAATATAGAAACAGTTTAGCAACAGGGGAACCAATTAGGAGAATACAATTCGGCGATAGGAATACTCTATTCTAATCACATGTATTGACATTTCGTATCACGACTAAGTTGTTCATTTTCGCAAAGTGCAACCTTTCGAGGAAGAATATACCACCAACTCTTTATATTCACGAGACGTAGATTCACTAATTTAATCTACGTTGGTTATAACGTCACTACGCGGTTTCTTTTATTGCCATTACGATGATTCATTTGAAATTACACGTTTTTCCTTGCATAAGAATTAGCGGATGTAGTTACCTGCCATATCTAAAAACTATGATTCTGGTCTAATCCGCTTGGAGTTTCTCCTTCACATAGGGACAGAGTAAACCAAATCTAGGGTTGGAGACTGATGTACCACGAGAGTGAGATCCTCGTGTTTAGACAAACTCGAAACTCCTATCTTTTTTAGTAGGTTTATGGGGCCTTAACATGGTTAAGGTATTTCAAATAAGGATACGCCCCCTCTTTGCATCCCCCACCTACTGGGGGCCCTGTGTGAGTGCATACATATCAGGGATGTCAGTTGGGGTCAGAAAATGAAGTGGAAATATTTTTCAAGTCAAATTTGCTGCCTCCGAGGGACCGAGAAAACATAAAAATATATACTTACAGTTACGGTATGGGACTGAGGATCTATGGGGAGGTTCAAACTACTATTCTATCTATATGATTGAGGCTTAATTAATATTACCCTTCTTTACACAAGAAAAAATAATTTTACACACTGTGCTACAAACTGGCATATCTTGCGCAAGACCAAGGGCATACTCTCAAAGGAGGAATATACCCATCTGGTGGTGCTGCAGGGAATGGAACCAGCTGATGTGGTGGAGTTGGGCTTAACTGGTGGGCAATCGTGAGCGGAAAAACTTGGATTAAAAGCCCTAGGCATTCCCAATTCCGGCTCTTCCCAGCAGCCACAAGCGAAGCCAGCCAACCCAGACAAAGGTGCTGAGATGACTACAGAGGGCCCAAATGTGGATGCAATACTCCAGGCAGGGGTAGAATATGAGCAGTTGTTTGAGTGGATAGAAATGGAAGACGGGTCGAAAGGCCCAAAAAAGCCCAAGGCAGCAGATAGGGATTTCGACCACGTCATGCTGCTCATGCTGAAGGTAAAGACTAAAAAGGGGCACCTCTTAGCCCAAATTGTGCCTGAGGAGGTAAAGGAGCAGTTGGCAAAAGGTAGGAAGGAGATGGTACACTGGGGAGAAGGTCCGGACGGGACTCTCATACTCTGAGCAGAAGGCTGCAGACGTGATTACCTCACCCCAGCAGAGTGGGGAGCTGCTGCCACCAGGATAATGCATCACTTGATCTATGAATTGATCTATGAATTGGACTTACAGACGGAGTATGAGAATTACCTGACGTACATGGTGATGATCTTCACCCTGGCTGACGCCTATGAATGGGCCTTGATTCATGATTATGATGTCCGATATCAAGAGCAGCAGGCCCAGCATAACTTCAGGTTTCTGGGGAAGAAAGCCCCCAGTAACAGCTACAAACTGGAGGCCAGTAGACCCTAGAGGAAGGAGCGGAATAATGATACCATTGTGTGTCAGAATTTCCTCAGGAAGGGAGAGTGCAGCTATGGGAAACAGTGCAAATACAAGCACCTGAGTGGGACATTGCAAGCCCCCCGACATCAGGAGGAGTGCTGTCTTTAGAGGGATAGAAGACTCTGTTACCCATTGATAACAAAGACAAGGGCTTCATATTAGATGGCGTGGATTTAGGATTACGAACATTGAGAAAGAAGGAACTGAAGCATATCAACCTAATCATAAGTCTGCCCTGGATAGCAGATATTGTGATGATGTGGAAAGACAGATACATATTGAGCTTGAGAGCGGAAGGTATGAGATAGTGGATACAAAACCGACTATAATGTCAGCATTAGCAGCCATACCCAAAGGCCCTGGGAAGAGAGTAAGGCTGATACATGACGCCTCACCTCCCAAAGGTATGGCATTGAATAACCTGGCAGTTGACCATAGAATTAAATTTCAGATGGTACAGGAGGCTGGGGAATGCATCAACCCTGGCTCTTATCTTGCGAAGGTCAACTTCCAGAGGGCTTATACTTCTGTGCTGGTCAGGCAGGATGAGAGACATCTCACAGGCCTGTCTTGGGAGTTCAAAGAGTGGGGGCACAAATGGGCTAAGTGCCCAGGTGGATGGGAAAAATTACAGAAGGCAATCAGTGAAGTGTGTGTATGATGGAAGACTACCTGGATACCTTGGTCAAGATCTGTCCCACCGTCAAAGAAAATGCTATGTAGATATGTGGCCTTTCTCTCTTAAAGGCTCAAATAATCTTCTTTTTGGCAGTACATGTCAGTAAACCTCATCTGCATAAAGAAAGGGGGCTTTTTGATCCAATAACGGATGATTATAGTCTTAAAGTGACTCTGCGAGGGGCACGCCAGATTCTTGGAGACCAGGTTACTAGGAAGGAGCCTATTACCCCTTCTCATCTTGTGCGATGGGTGCACACCTTGTATGTCAGGACACCCTTACATGCGAATGTGTGGGCTTCAGCCCTCCTTATGTTCTTTGGCCTGCTGCGCCGTTTGAATGCCCTAGGTCCAGTATTAGGGCCTTTCGACCCAAGTTTCCACCTATGCAGGAGGGACATCATTTCCTTAAAGAGGGGGCTTGCAGTCACTATAAAATGGTCTAAGACAGACCAGTTTTGTCAGAGGAGGAGGATCATACCCTACCCCTTGGTCAGGGATCATTTACTTTGCCCAACCCAAGCCGTTTTTCATGCATTTAAGCTCACCACTGGAGTGCCTGCAGACAGGCCGGCTTTCACTTTGGGCAATGGTATACCTTTGACACCTGCGCTTTTCATGAGTAATTTTCTGAGGATGCTTCGTAGGGCTGGTGTGGACACCTCTGCCCTGGGGAGTCACTCTCTGGCCGCAGGGGCACCACATGGTTATGGAATAAGCCTGGGGTGAGCGAAGAACGGATACATGCCCTCGGTGACTGGGCATCATTGGCTTGAACTCTCTATACAGTTTCAGACTCTAGTACCTTGGGTGTGACAGTCTCTGCCTTAGCCACCTCTCTCCCCCCAACTGCCTCTATGTAGAGTCTAACTCTACCTATCCTGGAAGGACTTGGAGGACAATCGGCAGTGAGGCGGACATTAACTTCATGGAGATATTACAATTGTTAATGGACTGCCTACATGTTTCATCACCTTATATATTGCACATGCTGTTTATATAATTAATTGATTGCATAGAATTCTAATAAATTAATTATGTCAACTAATGACTAATTGCATAATTGCTTATTTTGTATCTGCTCATGATTACATTGCACAAATTATTCTAGTATTAGGTGTCAATTAAACTTGACTTTTCCTTCAGCTATGTGCCAAAGTTTCCTTATTTAAACTCAGAATTACTTTTCCTCGTGTCAAGCAAAGTCAAAAGAATAAAATTGAACAAAGTCTTTTTCAGATCTCCTTACCTTAAGAGAAGCGTCTGAGACTAGACATTACGCTAGTTTCAATTAGTAACTGTTAGTAGCTGCTAGAAAACAAGCTCGCGTACCGGCGTCATACCAAATAATAGCCCCTTCATCTGTTGGCTGGTAGAAGCTAGATATTGTAAAACACGCATGGAGAATCTAAGGAAAGAAATGCCTAATGCATATACATGAATGATATAAGATTGATACTTTTATAGGCATAAAAGAACAAAGCTCATTTCAAAGGGGGAAAAGAATTGGCTAATGGAATGAACTGTTTAAGTCAAGAAAGGTTGGAGAAGCATTTGTTATAGCACTCCAAACAATGAATGTGGGCTATTGGTTACATCAATCAAGCATTGAGTGGGTAATCAGACCATTCAATCCCCATGTGTCTCCATTTCAAGACTACGGCTGGAAGTTGAAGAAAAAGGTTAGCACTAAGAAAATTGATGATTGCCGAAACAAAGGTTAGGATTGGGTCTCTAGAGTAACTCGAAGGTGCTTGGCATTTTCATAAGGTGACATTCGTCTCCATGAATGGAGAATATTTGAATTGAAATGAAATAAAGCGCTAGGGAAGCAAAGATTATTAAGGAAAGCATTAGACAAAAGTGATGTCGGGAGTTACCTTACTTCAAACATACCTTGTTTTCATTTCAGGAATTCAATTTGAGACAGCACAAGTCAAAAAGGGCGGGGAACATAAGGGATGCAGTATTATAGGAGAAGAGATGGAGAAAATAGGTAGATTGAGTCAGGCCGGCAGTGATGAGAACGAGGGTAGACATAAATAAGGTAACAAAGAGGTTGGAGGTATTGGATATGGGCGAGGTGAGGTCTGGGACCTGTTTCACTAGTTTTGTGACATGTCTGTGACACCATACAGACATTGGGGTTGTCTAGTTTCGTGACAACACAAGTAGCTGCCCTCAGGTAAAGACAGACCCCAAACATAAGAATTAGGCAGATCTACACGTGATGGACCTGTTTCACTAGTTTTGTGACAAAAGTGTTAGACAGACATGAAAAGCGGCACCAAAAGTGCAAGCAAGAATGGACAAAACGAAGTCTAATGTCTAGTTCTTATGAAACTGGACACACCATCTAGACGCTGTCTAGACATGTCAGGAAACTAGTGAAACAGGTCCCAGATATGCAAGGATTTAGCCTGCAGACTAGGTATTGCCTTAGACCAACAGAAGTGCGCTATATGCACCTAAATGTGGATATCCTATCACGTATGTAGTATCATCAAATACCGATACGCAAATGTTTCACTTTTACCGCTCGTCACTGAGCGATGAAATAATATTCATACGTCCCTCAGTACCACATGATTTGTTTTGAAAAAGGCGTTTTTTTTAAATTATTTCCAGGTATATAATAATGAGACATAGTCAGTGTTCTGAATTACATCTGCTCCTTATTGTTTTTAGTAGGAAATATTTCGGACCAAGACAAATCTTAACATATTTCAATTCAGGCACACTAATCATGTATTCATATATTACATGTGATCTGCTGTGTCATATTGAACAAACAGAGGCATCGTCAGGTGCAACACAACCCGACCATAAGGACTGCTCCTCCAGGAGAAGGATACATTACTTAATCCTCCGAGTAGTTGGTATTGAATTACATAGGCCAGGATCGGCTAACATAAAGCATGTTGCATGTTGCACAGCCTCCTGTAGGCCATGTATGGCGTTCACGCCAAGGTGTCGTTTTTAAGCTCGTTTTATGTTACATAGAATACCGATCCGTGTACAGTTACATCTGGGTTCTATAAGCATGGTTGCAGTTCCGCTGCTCAGAGGCATTTTCGAAAGTTTTCTTTCATCTTTTATCATATTTGTAATGCTTTAAGCCACTGAGTGATGAGTGTCTTGTTTAATATCCACATCCATTGCGACTCATTGACAGTGCGTGTAACCACTATATGTAGGCTGAATAGGGACTCCTCATTCCTTTACTGGTGAATCATTGTATCATCATACACCTGTGGCCATATGTCCTACATATACCGCCCGCTCCTACCCATGTCGTCGTTATGGCTTAACAACATGTAGGTTGCGTACAGGGTACGTCGGGGGCGAAACCCAACAAATCGTCCAGAAGCAAAGGTATAAAATAGATATTTTAAGTTGTATAATAATTCGGAAACAGGGTTACTGTGTATGTTCGTGATAAATAACTGGTAAAATTGCCGAAAGCAGATTTTCATCTGATTGTCAATTTTACTAAGTATTTATCACGAACATACACACTAGCCCTGTTTCCGTATAATATTACTATGTAAAAACAAAAACTAATGACATTTTACTAAATATAGACACGTCTATCCCAAATATAGAAAATCCGGTTGGCAGAAGATCTAAAGTATGCCCATGAGATTAAAAAGGTATAAAGCTAAAGGACTCTTTTTCGCTGTAGTTCCATCACTCAACCATTGTCTAGAAAAGAAATGGCAGACACAGAAGCGATCTTTCGCGATACTGTAGTGAAATATATCACAGCAGACGACAAATCAGATAAAAGTAAAAACATATGTTTTAACATAACAGTGCTGCCAACTCTGCCATACTTTCGTGTCTATGTTTATCTGTCATCACGCAATTACTTTGTCCCCTAGCTTGGGAATACCGAGTTCCAAACTCGTGCAGACTTGTACTTTATAGCAAATCTGATATCCTACACTGTGCCACTTGCTCAACTAACTGTGCGTCTTACTATTGCATGATAAATGTACTTGTAAGCAAGCGTAGAGTATTGTATGCGAGTTGTGGCAAAGTGCATGTCCGTGTTTGATCCTAGATGTCAAGCTGTGTCATATAGTTTACATGTTTTTTTAGAACTCCCAGAAGCTCACCTGTGGGAGGTTTTTTTGTTTTTTTTTGTTTGTTTGTTTTGGTATTTTAACGTCCAATATGTTCTAATAGACTTATTTCGGATTCGACTGAATCTATGAGATGGATTCAGGTAGAAGTCGCATCCCTACATATTTACCTAGGTGAGTTTTTTTTACTTCCCACACCACATAGACATAGTATGAGAAGGATTGGCCTTTAATAGAGCAGTAAATCTACCACTGCTGGGGGTTAAGGAGAAAAGTGGCTGCAGTGGGACTCAACCCCACAACCTTGGTATTACGAGTCCAGTGCTCTTTACCACTGAGCTAACTCCACGTCGGGAGGGTGACGTTGCATGGTCTCAGATTCGTGGAAGCCACACAGCAAAGCGTCTCGTATCAACCTATATAGTTTAAATATTACCATCTATTTTAGTAAATGTAACGACCTCTTCCCAAATCGGTAGTCTTAATACAAATAGATGTGCCTACTTTTAACCATCTCTACAGGTTATCTGAACCCCAAGCACGCTCAGCAGTTTTCCCGAACGCCTCATCAAGTTATACGAGCTCTTCACCGTAAATCGTGTTCCCTATTTACCTGCTCTATTTCAATGAACCTTTCATACATACTGAGAGTCTGGTGAATTTCCTTCTCTTGCAGCAAGAACTTTCTCGCTATACAACTCCTGCTTTAAGCGACTATTCTTGTTTAAGTTTTGAAAGATGCAATCTTTCTCCGAACTCTCATCTTCAGACCCTTCGAAATTTTATTACAAGAATAGGTCCTGCCAAGGCAATTGCTATATTTACTATTTGATATTTCTGAATTGCATTTCTTCCCTGCTCTCTCCCGAATCAAATCTCACTTATTGAAAACACACTTCGGGGCTGTCACTATGTTTTTATTTCCAATATCCCGACAAATAACATATGGTGGTGTAAAATTCTCCCGCCAGATGAGATTCCTTTTCTCAACTGCTTGGCAATGTGTTGGAAAGTTGTCATTCTGTTAGAATCTTTTTATAACATATATAGGCAATTCGCGTTGGGTGTTTGATGTATAAAAATAGTCTGTCAGCCATCATTCTGCATAGACACATGTTTAATACAGAGACGTCTGTTCTTGGATTCTCGACACAGTATCCTCTTCTTCTTTCCCCTCCCCTTCCCCTCCCACTTCCTCTCTTTGTCAGTGAAACATTTTCAACTATTCAGAAGATCCCGTCAGGTGGCGCCCCGTGAAAAGCGCAGTCTGATGGGCAGCACCACCTGCTGTCTCACGGCCAAACTAAACCACCGGATGTCGAAGTGGGATAAGCGCGCGTCTTTCAACGGCTAATGAAAGCTGTGCGGTGTGCATAGAGGAAAGAAAGACAGGGGAGGTTACCTCCAGAGGGTCACACCCAGCACCCTATTACCTCCATGGCTCTCCCACCGCCACCAACGACAAGAAGAGGTCGTCTCTCTCGGCGCGACACCCTATTGGCCTAATTCTTGCCTGGACGGCCTCACATCAGTGCCGCGGCGCGCCGTCCACCCTTCATTTACAGATGCACGGCTTTCACATATTTCAATCACTGCCGAGAATGGAGCGGCCCCGCGGCCAGTTTATACATTTGCCCGCACCTAATCAGGCGGCTCCGGCCCTCGCAGCTCGTCAATTACCACCACCTCAGAGGCGGGGCCGCGTTTTCACGCTGAGTGGTCTTCAACGTTCGCCTCGGAGCAGCTCGGAGCAGCTCGCCGTGTGTGATTAGTTAGACTCGCACATCCTTGCATGATGCACCCGAGCGAGTGTATGCATCTTTATCGGGTTGTCGTCGCCCCACTCCATCTTAGTTTACCCTTCATAATCCCCCTTAAATCCCCTGGATCTATCTGTAATCCTCAGGTGCTTCCCTCGGCACGGGAAGACCCTCTTCCCACTGGCCCCGAGACGTCAACACCGCGTCAACGCGACCCGCTCCTCGCCTCCGCTAGGTGGCGGTAATGTGCTCGGCGGCCACGAGGTGGCGACATTGTCTTGACAGGACCAGGTCCACAAATCGTCCCCCTCTGCAAACACCCATTAACAAATCACCAATTCCCGACTCTGCTTTTCCACTCTAACTATCCAGTTTCAGTAGGCATAGCGACGACTCTGTAAATGCCGACATTCATCGCAAACGGCTTTATCTCTTTACATCTTTTTTACCCTCCATAGACTTAACATTGGGAACACGTATCCAATGCCCATGAGATATTTAGGAAAAATATCTGGGGGATTATGTCACAAGTATTAGCCCATAAGTCGATGTGAAGGGTGAGATAAATTCAGAAACCTATTCACGTTTAGGGTCAGAGCTCTCGTTTCAATCGCTACGTAACTCGTGTGACTTTGCCTTGTGAATTACAATGCGATTCAAATTCGATGGGATATGAACTCTGACCCTCAACTCTACAGTACCAAATAGTTGTTGGTGGGTCCCATTTCTCAGGACGTTGCAATTGGGGAAAGTGACACTAGTTAGAGAGTGGTTGTATGCTCTAAATACATTGCCTATAGGTTAGAATTGTCACATATAGACTTTCAGCGTGCTTCCAGAAAACTATCCCTTTACTATCTACATGCTATTGTGGGAAAGGAGCAGGGTGCCAGTATCTGAGGGTTTTAGATGCATGCCCAGCTGACCATGATCAATCACTCAAGACCAAAATACCTCATTGACCAACTGGTGCTTGATATGTTTGGATCCGAGGCATTTGCAGAATTGACAAGTTGACTAGGTGCAAGTGGGTTAAAGAAAACTATCCATAGACTAAATGTAACCCAAACCTTTTAATTGTCATTCATCTATAATTGCACGCTCATTCATCAATGATAAACATACTATTTGCTCCTAGTTTATATCTGCAGCGAAGTAGAGGGAGAAAGGTGGAGGCAGTTTTCCATCTGCCGGCAATTGCTATATCATGAGCGGTGCCTCCGCATTGATCTAGTAATCATCTTAGGGCAGGGAAGACAATATTTCTTTCCATTTAAGACAACAGGCAGAAAATTGGATTTTGTTTTATCCCCGGCGCCCGTCGGCAGAGACGGGACAGAGAACAGACGGGGGCCTCCCCGTCAGCATCGAGCCTGATTCCATATCCCGCCCTTCTAATCCGCTTTCCTGCTATCTCAGTCCAAGGTTTTATTAGGTTTCCCTCGCTATAAATAACAGGATAATAGTACAATGATATCAGGTAGAATAGACGGGTGTGTTCGACCGTGTCAACTGGGTGCCACTTATCCAGCGCACAGTGGGCTGTGTATACAGACTTAGTTCGCCGATTGGAAGCTGTAGGTCATTATATAAAACAGCCGCGTGGGGACGTTTTCGATTGGCATCGATCGTAAAGAACCTCAATCACTCGGTTTATTTACATAAACCCGACATTAGGAGGTGGCGGGTTGGGTGAGGGGAGTGTGTTCCTTTTATTACCCGTCCATTGGAGGCTGTGAGAATCATTGGCTGGGCTGGCTTTTCTCGCTTTGAGCCTCCTCGTCCCTGCCGCAGTGTAAGGAATGGGCCTGAATGACGCTCCTCTTTCATGATGCGCCCGGCGCGCTGCCCGCCGCTAGGGTTATCATCGCGCCCCGGCCAACGGGGACTCGGCGAGCCGGGGGTATGTCTATCAGAGCACCATCTTCAAAGCCGATGATACGCGCCCGGCGCCTGATTTAAGGGGCGCCGACGATGCTCCCCTGGCGTTGGGGCCCGTGCACGGGATGGTCCGCGCCGTCCGACCCCGGAACACTTCAATGCGGTGAACGGCGGGAGTTGGCCAACGGCCGGTCGTGGACCATGTGCGGGGTGGGCAGGAAGGAGGCGAGGGGACGAGTGGAAGGCAAGCAGAGGAAGATGGCCGGTGGGTTTGTTTGTTTGGTTTGAATTTACGTCCAGTCAACCATTATAGGTCATTTCCAGACTTTCTCAAGGTTCTTTTACACCACTAGGGTGGTGACTGAATCTATGTGATGAATTCAGGTAGAAATCTCACCCCTACACATTTACCGAGGTGAGAGTTCTTTTACTTCCCACACTACATAGACATGGTTGACAAGGATGGCCTTTGTTATAGCAGTAGATCTACCACTGCTGGGGGTGGGACTCGAACCCACAAAGTCTTACAACCTTGGGGTTACAAGTCCGGTGCTCTAACCACTTAGCTCACAAGGTTGGATGCTCAGTCATCGTCAGCGACGCGAAGCCGAGTGACGATGACAAGTGTATTACAACGTCAACTTCAAGTGGGTTACAGAGCCGCCTGTCCACAAAACCATCGTTTGTTGTATTTATCATCCATCTTTTTGGATAAATCAAAGCCAGTAGTTGCCATATTATGGAGTTTAAAAACAGATACTATTTCTTTGCTTTATAGCACAAAGGGACTATTTTCCCGTATACCATAGCTTTGAGGCCGTATACTACATATCAGAATCCGTATACCACAGTTATGGTATCTGACAATATGATTTTTTGGGTAGAGATAAAAATATTTTAAGAGGATTCCTATCCGGAAATTTGGAAATAAGTTTTATATAATGGGTCGTGCTTCCCATACATTTTCAATGGGCCTTTGTACACCATGGATAATAAAGACATCCATTGGGCATTGGGCCCAGTGGGACGACGTAGACGACAGGTTATATAGAAGGCAGGTATATATACACGGCGGGCAGAAGTGATGGGGACGGGAGGCAAACGCTGGGCGGAAGGCAATGAGCGAATGGCGGGCGTCAGGCAATAGCCATGGCTGAGTAGTCTGGGTACAGGGGAGGTGGGCGGGGCGCTGCCTTCATTTGCCGACTATGTAAAGACGATCATTTACACAGAAGCATCAGGTTCCCATCACGCATGGCGGCCCGCGGGGAGGGAAGCCAGCCGTGAAGCCACTGCTGAAGCCACGTGACTGTGGCTTCGATCCCTGGCTGGCTGGGGCCCAAAGGCTGGCGCGCGGCCGTTGTGGAGGTGAGGGAGTGGGGAGCACATACAGACACACTCCTCTACACGGTAATCAATACGAACACGCGTTTAGACTGTGATCTCAGTGAAGCGCGCTCCAATCATACTCCCTGACGGCTGGGGAGGAGAGGAGGGGCACCAGCAATGGCCGATAAACACTCACGAGTGACTCGACGTACTAATAAGGAACTACATCGAGATCCATAGCTACTGGCAATATGCCATGATTTTGGTTGCGGAATAATCTCACGAGGCAATGCAAAATGAATGGCATATTATCAGTGACCATGGATCGAGTGCGGTTCAGATTTTATCTCACCCCTATCACTGACAAATTGGCTAAAATGTGTGACATCATCCCCCATTGAGCATTTTTCAACAATATTCCACGAGCGTTGAGTACGAGTTTCCAATGTTAAGTCTATGGCAAATATATACCAGGGATGAGATTAAGGCAGTACCTCACTCGGCCCCAACCTGCCACACGGCGGCCATCTCATTATTCAAATCAGGTCCTTATCAAAGACACCAATTTTACCTGACTGCAGTGGCACGGCGGCTATGCTTGGTCCCCTCATGCATTCATTCTGTCAGATACGTCCGTCCAAGGGGCAGCCTTTCAGGGTCTCCAGTCTGCTGAATGAAAACCCAAAGACAATTGGATCACCGGAGACTAGGACTGTCAGAGAGGTCTATTAGGCCCAATGGTGGGGCTGTCCATAATAAAGAAGCCTAGGTCCCGGTGGGACTGGGTCGGACGGCCTGCTGGCCCCAGAGCCCGGCTGGCTATGTCCATCCACCCGCCCCCTGAGACGGGAAGCCAGCCGTCCACGCCCCTGTCCACTGCTACCCGAGAAGCCGTCCTCATTGTCCGGCACAAGCCGCCAGGCTGATTCGGACAAATGGGCAATCGCTGCGGCGCGGTAGGCTGACGGCCGGGGCCCCCACCTTAGGTGTCCCGTTTCCGCCGGGAACTTCTCCGGTACCTCCACGTCCGCCGACGGAACTATTTACCGCGGTGGCACCCAATGACCTACTTCCGGCTGCTGACTTCCGGTAGAAATAGATGACCTTATGCGCGCGCATCTGCGCATGCACCGAGTTAGTCCGTTCACGCACCGTGCCACCTTCGGGTTACGGTACGTGAAGGTCTAACAGAGTATGACTGTGACTGGCCTGCCACCTTCAGTGAGAGGAATATCGTGGTTGGCTGTCCTATTTATAGTATCAGTTTGACAAGGGGGAATACCGACAGGCGCTTAGTCTGCTTAAAGTATGTAAGGGTCTAACAGAGCACAGCTCTGATTTGCCAGTTCCTTAGGCACTGATTGGAGAAAAGGATTTCTTGGTTGGTTGTTCTAATTTTAGTGCAAACCCAAGCCTGAGAATACCACGATTCTGGCATTATTCTGGGAATCATTATAACTCTCCAAGCTGATTTAGTTGGTACATGCCCAGTAAAAGCTACTCTAGGACCTCTGCTTGAAGAGTAGCATACTGGTTACTGGCAAATCAATCAGGGCAGCTTAGTACCAGCGGAGGTAGGAAAATCTACCTCAAAATGGCAGCGCAAAACAGTCCCAGTATGAGAGCCTGTGCGCCCTGGCCCTGGCGACAATGGGCTGTACTAGAGTCTAGCACCGAGTGGGAAGACAGGGATGGAAGCGGAAGTTATATGAAGGCTGGGGTTGAAGGGTGAGGGGGTGGAGTGGGTGGGACAGGAGGAGTGAGATGTGCTGTCTACCAATGCCTACTTATATGACAGGCAGGGTGATCTGCCGGATAAATGGACCTGGTTAATTACGCGTCAAGGCAAAACCAAGACATCATCGCAGTCCCCGCCGACAAATATTACCATATCACTCACACAGCCCTATATCATCACAAGAAAATAGCATTCTAATTACTCGCAGTTGTCATTGTGCATTAATGCAGGCTTGTCACTGAGCTTGCTTCCTGCCAACGACAGAATGCTTTCTCTGTCTTCTTCTCTCTTGCCTGGCGCCACCTACCTGTGGAACACTCAGATCCTGGTGCCAAATCAGTGACAAACCCCTGCCGTTAAGATTGCCGGTGTACATTGAGAACAAGAACGCCTGCCACTCAGAGTGACTCCTAAATGCGGTACCGCGGGCATCCTTTCCCTATCATTCATCCCATTCACAATCCCTTGGAGACCTTAATGCAGCTCCATTATCCTAGGAAGGGATTCCGTGGAATAGAGTTTGAGAACGAGGGGAAGATGAAAAAAAACAGTATGAGGGAATTAGGATAAAAAGTGAGTGTATGTATTTATGGGCCCATTTCTCTCTGCTACGAAATGGAGAGGAGTATAATGAATACAGAAATAAGATGGCGGCAGACAATGTAGCGCAGACGACACAGAGTAAATATGGCCGACAGCTGGACTGTTTGCCTTTCCACATATCATTTCCACAGGGACATATTAAAGACATTAATCCCCATGTAAAATACAGGTGCTTCAACAAATACTTAAAGAGAACTGCATCGACAATCTTATAAACAGACAACACTCCACGACTTTGGATGTGCCGCAATCGTCATCAAGGTGCGCCGAGTGACGATAACAGCCCATCCAAACGAGTGGAGTACTGTGTATTTTACAATTCGAGTGCGATTTCGGATTTATCTCACCCCTTTCTATGACATTAAATAGCATCACAATATCAGAATAATTAGAATATACTTAGCAAATCCATATGACACCATCTCACATTCACAACGCAATGGCCAGGGCGTAGTATACGGAAACTGGCTTACTGTCTTCGTACGTCGAAAATACTTGGTAAAATTATTGATCAGATACATCCCGATGCCAAAGGCAGAGGGATGTATCTGATTAGTAATTTTACCAAGTATTTTGACGTACTGAGAGAGTCAGCCCGTTTTCCTACTATTATATACCTATAATTGGTAAAATCTTAGCTAGTCACGTAATCACATAACCCGTACGTCACACTGTGACGTACGGATACATATACGTCATGGGTAGCAGCGGGCAGTATGTGTAGGTCATACGGCCATAGGTATATGATAATATTGTCACTGTACTGGGGTGATCGTTCAGTATTTTTTTCTAATGTTATCCCTATGGCTAAATTTGTACCAGGGGTGAGATAATAGACCACATGCATGTCTGTTAGCAAAGTAGTTGTGTACATTATCGCAACCTACTAAATGTGCGCGTTTCGAGGCTGACCGCGACGGAATGTACAGAATTTAGATTCACTCCCGCTTGTTGCTTGGTCAAGTTGCCTGTATTCATTTTTTCTCCTGAATAAGAAATGAATCCCGCAGATCTACCGGCACGATCTAGTAATGGCCGCGGGTGTCATCAATCTCTGCCGGCTATAAGTTACGGGGCGACGCCAACAAATACAGCCAATGTGCCGTCATAAATACTTAAAACCTGCAAGGTACGGGGTGCAATACGTCTCCCTGATTAAAACCAAAGGACACCACCCACTAGCGGTAAGACAAAGTCATCATACGCTGTTATATTCCTTCTTTCATGCACAGGCAGTATATCTAATAGTACAGGTGCACCAACTTCATAAAACGCATTAGCAGTAGAGTCTCTTTTGTTCAAAGCTGTTTCAAAGCTGGAATATTATGAATGAGTCTGCTTGCCGTTTACTGTGCCGTGTTATACACAACAGACCACACTGTGTCGCATTTGAAGGGACGAGTCTGTAACTCTGTTACCATTTGGATTTTATATTCGGTTAAGACCACCCCATGCATGATCAATCGATTTGGTTCGGAATCATGGACCTCGTTGATCCTGTATGGAAACTGATGATTCATGGTTTTAGTTTTTTTATTGATTGAAATCTCACGAAATGTTAACAAAGGTGTATTTTCATATTTCCAGTAATACCACACGCTATTGAGAATCACGCCGGGGCACTTCATCCATGCAATTCATGTACTACTCTTTCATTTCCTTCCTGTATTGCATATCAAAGGATTCAACAAGTGATATCCTGGCGTGTTCCACGAGTTCAAAGCTGTAACCGCTCCCTAACAATTATTCACGTCTACCCTTTCCGTTGCGGAATCGTTTGTGATTTCCATACAGGGAAAATGCTGCTGGTCTGAGCTGCTCAGAGTCCCCCACTCCAGGACCAAGGAAACCCCTCTATACCCTATTTCTATTGGGTCAGCTCTGTGCCGCCCGACAGGCTCATTTCCATCTACTTCTCCCGCAGTCTCCGCCAACGCAGAATCTCTTTTGGTCCATTTGCAATCGATGCAAATATAGTTAACATATTCCGCGGGTGGCGGCGCTGGTGTCCGTCCTCACCCGCCAGCGCCAATAGCCCGAGTTCAAATAGAGAACCTAACGCAATTCAAGGTGTGGAGAGAGGCGTATCCTTCCCGGGCTGGCAAGTAGTGTCCCGGGGCTGGCTCGACCGCGGGCGGGGAAGGCAGCCGTCTGTCTCCGGGTGTGCAGCGATACGGTTCGATGAGCAATTCAGTGAGTAGCTCTGGTTGTGGGTCTGGAAGAAGCACGAGGCAAAGGCACGCGTCGAATCTTATAGAGCGTGCGTGTCCGGAACACAGTCACGATCCAGCTGCGTCTGTAATTCATCGGTTCTTGGGCTTGCATAGATGGGATTGGGGTGGCGAGGAGTAGGGGTGAATTTGGACATAGTTGCGTAGGGTGTACGGATTGCCTGATGGCACAATAAGGAGATGGGTAGAATTGAGCCAAGCTATTGACAGCATGTTTGCGTTTTGGTTATGTTATCATGTAGTGCCGCTACGCCTGTTTCTGGGCAGAGAAAATCGTCTTACAAGGATAAAAGGCACACTCATTCAGCAGTTTACCTCAGCTCCGATTTCATGGACATATATCCACATAAATGCTTGCTGATACACACACAATATTGACTGAATTCAGAGATAAGCGGTCGTATGCTCAGGGAAGTTAACAGGTAGTAATATCTGAGCGCGTACGAGGATATTGCGTAGGGTGAACTCCGAGCATACAACCGCTTTTGTATGGTTTTACACCACCTCCCCGCACACCACCTATGTTATAGAAATTTCGGCCTACACATTTATCAGCAAGTCTAGTACTGCTGGGGACAAAGGAGAAAGGTGCCTGCAATGGGACTCGAACCCATAACCTTGGGATTACCAATCCAATGCTTTAACAACTGAACTAACTCCCCAACTCCGTGTACAAAGGTGTGGCTGTGTGTATTTGAGGGTGGTAGCTAGAGTGCACTGGGTACTGGGGCTGTGGAGTGTGCGAGGGCAGGTTGAACACGAGACCAAGGCATTCCTCCCGAGTGAGGAATCAGATCGTGCCCGGTCAGAAGGGGAAGGAGAGGGAAGGAGGGGCAAGTCAGATAAAAGTCTGCATGCTCTGCCCCCAAGTGACCGCGACACCTCATTAGAAAGCGACCTGACCACATCCTACTGCCCCTTTTCGGCCTCAAGGTCACTCAGCGGCCATGTCATGGCCGGGGTCACGAGCGCCCAGCTCAAGGTCATCTGATTACAAGGAGGTCACTTCTCGATCCACGCACGTCACGTGACGCGTGAGGGAAACACCTGATGAACTTCAGAGGTCAAGGTCAGGTGCTGGTATAGCGAAAATGCAAATCCTATCAGGGCTGACCGGTGATTTCCATTTGGTAACCATGGAAACCAGAATCTCTATGACACACCTGTATAACCTAATTAGGAAGAGGGCATACAAAGGTGCACTATATGTTCTATGCGGAATATAAGGCTGCGAAAAAAATATAAGTAATACACACTGTAGCCTGGGGTAAAGAGAAGGCCGACACATTATTGCGCATCTACGCCAAATTAACTCTCGTGGTTTGTTCCATCCGCTTATATCGCGGTTTTCATCCCTCCGGATATTCGGCAGAACTACACTTGTCTTTTGTCATGCTGGTGGCCGTGGGCAGAATGTAACCTTCAGATTCTAGCTGTATATGTATTGGCCATCGTGCGGTTAATGATTCCTGATGCAAATTGGAAATGGGAATTACTGCAGACCTGGAGATACCTGAGGCGCATTGCATGCGTCAGCGTGGGCCTGGCCAATATTCTGACTGTATTTACTGTTCTATAAAAGAATTATATATTCATGATCAGATCCTCGTTAGTAGATGATACACCTTTCAGCAAAAACTCTGATAGAAATTCTTATTGTATTATGAAATATGTGCAGCTCTACAATTCATACTCTCTGGGGAGCGCAACGAATGTTTTTTTAATGAAGAGCACACACTTGTTCAATATCCAGGCCAGCTGAGCCTATTTCGTAACGTAGTTTGTAGACTGTTGGAGATCAAGTTACTGGCTGAATAATGCAACATCAGTCTCAGATTTCTAATGACACCAGAGAATTCATCATAAAAGTGTTCTGCTTACAATTCCGAATCAAAGCATGCTGACTCCTAACATAAAACGAGGTTGCATTCAAAATATTTTGCAGTACACTGGTGTTATTCCACTGCCTGAAATATGGTGCGAAGCGACAGAAGTTGCTCGTTAAGGCACTCTGCTTCCCGTAACCCTCCACCACAGCTCCTCAAGCCATGTCTGTTCGACCCACCTCCAGGGTCAGTAAACTATATCTCAATTGTATTTCCAGGCTCAATGAGGTAAGGGAGAAGTTGATTTCTTGCCGCTCAAATTGAATTTCCCTTCCTAAAGTAAGGGAAACCTCGGACAGGGAGGCGTGCTGCTTTCAGCCTAACGTAATTCTTCATGGCCTGTAGTAGGAATGATACGTTCAACCAGACACTTGCTACAGCTCGTCCCTATGGCTTTAGGTTACCCTTAGGGCGTTGCCCACTACAGGACAGAGCTCCACGATATTAGCTTATTTGTATAGAAGACGACGCTAATAAGCACGGAGGTCTGATGAGATGAGATCTCTTATGAAATCACTTAAAAGTTATTCAATTTTGCTTTATATTTGCAGTTAAATAACATATCAATGAATGGCGCAACCTTTTATATCTATGTGGTTGTTTGCTTGTTTGTTTGTTTATTTGTTTGTTTAGTTTAACGCCCAATATGTTCTATTAGACTTACTTTGGGTTTGATGTGATCGAACCTATGAGATGAATTTAGGTAGAAATCTTACCCCTACATATTTATCGAGGTGAGAGTTCTTACAGTGTATGAGAAGGATTGGCCTTTGATATATCAGTAAATTTACCACTGCTGGGGGTGAATAACTATGTGACATCATAATGATGGTGTATGTTGTATTAGATACAAGGTTCATAGGAGTATAGTACGTTTTACGTATGAGTAAAGCACATCTCCCCAAATCAGTCTTCCCTGCCTATGGAGATGGATATGTGACAACTCAACAGGAATGTCGGTAGGGTAAGAAAAAATACAGAAATATGTGGAATTTGCTGTCTCAGAGACCGAAAATATATGGAACACAGATCTGTGTTGGTTGTGGAATGCGGTTGCAGGTGTGTGGGGAGGTTCAAAGCATTGTTTTACTGGCGTGAATGACGCTCGATCAATACCTTCTTTGTTTTAACAAAACAAACTCGAATAAAAAATGAAAACAACTATTTCTATGGAAAAAGTGGACAATTGTCATCTCTGCAACTATGTGAGACGCCTTGTAAAATATGGTGGTAAGTTGAATTTCTTGAATAGTGCATAGATTTGGCAGGTGAATCGAATGATTATATACAAAAGATAGTGGATGACTCTTTATGTACTGTACCTAATGATAGAATATTTGCTACCATATACCTTCGGTAAGTTAGGTTATGAAGATGATGGCAATACAATGAGGGGCAAAGACCTAGATAATGTGTGAATTCATATTCTAACATATGTCTGTGATTATTCGTTGATTAGTACTGATATAGATAACAATAATTGTCCCTCCAATTACATATCAGAAATTGATTAAAACCTGTCTTCAATATTGTCGGTGTACACAATAAAGTCTATAAAACACCTAAAACATCTCCCCACTCAAGAGTATACCTTTTATTTCACAGGGAAGCGACGAAAAATTATACGAAAATTGCATAACAAGGAGTTGAGAATTTGCACAAAAACTCTGATGGTGATTTGTCGACCAATGCGTTGCACTAGATTTGTACATGTAAAGAGAAAGAAAGAAAAACTAAAAAGATTTAAAGAACATGTGCAAGTACGAGGAGAATGTGTGCCCACAATAGCTACATGCACAGGGAAGCAATCTAAAACAAATGTTAATTTTTGTTTCTTTTGCCTTTGACTCTCTGTTTATGTATAAGGTATAAATTATATTTTCTATAAATGAAGTTGACATTATTTACTTATTGTAGGCTGTGTTAAACATTGTATATTTATTGCTGGATGTGGAGCTGCCATAAGAGATTATACTTTTCTCTATCACTGGATCTAAACTATGTAAGGCAACGCTATGAAAATCAATTTGTTATTAATTGAGGCGTATGCCCCTTTATTTGTATCACATAAAACAGGAACGTGTAACTAAGCAACAGTATGAAACATGTAACCTGAAGAAGATGCAATAAAGAAACTGTTAGAAAAAAAATAATATGTGAAACTGAAAGGACTTTCAAAAAGAGCCGTCTTTATGAAGATATGATACTCTGAAAAGCACTGAGCAGTAATTATATAGAACGCCCTGACCATGCTGTACAATTCACAGAACTCGATGGTAATAAGATAAAATGTATATACCTTACTGGTACATACTCACATACCGCGTTTCTTTTGATAAAAATATTCCACGAGCTCTGCTGCGAGCTCGTGGAATATTTTTATCAAAAGAAACAAGGTATGTGAGTATGTACCAGTAAGGTTATACATTTTTATTTTATTATATACCTTCAAGTATAAGTATTTGATGAATTACAGAAGGAAATCTGCTGTCCAAGCACGATTCAAAGTGTGCTGGTATATCTGTTGACATCTTAGTGAAAGTCAAGCACAGAATATGCTCTAAGCACATTTTTTACTCTTTTTTTCCCTTCAACTCCTGTGATCCTTTGCACACATAAATTAGCGGAGTGCTGCAAGTCACTGCCAGCATTTCATAAGTAGGTCAATGCAATTTTTTTCAGCCAATCAGAATTTGTATTCAAAGTAGGGTGGTACGTCATTTTATACCACATACTGTGCCAGTATATATTTAATAACAATACCCTAGCAGAGGTTGGTATTTGTGTAACATACTGGCACAGGTATATAATAACACCCAAAACAGTACAGTGAAATTATACAATGAGTCGATGGCGATCAGTGTATTATCATTAAACAGAATTAACTAACAAATTACTGATACTCTGCTCGCACATCTTCTTCGTCAACTATTCATCTTTATGAATATCTCCTCCGTCATTTCGAAGCAATAGTAGCTGGGTAATGGATCTGTTAGAAAGATGACGGCAGGGAAAACCTGCTAAGCTGTGGCCAATTGTAAATTACCTTCTCTTTCTGTGAGCAATAAATCTAAAAAAAACTTATATCTGTGAGGTCGATATCTGAGTGGGCTGTAGAGAATTGTAAAACACGAGAAGCCTAGTTGATAATAAGGGCTTGATACCATAGAAGCTATTTCCGTGTAATATTAAAGTGTTTATTTCAGGTGCACGATTACCTAGAAAGAACTCAATCGATAAATGTATAAATATAAAATACAGGCACCCACTGCTTGCGACATGGCTATGACATGACTATGAATCAAATTTTGCATCATAGCTTTGTCAGAATTTTAAAAATTCGGTTTCATAGAGTGTCAGAATACAAAACTAAACTACTGCATCATCTCTGTGTCGGAATGTTGAAAGTTTCTGTGTCGTACCGCTTGTCGTAGTGTGTCGGGAGCTCAGTGGGTGCCCGGCCTTAGTATACTAATGTCTTGTATTGTCATGTTCCATGTTTGTATCGTTCTTACATTGTATAACGGTCCACACTTTTTTGTTAGCCAGTAGTAATAATATTTTCAACTGGAAGACAAACATTTTATACGAAAAATCATTCTTGTTTACTATCTCAAGACTCTATGATTATTAAGAAAGGGATTAAGTCATG
Source organism: Alentia gelatinosa (assembly GCA_950022655.1). Lineage (NCBI taxonomy): Eukaryota > Metazoa > Annelida > Polychaeta > Phyllodocida > Polynoidae > Alentia > Alentia gelatinosa. Next base: position 108,142,686 of record OX465579.1, read on the forward strand.
TAAGATATATCAATAACGGTACCCACCAGATTTAATATTTCCCTCAGAAGTTAAAACCTTTTTTATGATTAATTCATTGTCTTGACAATTGCTGTTCTGACACTGCATAGTTCAACAGGAGATGTTAAAAGGTTACTGTTAGGGCAATGAACTCAGACATATGAAAAAGAAGTTTTTATATCACTCTGCCTTTTCGATACACTTAAAGACCCTGATGTCAATATCCGAGGGAAAATTATCAACTGTCCAGGAGTCATACCTTTTTCTGTACTTATCATGAAAATGAAAACTTACATCAATATGGACATTTTAATGTAATATCACTAAAAACCTTTAAACCCTCCACATTGATGAAAACGTGCCACAAGCTTGAAAAGATTGAATATGACAATCTCTTTTAAAGTAGTCAGTCAGAAACTCGATAAGCTTAGGATGTTAAATTGTTGTTTAAAAAGGAAATAATAAAACAAGACCACAGACATAACGAGGTTCAACGATCTCTGTGTACTATCTTCAGGCAATACTGTATATCACGAATTGAAAGAAATTATGAAAAGTTTATCATCGAAAAAAGGAAAAACAAAAAGCACAGAAAGGTAACGTAGTATTTTCAACTAATGATCTTCAATATGAAGATGTAGGGGATAACGGCGTCATCAATACAACAATATATTTCTTTCAAAAACACAAAGGTATAGTGACCCTCATTTGCTCATTGATAATTACAATACATTATTGATTGATGATAATGATACATGACATACCTGTTGATACTGCAATGGAATTACTTTAAATAATAACCGTCGTATCATACTCTTTTTATCTATTTTATTATTCAGTGTATAGACAAACATTATCACCTTACAGCAGGCGTTTTTACTTGAGCCGATGATAGCTTTCGAGGATCATAAAATTACAAAGATTAATCTGATAAAGCCTACGTGTGTGTGTGATAATGAATATAAATGATAGTGGTTGACTTCCATTATGTGTTCGATGTACCGCAGCGATAAGTGGGCCAACGCCTTTACTTTCATCAATCAGTGGTTGACAGGTGTGAGAATGTAACCGGAAAGGTCAATCACGAGATGAATCATTCACAAAGTCAAAGCAGTATACTTCGTCTGCCGATTTTTCTCTGACATTTTCCATGTATTTCCTTGTTTTCTGACAATGTAGTATCAAAGAAAGTGTTGCATGTCTGGCACACAGGTTCTCCGGAAGTGCCCATGTGTCAGCTTGGTGTGACCGGTCTGCAGACGGGTTGGTTTTACCATCAAGTTTGAATCGCGGAGTAATTCACAAGGCCAAGCCAAATGAATTACGTAGCGATTCAAACAAGATGGGATCAATCTCTGACCATTAACTTGGGTTTCTGCAATTTTCTCACCCCTCATATCAACTAATTGGCTAACATTTGTGACATGATTCCCCATTGGGTATTTTTTCTAAATACTCCATGGGCATTGAGTATGGGTTCCCAATGTTAAGTTTAAGGGGGGGGGGGCTGGGTGGAATATCAGCGGTGAGATCAAAGAAACCATGACATTTATGTATGTAATTCTTTCCTCGGATACCTCTTCTTCTTCTGATGGGCTATTTCGGGGTAGAACTGAGCTCTCGATAGCTAGGGACTGGTTCTCACCTTTTAATTGGTTCTAGTTTTTTCATCTACATATACTTCAGCACAGGAATATTTTGTGGATAATGGGACAAAGAAAAGATGAAACGAGGAAGGAGATTAAGCAGTCAGCCTGTTTGGAAAGCCAGGAGGGAGAAAGGGAGGGAGATAAGCTATAAAGGAAGGGTGGGGGGAGGCGAAGAAAGGGAAATAGGGAGAACGAAGGAGAGTGGAGGGGGGGGGGGGGGGGAGAGACTGGTGGGGTCAAGCCCACAGGACGTGTAGTTTTCTATGAGCGTCAAGGTATGAGGTAAATAGACAATTAAAAATGGTTCTGTGGATAGGCGGCCGTAAACTACAACAGGTTGACGCGTAGTAATACACGAGCGCTGGCGAGTGCATTACCACGTTAACCTTGACTGGTTTATAGAGCCGCCTGTCCATACAACTATCGTTTGTTGTATTTATTATCCATCTTTTCCAGCGAATTTATCCAGGAATTGCCATATTAAAGAGAATTTCATTAGGGACTATTTCTTTGCTCTATAGCACAAAGGGACTATTCTCCCGTATAACATGGCTTTGAGGCCGTATACTACAGATCTGAATCCGTATGCCACATTTATGGTATCTGACAAGATTTATATAATGGGTCGTGGTTCACTGAGTCCCCATACATTTTCAATGGGGACTTTGTATACTATGGATAATAAGGTAGGAGATCAGCGGCTAGAGGAGAAAGGACGGGTAGCTGGAACGAGACGGTAGGGTGGGTAGGGGATGAGGCAGCGGGGCAGGAGCAGCTCGGGAACTGCTCGTCATGCCGCATCTGCCCGTTATACGAGCTGCAAATCAATTTCCTCCACGTGCCCATCTCTCTGACAAAGTGTCAAACTCATTTTGGGGCCTCCTCGGGTCAGGCCTATCATGGTTCAGCTCAGTGCCATCCGGAGATGATCTCTATCCGGTTTCCAGTAAACATCAAGGACCAGTCAACCCATCTCCCCCGTCCCGCCACCATCTGGCCTTCCACCAGCCGCAGTCTACACCACCGCACAAAGCACACGGGGCTCAATCTCTCCATGGACCATTGGGAAATGCTCAGACTGGTGTCAAATAGTGATATTAGACTGGTGGCACTGTATCCCCGCCTGATATCATTGTTTGAATAGGTAAAAGAAGTCTGGGGAATTAACATAGAGATTGACCAAGTCTGATAAATGAGTGTCAAATATGTGCTTTGTGATGTAGATAAGATAAGGATCAAACCAGAGACATGTTCATAACGAGATATAGATGGTATTGAATGATTCTTCTACTGATTGGTCAATATTATCTAGCAATGTGATGGTTACAAGAGGATTACATTTGAGGTGGAGTTTGCTCATATCATAAAGAAAAGATAGAGATTGACTCTATCATCAGAATGATATAAGGAATGCTGCAAAGAGAGATCTCTGCCTTATCCAACCCCTAATAAAAAAACTCCATAGGCTTAACATTGGGTCACTGTATTCGGTCTGGAGTTTAGAAAAACGAAAAATATTGCTCTAGTGGGATACACTTGATAAATGATGTCATTTGTTAATGTAGAAGTAATTTAGAAGGGCGGGGTAGGATAAATTCTAAACCAAACTCGAGTTAGTCAGGTTATTATTCATCGCACTCCGGCAAGATCACGTATTACGGCTCTCGGCTTCGCCTCGCGCCGTAATACGCGATCTTGCTGCTGTGTGATAAACAACAACACGACTAACTCTTGTTTGGTTTCTCCATATTATTACTACGACGGTGTTACTAGTAAACATAAATGTCTCCATTACTAAAATGTAATGGTGTCATGTCAATATACGATGTGTTCCACGAACGCGTCAAGAAAGTAATAATGGTCACATGGCCCGAGGTATGATAATGAGACTCCATTAAGTCCACCTCCCATTTCCTTGTCTACATGGGAAGATACTAAAATAAAGTCCATCTTGGATGCACAACAGTTTAGTGCACCCTTTTGGCAATCATATATGCTTACTACATAGAGTAATGGGCGTGTATTTCTGAACACTTCCCAGGAAGTTGCTCGGAATTTACAAAGCCAAAGGCCAATACACTTACCATCCCTGATATTGTGGGATGGTAGAAAATGGCAAGCGATAATGATAAGACGGGGAGAGAATGTGAGGCATTTGTGTTCAATACATCTCAGAGCAATAAGATTATTTGTAGATCAGAGGATTGCTTTTAGCGGAATGCTACAAGAATGTGTGTTCATACCCGGGGCTCAAATATAGCAGTATATGAATAAGGCATTCTGAGCAGGCGGATCTAAAGGGCACCATCACGCTAATATCATTATGAGATAGGAAACAATGCATATTATGAGATAGGAAACAGTGCATTCTTTGTGAGGATAAATAAATAAAGGAGATATTACCGGCTGGTGTCACGGATTAAATCTTGCCCGAGTGCTGTGCGTACAATGATCTCATATATCTATTAAAGTGCGTGGAGACGCACAAAATTCATATATCTATTACATATTGACATAATAATGCATCATTTTATAACATATGGTAATATATTATCATATTAACTATAGCAGATACATATTGAGAATTGTTTCCAATTGAATCAATATGGCCTTAAGGAATGAACAGAACATAAATCTACCAAATATGTTCCACCCGAGCAACGTGTGCCGTGACTGGCGAAATCTATGAATTTAGAAAGCAGGGGTTCAATAATGAAAACAGATAGCTGTTTCTGAGTGTGATCTGATGTGTATGTGATATTTTTGTAATACATTTCCTGAAAGCTGAACTAGATCTTACTTATACAGTTCAAAAAGCAATAGCTTGTGCAGCTGAAGAGAACAACCTTTATAGCTGAATAAACAATAAACACGGACATGGAGAATATAAGAGAATCTCCAAATTTAGAGGATAGAACTGATATTATCGTCGTAACTATTCTGAGCAGTCATGTACAGCCTCCCACTAACATGGGCAGTCCAAGGCTGCTTCAAAGAAATGAGAATAAGGCCGACTGCAATCATTAGCCATGAATAGATGCGACAGCAAAGGAAATATTGGCTGATACCTGCATAGAGAGTGTATCGGCGTCGGAAAGACGTCCCGAGCGAAGTTCCTGATGGTGAAATGAGATCGCCGTCTTGTGTTATGGAACCGGTCGTCTTGCCCCCCCCCCCCCCCCAAAAAAAAAACAACCCAAAAAACCCCCAAAAAACACCACAGCAGGTGGTGGGTCCACTTATCATTGGATTTTATTAGAATTATTTCTGAAACCAGTCAATATTGTATATATATATATGGCTACGTCTCTTTCTGTATTATGCCAGCTTTTGAGGGTCTTAGATGGCAGATGTGTCGCACGAAAACAATAACCGTGTCCCTCCTAGGAAGGAGGGACACACTAAGCCTATGGTATTTTTGTCTATAGGCTTTACATTGGGAACTTTGTCTTCATGCCCCTACGAGTATTGCAGTCCACTCTCCATGGGCTATAACCTGGAGGTTGTAGGTGAACGTTGGGGTGACTTTCCTCAAAGAAAGTCACGCCAAAAACACCCCACAAGGCGTGAAGGACACTTTCATAAAATTTATAAAGAAAATAATTTTTTAACCATATAACCTGTAGGTTGTCCATTCTGTTGGTGTATACAGGGTTAAGATAAATACAGAAAGCAACTCGTTTTGGTCAAAGTCGTTGTTCTCCAACTCCTTTGAATGCTAAGTAATATTCACTCAGCTGTCGCCTCATTCATATCACTCTGCATCAAACTCATGGAGAATGACGACTTTGACCAAAACTACTCGGGTCCTTCTTTGGTCTCCTTCAATCACTGTCTGACCTTGCCTCCCTACCTCCTCCCATCCCCTTCATCTCCTGCTCAAATAATGCACACAGCGACTGTTCATCTTTCCAATTTGTGAGAATTCCATCTCTGAAGCCTCCCTATATCGCCAGACATGTGTCGGCGTAGAATAATCCGTCTAGTTTCTGAATAACCCAACGACCCTGACACCTGGAGATGAAGACAAAGCGCCGACAACCTCACCTTCAGGGGCTCCTCCAGCCACCACCCGAACCAGATCCATCCCCACCACGACCCCGCACGCCATCTATCAGGCGGGGTAATAACTATCCATCATGGATACACGTCATGTATGACAACTCTCCCGCCACGACATCAGCAGGTCAATGATGACATCAGCAAGTCAAGTATGACGTCACAACGTCACATAGACCCAAGGAGGGGAACGCTGGCGTTCCAAGGTCGAACTAATATTACAGATATAAGAAAGTCATGTATGACGATTTATGGTCAGGAATGTCAGTTGGGGTCAGAAAAATACATGGATATATTTTTCCTGGCAATACAGAGTTAGACATTAGATCTATATATACACAAAAAAGACCTGAAATATAGTAGATACAAATAACATTATCACTACGGAACATGGGTCTGGAGGCAGGTTAATTGGGGAATCTATGGGTCATGGTTGACTTGAGTATTTTCAAATTGTTATGTTCATTTTACACAAGAAAAAAGGATTTCTTATACCAAAAATGAAAACAAGGAATTCTGTGGAAACAAGGAAAACTGACGTCCCTGTATGGTTTCTATTTTTCAATGTTTTGTGCTATGAGCAGGATTCGGGAAGATACCACTGTGAAGGGTAGTAAGGCACTATGTTGAAGTATGAAGGACAGTATACCAACCAAGAAGATATGGACACCCAGATGACGGTATTGCAAGGAGAGAAGGATATGACAGCAGGACACTAGTAACGGCCATTTCACTGTGGAGAGTGGAGAGGATAAATGAGCTGGGATGTCAGTCGGGGTTGGGGAAAAATTGGAGATATGTTTTATTTGGAAGTTACTGCCTTTGAAACACTGAGGAAACATGGAAACACATTGGTATTGGGCATGGAATGGGACTGGGTGTGGATGGGGAGGTTCGAGCCAGTTTCATTGCCGTGTTACAAGTTCAATTTATCCTATCTTTGTTTCATATAAGAAATAAAAGAATAAACGGGTAATGAAATCAAGGATTTCTACAGAAAAGTGGAAATCTCTGAATAAAAACCCCTGAGGTTAGAAAAGTGGCGGATTTGATCAAACCTATCACATACCAACAAAGACGTTAGTGACATTGATAATTTCAGAATCAGTCACATGTCAAACTCAGGGTAATTCTCAAAGAACACACATTTCCATGATATTCTTGCCGGGTGAATTATTCTAGCTTTCTTTCCTCCATTGTTGTAAAGCCTAATGGAGGAACCATGCCCTGCAAATATTGGAACAAAACAATCTACAAGAGCGACAGCTTCGCGATGTCAATCTGATGAGGCAAAAATTGAGGAGTCTCTTGTAAATTTAACAGATCGCTCGACATTGTCCAGCATTATGTGCGACTCTTATCAGAATAATCATGAGTGATTTTCATCATTAACGAGGAAAGCTTCGGGTTCCGCCCCAGCACACGTCGCCTAAGTTTTGTTTGAACTCAAAGACAGCTAAAAGTCCCATCTTATTTAGTGAAGTAAGGAAAGACACAGGAAACGTGACTGGCGATTTCGCCGTGTGAGATAAATAGGACACCGGATTTATTAACAATATTAAAACAATAAAGGAAAAATTCCTTGAAGGAAGGCCTACAATGGTGCTGGCTGGGCAGTAGGTTGAATGACAAATTTGACTTGCGCCCAAAGGGCACAAGGCAGGGGAGTGCACCAACACTGAGAGTGTTGACGCCAAATACCGAAGCCTATATGAGAAGTGTGGAGTATACCTGTGGTATACTATGGAAAAGATTACTTGCTGTGACACGTCTTACCCCTACCTTAAAAGAGTTTAAGCACTATACCAAATAATGTGATGTTAAATACTGTACCAACCTTGGACTGAATGCCAGTGGGACATTTTCTCATCAAAAGACTGACTTCACTATATATATCCATACTTACAACCTTATTGTTTAATCATGTAATTTAATGTATGTCTATATTCATTCAAAATGAAGGTCGATGGATGTTATGTAACCCCATGCATGTTGACGGAACCATGAGGGAAAAAAAAGTTTCACAGGGAACCGCTTGAAACCAGCAGACTATACCTTGCTTACGACACTCTCTGCTTTGTTGTATAGAGCGAAATTTCAGAATGAGGATCGTATATGTAAAAAAAACAATGGAATACAATAAAGAAAGTTGAAAAAAAAATGAAAAAAAAGGAGGACGATCATGACCGGATAACAGAGCCCGCTGGTGTTTCCTTTCTACAAATATATACTCTAATAAACCAAGCGGTTCTAGTCCAGTTTTTCTTTAATTTTGAAGAAATGTTGATCTTTGGTTACAAGTGGTACATCACTAATTCTTTGTGTATGACATTTATTGAAAAGCGACGAATTCCGAACCCGATCAACTTCTTTTACCTTTAGCTCTATTGCTTAAATACTGCTTTTTTTCATATACATGGCATCTATACAGATAAGTACCTAACTAGAAAGTAACATACATTATCTCCTTATATTTAACAAACTATTGTAGATAGCTACTTATTTCAGAAGCATTAAACTTGGTGGTTGTTACCTGTGCTTAGTAATCTGTGATGATATTGCGATGGCTAGTGAGAATATGGGATATTCATGCAACATCCAATCTCCTAACTTTGAGGGTCATTTTACCCCTCCCCCTATGCAATAGGCCCAATAGAAAGACTATTGAAAAACAGACATTACAAAGAGACCTCGCATATTCCATGTGCAATGTAAGCACCCCGCTAGCAATTGTCGAGGGAGAAATATTCTCAAACAACTAATAAACCATGCAGATTAAAATCGCTGTGAGCAAATTGCAACAGGGATATCTTTCTATATGTTTTCTATAAGTCTTGACACTAGAAGCCGGGCATGATATTCTGTGGAGAGATTTTGCATGGCTTTCCCCGTAAGGACGGAAAGGGAGGTGCATTCCAAATCAGACAAAGGTTTGTATTTGACGTTCACCCTGAAAGAGGTCTTTGTGATTGATGGGCGCAGTGTGGACGTAGTATCAATAGGACTAGAACAAGGTGTACATTGGTATGACATAAAGCTAGTACAGGATGTCATGCAAGTTCTTAATACCAATATTAGCACAAATTGTAGCGTAGTTCGTGGGTTTATCCTACCCCTAATAAAAAACGCCATAGGCTTAACATGGGATTTGTTTATATCACGGGTGTGACATAAAGCGTTGTTTATGCCACTACTTTCTAATACTGAAAAAATATGGAAACGGGGTAGGATAAAATCTAGACGCCACTCGTTTGAGTTTGAGCTTATTTATGCCACTCATTTTGTTCCGTAATGTCACTCGTCTTCGACTCGTGAAATTACAGAGCCAACAAAATGCGTGGCATAAATAAACTCAGACTCAAACTCGTGACGTCTCTTGATAGTATTCACTGACTGCTTGTGGTTTGGTTGTTTGTCTGTTTGTTTGTTTAGTTTAATGTCCAATGGGTTAAATTAAACCTACTTTGGTTTACTTTACTAACACTTGCATATCCTGTTCGAACAACAAGGTATACTGCCTGGATGATCCAGGCGTTTTACTCTTAATTTCTTATCGAAAATCTTACATTCCTTGAAGAAGTCAAGAATGTCTCTCTTGCCAGAGCTGTGGAAAACACTGCGCATTGTTGTTGCATTCTTTAAGAATTTCTTCCTACTCTTTTTTGTAGCTTGACAATGTATCACGAGATGTTTTACACTCAGCTGAGTGATGCATGTCTGGCACACAGGTGCTTAATCACCTCTCAGGAGGTGCCCATGTGTCAGTTTGATGTGACCAGTCTGAAGATGGGTCAGTTTCACCTGTTCGGTTTTTTCAGGTTGTCTTACCTAAAGGTCTGGCCAGTAGTCACTACTGCTTGTGGCTATAACATGAAGCGGCAATTTGATAACGGTTTATTTTATGACACCCTCTCTGTAAATGAACAGAGTTTAGTCAATATATGAGAGGTCATCATATGGTATTGAATAGAGATTCTGTACATAACCGGGCCTAGGAGATGGACACTACAGAATATAATGTTTAGAAATATTAATGTATCCCCTGACTATTGAATTACACAGACTTGCTAGATTTCCATACCTCAAGCTTAGAAGAGAAACACAATTAAAAAAACACATGTCCAGAAGATCAAGAAATCCGAACCACCTAGTCAACATCCAAAGGAATGAGCGACAACTTGACGCTCCAGTAATCTATATTCAGAGACCAAACTGTATATCATATACTAAATTAGTGCAATACCATGCAGGCACAAAATGGAACAAACTCAATCCACTGGTCAGAAACACTGAAAATCCCAAGATGTTTAAATCGCTAACAAGAGTTACTATGAAAGAGAAGATCTGGATGTCTTAATTTGACACATCTTATCATTTCCTTACTATCTAGGTGCTAGATTATATTTTTCTGATTCATTGTACGAAAAGATGACTGTGAGCTGTATAACTCTTGATGTTATACACAAATAACCTGTTACGATTGTCAAGGCTAGGCCATCAAAACCCAGTCTTACTCTTCGGCTAAGCCCCATGCCCCTTTATTGAATTATGTATATATTCAAAAGTGGGAACAAAAAAATGTGTCCTATGATCGACTCAATAAAGAAACTTAACCAATTTGCTTTTAAAGTGCACCTATTAGTGTGGACCTAGAATTTGTTTGTCTTGTTAAGTTACATCGGGAATGACCAGTGATGTAAACACGAATTAGGGAAAGTTTGTTACTCCTCCTGATTTTGTGAGAGTATGACCAAAATGGATTTAATATGAAAAATAAAAAAAGAGAAAATGGCTGCAGGCTTTTTCGTGCAAGAAAACAATGGCGAGTCCCATTTAAACTGCCAGCGAATGCCTGTACGTTTTAACAATTGCGAGAAGCCCATTATCAATCATTAACTGTCCTTATGACATGGAGTTCACAGCACGTCCTTGCCCTTCAGTAGCAGTTGCCATTTGCAGACTTAACTGACACTTCAAAACCAATTACACTCCAAACAAAAGCAACAACTACTGCGACTTGCTTCCTGAGGCCCCCATCTATACACGGGGTGAAATAATCGCATTTCCTGCAAACGCAATAATACTCTGGGCTGTGGGCTGCTGGTGGCCCCATCCCCGATGCCGCTCACCACTCACTCAATACACGCCAACAATATGGCGCCGCCACTGTGAAACGGATGAGTCGGACGAACCACTTAGCGGACATTACGAAACGCAGACGGTGGCCGCCCATCTGGGCAGTGTTCCGCTTCCTGCCTCGCGGGGTGAGTAATTCTGACCTGCTCGCCCTGAGGGACTCACGTCGGCCATACTTAGTCTGAGCTGCTCTTGGGGCGATGTATACAATAGAAGAAAACAACCCCTCGATACCTGACTCTGCAAGGGTTCCACCGACCAGTCGGAACCTATTAACTTGATTTGTTCTTGATGATGAATCCAACGTAGGCGTGGTTTTATTGTGATGGCGGCGGATTCTCGAGTTGCTCTCTCTCTGAGAAGTGAGCCACCCATATCGGGTGATACGTGGGATTGACACAGAGGGATTCATTTACTGGAGATTGGTGTACTTTACATATTTTCCCCCAATCTACGATAATTTTCCATCTGTCCAATAATCTCAGCGCAGAATGTTGAAATTGAGCTTTCCCAGTCTCTCGGGAAAATGACGGATCTGATTCACAGGGAAGGACAAACCCGGTATATAGTCTTAGACAAGCTTTACCAGTGAGACTAGGGGACCCTCAGTATCAGTGGAAGGTACGCCAGTCTCACCAGAATGCTCTAAAAAATTTAAACAGGTTTAAAATCCAAATTGCCTGAGACTATGTACCTTGGCTGGAAAGATTGATGCTGACGATTTTCCTTTCTCCCCCTCAGTCTCAGGGAACTGAGACCTGGGGGTGTCACACGAAGAGAATATGTACCGGCAAATAATCTCAGGAAAATTGTCTCAGATAAATCCTGCTGAAGGTACAGGAGTCTGTCCGTGTGAATCCCTAGCGGTAGGGACCGGGTCCCTCCTATCGCTCAGCATTCCTGTCAACCTATCCCGCTCCGGTACAAACCAGATAGGAACGATTACGGTGGTGACATCAAGTTGCTGGGAGTACTCTGAAGTGAAGCAGAAGCCGGCACTTATTCCCATAAAAAAAAAGCACCACTACATATCATCCAGAACCTCGTTTCTACCCCTTTCATTCCTACCCAGCTACATCTCCTTTGTCTCTAACAGCCATCATCTCTAAAGGTGATGCCTTCTGTTCTGCTCATCTCCATTTTCTCATCTGAACGTAATTGCCTTGTCGGCTAGCCTCCAACCGCCAATCATTGCATTACCGAACAATATGCTGCACAGATAACTATTCCCGAGGGCACAGTCAGATGTGGCCTCCAGGCGCTTCTGACATCCACTCCCCGGTTTCCTTGACGCGCGGCCATCTTTGATACATGAATAATAAACAAGGGAATGTGTTTCTGAATTATACATACAATAACCCCGACACAGGTGATAAAAAATTCGTTACGCTGGAGCTCTTGGCAGCGACCCTGTGCAGGCTGAGACGTGCGGGGCTGGAGAGGCACTAATGACATTTTTATGCAGACTCCGGCGCCGGGGTGGCCTGGACATACGAGCAAACAGATTCATCCACAAGTCTGGGTCATCTGCTCGCTTCACCTGCAACCTGTACGCGAGGCAGACTCACTGAGCAAGTGATGACCGACTGTCTCTGGAGTAGGTGATAGTTGTGGGAAGGGGGTGCTTTAGGGCAGATAGGCAATGCCTCCTGGGGGCAGCCATTCTGCCCCCCGAGTATGTGTTCTTCAATGTTGGAGGTGAGGAAATAAGTGTTCTTTAGTACTGAAGGTGCAATGGTAAGTGAGTGATAATAGAGAATTGTCAGAATTCTAGCTTTGCTCACATATGTGTACAGAGCCGTTCATGTCAGAAAATCTATGCCCTGTGTCTAATCTTTATGTTATCCTACTCTGAAATGGGTCTGGAGAGACAAAGGTACCATAGTATAACTTCGAAAGCCAGATGAATTTAGTATGAACGAAGAGCTAGACTTCAGGTTCTGTCCCCCGAATGGGGGAAAGGTAATACTTACCTTTCTTGAAATTTACAACAACAAAATAAAAAAAAATAAAAAATGGGGATCCATACTGTCACCCACCTGATGACTGCATCTTATACCACCAATGGCTTTGTCCTTATACGCGATGCGGTATGCATGGGAGTGGGACAGGACCTGGTGGAGAAGGCAACGGTGGGAAATGTAATGATAGAGGCAGCGACAGGGGTACTTTGAGCGGTGATGGGGTGTATGGGACGGTCCCGTTTTGTTCTGATGGGACCTTGGAACACAGGGATGTCAGTTGGGGGCAGATGAAAAAAGAAATCAAATACATTAGAATTAGCTCCCTCTGGAGGTCGTTGCTCCTAGAAATAGGGGAAAAGCGTTGCACCTGCAATATCGGATCGCATCGCGTAGTATCGTTATTTTCATGTTGTATCGCTACCTTTTCCAACACCGCATTTTCTGTGTCATAGTTGAAAGGTTTATTCGCTTTTTAATTGGATATAGATGGCGACATAATCATGATGCGATCCTTAACAAATCTGGAGCAACGCTTTCGACCTCGGATCGCTATTTTGCGATCCGCAAAACGTGGAGCAACGACCCCCCAGAGAGAAGAGAAAACACCTGTGTGTCGTCCAGAGTGTGGGGTTAAGGGTTTGTGGGGAGGTTCAAACGACTGCTTTGAGTATATGAGACTCAACTGATACTCTTTGTTTTACACCAGGAAAGATAATTTTATAAACTGAAAATGAAAGGGTGGATTTCCAGGGAAAATGGAAAGCTGGCTTCTCTGGAGACAGAGATGGGAGAGCCTCTATGGCGAGAGGCTGGTAGGGGAGTGTTCAGCATGGGCAGGGTGAAATGCATGGAGAGATGGGAGGAGGAGCATTGATATTCTACAATACATATTTTTTTGTTTGTTTGATTGATTGATTTTACACCTGGCCAACCATTACAAGTTCTTCCCGAACTTTCTCAAGGCTCAGTCTGTTCTGCTGCATTTACACCACAGGGTTGCTTATCGAATCTATGGGGTCAATTTAGGTAGAAATCCTACCCATACAGTTTCACTGAGGCGAGTTATTTTACTTCCTACACCACATAGGCAAGGTGTAAGAAGGACTGGCCTTTTACATACAGGGATGATAGTGGGGACTGAAAAATAAGATTAAACGAAGAAGCAGTTGTAGAATTTTACGTGACTTCTCCATGATTGGTAGTTTTTCCATAACTTTCCATGACCATGGGAACCCTGTAACCTCGTGCCTCCAGGTGAGAATCGAACTTCGGATCCCTTGATCAACAGTCAAGTGCACTACCACCTGAACCGCGCAGGCACAGCACTGAGAGGGGCTAACTACAGCGTTGAAGGGGTAGCGACGGTCATAACCAGAGAAGTAGTGGCAGAAATCGCCCAAACCTGGCCGAGGTAGACTAGAAATGCCGCTAAAGTCTTGAGCTGACCAGTGCCTTGTGCAGCCTACAAATGATTGCTAATGGGTGACTGGGGGTGGCTACAGGGTAGAGGATTAGGTGGGTTAACGGTAGGGCGGAGTACGGAGAGGGGAGGGGGCGGGGGGCGGGGCTCCCCCGGGCCTCACGCCGCTCAAACCTCAGCGCCGCCATGCCGCCGCTGTTTGCCACTTCCGGTGGCGACTGTCTCCGTCGTCATGGCGACGGTAAATCAACGCAGTAACCGGAAGTGTGGTGCCATGGCAACCGGACAGACGCCAGTAGCGCCGTCTTTTGTCTCAATATGAACAACTTTTATGTGTATTTTCTTCCGCTCCTGCATTACTGTCAGATCGCCCCCACCACCCACCGCCCATCGCCTCTCCCACAACACACCCCTACATCCAGTCAGCGACCGGCTGACGAGCACTCCATTTCGACGAGCTCAGACCGTTTATTAGCATACATCCGCAGCGATCCCTCTTGTCCGTTATCAGTAATGTCCACATAAACCCTGATAACACACTTGAATATCTTAGAGGATTGAGGATTGGTCTGAATTGGTTTGTTTGGTTATTGTCTTTTTTTTTTAAAGAAAAGTACATCGGCTGTATAGCGGTTTCGAGTGTACTTACAGTTTGGAAGTTGAACATAAGATCACCTTGTATAAATGCTTAATAGTAAAAACAAAACTATAAAAGCACAAAGATTGAACAGTTTGCGATTTTCGATCGATAGGTAGCTAATTTAGCCACCTAGTTCAGAATTACATCCGAGTGACTACTAATTGCTTAGTCATCACACAGTAAACTCCTCGAAGAAAATATATCCGATATCACGCTTCATCATACAGTCTTTAGTTTGAACATAGAGTTGAAATATAATTTTCACAAAAGTTGACCTTGTAAATACTAACTCGTTTCTTCTATAGGGTATATAGTGACTATCTCAAGGTTCGGCTTTTCTTGCTGCATTTACACTACAGGGGTGGTGTATCCATGGAATGGATTTAGATAGAAATCACACCCCTACACATTTACTGAGGTGAGAGTCCTTTTACTTCCCGCACCACATAAACATGGTATGAGAAGGACTGGCCTTTGATATAGCACTGTTGGGGATGAAAGAGAAAGGTGGCTGCAGCGGGATTCGAACGCACACCCTTGGGATTACTAGTCCAGTGTTTTAACCACTGAGCTCCCGATTCCAGCGAGTGAGGAAACAGGTACCAACCGAAACAAGAGCACATAAAAGAGTCAGCGACCCGGATGCAGACATTATTAATAATTCCATGGGAAGCGTGGTGTTGGTGTAGACGAGGGAGGGGGTGCTTCCCTTTTATACTCCATATTATGGTATTGGTTTAGGTTCTATTTTTATGGCCGCCTTAGTCTTCAGAAGCATGCCTGGATATTTTAGCCCATTCAGGTCGAATAGTTTCTAAAAGCCTTCCCCAGTCTAGACCGGATAATGCCTTGAGGCATTCCCCTGCAAGGCATTATTCATGAATAAATGAAAGGCGATAAATGAAATTCATTGTTTTATGAAGAAATATTCGATCATTAAATATGAAACTTTCATAGTATATTTACCTATGATATTGGAGTTAACGCTCTTTGGTAAAACAAATATTATAGATAAGGATGACGGATGATTATCATATGATCAAACGATCAAATATCGGTTTGGACGAAAATCGATCCGTTCCCTGGCGTTATACTAGTCTTAAGTACCCTCCCCAACCAACAGGACTCAAGACCCTCTCATGTAACCCTTTATCAGCAGGAAGATGCCTCCAGGCATTCCCCTGGCTACGGCAGGAAGATGCCTCCAGGCATTCCCCTGGCTACGGCAGGAAGATGCCTCCAGGCATCTTCGAAGCATCAGTGACACTTATATACAAAATTCAATAGATAAAAAGATTTGATTTAAAAGAAATTTACAATGTATAAGAGCCATATATTGACCTTTGATTTGGTATAATAAAACATGACCAGTCACCTAGGTAAATTACTTAAATCACATGACACATCACATGACATTGCTATTTCCCATAAAAGGTGCCTGCCGTAGCAGGATCGTTTGGGCAGGCAATGCCTGCCGTGTAATGGTGAACAGGGAAACTGTGTGCTGCAGGGAAAGGGTTAAAGGGTTAAAAAACAGAGTTCCAGGAGGATCTTACCTCACGTGTCTCGGACGACGTGTCTTGGGGCAGTACCCACAGAGGAGCCCTGCATGACAGCCCTGGAGGAGTTCCCTTAAACCGCATCACACCCGGACATACCGGTGTGCATCCGCCATGCCTAATTCGGAGGCCTTAAGGTAAGCCCTGCAGGTACCCAGTGTGCACCAACAGGCCCTTCTGATTAAACTGGGACCTGCATGGCACCAGCGAATACTACAACGTCATCGCCAACTACTTCCATCATTGAAATTCCATCCAGTTTTACAAACCAAATACCATACTCCCGCCGCTCCGAAACTTCATCAGCGTGAAAAGCAAAACACGAGCAGGAATAATAGCCCTGGATTCAACATGGATTGAACATCATGCCATGCCAATCGATGCGGTATCAAATTCAGGCGGCAATTCTCTTGTTTCCACGCGAGAGTGGAATATGGCACGAGAGTGGATTGGAGAATCAGAAGTCCTGCTGGGCCATACAGAAAAGCTAGCAATACTTTTATCCACTATGGAATCATACGCCCAAAAATAACCCCATATACATGTGCAGAAAAATCCCAACATTTGTATCCACTCTAGAGCCATACGCCCACAAATAATACCAAATACAGGAAAGCAACCAACAATTTTATCCACTATAGAGCTATACATAATCCCAAATACAGAAAAACACCAACATTTGTATCCACTATAGAGTGGTACTCCCAAAAATTATCCCAAATACAGAAAAGCTACCGACATTTTTATCCACACTAGAGCCATGAATAATCCCAAATAGGACTTACGATATGTGATATCAAAACAAATTCAGTTCAATTAACTGATATTCAAAGTGTTCCTTACTATCGTAAAACTGGATGAGGTTTAATCTTGGCCACCGTATTCCACGACTGGAGTTTGGCAAAGTGACTTCATGAGGCGAAGCCGAGTGAAGTCCGGAGCCAAAAGTCAAAGCATTTACTGCCTCAGAGAGACTGAGAAAACAGTGAGACCATCAGTGTTGGCCATGGAATAGTGCTGATGGTGTGTGGGTAGGTTCAAACCGCTGATTTATTGGCATGAATGAGGCTCAATATATACTATCTTTAGAAATGAAAGAAATAATAATTTTATGAAATGGAAAAAAAGAAGGATTTTCTTTGAGAATCAGAAAACTGCTATCTCGGTCTGGAAGAGTGTAGTGAAAGAAACTGAAGGAGGAAGCGACTGCATCTGTTGTATACAGAAAAAGATAATTTCATAAACTAGAAATGAGAGCAAGGATCTTCACGGAAAAGTGGAAAACTGCCATCCCTACTTTGAAAGTTATTGAACCGCTCTCAATTAGTCTAATGCAGGGATAAGGATATACGGTCCAGAGCAAAGTGGCGGTGGTGGGCCTGGCGCCTACCGTCTGGTGTGCGTCGCCGACCGGCTTAAGGCGGGGTGGTGGCCGCCGGCCGAGTCGCTCATGTAACCTGCTCGTGGTGCAGGGAGTGCGGGTGACGTCCACGTGGAGGTGGCTTCTGCCTTACTTGACCGGAGATTCACACGGCGCGGGGCGGAAGGTGACAGAAAGGAGATGAGGTCCGTCCCTGGCGGGGGTAACGAGGTGTGCGCAGATTACCGCCGGCTGAATAACAAGGCGGCGTGCGTCTTCCTGTCGCCTCATGCCTGCCGCTCAGCGCACTGCTCGTTAAACTTGTTCTCTTCTCTCATGCTCCTGTAAGCTATCCAAACCTATCCAATTACATCCAGTGTAGAGCTTCTGAACGTATCGTGTTATATCTAGTGTATGATCCTATAGAGGAAACCTATGAAAGTTTAGGAGTCAGAGCTCGTATCCCATCGAGTTTGAATCACGTAGCAATTCACAAGGCGAAGCCGCGTGAATTACTATGCGATTCAAACGAGATTGGATCGAGCTCTGAACCTAAACCTGAATAAGTTTCTGAATTTATCTCATCCTTCACATTGGCTAATGGGCTAACCTTTGTGACATAATCCCCCCATTGAATATTTTTCCTAAATATCTAATGGGGATTGGATACGACTTCCCAATGTTAAGTCTATGAGAAAGAATACCAGGGGTGAGATGATAAATCGTAACCTTTCCAATATCACTGTGCAGTCATTAAACCTTTCCTGAATGATCAGTATAAAGCCTCTCTAACACTCCTTTGATGTCCATTTTAAGTCCCTAAGCTAATACTATTATCTTACCACAAACTGCCTGAAGGAGTCTACTGAATGTAGACGAAACGTTGCAAACAATTAACACAAATCCCCCCCCCCCCCCCTCAACTCGATGTATAATTACCCCCAATAAATTCACTTTTAATTCAATCAGCCTGTCTGGTTTTCTGTGGATTTCATTACAACTTGATATCATTATCTTCATAAATGTAACACTCTACTCTATTTGACATACTGTAAGTGATGTCATAATATTAACGTTAACATTGGATACTGTATAGGCCACAATTGAAAACTAACAATATATGTTGAATCATGACTCAAATACAAAAAAAAAGATGTTCAGCGTGCAGTCTCTCGACCCATCCACTCGCCAAAAACAATGACTTCAGTTTATGCTACAACAAAAATAAGGCTTTGGCACCTTCTACCATGCTTGAGTCCTGCATATCAAATTCTACTATTTCTACATACTACTTACATGGCAACTCTATTGGGCTTCGCTTCTTTTACAGTTTATTTGCTATAACTCCTATCTGTAATTTTACAGATAAATTGGTCACTGGTAACATAACCCCAAACGCTAGGCAAGCAAGAGACCAAATTTCTTGGGTCGGTTCATAAGGCGCCATCCATAAAGTACGTAAGCACTGAGGTGGGTGGAGTTACCACTTTTAAAAATTCTGCGCACCTACTTTATGGATAGCCCCAAAGTGTAATTACTCGAGGTACTTACCTAAGTACTGAAGGGGACTTGTTTTTCTTACGAACCTAAGGCACTGCTTGAGTCCTTCTCCTCAGATAAAATAAACATACAAAACCTTGTATGCAGAATGCCATTCAGACAACCTTGGAGTAACGTATTGCCCCACAACAACCCATCCCTTTCCAAAAATTCCTAGAAATCAAAGGAGAACACTTTCCCTTGACAGCCCTAGGATCTCCCACGTCTGGTGTGTATTTGACACAAATACCTGTTTAATTGTTTAAGATTTTTCCTAAAGGGACCGACACTATTCACTTTGACTGTGCTTTTGCTGTTCCCATGGTGTCGAAAAATTCCTCCTCGTCTTCAAAGGAGAGTGAAAAATGGCTTAGTGTCTGCGCAAAATGCTTTTTCATTGTTCAGGCACTGTTTTGAACGGATAATGAACAATGCTTTTTGTTAGGGAAAAGAATGCGTTTTCTTTCCGGGCGGCATGGTGTTTAGGACACAGGTTTAACAAAGGTTTTGCATCTGCAAGAAAGTGATTTACTAAGGTGTGGCGTGAGAAGCAAGGCTTTTCCGGGAGCGACATATGTCTGTGGGTGGCGCCACTGGGGTTCAACAAATGGAGAGAGTCAAGACAAGGTGTGGCAACTTCCGGTGTGCGACGTACTCCTGTCGCCCGCAAGGAGGAGCCACACGTCCTCTCCGAGGCGTGACGTCATTACGGCTGTCTCCTGACCACCTGTTCCGCTGCCGCCATCACTCACGGCCGGAGGCCCACTTCCGGCCCGCCCGCCCCCAGCCCCGGACCCGGTCTCCACCACACCCCTTCCCGGGGCCGTACGACACGGCAACAAATGCCACGCCATTCACACCGAACAAGAAACGGACCCGGTTAATATTCATTGGCCCAGGGGATTATTTAACCACCACCTGCAATCCAATTATTTCCTGGTTTTTAACCCTCGGCGCTAATTTTCTTCCTGCGGTAATTTGCAATTATTTCTTAAGCCGCGCCGCCGTGTGAAAGTTGTCCTTCAAGAGGAAAGTTTTGGGCTCTGGGAGAAGAGAAGAGGAGGCTGAAGTATTTTGGCGAGTGGTTGTCGGCCTCGTCACGTGTCCTGGAGGATCTGTGATGACCTGAAGCCCCCTCCCACTCCCCCCTCCCTCCCTCCAACCCCCATCCCCCAATCCATGCCTTGATCCGGAGACACGGCGTGACAGGCAGCCCGCTTCTTTGGATCAGACCGACCCTGGCCCCCAGTAATACCTCCGGGCTTCAAAGCCCAACGGTCATCGAGCACCGACCGTCCTCCGCTTCAAAGTCAACACCCGCCGCTTCCCACGGCCAGCACGGCAACCCTGGAGGGGACAGTACGTCGTCTACGGCCAGGTTCTACGGCCAGATTCTACGGCTCAGTTGGTCTCGTCCGGCCAGGTGCGGAAAGCGAGGCAGGGCTGGGGTTAAGTGTGGTGGTGAAGATCTAAAGAAGAAACCAACAAGCTTTGGTAAAAGTCGTCGTTCTCCACTAGTTTGATGCGGTGTGATATGAACGAGGCGACAGCCGAGTTCATATCACATAGCATTCAAACGAGTTGGGAGAATGACTTCTTTGACCAAAATGATGGAGTTCCTAACGTTAAGCCTATTCAGAAAAATTCCAGGGTGAGATATTGGGGAAGTTTCCACTTAGTCAATGTACTACTTCAGGTAAGTGACGTCAAGAGCCATGAAAACGTCGCCAATGTTGCACATAGCAGATTTAACACTGGAACTGTGAGAAAAGCTACAAATAATAATAAAACACTGTGCACTTCATGTCCTCTCTCCAAGTGACTGTGGCACAAAATTTACATCACTTAACAGAAACAGATGAAATAGCATGGTTTGGTATTTTTTTCAGGAATTTCTGTCTGCTTTTCGTTGTTACCTGATAATGTTGCATGACATGTTTTACACTGAGGTGTTGCATGTCTGTTACACCGGCTCTGATTCACCTCTTAGGGGGTGGCCATGTGTCAGTTTGGTGTGACTGGTCCGCAGACAGGTGAATTTCACCTGTTCAGTTCTTGTCAGGTTTTCTTTGGAATGGATGAGCCATTCTGTATTTGTGACTTCGTAACTTTTTGGAAAATTATTGCAGTATCATGAAAATTATATGACATATTAGTCTTAGTGCCTGCTATAGCATGGGTACATGGTGAATGATGTGTGGCTCTTGAAGGGCTAAGTGTGACTATCACCTGAGGGATCCTGCCTCGCCTAACATAAATTAGTGCAATTGACCAGTCTCATGCCAGTGTTTGAGATTACGAGTCAGGCATGCTCATGGAGAATATTATTTGATTTAATACACTGCATGGCGATCCTGGGGTTTCCTACACCCGTCAATAATTATGTCAGATCTCTACATGACTTTTTTGGACGTCAAGACAGTTCCCTTCAGACAGTTCCACCATCCCAGACACCACCCTCCGACTATCATCATGTGAGCATCAAATTGGAAATCGTCTAAACTGAAGCCTGAGACCTGCCTAACTTTGTAGCTTTTACACTACTAAAAGGCTGACACTTATTTTTTTATTTATTTCTAAAGCTTTTTATTTCACTTCCGTTTGGTGTAACAGTTCTTCCAGTGAATAGGATGAGTTACATCGAGATTATACATCTTCTGGTCATCAATTACAAAGATGAAGTAAATGAAATAATGATGAGGTATGTTAGCATAGTGTCCTATCATGTTTACTGGTTAGACTTTTGCGCTCTTCTCCATACTCGTAATTCATTCTTAAAGGCTTCTTTGGTATTCGCATTCTGCACATGCGGTGGGAGTTCGTTCCATAACAATATCCCTCGATGACTGTTAACTGTTTAATGTTGTCATGCTAATATTATACACCTGGTGACCTGTCAAACTGTAAATATGTTGCGAGATACGTCACATTATCATGGATTGAAATAATTTTGTATTTCCAATAAAGTTAAACCTGCACGCAAACTCTCAGCACCTGTAGGTAAACTCACAGTAGCCATACTGAATGCCTTCTGAAATAATAAGATCTTTGGTACTCGTCGTGCATGGAAGGTAAAATTAAAGCTTAACAGGAATATGTACTGAAGTAGTAGTACAAACCGTTGCGCTAGTACATTATTTAGTATCTAAAAACGATAAGGACAGTGGGTTCAAACTTGGATTAAAAGAGAAACTGTAAACTGTAAATCTATCAAACTCTCTATGATCAATTATGCGTGTTGGTGGGTATTTCTTTGCCAGGAGGCACATGCTACAATAGTCAATTTGTACTGTAATGTTGCTTGTAAATTCATGATATCCATGGATATAGTAATTCAAGGAAAGCCGAGCGTGGAGGCTGTGGGTGCTGGTTTGATATGTCAACCTATAGATTTATAAAATTAAAACTTTGATTTTGAAAAAGAAATTCAAATATTTCTGAATTTCAGTAAATAACAAGCACTGAAAACCACGCTTTGCATATGCGCTTGTTACATACTACTATATACACTGAGGCAATACATATTCTATGAGTATAACGGCAAACATAACATGATGGGAACCTAAAATAGAAATAGATCTATTACTTGGTGTACGCTACAACTGATGCAACAGGATATACTTGCTCAGTCATAGGGCACCGAACGGCTCCTGTAAGTCACTTAACAAGAGACAGCCAAAGATCCAGGACCGCCTGCGAACCATTAATCTGATACATAGACAAGATTCCGCAGATGATTCTTCAGGAGACTCCTGAACTGATTGCGTGTCTTGTAAGCCATGACGACTGATATTAGATTTCTCGTCGAGAACCTCCCCGGAACAGGAGCTGAGCTGCTCGTTGCTAACGTTTAAATACTTATATAGAACGTCCTGACCATGTTGTACAAGTCACAGAACGAGATGGTAATTTATGGTTTGTAGGGAACGAGGCATTTATGCCGAGTTCCGTACAAACCGTAAATTATCATCGAGTTCTGTGACTTGTACAAGCATGGTTGGACGTTATATATTTACTATATACCCGAAATTAAAAAAAAAAAATCATCAATTTAATTTTTAACAACCGATATGTTAATAAACATGTATGGCAAGGTGGTCAGTATTTTAGTGTACGGACCAGCGGTCCGTACAGTATTTTTACGTCATATGCCGAAACGGTGCGTATTTACAGTATATACGGCATGGGTATGTAGTAAACAATAATGACTGATTGGGGTACGGGTGGCCTTAATCTTCGAGTAGTTGACGCGTAGTAATACCCGAGATACTACGTCGTTAACTACAGAATCAGTCATTATTGTGACGACTGTACGACTACATAAGAGCATCGTGCGGCCGCCGCACGACCGCCGCTGCTATAGTAATTGGTGCAGTGGATCAGACCACACCCTCCATGGCGCCGCCGCACGGTGATGAAGTGGGCAAAGGTGCATAAAACCAAATGCAGGGGACTGCTACATCTGACTTCCAGGACCCACATATTTTTCACATCATGGATCTTAGCAGCCCTTGCCCCGAACCAACCCCCACCAGACTACAATGCTTAGTGAGAACTCAAAAACGATTAAACCTGTCTCCCCTGGTGATTCGGACTGGTATTAGTATGTGCTCTCCAAGCAGAGTCCTACCTTCCATGTCCTATTGATGTTAAACCAAATATGTGCATGGAAGCTGGCTCATGGTAACAGCTATGCATTCAAAGTGGTTTGTATGGTAACAGTGCAAGGATTTTAGGGATTTCGGGGATTTTCAACCGTGCATCATCTATGGGGACATTTCAGGGATTTTACTGAACTCTGATATTCCTGTGTATTCACAAGCTCAAAACATCTGGTCCCCTCTGGTACCAACTAAAAAATCGAACGAGCACCAAATCATTAGGTAACAATTCCATCTGAACTCGATGAGAGACAAAAAGCAAGCTCAGAGGTAGTAAGTGTGTTTGTGGCTTTTATGTGGTCTCTCAGAATTTGGATCTCATAATCATAACGTTGTTAAATGTTTTAGTAGTAGGGTCTGAAGATCATCCTCAGTAATGACTCTCCTGTTCGAATCCTCATCAATATGGTCAATTGCTATAATGAGTGCAATCGCTGAAGTAACTTTCATGAGTATTAAATGCTATAATTCTAAAGCGGTTAAAAGTTTTATCAGAATGGACCAATCGAGATCAAAATTGCATTGGCACTGGGGCCACTCAAACGTAAAAATTCAAATCAGTGTAACTCGGGGGAAATTGGTCGATTGCATAAGAGTTTTTGTTCCCAAATTGTTGAACACGATGTACTTATATCACAATATATCATCGCATTCAAAATAGGGATGAAAGGGTTACACTAATAAAGATAAGGAGGCATATAATTATATGGATGTTTAAATGAAGATACTCAAGGGGGCGCCACAGTGTGCGGAGACAGTCAAGCGTGACCCACCTCGACCCTGGTCACTCGCCTGCATGCGCGCATGGTAGCAGCACGCCTGCCACCTCCCTCCCCACCTTTCAGAAGGACTTTCTGTTAGTACATATACATGATTCATATTTATCACCATACCCTTTTATGACTCTTGTACGCAGTTACTTCATTTTCATATTTTAAATGCGTCACTTTGTATGTGTGTATAAGTGGAGGATATAGACCTCAATTTATGTACTTTACAAGTATGAATCGACTATAACTATTGTAACATAAGGAAATCATATACATTCACAAGTATAATATATCTTACGACTAAGGATGAGGGGATGACAAGTGATAGCAGTGCCTGTTATATTGCGTGAGGAATGGCTTTTTGTTTGACCCAGTCAGGTGGTTGTTACCATACTTGGGGCTCCTCAGTACTCGCTTACTCTCTTCATCCATCACTGGCAGCATGGGTGTTATATTTACCTCACCATTTTAACCTATGCTCTCGCAACTCTATCCTGTCCTTATGCATGACTTGGATTTACTCACATATTACTCATGGTTTTACTCCTACATGCGCTGCGCCCCTTAAGTAGTAATAAACACCTTTCACCTTCATTTTCGATCTCTGTATTCACCAGTCAGTTGGGGTCAGGGATAGAAATGGAAATATTTTCCATGTGGGATTTTCTGCCCTAGAGATTGTTGGCCATGGCATGAGGTTGAGGGTCTGTGGGGAGGTTCAAACCACTATTTTATTGGCTAATAGGATTAGGTTAAATCTATATCATCCTTTTTAAACACGGGGAAGAGCAATGACATATAACTGGATAAGAAAAAGTGGATTTTCACGGAAAGATAGAAAACTGATTTAAATTGTTTCTAAATACATGGACTACTGAATTTTGTTCTCATCAATGTGTCATATCACGGAGAAGCATACAGTCTTATATTACAAGTATTTTGCATATATGGTTCTAGTATTCCATTGATTAGAAACAAAAACCGTATTTCTTAACTCTGGTGAGCAGCTCTTCTACATACCATAGACACTATGCAACTCTAGTGACCATGTTCTGACAAATAATAAACATAATTGAAATTCCATGGATCAAATTGAAAATGCCAGATCCATCTACAATTTCAAGTCAAAAACCTTGGATGAAAGGTCTACACAAATTGCAGGACCATATTTTCCATACTTTATGATTATTGACAGAGAGCATCTGAAGACATTCATATTGCTAATTGAAATACTGGACATAGATACTCCTACTTGACATTTCACTAATTATGATCGGCTCGATAATCATGTTATATCAAATGTTATCTGACCCAAAGAAATGAATGAATATCATTGATGTCTTACTGGCTGGAGCTCCGTTTACATTTGCTCTGTCACTGAGAGCTCTTTTCTGTTGTTTTTTTTGTGTGTGAATATTACTTTCGTATGTTATACAGATATTTCTGTGAATCACAGTGGTAGCCATACTTAAGTAAGCTCAGTGTGTTTGTATTGGGAGGATGTCTTTTTTTGTTTAGTTTTTGCTAATGCTTAGATTTTTCTTGTTTGGGCAATATAAGTCCGAATTATATACGTTTTTCCTTAAGAAGCTTCTATCTCTCACAAGTGGTCTTTTTTTTCAAATCGCGTGTTGTGTTGCATGTTATAATTTGAAACTGACATTATATCAACATCAAATGTTATAAGTCGAAAAGATATAATGATGATGTCGATGTTGAACTTCGGTTATGATTTATAATTTATCAGGTAGAGATCCACCAGCTTTTTGAACTCTTCAGATGAGTTTGCATTTTGCATGGAGGCTGAAAAAATCGCCGCAAAGCCTAAATCCTCAGGCATATGGACTGGTGCGTACTACAACGCTCTTTATCATAAGAAGCAGAAAGTTCTACTTTCCGACTGAGCGTGTCCGTCTAAGGTTGGCGTCAATCCAGTCTGGTTTGGATTGATTTTTAAACACTGTCAATACTAAATAGACTCTTTTTCTATGCCTTCAGAGCGGTTGTACCCCCACAGAAATCGTGCAACTGGTTGATATGTTAATAGATGGAATGAGAAGCATGTCAAGCTAATATCAGCAAGCATCATAATGGAAAAAAGACAAATCCCTAATGAATAGCAATCAGTTTTTTTCTTACCATAATTTACTATGAGAAAACTTTCGAAGTCATTTTTAGAATATCTGTATGATGTAACGTGCGGTAATGAATCCTATTGATAGGTTACTGAAATAGGCACGGTTTTTTTTAAAGATAAATTTTGCTCCTTTTATTATTGTTCACGATAGATAAATGCTTTGAATATATAACTTACTTCAGGTCGCTTCAGCTACTGTCACAAGGAAAGATGCAGTAATCTTGTTATACTCTATTATGATGTACCTGTGGCCATATGTTTTACGTATACCGCCCACTCCTACCCATGTCGTATTAATGGCCGTACAACACGTACCTGGAGTGCGCGATATGTATGCGGCGTACGGGGTATGTACTGCAGCAAAACCAAAAAAAATCGTCCAAAAGTGAAGGTAAAAAACATGGCTAGTTTAAGGTAATGATAATATAAATAATGTACACTGCATGTGATAAGATACTTGGTAGAGTTGACGATTAGATGAACATCTGCCTTTGGCAACTGTCATCTAATCGTCAATTTTACCAAGTATGTATCGCGTACAGTCACACTAACCCCGTTTCCGTATATTACATACATGTACACATACTAAGAACCCCAACGGAGTGGGATTACATGACGATGAGTGGCTTAATGTATGAGAATATATTACAATTGTGTTTCCTTGTGTTTACCCATCTGGCCATGAGGCGTAGATGGGTCTTATGGGCCACAGGGCTTAGAAGTAGATAGTAAAAATAGGTTTCTTCTTAAAATCCTGAAAGGCTTTTTCAAGCAGGAATGTGCAGTGAACTGATATTTGTAATATCCCTCACTTAAATGCTTAACTTAAACGACATTCACATATCCAAATTCATTTCGGTTAATCCATCTGATATAATTACCTATTTAACTTTTAATGCTTCCAAGCGTTTTACCCAAAACGATTGGAGGTTGCAATATTACTGTATTAAGAGAACATTTACTAAGCTCTGTTTGGAATCCTTGAAAAAGAGAGACTGCGATTGGATCCACATGAAATGCAGCTGCAGTTCCTGATGTGCCTGTAAATGCACCAGTTGTAAACCCTTACCTTTTAATCTTGTACCGAGTATCTTCTTTTCAAATTTGTTGCCGAACCTGAAAGAATATGCACTTAGTTAGGTTTCGAGTAAAGGTGATAGTTTTTGCAAGTCATATCAGGGGATATTGTTATAGAAATAGATGACAGTTTTTATAAGTCATATAATGGAACAGTGTTGTAGAAATGACACTGGGCCTGTAAAACACATAACAAAGTAAATACGAGTAAAATAAGACAAAATACACGACTTTTCCTGTACTAAATCGACAAATGTACTCTTTTATCTACTCCTTTCTTGCATCATCTATGGAAGTCTATTTCAACGCTCCCATTACCAGATTGCACATCACCCACCAGAATAGTCACAAATCTAATTTTCTTAATAAGGAGATAATATGATTACCCTTCCCACATTTGAATTCTCATGCTCCGTCCTAATGCATTACTATCATGTTGACATGCCACATGTGTTTTTTTTCTGGAGAATTGTCATGATTCCAGATACAGGGCAAAGCGGATATGTGTGCCACACTATGCTACACCTTGCCGAAGTCTTTCAACTGAGTCATGAAGAGCATAATATTAACTTGAGCAGCTCTCGATATGCTCACATGTTAATTTGTTGTTGTCGGACATGATGATGTCACGTTCAAACCCCGGTTAACATTCCCTACCTTACTCGCCTACTTGCTATCACTAAGCTCAGACAAGATTCTTCATACATAACCAATGCAGAATATTTTCAATACATTCTAGATGAGGCTAGAACGATGGCCACCTATGTTAAATTGCCATTAGGGGCCATCCATAAAGTACGTAC
Source organism: Alentia gelatinosa (assembly GCA_950022655.1). Taxonomy (NCBI): domain Eukaryota; kingdom Metazoa; phylum Annelida; class Polychaeta; order Phyllodocida; family Polynoidae; genus Alentia; species Alentia gelatinosa. The sequence continues at coordinate 108,171,460 of OX465579.1, forward strand.
GCACTTAGGGAGGGGGGTAGAGGGGTAAAAAAATGAAATTTTGCGTATGCTTCTTCTTTGTTCTATTGCGTACAGTCAGGAGGGGGGGTCGGGGGAGTAAAAATTTCAGAAATTCTGCGTACGTACTTTATGGATGGCCCCTTAATCTTTCGAAATCAATGTCGCGTTTCACAAAAGAAGAAATTTCAGAGCCATAAATCAGTGTTCCATGTCTTTACAATGACTATCATACATGAATGTCAGTCGGGGACATAGAAAGTACAGAGGAAATATTTTCTATATGGAATATATTAGAGAAACTGAGGAAACATGGAAAGCACAGCGTTATATGCCATAGAATAGGGCTGGGATGTGTGGGGAGCATAAACTCATCTTTTATTGGTATGAATGAGGCTCGATTTATTCTTTGTTCTTTTACACAAGAAATAAATTGCAAACTGAAAATGGAAACAAGGATTTCCTTAGAAAATAGGAAAACTGCCATCTCTGAATTAAATTGTAAGTCTTGTATTCCCTCCCACAGCAAGCGGGTCAATAAGCTCCGTACAGAAACCAGGTGCACTGTCAGTATCAATGTCACAACACACGAATAGACAATAAACAATGCCTGCACCTACAAAGACCATAAATTACAGTCCTGTCTGGAGGATAAATGGTCAGATACATAAGTATTCCCGGGCTTGTCTATGCGCCTCAAGAGATCAATAAAGATGGTGTCTTTGGGTACGTTCAGAGAGAGATGCACAAAAGGGAACAACTCATATATTTCGTTGTATTCTTCTAGAGAAACTGAAATTGTCTTCTCTTTTTTAATTCGGTGAAAGATGTACAACAATCATCCTGGTCAGACGTTCTTCCATGTAGTAGTCTAACATAAAAGACAGGGTATACGACATAACAAAATATATACAATTGTTAGCACGCATTGCCTATTTATATGGAAGATCGTCACTTATTTTAGGCGAATATTTTATTTATTGAATACAAAAATATATATATATATATATATATATATATATATATATATATATATATATATATATATATATATTTATACAACATGATGGCTGACATATTTCAGAGGTGCAGTGCTTGGTGATGTCTTTATCCTTTGCCTACTTTATCTTTTAAATTCACCCAACTAATCTAAGCAATATTAATGGGCACAAGATAATAGGGGAATTTTATGTTATCCCTACGTTTGATGCTGAACTTAAAGATTAATGTGTTGACCCGTCGAAATTAAGACTGAATTAAATGGGTCTTGTGCCTTATGTATAAGAGATGAGAGATACTGGTGATAGGGGAGTTATGTGAGACAAGGATGTTCTGCATGCATGGTAATACGATATAAACATGCTACAGTATGCTAGTTGCATGATCACTCTCAGTTTAGGTTCCTCTTACTGTGATCAAGCTTCTGCTATAGTATCGGTTCATACAAGATTAAAAGCGCTATCATACATAGTGAGGCACAATTTGCGTGTACGATGAAACAAAGTGTAGTTTCAGCTAGTTTCACTTTACAGCATGTACTGAATATCAGTAAAATCTTTATCATCTTTGATGAAATCTTTGGAGAAGAGCAGTAAGGACAGAATTAACCTCCAACCAAAGTGAACGGTATAAAATTGTGAAAAGGTCAAAGGACTAGTAATATGCCACTATTAATTAAACGTCTGCCCTTTGTCATCTTATAAAGAGACTTTAAATGAGACACCGACCACTGTATGGTCGACAAAGAGATACCGCATATGTAGGACAAAACCAGAACTCCTTTTTCTAAGCCTAAAACTCAAGAAGTCAGAGGAAAAGGATAATGAATTGTTTTATCGACCTGATACATAGTGTTCATAGAAAACACATATAGGGAGTGTGTAATAGTGTGTATGAAAAAGTAGTGCGTACCTAATCATTAATATCAGTACCCTGCTTGTCAGGAAAGGGTGAATAATAAATACAATATAGACTGGTTTCAGGTAAAAGTGGTTGTATATTCCTCGGAGTTGCCTCTGCGCAATATCCTCGCATGCACTTGGATATATGCAATCGGATATCACTACACGTCAGCTCCTCGGATCATCCAACTGCTTGTATCAGTTGATATTGTGTGTACACAAGATCCATATATTAGGTTTTGTGTCTGTGCAACCGCCGTTTCAGAAGTACACATCCCTGTTTCAGAAGTATACACCCTTCAAATGTTAAACTATTTTTATATCTCTATTGGCCAGTTGTGACTATCGTATATGTGCTTACATTCAGTGACATTAAAGTTACCAAGTCAAGAAGCGGAATTTCATATCTTTTCACTAGCAGGTCGGGGGTATCTTAATAGTCTCAGTATATTCTTTCTATAATATCCTGAGTTGTGGTTTCCGCTGAATACAAAAAAGTAATGTCACAAATCACTGGCGCATGCGCAGTAGACGTGGAGTTCGGCGCTAACATCGGAGAGACGCTGGTTTCTGATGACAGCTTCGTAATGGCCCCCTTCTGAACCAACCAGCCTGTTTATCCAACATTCATAATACAGACAGCCCCCTGGGGGAATTAAACGCAAGTTGTTTGTCTTGAACAATAGAAGAGGACTGGAATACTACCATTTGTGTAATTGAAAAAAGTCCAAGTCATGAAAAGGGGACGGTGAATCAATATAAGACAACTCCGGGCAGACTCGGGCGTTCCTCGTGGAGGAACTGGTGGCGCCCCCCAACGGCGGGTCTTATCAGTACTGATTACAACTGGCAGCTGGACAGGAATCAACTTTCTGCTCTTTTTCTGCCTCTGAGCCAAAGTAAATATGACGTATGGAAATGGTGGCCATGCGATACTAGACGGGACCTTTATTTTTTTAAAGTTGTTGTTTTCTTTTTGCAGCCATTGTGCCTTCTGACGGGAAGATGAATCTCGTTTTCCGAATGCAAACTCCGAGCGCAAAAAGAGCAAGTCTGAGTTTGTTTGAGCAGCTTCCTTACACGTTCAGAGGAAACCGGGTAAAGACTGGGCCCGGGGGACAACACAGGTTATTTGTAATTGCCAAAGTGAAAAAAAGGCTGGCCTTCTTCTTGTGTAACCCCCCAGTGCATTTGTGGAAATGTGTACGCAGTAATTGCTCGGAGACCTTTGTGCGTACATATAACAGAAATATGACCTTTTTGTAGGACACTATACGCTTTGTTTTGTTGTCAACGTCGCCTTGGTAGCGTGTGGTCTGACTATGAATAACGCAAGTAGACGACGGATCCGTCACTTTGATGCAGTAGCTCCAACAGTGATAACCCTAGCCATATATTGAGAGAATAGGGCTATTTTCTGTAATAACAAATTCATATCCGTCATAATATCTTTATATCTACTGCAGTACAGTTACTTGATAATCTGACACAGGTATAAAAACACGTATACATATATATATCCTCTACATATGTGTAGTTAAAAAAAATCATATTCTATCAATCTACTTCGTCCCTGCAAGGGAGCAACAGAGAGGCAGAAAGCAGGGGCATCAAGACAAATCCATAGGCGTTAGATATTGAGGCACCGAGTTGGAGCTGTAACTAGAAAAGTCATCAGGTAGTATAAACATGTAACCAGATATTGCATCTGAAGGCTCCAACATCTGCGCTCAGCAGCTATCTACACAGAAATGTGAGGTGACAAATGTCCGGTGGTGTTGCTAAAGTAAGAGAGATGTTTACTTCACAGATTCTCTCTCCACAAGTCTGGAAAATCTATTGGGATGAGGAAAAAGTGCCTGGCTCCCCTCTGCTAGAAGACTTGTAAGCTTATTCCATTATGACGGTGTTCTCCGTTTTCACTCGTGTTGACTGCTTACATACAAGCTAAAGATTGAATAAAAATACCATCTTTTTTCCTCTTGCTATGTGATATAAGGGTGAACGGGAGGGAGCGACCTTGGTTCCCAGGCGGAGCCCCTCAGGCCCTGTCTGACCTAGCTGGCCTCTGGCCCTCGACCAATAGTCACTGCATAAGCGGAGCATCTAAATCTTGGTGGCTTTGAGGGGCGACCGCGAGGCGCGATCCGTTCTGATCAGCTGTCAGGCTGGACATAACTGGCCCTGCCAGCTGTGATGAATGGGTGTTTTGTAGGCCGCTTGTTATACGGTTGGACCGGCCGCGCCCTCCGCCTGCAACCCGCCGCCGCCGGCCGTCCCTCGCCCGCCCACTGCCCACCGCCCGCCAATTGCCTGCGACCATTCGCCGCCTGCCGCACGCTGGCCAACGCTTTCATCCTGGCCCCCATGGGAGGCCTGCTATGAGCTGTCTTCTGTATGCCACCCTGCTGTATGACATGCATCCGCCATCAACCGACAGATTTCTGACCGCTGTATATAATCTGCCACCCTTTGTTTGTTTGTCTGGTTCAACCTCCAATATGTCCTATTAGACTTACTTTGGGTTTGACTGAAACTATGAGATTGATTTAGGTAGAAATCTCACCCATACACATTTACCGAGGTGAGAGTTTTTACTTTTACTTCCAACACCACATAGACATGGTATGAGAAGGATTGGTCTTTGATATAGCACATTCCATCAACTGCCACCTTATGCCTCTTGCAAAGAAGAAAAGAAAGTACACTTCCAACCACCCGCAATGTGGGGTATACGACTAGTAATGTATCGCCTTGGAACACCCATTGGCCTCTACTAGCCTGTACTTCATCGCCCCTCTCCTTACCAAATGTTTAAAGTGGAATTCAAACGGTGGGATTCATACACCTCACAGGGTTCAGAATCTCATGAGATTCTGTTCCTTTTTAGGGGTAGATGTTTCCAACAATTGCAGGGGAAAACATGTTTCAGGGAAACGGAACCCAATCCTTCTCATACCATGTCTATGTGGAGTGGGAAGTAAAAGAACTCTTGCCTTGGTAAATGTGTAGGGGTGAGATCTCTACCTGAATTCATCACATAGATTCGATCACCACCACTGCTGAGTAGAACCGGTGAGAAATGGCTAAACCTTGAGATAGTCTGAAAAAGTCTGTGATGGATGACTGGATGTAACATCAAAGAAAGGTTCTATCAACAGCATCATTTATGTTGTGGCTTCCCTACAGAACACTCCTTCCATTCTTACCTCCTACTGATGGAACTCACTGTTCCTTCTGTTTTTACCTCCTACTGACAAAACTATGCTCCTTCCATCCTTGACTCCTGTTGGCAGTACTCAATGCTCCTTCCATCCTCACCTCCCACTGACAAAACTCAATGCTCCTTCCTTCCTTACCTTCCACTGAGAGAACTCTACACTCCTTCCCTCCTTATCTACCATTGACAGAACACAAAGTTCCTTCTATCTTGACCTCCCGCTTATAGAACTCTACACTCCTTCTATCTCCAACTGATAGAACTGTTTATCTCACCCCTGATACAAGTTTTGCCATAGGAATAAAATTAGAAAAAAAATCTCAACGATCACCCCCGTAAAGTGACAATACTACGCCAAAACAGTGGCTTAGTGAATTTGAGATGACGTCATATGAATTTGCTAAGTATATTCTGATTATTCTGAAGCTGTGATGATATTTCATGTCATAGAAAGGGGTGAGATAAGTCCAGAACCGAACTCGAATTGTAAAATACATAATACTCCACTCGTTTGGTTATGTCATAATCGTCACTCAGCTTCGCCTCGATGATGATTGTGGCCCATCCAAACGCATGGCGTATTGTCTATTTATACGATTCTCGATGCAGTTCTATATAAATGCTCTCTCCATCCCTAATTTCCACTGACAAAACTCTATGCTCCTTCCATCCTTACCTCCATCTGACAAAGCTATGCTCATTCCTTCCTTCTGACATATCTCTACTTGTCTTCCTCTTTTCCTCTTCCTCCTAGCGGCGCACTATAATCTCCCATATCGATAAATGCGCAGGATGCAAGCTTATAAAAAGAATTCCTCTCGTTTTGGCAAGTTAAATATCAGCGGCCGTGGGCCTGGAGGTGCCATCCGTCACAGGGCAGGTTGTGGGCCCTCCCTGCCCATGTAGGCCGCCCAATCGACCGGCACCGACGCTCAAGTAAACGCCGAATTTATACCAATGTTGATGAAATACGAGGAGAAGGTGGTGAGGGGTGCGGGCGGTTCGCCGTTTCCACATCACGTCGCAAAGGGAAGTGTAGCTGTCCAGGGACCGGTTTATTGGGCAGCGTTAACAAATAGAATACATAACGGCGAGCCTGCGATGGCTCGACCAAAGCTGTACGAGTAGATCCCATCTGTCGGCGTGATCACTGTTACCTTTAAGCCGCTTATCCCTTCCTCAATATCTCACCGCCTGCCTCAGTCTAACCACCACCGCCACTTCTCTCCAACACTCGCCAGTGAGACATGAATCTTATCGGAGAACTACTTAATAAACCGAATTTTTGTCACGAATGGCAGCCTATTAGGCTACTTCCGTCTAGGGAGTTATTTATGCAAACAGCTGTTCCTGTTCACAGAATGTATCTCCAGGAGGAGCCATTTACCAATTGTATCATTATCTCACCCATGGTACTTTTGTCCCATAGGTTAAACATTGGGGACTCATTCTCCATACCCATTCGAGTACTACAGTTCGTTCTCAAGGGTCTATATCCTGTGCAACATCCATTGTTTCAGTGTGTACAAGAGTGAGATAAATACAGAAAGCAACTCGTTTTGATCAAAGTCGATGTGTTCCAACTCGGTTGAATGCTACGTGATATTCACTTTGCATCAAACTCTTTGACTCTCCCAACACGATATGAGAAATTATCCCAAAAGGTATTATTCTGTAGGGATTGTTGAGTATTTTTGTCTAAGGTTATTCCTATGGCTAAACTTGAACAAGGGGTGAGATAAAGTATACCACGTCGTGGGCCGTGGGAGAGAGTGCTGTAAGGAGGGGTGGTGGTGAGGAGGGGGTGTTAGGGGAAGGGGATGGGAGCTCTGGGACGACTTCATCGTCGTCGGTCACCTCCGGAAGAGGACACACCGTCCCCCGGCGCCGGACCTCATCAAGGAGCCGCCCGCGCATCGCGGCGCCTCACTAAGTCATCCTGTACACAGGACGGGCTCGTTGTACTGCTGTTATAGTTCACCCATCACCTCCTGGTGAGAGGGAATAAAGCCTATTATCTCACCCCTGGTATTTTTGTGTCATAGGCTTAATATTGGGAACTCGATATCCATGTCCCTACGTCTAGTGCAGTCCTTTCTCCATGGTCTATATCCTGTGTGTCATCCATTCTTTTAGTGTGTACAGGGGTGAGATGAGACTCAATTTATATTATCTTTGTTTTAAACTGAATTTCTTTTTGGTATAAACTGGAAATGAAAATAAGGACATCTATGGAGAAATGGAAAACTACCATCTCTGAATTCATCAAGTGTCGCAATGTCGTTGGTGCTACATTCAAATAGTCACTGTAGATGATATGAGCGTACGATAAGATACTTGTAGAGGACCATGTTTCACTCTTAATAAAACATCACCCTGCAAGTTATAACCATACTGAACCCTATACTATGTTGCTTTCTGCATATATGAACTTTTATTCTTCCTTTTATTTTTACTCTTGCCTTCTGAACTGTTTGATGGATGTTATATTATGTTAAGGATATGGGAGTGGCAATCGCATAAGAACAAGGGTGGGATTTTTAAAACCTGCTAAATTACCGAAAACAGGGTTATTTAAGGCTAATGTTGTATAAACGTATCTCATCGATGTAAAAGTGGCATTTTCTGGTGCATCTTTAGATGGTCTTTCATTCCAACCTAGGGTTTTGTATAGCTCTGAGGAATTTTTCCCTCCGAAAATCAACAAAAACTGTGATTTTCTAGTGTTTTCACTTTTTTTCAAAATCTGGGAGGCACACTGTTGAGCCAATTGTTTCTATCAACTTGTTTAAAGCATAGTTCATGAGAAGTGTAGACAATATAGTTTTGGAAATTGGCTAGAGTTTCCAACTGAGAGCCCCATAGAGCATGTTTTCCGACACCCCAATTTTGAGAGGATTGTACTACTGAGATATGCAATGAGAAATTAATTTGTCTTTATTGTAAAATGTTGGCCAATATCCTGACTGTGAGACCTGAAAGTTTCAACACAGTCAGATTATCCATTCTGATATTAAAACGTTGTGATTCCATGATGATATTTTTTCCAAAAAATGGGGTGTTGGACAACACACATGTTAAAAGATGTATAGAAAAAATGATAATTATGATTACCTACTATATCTAAAACGGTAGAATTTCGTCGAATCTGTTTGGAGATCTTCCCGCACATAGGGACATAGTGAACCAAATCTAGGCGTGGAGACTGAAGGGCCACGAGAGTGAGAATCTCGTATGTGGTAGAATTCGAACCTGCTCCTCTTTTTTCTAGGTCGATAGACAGACATGCTTTTTCTCTTAAGATTCAATTAAAGCCATGCCGAAATCAAAGTTTAGTATTGAATTTTTCTGCTTTAGTTTTCTCGTGAGAAATCAATGAGATACCAACTTTCGCTGGTAGCCCTTTCTAAACTTCACTGATTCCCCCCACCCACCAACAGATTAAGTATTTGGGCTCAATTTAGAATCCGTCTTTGTGGAGCAGTTGGCAGGGCCCCCGACTAGGAATTCGGAGCTCGGGCGTTCGAACCCCGCTGTCAGCAGTTCATTTTTTTCATTTTTTCGTACTCGGACTCGACGAAGTCGCTAGTAGAATAACTAATATTCCTGTATAAGTTAAGTATCCCTACCACTTATAAATACCCAGGTTGGTTTTTTTTCTTAATGAAAAAATATACATTTTGTGGTTCAAAAACTAAAAACGTGTTGTCCAACACCCTGGGGTGTCGGACAACATGCCCTGATATAAGTCATGATTTTGGGGTTGTTTCTTATCAATAATTGAGTGGTTTGGTTTGAAAAATGAAGATTTCTATCATTTCATTAAGAATATAAAAGATTATAGCCACAAATATTATTTTTTACAATGTTCTGAGTGATTTTATAAACGTGTTGTCCAACACTCCTTGTATTGTCCGACACCCCTGTGTAGCCCAACACCAAATATGGCTCAGAGCTTTTGTTTCAGATCTAATATGTGATAGAGGTGTTTTGGGTGACATATAACATATGTCACCATATAATATTAGTTCTTCTCAAATTATAAGCTTTTATAACGTTTCTTGAAATTTCAAATATCTTAGGGGGGTGGACAACATACAGTATTTTACACAATTTCAAAAGGCTCTCAAATCTGAACCATTTGTCTGATTTTGTTGGAATAATGTTTTTCTGAAAGGCACTTAGTAGGAGACTAATATAAAATATAAAAAGAAGTATTATTCTAAAATTAATTTTTGAGTGTATGATCCCATGAAGAAAGTGTAATTTAGCAGGTTTCAAAAATCTGACCCACAAATGACAGATTAGTCAATCAGGCATTAGCTAGAACCGATTTTCTTTGCCCTTATAGGTTGTTTTATATAAAAATCATAAAAAAGGAGCAAAAACATGACTGAGAGAGCACACTTGTCTAACCATAATTGTTGTATGTCATGGAAAAGTTTGGAAAAATGTACGAGAACAGAACATACCATTGTATTTTTGTTATGCTGAATAAATTTTTGCTAACAAAAAAACTAAACAAAAAATATATATCGCTACACTGACCACCAAAGCTCCACTACGTTAGCTCTGGTCGGGTTGAATCCTTGGCCACCTTGACCCAGTACCGGAAACCGGTTTGTAAAGCCCTGCCCCCACCTACGCCGATGGTCTATGACATTCTTCCCAATGGCCAAATCGTAGCCTATCGGGCTCGTATCAGAATCGTAGACCTCTGTCGTGATCCAATCTGTAAATCATATTCGATGAGCACAATATCTTCCCGATAGGATATGGTACCCTAAAATCCAACATGTTGGATTTTATCGGGACAGATTCGCAGAAACCTGTCCTATTGCCACGATTTTTTCTGACCTCACGATAGAATCGGTATGGTGTCGGGAAGTCAATCGTAAGGCCTATCGGGACGAGAATCTTTCCATTTTCTTATTTCCTTCCTTTATATAGGAGTATACATTGAACACAAGTATTTGATTTCAGGCGCACAGAGCAGATAACGTATGACATTTGACCCGGCAAACCCCTATATCGTAGCTCAGCGTAGACGGGGGTTGGTTGCCAGTCTACAATGTCGCTTGCACACACTTAGCGTAGTGACTCGCCAGGAGGTGGTGAATGGGTTATAGCTGTGCTGGTGCTTGGAGACGTCGTACCTACGAGCCACTTCTCCGACAGTAACATAAACCCGTCAGGCTAAGCACGCTGCCTCGCCGCTGGTCACCGCCCGGTTAGCTGCCACGCTCTTCAGTCCGCCCGCACGCAAATGCTTTACGACGGCAACCAGCGCGTACCGGAAACGGTGACCGCTGCTAGGCTGGGCGTCTCACTTAGTGGGCTCCCTTTTTCGTTTTAGGGTCGTGGGATCTATTCTCTGAGTCATCTGGTGACTTCCGGTTTGAAATACCCTCTGAATTCCCTTAACCCTTTAAGGACAGCGGCCTATGGCAGAACTACACACTTGGGGACGGCTGCTAGTGATTGTACAGTTCCCATGATTGTACGTCCCCATAACTCAAAATTTGAAGGTTTATCACGTGATGTAATTTCTTATACTTGATATTTTTATTTCTCTCATTTAGAATACAGAAACATGATGTTACACCTACATTCTATGTAAATTTCAAATTTATTGTTGAAACATTTCCTTTTAAAACAAATTTCATAAATATCCACCAAATGATGCTTTAAGGTATCATCCACCCCTGACCGATTGATGCATCATCCGCCCTCAAAGGGTTCACAACGGACATTTCAACAAATCGCTGTCAACGTGTAAACAAGTAAAATGTTGAAAAAATAGAGTTTCCAACATTCTTATGTGCAATCTGCACATGTAACCGTTTAAATAGGATTATATAGAATATTCAGACATGATTTGGATATGCCAACGGAAAGAAAATCGGTTGCTTCGCCAATTTGTTGACATCACGTTTAAGGTCTAAACTGAGGGCATCACATAATCATTTGATTTGAAACGGCAAGGGTGCACTGGTTTTGTCGAGAGAAAGGCTTTGGGTTTAACACATCCCAACATATAAAAAAGTATCAGAAATGAACATTTGAATTCGCCATATGTTTAGCACTGCGTAGGTGCCTGGCCGTGCGTATGGCTAGAGGGGGGTTCATAGCGCCACCTACTTCCAGGTTGACTCGAAGAATATATGGAACAACAGAAACAACCATTCATACCTACTTTGCTAGACCAAAGTCATACAAAGGTTTTTTTATGTCAATAGAGACCTCAATATAATTTCTAAAACGGCCAAAGGAAAAACCTTTTCCCTCTAAAATCTGTAAAAATTGTAATTTTTGAATTAGATTTGAAAATGACATTTTGAAGATTTCAAAAGACCCTTCAGGATTCATAAGACCCTGGTATTCTTCTTCTGGTATGTATGTTGTAACAACTACTTGTGGTGCAATGACTTCTGTTCTTACATTCTGGAGAATACATTAATATAATGTCTCAGTCGTCAGCTACAGTATGATATAATGACAAAACCATGCGCCAAAACCTTGCTAACATAATAGGACATTGCTAGTCGATGGAATATCGCCAATATGTAATACAAGCAATATCTGTTTTTCATATTTCGTCTGAGAAGTATAGCCAAAGAAATACAATGGTATAGTTTCACTGAAGCAAGACTTACATCTAACGACCACCGTCCAAGAATGGAACCAAGACTTCATCCATTCCCCATATAGATATGAATTTTACATGGATTCCCAGGAGGCCAGATACTCTGGTTTGTCAAAGATTGTAACACACAATAAAAACGGCAAATAGAGACGAACCGAAGCGTTACAATAATTCATAAACAATGTGCGTTAGTCTCGCTACTTCAATATTTCGCCCTGATAACAGCAGGGATGACAGTTGGGGTCAGAAAAAAACCATGGAGATATTTTCCATGGACAAACAAATAGAAACACATAAAATATATACACCCAAATCACCTGATACATAGTATATACAAGTAGCATTATCACTACAGAACATATGTGCCTAAGAAAATAAAATTGAAAATTTAATTCCCCCCTTACTTGCTTAGATGCTGCCAAGTACACACAATTCCATGTATGTGATTATGAACATTCATCAAATTGAGAAACTAAATCAGAAAGATACACTCTCCTATTAAATAGGGCCTGGTAAAAACTTAACTACAGTCCGTGGCTGCATCATAGGGAGGCTGATGGGAGACGTAAGGTTAAGACAGTGACCTATTGCTGAGTGGAGGGGAGCGGCGGTGACTCCCCAATGCAGGAGAGTTACTACAACTAGAACAAGGCCGGCGCCGATCCACGGGCTGCGCCGCGTACTTGGTTGCCCCTGATTAGAACATTAATCTTTGGATCTCCTTTCTGGCCGAGCCAATAGGGACCCGTTACTGTGTCTGCCCCTCGGCGGCCCATCCCCCTCGCGCCCCCGGCTATTTGTCTACAACATGGAGGAAGGGAGCGGGGATCCCCACTGCCTCTCGGTTATTGCCATTGTTCGGTGCTCTACAAGCACAGTTACCATACAGCTCCTGCGATGCACACGCAGATATTTTCCAAGGGCAAAAAAGGTATCAAAGTAGAAAAGAGAAACCCAATCATGTCCACTTTTTCATTGAAATGAGCAGGTGGTTTCTAAAGTATTATGATGTATCACTTAATACGCTCAGCAGCAGCTATATCTGAGGCCTAAACTCTGGAATGAACACTATCCTGAGATGAGAAATCACCCTGTGGGTCCCGTAAAGATACCAGCTCTCAAAGGAAAGGAATACACCTGGGTATAGAGTGATGGATAACCACACAGTCTGTAACATATTACACATATACAAAATAAAGAGTTCCACACATTTTAGAACACAGAAGAATGTCAACAAATACACATCAAGACATTAAGAGCAGTGACACATGTGTTCTCCACCTTCTCTTGCACAAATCTATCATCATCAAGGTACTGAGAGTAGCCTGGACTTAAAAATATTGGAAGCAGGAGAAATTGTTAAGGACAGATACTTCTTTTTATATTCATTATTCACCTAATACAAAGTGTCCATAGAAAACACATATGGAGCGTGTATCACCATACCGGGAATATATAAATATTTATGTTCCGGGTTGAAAATAGTGCCTAGTGAAAAATGGTGCGTTCCTAAAATGAACTGATATCAGAACGCCACCTATCTGGAAAATGTGGTTGATAAATACATACACAATATTGACTGGTTTCAGATAAAAGCGGCCGTATGCTCCTCGGAGTTGACTCTACGCAATATCCTTGCATACGCTCGGATATTACTACGCGTCAACTCCTCGGAGCATACGGCGTGGTAATATCCGAGCGTATGCAAGGATATTGCGTAGCGTCAACTCCGAGGAGCATACAAACGCTTTTATCTGAAACCAATCTATATTTCCATTATTATCCACCTTTTCTGCACAAGTGACATGTCGATATCAGTTCATTTTAATTATGCACTATTTTTTTCCATACGCACTATTTTTCCGTATGCGCCACCCTGAGCATACAACATATCTGTATGCACCGGGTATATCCATACACGCTGCGTATGTGTTTTCTATGGGCACTTTGTATTAGGTGGATAATAAAATATAGACTGGTTTCAGATAAAAGTGGTCAAATGCTCCTCGGAGTTAACTACGGAACAGCCTCGCAGTCAATATTGTGTATTTTCTTCTGCACCGAGTTATGATATGCTACAGTTTTAGCAGATTACCAAAAACATATTTCAGTGACAGGGATACACAGTACCTCGTTGAGCCATACACAGCTTGCTAAAAAATACGTGATATCCTTGCTGTCAGTCAAATTACCTATTTTCAATTAGGGTTTTTTCGCCTTCGAACTTGAAATAAGAGTTGAGGACCTTTTCCTGTCACAAAATGTAGAGGATGCTTGATGTCTTTTCTAATTAAACTGAGGGTCACCTTCCCTTGTGAAGGTCAAGTCGGCAGCGGACAACAACACGTACCTCACATCTACCACGCCATGACCAGGGAACATAAGGCTAATTCTAGCCTTCAATGCGATGTTAGGTGTGTGTTTCCAATATGCTCATAGTATATCGGTATGGAGCCCTTACCTCATAACTGAGCACATAGTAATTCAAATTCTATAGATACAGAAAGGAAAAGTGATGACTCTTTTGTATGCTGTGTCTCATGTCCAGATTTCTCATTGAGCTAAGAAGAAATGAGGAAATGTTTCGTATTATTAAAGCATTCTGCATTGTGCGACCCCGCTATAAAACAATACGCAATATGTGGTAGCTGGACAGTAGCCTTAACGACATGCACAAACATATGGAGATTGTTACATCGATCTGTATCATTTACTCTAAAAAAGATAATAATAAGAAAAATAAAATCTAATCTGATAATGTACCTGGATTTAATGTCTCACTACCGTATGAATCTCTTTTACGTAGTCGTTAAATACCTGTACAGGTGAGTGGTATATGTTCCCGCGTCAATAAGGCCACTCAAGAAAAACAAACTTGTTTCTCATCACCAAGCCATGAAAAATATGACGAGGGCGCTTTTTCTTTTTTTTTTGGCTATATCAAAGAGGGCAGACATACAGTAAAACCCCGCATAAGCGGACACCCCCCGATCCGGGCCAAAGTGGCTGCTTACGCGGGGTGTCTGCTTTCGCTAGGTTTCCAGATTTTTACTGGCTCTACATTTAATGCATCCCTGACATCAGGAGCTTTAATTTGATACTAAATACACATACCTTTAATAATTTCTATCAAGGTTCATCTATTTAAAAAAAAAGATCTCCTAAAATCGTTTCTTCTGATGCGCGCGGTGATGAGAAAGAAGTTTTTCTTGAGTGGCCTAATGACAGTATTTTGATCTCTGATGAATAGTGCCTATATGAGAGATATATAAGACTTGGATCTATGTAGGCAGGAGGTGAGGAGGTCATGTATGTGCAGCTGCCACTAATAACTCCCACTGCATGGTAATACTCATTCATAATAGCAAAGCCAAAAGAAAACGATCGAGTTCAAATTCAGATCGTATTTCGTATTTTAGGCATTATTTGATGATACGGACATCGACTTGTAACAAGTCCAGGCGATTTGTCCTCTTAATAATTGATGTCATTTGCGGTCAGAAAAAAGGAAATATTTTTCTCGTATAATTTGCTGCATCAAAGAGACAAAGAAAATGTGGAAAACATGCTGGTGTATGTCTTGGGGTTGAGGGTCTGTGGCGAGATCAAACCACTGTTTTTCCTGCGTGAATGAGGCTAAATTAGTCTTTTCTTTGGAAAAATTATCCGATATATATTGAAATAAAAAGTTGATTTTCATGCAAAAGTGGAAAGCTGCCATCTCTGGCTTATGGTAGTTAACGTCATATAATAATAGTTAGTGATGTCTGACTGACAGTTATTAGATTTTTGTCGCCTCAATGTTGTAAAGCTCTTTTATTGGCAATCATTATCTTGGTATGCAATTATTTGTATTACAATAAAGATCAGCCAATAAAAGACAGAAGAGACATCATCCCAGCTGCGGTGTATCCTGTACTGGTTTTCGGTCATGGGTACTACACAGTAGTCTGGAATTGTATCTGTATTTGATGATAGTAAAGCTTAACGTTGCAGGATATGCATCGACGCTTAGACAGATTAAGTATGGTTATTCGTCTTTTATCCTACCCCTAATAAAAAACGCAATAGGCTTAACACGGGCAGTGACATAAAGTGTTGTTTATGCCACTACTTTCTGATACTGAAAAAATATGGAAAAATATGGAAATTACGGAGCCAACAAAATGCGTGGCATAAATAAACTCAGACTCAAACTCGTGACGTCTCTTGATATTATCTCACTTTAAAAAAATTTAAATGCCCATATACACAATCAATGTATCAATATATTTGAAAACTATGATAACCAAAACAATTCCAGGAACTATCCAGTCCCAAGCAAGGACGTTAAATAGTTTGATGACTTAAACTAATTGCATGACGTCATACTTTTATAACTTCTGCTATTTACCTGCTAATTCTGACAGCCTCTGCTAGGACGGCAACACTCCGTTTGACACTCCGTCCTCCGCTAAGAAATCAAAAACTGTTTCATAAGGATAATATTTGCTTCACTGTTAAATCCTGCCTAACTAAACGCTTTGAAATAGTCTTCAAAGATCTCTGAACATTTCTGAGATGCTGAGTGTAAAAAAAAATCTCGATAAATGGGAACACAGGATTCCTCCAGACAACGTGCATTAATTTTCACTCGCGTGTGGCATAACTCAATAAAGTCGGACAGTATTTGCTTTCCTCACGGGAGAACTAACTAAAGACTTCTCGACTCCTCCAGATATCCTCCACTACCAGTGGGGAATAACAATTATTATGCCGAACCACGCATGTCTTGTCATTATGTTACCTCTATTCACAGGTCTGGTTCCACTATTGGTTTATGGCATTCTGTCTGGTCTCATGTTAAGTCGCCCATACTACTTCCAGAGAGACACTGAGGTTAAGGCCTGGAACCCACCAACGCCGACGCAGAATTCAGATCTCCGACGCGTATATAATGCAGTACCTTTGTGAGTCGTAGAGTGCGTCGTAAGGCACGTCAGTGTGCTTGTTTGTTTGTTTGTTTGTTTGTTTGTTTGTTTGGGTAGTTTAACGTCCAATATGTTCTATTACACTTACTTTGGGTTTGACCGAATCTATAAGATGAATTTAGGTAGAAATCTTACCAAAGTGAGAGTTATTTTACTTCCCACACCCCATAGACATGGTATGAAAAGGTTTGGCCTTTGATATAGCAGTAAATCTACCACCGCTGGGGATGAAGGAGAAAGGTAGCTGCAGTGAAACTCGAACCCACAACCTTTGGATTACAAGTCCAGAGGACACAGGGACTGAGGCCAATCTAGCTGAAGTCCTACTTGGTCATACATTATCCTTAACCGGGTGTCTAGGAGCGCATATCTGTATTCATGACCATGGCAATCTATGGCTCTATGTGCAACGATAGAATGTCATTTTAGTATAAATTTCCATTTCTATGCACGAATCGTAAACTCTACATCCTATTAATAAAAAATAAACCATAAATATGCATATTCATAGGAATGTAAATCACTGACCAGGCAATGTGCTTTGGAGCAAGCCTAAACGAGCTATGTTAACTGTAATCATTTAAGTGACTATAGATATGCTTAAAGTAATTTTCCATATCATATTACATGCTTTAAATTTCATCATATGAGAATCTAGCCTGACACACTTCCCATGTATTCTGAATGTACTGATGTGTATCTCTTGCAACCACTGCTTAAAGTAGATTAACTGCAAAGTGCATTACAACAGCTGAAAGCGATTTCTAATGTAAATAGTATTTTTTGTAATTTTATTTCTAGCCGACAGCTGGATGCAGTGCATTCCTAAATCTGCACACAGACAGGGTACTTAAAACATTTTACAAGTATTTTGGTTTTCCCTTGGTAGAAGTAAATGGATGAAGCATTCTGGAGCAGTAAAAGAGATACTGTTACCTCTTACTTATTCCTGATGGGAAAATATGTATTCGGATATCTATGCAAAAGATATTTGCTGTAGCATACGGTAAATTCACAAGTGCTCATGGGAAATTAAAAGTACGACTCTGAACTTAATAGGTCAGAAGTATAAGACTTTAGTCTCTGATTGTAAAATATTTCATGTAAAATATAAAAAATAAAATGTGGCGTTCCAGTAGAAGCATCTAAGATGTAGAGATGTCACTTCGAAAGATTTTGAAAATTATGACTGAAATAATGCCAAGATTATTCGATGATGCTGTTACCAATTGATGTATATGTCGGAAGAAATTTGAATAAACACTGCAATTATATAAAAAAAAACAAAAAAACTTTACTCTACACATATTACATGGTTATTAGAGAAACATATTTTGTTAACATAGGTTGTGAGGTACAAATAGGCGTCAGTTTTATAATTACAATTATCTCTGAAATCAAAATTTTAGTCATACATCAGAGCCATTTGTTCACGATACATTGTCTGCCGATCAATTTTCAATAAATTGTTACAATTATTTCTATGACGTTCTGGAACTACAACACAACAAGAGTACTGTCGGTACTGGATAAGGTCACTACATGTAATACAAAAGGTTAATGATAGAGTTCTGGACATTCCAACCTTGCTTTATGAGAATATGGACTAGATAGGCACCAGTGCTGCCGTCTGGCAGTTGAAGCCAAAACTAGAGCATGAACCATCCACTGACTTCAACGCCTACGAAGGTCGTCCACCGTTAGTGCCTGTCAGTGGGTACAGCATGCAGGGGCTAAACGTTCCCCGTCCCACAGAACTAGGAGCAAATGGCATGTTCATCATTGATGACTGGGCGTGCAATTATAAATGAATAACAATTAAAAGGTTTGGGTTACAATCAGTCTATGAATCATTTCTGTAACCCACCTGCACCAAGTCAGTTTGCCCTTTCTGCAACTGCCTGAGGCACCAAGCACCAGTGGGTCTTGAGGTATTTCGGTCTTAAGTGATTGGTCATGGTCTACTGGACATGCCCCTAAGACCCTGAGACACTGGCACCCTGCTCCTTTCCCAATATCACAGTCAATAGCACGCGGATCGTGAAGGGATCCCTTTTCTGCAGCATGCTGGAAATCTATATGTGACCACTCTTACCTTTAGGCAATGTATATAGGGCATGTGAGCATGCTCCAGTAATACCAATGTACACAGAACCGATCTGATAGACTTCATGAAGCTAAACACCCCTTTATACCTAAGATGTATGGGCGTTATCACAAAGTCTCTGTTAAATAAACTACTTTCCTTTGCTCATCTAATCATCTTTTTTGATTTATTCTTTGTGTGTTTGAAGATGTATCAATCGCAAAACCAATTTACAACCTGTCTCACCCTCCCACTCTCTCCCTCACTCACTCCTACATAATTCTGTCCCTTGGTCTCTGCATCTCTTCTCTCCATCATTCATAGTTTGACATCACACGGCTTACTTTTAAGGTGTGGATCTCATATATCAAACCCTGGATATAAATTTCTTATGTTTTAGAAGTCTATTTTTTATTTGTTGGGTTGTATTTTTTGGTTTTCTTGTCTGAAGAGGCCTACACGGACGAAACCGTGATCCCTACCGCAAACTACGAGGCGATAGCCGGGTGAATATTTCGAAGCACACCGAACGAGATACGAATATGTTTCTGATTTTATTGTAGCCTGGAAATGTTTATCTGTTTATCACCCATTGGGTATGAGTTACAGCACTCACAAGCCTGGTAAGTACGAGTTCCTAATGTTAAACCTATGGACATTTATACCAGGCTAAACTAAGGCCTTTTACTGAGCTAGGGGTTTTATTGTCACGTCTTCTAGAAGTTCGTCCTAGATGTCAGGGAAATATCCGTGAGCCGGATCCAGCAATCAGACAAAAGTGAATGTCTGTGCCACTCTGATGGCCGGTATTCACTGAATGGCTCAGCAGGGACACAAGTGTAATAATGAATACAACTATTTGAATGTAGCCAAAGTCTAGACGTGATCTCAGCCATTAACTAATGACTGTAAATCAAGATGGGATGGCCTTGAAAATTCTCACTTTCGCAAAGAAAAAATATACTCTTCTGAATTAGAAACAATCTAATCGGGTCATATATATTCGGATGAGAACTTTCCCAAAGTATAAACATTTACGTTGGAAAAGGAACAAGCGTATTCAAATTGTATTATTCATTACTTTAATTAAGGCTAGTTTTACGACTGTTACATACGATCTAAGTTGAACGTTTATCACTGACACCCTTGTAAATGGATCTTTGCTGTACTTTAGAGATAGATGGAAAGCTAAATAGTTTGGTGTGTTTTTCCCTCGAGTGAAGCGTACTTTCAACCCTTATGCCAAGCGTACTTTTTTAACAGACATGGCGAGCATAAACAGAAATAGAGAAAAAACTCAATAATAACAATAAAACGAGGTAGGAACGACCTGTAAAAGCTGGGAGTTACCCCCATGACAAATGGCACCTGATCACCACTACTAAGCGGGAAGACAAAAACATACTGCGGCAATCGTCCGGGGACAGGCTTTCCGTCCTGTTTTTAAAGTCTGACCAATCACCGGGTAACTAATTAGAAGCATTAACGAACCGCACATAATAGTAGCCTGCATGCTCAGAATCCTGCTTACAATGCCTCTCTTGCAGTCCCCACCAGCGCTGCTCAGTATGCTCTACTCTTTTTACTCTCTTTTGTCTTTATTGGTTTTTCATGGACATCTGTAAATGAATGGTTGTGGAAATGGTGGCAGCCGGCAGTAATATCTCCCTGGGTAATCACAGCTCAGATGGAGGAGATACCAGTATTTGCTGTAGTGAAATTAAACGGCGCTTCCACGATTGATGAGCCGGTTATATAAAGTACATCCATTTGTGCTCTCCATAATACATGGTGTAAACAAATCTACATTCACAGCAATCTAACCCCTTCAAATTGGAAAGACTATTGTGGATAATTAGGTCCATAGATAACAGATATTCTGGTGAAGGAATCAGTCAGTAGAATGAGCTGTTATCGAGTTAATCCCATAATCAATCAGAGAGTAACTGAGGAGATCAATGCTGTCCTAGTATAGCATTGCCGGCTCACTCGTGAACTAGGAGAAAATGGTATGTTCATCATGAGCGTGCAATTCATAAATGAATATACTACAATTAAAAGGTTTTAGATATCATGGATCATTTTCCGTAACCTACTTGCACCAAGTTATCTTTACAAAGAACTGCATCGAGAATTGTATAAATACACAATACGTCATGAGTTTGGATGTGCCCCAATCGTCATCGAGAAGCCGAGTGACTATTATAGTACATCCAAACGAGTGGAATATTGTGTATTTTACGATTCGAGTGCGGTTCTGGATTTATCTCACCCCTTTCTATGACATTAAATAGCATCAGAATATCAGAATGATTAGAATATACTTGGCAAATCCAGATGACGCCATATCACATTCACTACGGCACGGCCATGGCGTAGTATTGTCACTTTACGGGGGTGATTGTTGAGTATTTTTCCTAATGTTATTTCTATGGCTAAACTTGTACCAGGGGTGAGATAATATCCTTTCTTTAACTGCCTTAGTAGGATCCAACATATCAAGCACCAGTGGGTCTTAAGGTATTTCGGTCTCCAGTGATTGGTCATGGTCAGCTTGGCACACCCTATGACACTGGCCCTCTGCTCCTTTCATAATATCACAGTAAATAGCACGCAGATGGACTTCCAGCAACAAGCTGGAAGTCTATATGAGCACTCTAACCTTTAGGCAACGTATATAGGCCGGACAAGCACGCTCTAAAAAAATTCCAGTTTTCCATCAGCTTTGTTCGTATAGGAACTTCAGACCCACCATGTCTTGGCATAGGGGAGGGAGGGAGGGAGGGAGAAGGGTCTACTGCCCGTGTTTTCGAGGTCATTGGTCAGTGCACATAGGGAAACATGACAGGTCTAAGCGACAGGTCATCCCATGGGGCTAGCAGGCAGACCACCCCAAGCCGCCACCCCTGCTGCTCCACCATCCACCCGTCCTCCAGCATCAAACCCAGCACGGCGCCATCTGCCTCACCGACTTCTAACGGACCGTTTGATTGGCTGACGTTTGATGAGCCGCACTATATGATTGGCTCCTGCACTGATCCAGTGGCTATAGTCTCTGAGGCAATCTACAGGGCATTGTATGTTTTACCGGACTGTGGCTTGACTAGGGAAAAACCCCTCAGACAACATGTGGATCTAGATGGTAGAGGAGATGCCCCTGTATTTAATGATTAAACCTCTCAGGAAAGTGCCCCGCGCCCACTTATATAATAAAAGTCGGTCCTGCTGATGTGTTCAGCAGGAAATTGGTTATAACATATTTTTGTGCAAGGCGACATGGGAGGTCTAGGAAGCACGTCAAGCTACAACCGGTCTTTTTGGGGCCATCCATAAAGTACATACGCGGAATTTCTGAGATCTTTTGCCCCCCACTCCCCCTCCTGATTTTGTACGCAATAGAACAAAGAAGGAGCATACGCAAAATTTCCAAAGATTTTCACCCCCCCCCCCCCCCCCTCAGTGCGTATGTACTTCATGGATGGCCCCTTTAGCATTATACACAGCACCGCAATGTAGAACCACGACATGGGGAATGTTTGGAGCTATACTGAGGCTTTTATAGGGCAGGATAGATCAAATATACGTCCTTGATACAGGAGCATGGCGTGCGGAGGGGGCCACATCTGCGCTGGACGACTATCTAATCACTCTGCCTTGGTATGAGGTAGATATGCTAAAATAACGACATCTGTGCAGTTCGCCCGGTATCGGGGCCAGGGACTGCCGCCACCAGAGGCACTGGTATCTGTGTCCTGATCGGTCCGACCAGCCAACGCATCATGCATTCTGATTAGGTGGCTGATATAAACGTGTATAAACGTGGAGCCTAGTGCTCCCACGTGGTTAGCTTCATGACTCACTCCACTAAATGCCATCTACTTTTTTCAATGCCCTGGAGACGTTTATCTCCATAATGGCCATTAGAGAGATTGTTTTATCACCATTCACCTTGAATATACAGTTCATTATGCATGTCACATGGAACCTACCGTGTGGCAGGTGTCAGAGGGCACGGGAGGGAAGACTACTTAGCCAACAAGTGAGCAAGCTGTTCGTGGAGACACTTGTGATGTACTGGCACTTTATGAGACCTCCACGGCACCATTTAATGGGCTACCGGCTAAGTCGCTACTCTCTTATGAATATCCTAATTTCCCAAGAAACTTTTCCTGTTGTGGATTGAGCGTAATTGATTCGTTAAAGTTCGTTTTATCACCGGGTAGCTTTAGTTAATATCATAGAGGTATCTGTGTGGAGACATACTTTAAAGGGCAGATAGTTCACGTGTTATGGAGGCAGCCATCTTGCCCCCGATGCTAAATAAAACATTAGGTGATGGGTACAAAATTTTATCAGAGATTTTTTTATGATATCATGGCGGTAGTATCAATCACTCTGTTTACTATATACCTTGAATACATGGCGTGGATTCACCTTACAATATGGACATCTTTCTTTTTTACGTATTTTGGCATGAGTATTATACGGAAACGGGGTTACTGTGGCTGTACGTGATAAATACTTTGTAGAATTGACGATTAGACGAACCGGTGCCGAAGTTTATCTAATCGTACATTTTACTAGGTATCTGTCACGTACAGACACAGTATCCCTGTTTTCGCATTATTATATACCTTAAAATCGCCATTTTTTACCTTGGCTTTTGGACGATGTATTGGGTTTCTCCGCAATACATACCTCGTATCGCACGTAATACCCTGTTTGTTTGTTTGTTTGTTTGTTTTTGTGGTTTAATGTCTCATGGGACCCTGAGGGTACATACTAGCCTGTACGCTAACTACGTGTTGTACGGCCATGAATAGGACATGGGTAGGAGCGGGCAGTAAACGTAGGACATACGACCACAGGTACATAAAATGATAAGAGCTGACTTCTTGTCGCGTAGATATACGGGACATGTGCCGAAAGAATACTCCATTCCGTTTTAACATAGTAAACAGCCAAGACAAGGACCAAGGTTCAACTATCGGAGGCGCTTATGTAGTGCCTTGGTTAGTTTAGAATAACGTTCCCAGTAGTACCATTACTAAGGTGAGTTCCTTCGGCAAATATATACATTAGACCCCATTCTAACTGAATTCCTTGCGAAAGGAATGTTCCTCGGGTGTTTCCCTCTCAGACACTCTAGAAAAACACCTGAGATATAAAAAGAAAAACATTCAACGCGATTTAACATTTTTCTCAGATTCTTTTAGTCTCCAGTCCATCAACAAGAAAACCAACCTGTCTACAACCTGCTCTGTTAATGTTCACGAACGGGCAGCGCTTCTCACTCACCTCTCTTTTTGCCGTGATGATACAACACCTTGGCTTCACACGCCTCAGTCCCCGGCTCTAAAGATGTCGAGTAGCTCCACTCTACCCGTAACTGACCTGGCACGAGCAGCTCGCGGTGGGAGTCGGGCGAGGGAAGGTATCACAGGCTACAGCCAGAGACGGGAGCTTCTCTATCTCTGACAACCTTCTTCCATCCCACCTGGAGCTATTAAAAGTCACGGAAGTCTGCACTAGAGGTCCGTACCTTTTTTTTCTTACAAGATAGAGCTTCGAGTGCTACAACTTACGAATACCACAGATTTTTGTAACTCGGGTGAAGGGTAGGTTTACTATATTATTATATACCTGTGCGTGAATGTCTATGAAATACTGCCCGCTGCTAGGGGTGCAGTAATAATAATGTTCGTGCCCGCTGTGACTGTGACTTAATAAGTCGTTAAAATAGCGTTTTTTTAATTGATTTAAGGTATATAATAATAAGCAAACTTCCTCACTGTGGGCGCAACGTTTCTCGTTCTCGGACAATCTTTGATTTCATACTGCCTTCCGCCTATGGCGTCAGGCAGTATGAAATCAAAGACTGACCTCGAACAGGAACCGTTTCGTCCACAATAAGGACGTTTCCTAATATTATTATATACCTGTGTGCGAATGTCTATGAAATAATGCCCGCTGCTAGGGGTGCAGTAATAATAATGTTCGTGCCCGCTGTGAGTGTGACTTAATAAGTCATCAAAATGTTGTTTTTTTTCATTGATTTAAGGTACATAATAATAAGCAAACGTCCTCACTATGGGCGAAACAGTTCTTGTTCTCGGTCAGTCTTTGATTTCATACTGCCTTCCGCCTATGGCGTCAGGCAGTATGAAATCAAAGACTGACCTCGAACAGGAACCGCTTCATCCACAGTAAGGACCTTTCCTAATAGTATTTCATCTTATATTTGGTTTTTATTCACTGATCTGCCATTGATAGACTAATGAACTTTGCTGGCATCTAACCTTTGACCCAAGTATCTATCTCCTTCACACAGCAGATGGTTCTTAAACTGTAATGTAATTAGCTAGCTTCCAACTCACCACGCCATTCCTAGTTTATCATTATACCTGTGCAGAATACTGGTCGCTGCTCGGCATGACGTATAAATAATGTTCGGGGCCACTGTCAGGCTATACATAAAATGGCGTTTTATCGTGATTTTCAGTTATATAACAATAAGGATACATAATTGCTGAGCCTGTAATGATGGCTGTTCTGGGTCTTTCATCCCGTAACTACGGCCCGACGCTGTAGGTGAAAGATCTGGAACGGCCATCACCACAGACTTAGTCACTACGTTTCCTCATATTAAGAAGAAAAAAACACCTATGTTGAAAAATAACTGTCGGGAGGGTTGATAAACCGTATATCTCAGGAGATTCAGTCGCATTAGTATAGAGACATGGATAGTGTGCCTGAATGGAATCTGTAGACATCTCCTCGAACTCGGTGAATGTTTCCGATCAAAATATTGAGGAACAGGAACAGATGGAATTCAGGTACAATCATTATATCTCCTTATCATTGTAAACAAACCTAGAAATCATTAAAAATGTCATTTCATAACTCACTTTTTCGAGAATGAAAGAGGTCACGCGGCACGGAGAGACGTATGAGTATTCTTTTGTGTCTCAGTGACGAACGGAATCCGTATTATTATATACCTGTGTCCGAATGTCTATTAAATACTGCCCGCTGCTAGGGGTGCAGTAATAATAATGTTCGTGCCCGCTGTGACTGCAACTTTCTAACTAATTAAAATAGAGTTTTTAATTATCTTAAGGTATATAATGATAAGCAAACGTCCTCACTGTGAACGAAAAGTTTATCGTTCTCGGTCAGTCGCCGATTTCATACGGCCTTCCGCCTATGGCGTCAGGCCGTATGAAATCGGCGACTGACCTCGAACGATAAACGTTTCGCCCACAGTAAGGACGTTTCCTAATATTACTGTTCAGTAAAAGTGAGACATTCCCCCATGGGTATATGATAAGCACATTGATGCGGCCTGACGGTAACTGCGTCGGCAGCTAGGTGCCGCCAGCTTTCAGTACACGGTAGTTTGATACCGATGAAACAGGTGTTAATACATTAACGTCTGAGCGAGTGGCGTTTCATGATTTCATACACAATATTAACAGGATTCAGATACAAGCGGCAGTACCGTGTCGCTTCTATCTGAAACCAGTTTATATTGTATCTATTAACAACTGCTCCTCGCTAATACTTTCGGTGCTCTTCCATTTCAAAAGATTTGAAACTTGATCGATGCGCCTCCTATCGTTGATATAAATATAGTTCCTAAATGGCGCATGAGGCAGCAGTTAGTTTGTTTTACTTCGCTATGTTGGTAATATGCCTTCATTGGAAGATGGATTTTACGCTAAATACAGGACATAACATGGTAAGAACTCGTTGACTACTGTAATCTAACAGATTATGGAGTTTATGCCACGGAAGAATTTACCAAACTTGAACTATTCTGTAGTTCACATTGATTGTGATGTTGTTTGATTGCAATATTGTGTGCTGCTGTAACTGCATGTAGTTCGCGTTTCGCTCGCTAGGGCCCCGATGACGTTTTGGGAACTTTTCCAGTAATCTTCTGAGTTTAACGTCCAATATGTTCTAGTAGACTTACTTTGGGGTTGACCGAATCCATGAAATGAATTTGGGTAGGAATCTCACCCCTACACATTTACCGTGGTGAGAGTTCTTTTACTTCCCAGACCACATAGACATGGTATGAGAAGGATTGGCCTTTGATATAATAGCAAATCTACCACTGCTTGGGGTGAAGGAGAGAAGTGGCTGCCGTGCAACTCTGTAATCGGTGGTTAATAAAGTAGAATACTAGAAACCAGATAACAACAGAGCATGATCGGCCTCTTTCGGGGACGATTAATGCCTCATGATGAGTCACTCGGGTTTAGTTCTCTTGGCAACGTGTGACAGTAATACAAGATGGAGATCTCATATCACATACGCCTTTTTCAGTTTGTAGTGTATTTATCAAGGACTGGGTTTTCTCAAAGAGGGATTGTCGTATATCACGTGTCATTGCTTCTGGAGACTATTCGCTGACTGGAGAACTGAATGGCAGTTTACGTCGATGCTTAGCGTTAAAAGCTGTACGCTGCTGATTTTAAGAGATGCTGTCAGAACATCAGGGTTTATGTCAACGGACTCTTTCATCTTGCAATATAGCAGCCTGAGGGAACGACTGCAGATTCTCACCTGTCATATTATGACATCTTCTGATTATCTCTAGGGTTTTATCCAATTTCAACTTGCTGATACTTTGCAACTTCATTGCCTGTTCTCTCAAGTACAACTGCCTTTGCTAACTTTCCCTGGGCCTAGGGCTACGAAGAAAGTAGGCCCTACGGCGAGTAAGAACTTTTCTCTCATTTCATCAGCTTTCCACCATGGGCTCATTGAATAATCTAGGATCGTACTTGAAGACCCTTTTCTATACGCCAACGAGACCCAAGGATGATGTGGGTAAAAAAATTGTTATCAACACTTATGGACGACCTTATGTTCGGCTAACACTGTCCTAGCGAACAGACTTAAATATTGTCAAACGACAAGCCTTGTACGAAGAACATGTACAGAAAAGGATCTTCATGTATGATCCTAAGTTATCAAACGGACCCCTGGAAGGACTCTGACAATCTCCTAAATATGAAGGGATCACCTACAACCGGGACACTCCGTTTTAATTGTGGCCATTATGACCCGCTAGACCTGCATTAAATATCTAAGTGTGTCTTGACTCTTAGCTCCTGTCTATCTTTGTGTTGTTTCTAATTGACGGCTTTTGATGTAGCATGGGAGTCCTGGCTGTCTGTCTTTGCCAGCAATTAGTGCGTGATATATGTGAACTTGGAAGGCGAGTAGGGGCGAGGGGCACGGGGAGGGGGGAGCAGAAAAAACTCCAAGACATTGTTATTGATGCCTCTATCTGACCGGCCATTGTTGGGCTCTGTGAGGAGGGTGAAGTCTGGCCTTGCTACTGGAGAGTTTGGATATACATGTACTCTAGCCTTGTATCCATTATGGTGAGCGGTATGGCCACTTTATCTCACCTCTTGAATTTTTGTCCCATATGCTTGATATTGGGAACTCGTTCTTCATGCCCCTACAGAAAGCAACTCGTTTGATCAAAGTCGTTGTTCTCCAACTCGTTTGAATGCTTCATGATATTCACTTGGCTGTCACGTCGTTCATATCACTCCACATCAAACTCATGGGGAACGATGACTTTGACCAAAACTTGTTGGTTTCTTCTTTAGGCCTTCAAAATAGAGGCGATCCATACGCAGTGATGGGGGAATTAGAAGAGACCTTTTTGTAATTTAGTATAGACTTACCCACAGTTTAAGTACAAGGAAGAAACTTTCTAATTAAATAGCCGTCTAAACTATCAACCAAAAAGTACATTCACTTTCATTGGAAGCCGAATTTAGTGTCAATAGGACCGGAGAATTTTATAGATATAGTACAGAATGGATTTATGCAAAATGAATTATCGCTGTATCTCTGTCCTGTATAAACGTCTGCATTAAAATACACAATCATTATTTGATGATTTATATCTTGCATGCTCTACTCAATATTTGTTAAAAATGTATTGTACTAGAGCTTCTCAGTGCGAGCTATAAGAGCAAAATGAGTACTGAGCCATTGTTATAGTTAATCAAGAGACTCAACATTGTAATTATCATACTTTCGTATCAAAAATATAATAAGTCAGCTAGGCAGATGAAAAAAACAAATCAATGTACTGTAATCACGCCATGAATGACTCGCTGGGCAAAATTGAAAACAGGCAGATTGCCTCATTTTATCCAGTCTAAATAAACCCATTTCACAAAAAAAGATATTGTGTACATCTTTTCTTTAATCTATTCCGTGGAAGCGGTAGGGGAGTGTCAAGTCCTTTTATAAATTTAGCGTATGTCCTTTACGGATGGCTCCATATCGATAACTATATACTGCACTACTATATAGCACTGATAATGGTCATACTATTAATAGCAATCCTACAAATCTACAACAGCGTAGCGGAAAGACATGCGCGGGCATATATTTTATGTTAGGTGGAGATCGAAGTAAAGTTATTATCCTACCCCTAATAAAAAACCGCCATAGACTTAACATAGGGAAATGTTATGTGGCAGGCCGTGACATAAAGTGTTTTTTATGCCACTAGAGTAATAACAATATTGACCAATCAGAGAGCAGGATGTCAGCTACTATGAAAAAAAAGTTCTGTTGGTCATTGACTCAATATTTATCTTTTAGTAATACAAAAGCATAGACGAGGTAGGACAAATACGAAACCGAACTCGAGTTCGGTTTCTACTAACTCTTGTCGACATTAGACTCTATGCGAGGGACATAGCCTTGTCTGAAACTTTCAAGCAGGATAGTGATCTCACCAGAAACCTTGCTCTGGGTGCTGATTGATTAAACCTGATCAATTACACTCTACTCAGGGAGGCCTGAAGCTGCGGGTACAAACAAGCCAGCAGCTCCAGGTGGGCAAAAGCACCCGCGCCCCTTCATCTTCCTCGTTTTTCTGCCCGTCTGTGAAGTCCTCCATTTGTCTATTTTGAAGATGCATATAGGAGCCTCCCTATTTCACTTAAATAACCTTTGGTGGTACTTTCGTTAGGCGCAGCCATTTTGGTTTATGTCTGTCATAGACTGACACATGAAGGAAATGAAGGCTGTAGCAGTCAGCAAGACTATGTGCACTATATGGAGACATCTTTAGTGTGACTGAGTGAAATAGGTTACAAATTGTTTTGGTTGAAAATACTCACAGAGTTCGAAAAAAAAAGATTTCGAAGAATGAAGTGAATATTTCCGCCCAAAATAACAAGGAACACATGTAATTCAGACACAGTCGCTATGTCTACTTGTAATTATATACCTGGAAATTATCATAAATACCATTTTAATACATGTCACGTGATACGAAGTGCACAAACTATTAGTTCACTGTGCAGTATAAAATCCACAAAAGTGGCCAGTAAGTGTGAAACATTCGTGCACAGGTATATACTGATAACATACACCCTACATGACCATAGATTTAGGCTAGCCGTCCGCATACTACAATGAAAAGTAGTTTAACGTCCAATATGTTCTAGTAGACTTACTTTGGGGTTGACCGAATCCATGAAATGAATTTAGGTAGGAATCTCACCCCTACACATTTATCGCGGATTTTTTTTTACTTCCCATACCACATAGAGATGGTATGAGGTCGTCCATTAACCGTGACAATCGATTTAGGCTATTCGTCCGCCTACTACAATGAAAAGTAAGACCTTCAGTTGCACTACAAAACAAAATATCCCGCATCGTAGTGGATTGTAGCTCTCCATCGATGAAGCCTGATCCACTGGATTTGTGTCGTGGAACCCTACGATACACTCCCGACGCACTACGATGCACGTCGACGCCATAATAGAGCTCTACAACAATACTTTTTTTTCTAAGCACTTTCAAGGTGGCATCGGCTTGCTATAGAGGTGTTTTTGGCACGTCTAGATAATCCTACAACAATAAAACTTGTTCGATTGTCGTAGAGCGTTGATATGCATTGTAGTGCGTCAGGAGTGTATCATTGTGCTTCGGTGCGTATCATAAGGTGCATCGTGCAAATGTGATCCATGGCTACGATGCAAGCTGACTTCCTAGTGCGATATATTTTGAATCTGGAAGTCTATTATAAGGCCTATAGTAGTGCAACAGGAGCTCGGTCCACTGAAGTCCCTGACCCACTGAGCTTCCGACATACTCTGACAAGCAATCCAACACACACCGACACAGAATTTCCTAACCTTCCAACACATTGACAATGCAATAAATTAGTGTCGCACTCAGACACCGAATTTTTCAACCGTCACTATGATTCAGGGATTTTGATTTAGGCCCAGTATCCACTGAGCTCCCGATGCGCTACAATGGACCCATTTAGTTTTTGTACTCTGACATTCTATGAAAACGAATTTTTCAAAATTCTGACAAGGCTATGATGCACGAATTTTGATTCGTAGCCATGTCGGAGGTATGTCAAAGCCATGTCGCAAGCAGTGGGTGCACGGCTTTAGTGCTGTGTTTCCATTTGCCGGAGGGTGCCCTCAGTAGAGAGACCAAGGTACGTACTTATATAAAACAGCCTGACCATGCTGTACAAGCTACAAAAAGGAGATAATAATTTACGGTTTGTACGGAACGAGGAGTTTACTCCGAGTTCCGTACAAACCATAAATTATCATAGAGTTTGTAGCTGGTGCAAGCATGGTGGGTTGTTTTATATTTACTATATACCAAAAATCAATTTAAAAAATACCAACTTAATTTGGCTAATAACTAATATTCTAACTAATACCTTAAATGATATGTACGGAACAGTGTTCCATATTTTGCCATACGGAACACTGTTCCG
This sequence comes from Alentia gelatinosa, assembly GCA_950022655.1. Lineage (NCBI taxonomy): Eukaryota > Metazoa > Annelida > Polychaeta > Phyllodocida > Polynoidae > Alentia > Alentia gelatinosa. The sequence continues at coordinate 108,203,085 of OX465579.1, forward strand.
TACGGTAATTCTACATTATGTGGCGAAACGGTGCGTATTTACAGTATATACGGCATGAGTATAAAGTATTCCTGTTTATCTATCCCATATAAGCAACCAATGAGTCATATTCACTTCCCATAATGAACATTTACTACACTATCAAATAAATATGACTGGAGCGTGTTAAATAGGGCTGCCCACTCTTGTGTGTCTAGGTATATGCCAACATGAATTGTGTAATTGCGTGCTGTTCCCAAAGTTATATGTCTGAGTAATGTAATACTAAAAGCATCCAATTACAATCGTGTAGCTCGATTCGACAAGTGATAAATTGCAGCGTTTAGTATCTCCGTTTAATGACAGCAACGTTAACAACATGCATTCGAGAAATCTAGAGTAAAAAATACTGTACAGTCTGGGCCTATGTTGTAGACACAAAAGCAGAACACAAACTGCATAAACTAGAAAGACTAAAACAAAATTAATTTACATTCCCTGCTAAGTTTAGTGTTGAAATATAGCCGCTTGAAGATAACACGTTATGCATTCAAAGATCGTTATCAATTTTCCTATTGTTCGTGTGGTAATATACTAGAAAGCCACTGTCCTGTCGATGAAATCCATGAAAAAGAATCAAATATTTGGTATAGAATCAGAATCCTTGTACCCTGTTTTTACAACAGGGATGAAAGTTGGGACCGAGCAAAAAATCGGAAATTCAAAACAATTATAAAAACGAATCACTCATAATATTATGTGTAACAGAATGGCTACGAATCGCTATATATTCAAGTGTTGCTGAAGTATATTAAATGTCGAAATTTCGTTATTTGCCTGAAAAATTCGATATGGTGCAATACATTCACCATATCCAAGAATCGATCCAAGGTTTGGGAAATTTGTGGAAAAAGATTTCTCCCATCCGGAAAATCGGGCCAATTTCACCGATTTTTTTCGGAAAAAAAAGATACAGAAACTATTCGTGGTCGCGTTACCGAACAGACCACTTCTACGTCCTACACTGCTACAAGCCTTGGGAAATTGTCCGAAAGTGAAAACACATCTCAGAAAGATTGAAAGGACAACCTAACAAGTGCACCTCTATCAAAGAAAGAAGCAGCTTACAACAGACCGAGTAGGTCCCTCTGATACATGAACACGGGGACGCCAGTAGATGGCAGCACATGCTAAGGTGTGGGTAGCCTCGTTTCCAGCTCACTGTACAATCAGCGGGGAGATGACCTTTGCCGTGACCTTCCCACCTGTCTTCATTGCGCACCAGGGCCTGGCTATATCGACTTGTGTTCTCTTCACCCATCAATACGCCGCACGGTGGGGCGCGCGTCGGCCGCAGATCGGTGCGCCCTCTACGTGTCTGTTACTGCGGCCCCGATCTATACTATCTCCGAGCCGTGACTCTTCCTTGACATTTATCTCAAAGTCCAGCCTGAAATCGAGCTAGCACCTGCACATTCCGCCGACTCTCTGACTGTGCCTCCTCCACTGTCTACGATAGAGGATTTTTTTCAGGATTTTTTTTGCGGGGAAGTTTCACACCCACACACGTCTGAGTTGTGAGAAATGAGATTTTTGTATGTGTCTTTTTTTTAGCAGTTCCTTTATTTTACTTCCTATCTTACAATTGATTCTCTTCCGTGGCTCCCCTTTACATTGTTTTTCACACTACATTGAGAAATATTGACTGAGAGGAAGGTTTACTAATTCCTCGAGGGACCTTCGTGACTTGGCATTTGAATGGAAATTCCACAACAAATATATATATTATAGATGAGGCTGAAATAGTTCTATCTCCGGCTCGATGTTACCCCACCATCGCTATTTCCATGGCGCACTTACTGGTTATGACATCATAATTGATGATGTTGCCAGGAACTCAAGTGCCTCCCACGAAAGGAGAAGTTTGTTTGTTTGGGTAGTTTAACGTTCAATTTACTGAAGTTAGGTCCAGATGGATCTACAAAGGGGCAGGGGGGGGGGGGGGGGGTCCCCAAGTTGGAGTTAAGTCAAAGGTTTCGCTGCAAAACAGCTCATCAGGCAAATATATCCAAGCAGATATCCTGAAAGCGATTGAGGGCGCACATTCTCAGACATTTCATACCTGTGCTTATCATACAGGGATGTCAGGTGGGGTCAGAAAAAGGTAGAAACATTATTCATGTGGAATTTGCTGCCTCAGAGAAACCGAGAATACCTGGGGAAAATTACCGTTTTATTTCTGTGAATGATGTTCAATCAATGACATCTGTGTTTTAGACAAGGAGAATTTTATACTGAAATAGAAAAATAAACTTTCTAAGGAAAAACGGAAAGCTGCCATCCCTGTCAATACAATACTTTAATGGTTTATAGTTAGTGGGTGGGGGGACCCATAATTCCGGGCTAAATAATAAGAGTACTAGTGTGTTCCGTTAGGATCCAAGTAGAACTTTTCTATGCTAAGAACAGCGAGTCCTACAATAGTACTGTGAGTGGCTGGGGAAACTGATTGGAGTTGCTGTGTCCCCCACCCCCTCCACAAGCCCCCCACACCACCCGTGTTCATATAATTGTATTTTAAGTTTTTTTTGTGTTTTTTTTTTGGTGTTTCTAGCTGTCTGTCACTTATTCGAGCCTGATGAGCACCTTGTGAAACCGCTATGGGAACTCAACATAGAAGGGAATTCCCCCCGCAACATCAAAACTTACTGGGAAAACACCCCCCCCCCCCCCCCCAGAACTGTGATGTCACACTGTCAACAACTGGCGTCACTATCCACTATGTTCCGTTGTCAATGTTGCCATGGTAGCGAGTGGTCTGACTATAAATAACGCGAGCAGACGACTGCTCCATCACTTTGATGCGGTAGCTCATAGAGTGATAACCTTAGCCACTTATTCAGATAATTGTATTTTAAGGTTGAGAAAAGAGCCAGGAGCTCATGTTGCCTCCCCACACTCCACCCTCCTCCAGCTCATTTTGTTTGTTTGTTTGGTTTGATTTTACGTCCAGTCAACCATTATAGGTCCTTTCCAGACTTTCTCAAGGTTGTTTTACACCACCAGGGTGGTGATCGAATCTATGTGATGAATTCAGGTAGAAATCTCACGCCTACACATTTACCGAGGTGAGAGTTCTTTTACTTCCCACACCACATAGACATGGTATGAGAAGGATGGCCTTTGTTATAGCAGTAAATCTACCACTGCTGGGGGTGGGACTCGAACCCACAAAGTCTTACAACCTTGGGGTTACAAGTCTGGTGCTCTAACCACTGAGCTAACTACCCCCCCCCCCCCCCCCTCCAGCTCGTCTGCGGAAGGACACCGGAGAGGGGACAGGGACCGGACATCTTTCCTCCAGGGAGTGGACGTCACTGCGTTTAAACGGACTTGGATGAGCGGCATCATGGCAGGCCTATGGTCTCCCGTTTTATCTGTACAGTTTCAAGGCTTCACTGGCCTGCCAAACCCCATAGAGGTCACCCGTACAGTACTCAAGCAAAATCTACGATAAATCTGCCCCGCTCTCCGTAGAGCTAGAGTGGTGGTATTGTTAAATGATAACCCGCGTACAAGGTACAGAAAATTGTCTTCGTGTACTATCCTAGATTATCAAACGGGCCCCTGGTTCGAGACCGATGTAAACGCCAGGTGTCACCACAGACCCTAGCGGCCGACCCGGGAATCGACTTCTCCCCCACCCAGGCCAATTCGTTTTAAGGCGGTAAATTGTTCGCTCTGTCTTGCAGTCGTGTAACATTGATGAAGGCACAACTGGGCCTAAAATGGGAAGCCATCCTTTACGAGGCTAATATTGTAAGACGGATCGGTGATTGGTTCCACGTTCGTTTCTACCTTTTTTGTCTGTAAGTTGCTTCCTCTTTGAGTCCCACAGGAATACCCCTACTCTGCTGTAGCCGCTGTAGGGTTTGTTTCCCATAAAAGCCTTTTTTGACTTGTAGTACACCGGGTATGCTTTAGCAGATACTGAAACCTACGCACTACACGCCTGGCGTTGAAGAGTACGCAGACCAGATGTTACATTACGAGCTGGCTTGTTCAGCAGTATGTTTTACCCAAGCCATAAATGCTGGCCTTGGTGCGTTTGCAGCGTCACAGCTGGTGTAGGACTCGCGTGAAAGTGACTGTTAGTCAAAGTGTTTATGTACCACGTATGACTTAATGTGGAGCCTACCCTATAGGGCACAGAGTGATTGCTAGTTCCGCCATCATCCGCCAGGTAATTGGAAGATAGCGCCACTGTAGTTTGGGGACAACCACTATTTTCTGCTGTCATAATCTATAGATTATCGTTAGATGAGGCTAAAACCCTTTTCATGGCACCCCCCCCCCCCCCCCCAAGAAAAAGGTAATAAAATCCATTGCTAACTGCATCCGCCACCTAGTATTTTGTTTAGTGTTGGGGGCAGGATGGCTGTCTCCATGACTCAATAGCTATGTGTCTTACACAATAGGATAGTCTCTTCTATTGATACAAATCACTTATTATCATATACCTGTGTGCGAATGTCTATCAAATACCACCTGCTGCTAGGGGTGCAGTAACAATAATATTTGTGCCCGCTATGACTTCGACTAAATAAGTCATTAAAATGGCGTTTTACATCAGTTTGAGGTATATAATAGTTAGGAGCCAAAAGTATGTTCATCACAGATGAATGAGCGTGCAATTATAATTGAATAGCAATTACAAGGTTTGAGTCAGATTTAGCCTATGGATAGTTTTCTGTAACCCACCTGCACCCAGTCAACTTGTCATTTCTCTAACTGCCTGAGTCTAGGATAAAAAACATATCATGCAACAGTGGGTCAATGAGGTATTTCTGTCTTGAGTGATTGGTCATGGTCAGCTGGGCACACCTCTAAGACCCTGCGACACTGGCTCCCTGCTCTGTTCTCACTATCACAGTGAACAGCATGCAGATAGTAAAGGGATAGTTTTCTGGAAGCAAACTGAAAGTTCAGTGTGACTACTCTAACCCTGACTCTAACCTCTAGATGATGTATTTAATAAGAAAACGTCCTTACTGTGGACGAAACGGAGAACCATTTGACCGCAGAGTAATTCACTCAGCTTCACTTCGTGAATTACTCTGCGATCAAACTCAGTGGAGTACTGCCCAAGTCATTTTCATCTCGTGAATTTCCTTGTGAATATTCAAGCTCGTATTCGATCCCAATCTATAGATCTTTGTTTATAACTAAACACTAAACATTGAATTTGTTCCTATTTTGATAAGAAACGATAGGAGCAGAATGAGCGCCGAAAACTAAGGGAAAATGAATTCCTAGAATAAATTTGGAGACGTAAAATACCCAAACACTTTCCTGAATTTTAAACACCTGAATCACACAAAATAAACATATAATCGGAACTGAAAACATTACAGCTATGGCTTAGAGAAATATTACTGTTCCTGTTCAACTACAAAGATTCTGAGTGCTTTCGCTAGTATGGTGACATCCGTGACATTCATAATACAAGATAAAAAAACACTCCAGCCATGAAAAAAAAATCATTATTCCCGGTGGCATTCATATCGGAAGTTGCATTAATGTCAGACACAAAGAGATAAGAAAAGCATGAGACTTGTTCAAGTCCTGAATTACTTTATCAACCAGAGCTAAAAAAAAAAATGAAAAAAAGATCCCATTACTCAGTTTTCTGCCGGAGAATAATTCCATGGGACGACTTGCCATTTAACAAAAAAAACCTTGCTGAATACAAAATGAGATGTTTCTGTCTCAAATATAATGAAAATGGAGTACCTGTAGAGAGAATAAAGCACACCATGACATGGGTGATTTTGCTAACCCTTAAAACACCTTGATAAATCACATGAAGACTCCACTCCCTGGTGTTCAGGTAAAGCGCTGTCTGCTCCAGCTCCTCAGTCTTAACATTGAAAAACGACCCCAAAAGACAGGGTCAATTATCTGCCTTCCCAGTCGCGCATCTATCCCCATGGTTATATTATGAAGGACTCCAGGTTCCTCCTACAACTTACGACATCCAGGGTCGTAAAGAAGCGGCGGCGTGCTTCCCTGACCTCCCGGCGTTTATCAATACACATGGCTGTAGAGGTGCCCGGAGTCGTCGCGAAGCCACCGTAAGGCTTGTCACATACACTTGCCCAGAGAGTGGGGGAAAAATGAAGTGGGACCAGCCCAGAAATCAATTTCTTTCAATCACCTGCACATAAATAAGGCTGCAGCTCCGCGTGGGGAGGAAGGTGGGGTCAACTGGTTCTGCGCTTATGGGGCTGCCTGTGACATCCACTGGGTGTGAAGTGCTAGGTCTGCATTTCCTAATATTTGGCGTGGCAGAAACAACATAGCCAGGGGCGTGGTGCTAGAGTGGGTAGTTTCCTTGTTCATACTACACTGAGTGAGCGTTAATTGTTCATCAGTGTATGTCAACCTGGGGATGACGCCTAGAACAATGTACACAGTGAATTCTTACAGTATGGGAATATTAGGATGGTGCATATAGGGACAGTGGTGGTTCTTCTAGTAGTTTGTTTGTTTGTGGTTTAACGTCCAAGAGGCCCCTGAGGGTATATATAGGGATCATCGAAGACTTCGGCTTTTCAATTTCGTAAATCTATTTCAGTCAATTCTTTTCATTGTTTTCAATATTTCATAAACAATCAGAGATGAGTTATTAGTTCCACAACAGTTAAACCTGAATGTCGATATGCTCTTCCCAGTGTACCTTGCGTGACACCCATGCTTCCACCTGGTGTTTCTATGACATACTACCGGGGCAAAAAGACGTGATTCTCTTTTTTTTCAATTTTTGTTGGTATTCTGTAAACGCTTTGTATCTTCTTTCTTCCACAGTCTCCAGCTTTTGAACCACTTAAGGCCTGCACCCACTATGCGATTCTTGTTCCTTACCCTGCGATATTTGGTCCCCTCCATCTCGCATCGCACAGTGGGTTCAGCCTTGTGACTTCCACCCCTGCAGTTCCGGTACCACCCACCTTGGAGGGTACATTTTCTCGGCAACAGATTGTACCTCGGAGGGACCCGGAATGGCATGCGATAGCATTCAAACATGTCTGTGGTTTTCCCTGCAATTGCGTTCCTTGAACCCTTTACCCCCTTTGGGGAGGGTCGCCAGCCGCCTGTTGCGGAATCGCAGGCTAGCCCTGACCAACAAGGAAAATCAGTTTCCCTGCGATTTGTGGACCCAGGTGGTTTGTTGGACCAATATGACCACTGGAAACCAACAACAACACAGCCAGGGGAATTCAACGCAGAGAACATAGGGTAGAACGCGCACAGTGGACCATAAAAGTGCATGCCATTCCTGGACCAATCCCTGCTTTGCACTCGCCACTGCAGAGGTCGACGGCCCTAAAGTGGGATTCACACGGTGGGATTCATGTACCTCACAGGGTGTTTTCCTGAGACAAATACTGCTGGGATTCTGTACTTGAACACAATCTATTCGTCTAAATTATAGGGATTCATTTCCCTGAGACATGTTTTCCTCCCTGTAATTGTTAAAGACATTTCCCCCTAAAAAGAAACAAAATTGCATGAGATTTTGAGCCCTGTGAGGTACACGAATCCCATCGTGTGAATCCCACTTGACGATAAATCGCCCCTCGATGCGATTTTGGGGAGTCCCCATGTCGCAGGGAGATATATCGCACAGTGGGTTTTGCCACATGTCCAGTTTATGGACGAACAGGCGGTTTAGACTATCGGATCCTAATCAACCTTGTGGTCCGTTTATGCACAATTTTAGATAAAAAAATGCGTTTTGGCAAACATTGTTTTGGAGTTTCTTCTTAGATCTAATTATAAACAGAGGGAAAATAGCTGCCCAAGGCCTTGGCCACAGGCAGCAATTTTTCCGAGCGTTGTCGTGTAACTTTGACTTTCTCTCTCTGGAAACTTGGTGTCCCTATTCCTAAATACCTTCAAATGTAGTTTAATAACGATAAAAAGCATTATTTGCTTACCCGCAATCAAAAGCGAAGCCAGATCCAACGTTATGGAGTAATTTGGCACTATATGTTTTCTCCCCACTGCGCTTTTCATATGAATTTTGCAGCAGACAATCTGATTGGTCTAAACATCAAACTTGGGTAGTAAATGTCGGTCTTGGGTAGTAAACGTCAGCCTTGGGTAGTAAAACGTAAGTTATCCCCCCCCCCCGTAGCGTGGTGTAACTATAGAGTGTTCAGCCATAGGTATATAAGAATAGAGAATACACAACTTGAAGATTTATTAAGATGAACTCGTGATGGTTGATTCGTTGGATACCATACGTGTTATCTGCCGTGTGGGAAGGAGGCGTGTGGGGAGGAATATGGAGGGGCGGGGGAGATGAAGGAGCAGCTCAGAACTTGCTCGATGCAGCTCGTCACAGACCTGCTCAGAAGAGTACACTCTCCACTCTCAACTCGCTCACCTGGCCGCTTCCTCTAATGGCGGGCGCGCACGGCGGCCGGTGTGATGGATCCCCTCTCATCTTAAATAATTCACGCGCGGGGTAACGAAGTGGCCACGCGGCATTAAGCGGCGTAATGCATACCCGACGCGGGCAACGCCTGTCTGAGAGCGACAATGAATGCTCAATTACGCCTTACTAATGAATACAAACCGACCGGCCATTCACAGACAAACATGACTAATGGCTGGCCGCGATATGCTTCTCAGATTTATCATATCAGTGGTGTGTAGACCCGGCCTAGGGTGGGGCGGAGAGTCGGCCGTGCAGATTTAATGGGGACGGTCAGGGAGCCCGTGCGGCCGCCATTAGCGCACGGAGCAGGTGGGAGCGGCTGTGGTACGTGAGGGGAGTGGTATGGGCGGGGAGCAGGCGGAAGTGGTACGTGCGGGGGTTGGGCGGACGGGGTCGGGCGGGAGAGCGGTAGGGGCGGGGTACGGGAGGGCGGAGTATGGGCGAGAGCAGACGGGCGGGTGTGGGTGGGGTACGGGCGGGCCGGGTACGGGCGGGAGCAGAGCAGGCGGGAGCGGGCGGACGGGAGGGGGCGGACGGGAGCGGGCAGACGGGAGCAAGCGGGGTACTGGTGATACTGAGTGGTATAGGCGGGGTACGGGCAGGGTACGTACGGGGAGCGGCGGGGGGGGGGGGGGGGGCAGGTGGGTGTGCGGGGTACAGGCGAGAGCGGGCGAGAGCGGGCGGGCGGCCAGGGTATGGGAGGGGAGCGAGCAGACGGGATATGGGCTGGGTATAGGCGGGGTTCGGGCGCGGTAAGGGCGGCAGTGGTACAGGCGGGCGAGGTATGGGCGGGGATCGGGTGGGGTACGCGCAGGGTACAGGGAGGGTACAGGCTGGAAATGGACTAGGAGTGGGCGGATGGGTTACGGACGGGAGCGGTACGGGCCGGGTACGGGCAAGTAGCTGTACGGGCGGGGGTGGGCGGGTTTGTTCGTTTGTTTGCCGGCTGAGGGCGCAGTAAGGGCGGGGAGCAAGCGGGAGCAGTACGGGCGGGCGGGCGGGCGGGCGGGAGCGGGTTGGGTACGGCGCCGTGCATGTCTTATTACACCTGGGCGTTTAATGCCCCTTGTGGTAATACGTGAGGAAATTGCCAACTTGCAGCGTCTCTGATAGCGTCCCCGGCATGATTGGCCCTCAGCAGGGCGGGTCTTTGGAGGACTGCGACTTCCTCCTGTATGCACGTGGTGCCAAGGCTGCTGGAGAGTCAAGCGCGCTATGCCCACAATGCGTTAGATGCCATACCAAGACTTAATATAAGGGACCACATCCGCTGTGAAAAAAAAGGATCATAAAACCTACCTTCTTTCCTACCGTTATTTCTAATATCTCCTTATCATTATTCTTTTTCTTGAAGGAGCGATGAACCTAAGTAAATGCCTGTGTTGCTACAAGAAAGTAGCGAAATTTCTCATCCTTTTGTTCTCTGTGTTATTGGATTTTCACCTAGATCCATTAACATACATGTACTTAATACCTGGACTCACCGATGAATTAGTAGACACTTGCTATATACATTCCCTTTCATGCTATGTGTAATAAAGACAGGAACACAGGGCAATAAAATGTGTTATTGTCAAATGGAGATATCATTACCAGACGAATAGAATCCATATGAAGAATCCTAAAAATATTCAAAAGTGGTGATTCCACCAGGACGTGCGATATATCCCGATCATGGCCAAATTGTTGACTTGCTAGGTCAGAACGAATCGTGCCCGATGTTGAATCGCGGCAGTGGAATAGCCCCCTTTGAGCAATGATATGGGCTATACACATAGGGATAAGTGCGCGACCAGATCTTATAAGATTTCTCCAGATTCATCAAGAGGCAGCAAGGTGCTACAAGACACAGCCCGACGTTGCGAGACAAAAAACATTGTGCTTGTGGAATCAGCCTTTTAGAACAAATGGCACTGTATGATGCTAAAAATATCAAGGAGATGATACAACAATATGATAGGATACAGTTACAGAGTTGTATGAACTACGTTCCTTGATTAAATCGCATCGATGGAAGATAGTGACTGATTACATTTCACGGAAACTGTTCAAAGAAATTTTCAAAAATTCTAGCGGTTCCATGGAGCTACGACGAACTGGGCTTCCAGAGAGTATCAGAGTGCATGGCTTTCCAAGAACAACCATAATTAAATAACAAGAAAAATAGAAAGAGTTTGATGTCCACAACGAATTTTCATACTAAGCTGAGAGGTTCATGTGTCAAAGCCTCAGAGGCAAAGAGATTGTAACATCTGAGACTCTTCGGAAGAACTTGTAAATAATTACTTAATAAAGACAGGTTTCAATGAGTTTGGTTTTGCAGGTATCACAATAAAATTACTCATGGCAAGTTAAGAGGCATGGTTTTATAACGAGAAGCAATATAAAATTGTGTAGACGTTGGAAGAGGGGGGAACAACATTAAAAATTTACAGTTTTTATGCAAATCGTTGGATTTTGACTGTCATTGCAAATTGCATTTTCTTTACCTGCCTTTTTATTCAGTTTCTGCAATAGTGTGGTACGTTTTCATTATATATTTTCATGTATGGTATTCTAACTTCAAGGTTGGATTCCTTCAACAAAACAGTGGGTCAGTTCAAGATATCCTTAAAGCCATTTTACTCTGGCCGACTATTCGCCACCGACCTGCCGATCGCTTTTTAGGCTATATCCATGTCGGATCTGTGAATCGAAACAGGCATGCAGAGAAGTGTTCATCGATTAATTGTGCATAGACCATACAATTAGGCCACCACTGAACCTTCCGACAGAATCAAAGGAGTTTGAAATCGTTGGTGACAATGATTGTGTTTGTAGGACAATTCCATCGGTATTGACCTATCAAATGCGGCAGAAACAAGGCAAATACAGTACCCTCGCCGACTCTTAAGACACCGACGTGCAGTCGTTGACCACCACCGACCATTAGGAGAACTCAATTAATCTGTGCCGTTTCCGTCGGCCAGTGGAAAATGGCTTCTCCAGAGTCTTCGCCTCACACTGAGCGTCTGATACATATTACTATATACCCATGCCGTATATATTGTAAATACGCACCGTTTTGGCATATGACGTAAAAATACTGTATGGACCACTGGTCCGTACACTAAAATACGGACCACCTAGCCATACACATTTATTAAAATTTTGGTTGTTAAGAAAAATGATTTTTTTTCCTTTTTTTTCGGGTATATAGTAAATATATAACGTCCAACCATGCTTGTACAAGTCACAGAACTCAATGCTAATCGCCGAGTTCCGTACAAACGGTAAATTAGCATCTCGTTCTGTGACTTGTACAGCATGGTCAGGACGTTCTATATAATTACACAGTGTGGGTTCTCTTAGAGAGTTCTCCTGGCCAGTAGCTTCTCACACCTGTGCAGCCTCAGCAAAGGGCATCTCGAGCAAACAGTGCACTCACCCCTCCCCCGCCCCGCCCTCACGCCCCTTCCGCCTACTTTGGTGGCGCTCTGGAGAATCGTGGCGCCTCCTGGCGTCGTCAGAAGTAACCTTTGGCGGTGCTGAGGAGCGCCACACCTCGGTGGGTGCCGGTATTTTTTTCTAATGCGGCTGGGGGCCTTATGGCGACTTGGCTCTCTGGATGTGGCATTTGGAGATAATGGGCAGTGACCTCCACCGGTCTCTGCTGCTCTCCACACCTCTACAGACACGGGCTCTCCTCAGACACTAACCCATGTACTTATATGTCACAAGGTAGCTGCTGATGGAAATAGAGAATTCTTACATGAATCATCGACCGCTCATGACATTGATCCTATTTTATTATCCATCGTGTACAAAGCCCCCATTGAAAATGTATGGGGACTCAGTAAACCACTACCCATTGTATAAAACCTGTGTGATACCATAACTGTGGTATACGGATTCAAACCTGTAGTATACGGCCTCAAAACCGGGAAAAATAGTCCCTTTTACTATAGAGCAAAGAAATAGTTCCTATTGTTATACCCGTTAATATGGCAATTACTGGGTTTAATTTGTTTGAAAAGATGGATAATAACTACAACAAACGAGGATTTTGTAGACAGGCAGCTCTGTAAACCACTCGCGGTTGACGTCGTAATACACTCGCTAGCGCTCGTGTATTACTACGCGTCAACCCCTCGTGGTTTACGGCCGCCTGTCCACAAAACCATCGATTATTGTCTATGTAACTCATCCTAGTATCATCACCCTACACTATAACACTCAGGAGGATTGATTGGTTTGTTTGTTTGGTTTGTTTGGGTAGTTTAACGTCCAATTTGTTCAATTAGACTTACTTTGGATTTGAGCGAATCCATGATGTGACTGTAGGAAGAAATCCCAACCCTACATATTTACCGAGGTGAGAGTTCTTTTACATAGATATGGTATGAGAAGGATGGCCTTTGATATAGCAGTAAATCTACCACTGCTGGGGGTGAACTAGAAAAGTGGCTGTGATATATTAAATGTACGTCTGTTATCTGGACGAACTTGGTGAAGGCTCGTATATATGTATATGAACTAACCGTCAATCAAATTAGAAAGAAAAAAAGTTGACGCCGTTTCGTCATAACAAATGCAGCGTGCGCGCAACCACATTATACAGCATACAGAACCCTGGGTGCCTCCCACCACACCCATGCTACCTGACCACAGTTCCTCCATACCTCCAGTGTGCCTCCCACCATACCCATGCTCAAGGGATGCCAGTTGGAGTAATGGGAAAAAGTGGAAATATTTTCATGTGGATTTTTCATTGGCCGACGAAAACGGTGTAGATTGTTTTTGTTCTCCTAAAAGCCCATTTACATTGGCCGTCACGGATCTACAGTCAGGCACCACCGACGCCCCTTTAGCACTGCTGATACCAAATGGAAATGGGCTATTAGAAGCTCATAAAATCTACATCGTTTTCGTCGGCCAATGGAAACGGGCCTACAGAGGGATAAGAAAAACTTGGATAACATGTCCTTGTCGACATCTCTGATGCTACCTGGCCACAGTTCCTCCATAACATGGAGCCTCACGTGTGGGAGGCGGTCCTAATTTGCCTCCTGGGGCCCGGGCTTTGTCTCCCCCCTGCTCCAGGGCCACAAGGCGGGTGGACGAGAGACACGGGTTACTTTAGGCTTAGCCGGACAAGCCGCTGATGGCCGCTCAAAGGGCAGTCGCCAAAAGGCCATGCTGTGTGTGGCTATGTGGCACAAACACACCTGCCTCGCATACAGAGTAGGCCCATTGTGGGGCCCTGAGGGCATGGACGACAGGCCAAGGGTCTTACTGCGTGTACCTGGCAGTGCTGTAAGAGCCCGGGTAAGACACAGCCATGGCCGTTATCTGCGTCTAGAGGTACCGCTTTGTCTCTTTAAACAACACATATACGGACCATTCAGTTGTCCAGGCAGTTTTATTGACTAATTTCTCACTCTGTTTTTTTTATATATCTCTTCCAGATTTGTTCAATTTCTTTATGTGGCCAGGCTCGGACCAAGTGCAGTGCTGGTCGCTAATGATATTCTAATGCATGGGGTGGACTATCCTTGTATGGATTCCTATAAAAATGTTTTTAAAAATCACCTGAAGAAGCTGGTTCAATATTCGCGAAACGTTGTGACTCTTTTCGATACACCGAATGCAACTCCAACTTTACAACTTGGATTAGATAATAACATCTAAAAGAGAAAGTGCCTGTGTCTGATTTTTTTGTGATCTACTCTTTTTTTTTAAATGCCTGTAATCAGCAGTTAATGTCATGTGTCAGAATAGCGGCCTTGTCTAACAGGAAATTATAATCTTCTGGCGATAACCTTATATAAATGCTTCTCTCACAGGTGCATATAATCTACTTAGGCATATACATATATGGGATGTGTTGGAGCATTAGCAAAGCCTGTCATCAATTGGAGGCGGAGTAAGAAGTATAGAATTGGGAGTTTTCTGCGGGCGACCCTAACTAGAGGTTTCCAAAACGAGACAATATATACGAGTAGGGTAGTGTAGGGATGCTTGCTCGATCACTCTTATATATTCCCAAATAAATAAATATATATATATATATATAATCTATATTTGAGTAGGCTAACTATGAGCATACACGTGTAACCTCTCTAGTTGATATTTCATCATTTACCTGGCTTTAGTATAAAATGTTCCCCCTGACTTCTGAGGTTATGTATTCCGCGCTTCCCGGTTGGGGCGTGAACAAAGAGTTTCCCAGGAAATTCGAAATATCAACTTAGCCTGGTATAAAAGTCCATATGCTTAACATTGGGAACTCGTACTCAACAGGCTGGCGAGTATGGTAACTCATACTCAATGGGCGATAAACACATAGATATTTCCAGGCTATGATAAAATCAGAAACATATTCGTGTTTGAGTCTCAATTTGCCATCTCGTTTGGAGCGCCTAAGAATATTCACTTGGCTATCGCCTCGTAAATACTACTTTTAACTCCAAAGTCGATGGGGAATGGGGACACAGACCAAACACTCATCACTTTCCTTCTTATAACTCCTGGAAACATACCTAGCAGTCATTACAGCCTGATGAGATAAGTATTATAGATACAATAATGACTGGTTTTGTGTACGCATGGCCGTAATCTCCGAGTAGTTGACGCGTAGTAATATCCGAGCGATTAGCGAGGATATTTCGTCGTCAACTATAAATTACCCACCTGCAAGATTAATAACATGTCAATTGCCTAAAAACTACATATAATTCCACATTACGCCATAACGCCACAGCACTGTCAAGCATGGTGGTAATTCGGTGTATACTTACGCCTGTTATATAGTTCGCTATTTTTCTGGGTTTTTAGTATGCAAAACTTTTTATGACAGTGATTTCTGATGGTAAATGAGATTATTCTGACTGATTATAACTAAATAATATTGAATGAACATTAAATAAACTTATTTGGAAGCACATTATGAATTGACCTCATTTTGGCAGGGACTTTTTTCCAGAATCTCCTGCAGGAGATTCTGACATGCCAGAATCTCCGGGTAGCTAATTCCAGGTGCCCTATACATTTCCTATGGAGACTCCGTAATAGGTGGGTAATAAAAAAACTGCAGGTATGCTGAGTGCCATAATTTTCAACACTCAGAGGACACACCCATCCCTTGCTCTAAAAAGACCGCCCACAAAAGATGGCCCACAACTAAGAGGTTGGTCGGGTTAAATCACATACGGTATCTGCGTTGTTCGCCTCCAACCAAGTACTTTTTGGGTATTCTCTAAAATCAGACATACTTAATAGGAAATATTCATAGCTAACAAACTGATAAAGTAGCCAAGATTTATGTTTATTGTATTTTGAAAAATACACAGGAAAGAAATAAAAAATTGCGAATTTGGCTTCGAGATTATGATATAACCCACTCTCCAAGCACTATAAAAGGTCAGGCAGGAGAGTAACAGACATGTCCCTGTAGTGGGTCAAGGCGGCCACGGATTTAACCCGACCAGAGCTAATGAAGTGTACCTCTGGCTGCCAGTGTACTGCCAGAGTGGGTTCACAAACAAACAAAAGGTGGCAGGCTGACAGAATGCACTAGTTACCAGCCCCCACACACCTGAGCTGGGAGTACAAAGCTAAACCATTCGATAAATAGACGATAATCGATGGTTTTGAAGGCAAGCGGCTCTAAACAACAAGGGGTTGACTTTCAGTAATACTAAAATTAAGGACGTCAACCTCAACTGGTATACAGACCCGCCTGTCCATAAAATCATCATTTGTTGTATATATTATCCATCTTGTCGAATGGATTTAATCCAGGATTTGGTTGGTTGGTTTGATTTAACATCCAGTTAACCATTAGAGGTTCTCACCAGACTTACTCAAGGTTCTTTTACACCACATGGGTGGTGATCGAATCTATGTAATGAATTCAGATAGAAATCTCACCTCTACACATTTACCGAGGTGAGAGTTCTTTTAGTTCCCACACCACATAGACATGGTATGAGAACGATTGGCCTTTGATATAGCAGTAAAGCTACCACTGCTGGGAATGAAGGAGAAGAGTGGCCGCAGTGGGACTTGAAAACACAAAGTCCTACAACCTTTAGTTCCCACACCACATAGACATGGTATGAGAACGATTGGCCTTTGATATAGCAGTAAATCTACCACTGCTGGGAATGAAGGAGAAGAGTGGCCGCAGTGGGACTTGAAAACACAAAGTCCTACAACCTTGGGATTACAAGTCCAGTGCTCTAACCACTGAGCTAACTCCCCACCCCCTTTAATCCAGGAATTAGAGTATACATACCAATAAGGAATATATTTTTTGTTCTATAGCAACAAGGGACGACAATGGCTTTGATGCCATATACCATGGCTTTCAGGCCATATACAATGGATTTGAATCCGTATACAATGGTTATGGTATTTGGCAGTTTTTAAACAATGGGAAGTGGTTTAATTAGTCCCGTTCATTTTCAATGGAGAATTTGTATACAATGGATAATAACCTCCCTTTGACACCCCTCCTCGTTCGTATACATTGTCCAATGAACAGGACGAATTCACTCCATGTGACCAGATTGACCTATGGGTCCCGAGCTAACCGGGCAGCTTGCATAAATCGTCTCACTCCTCACTGGGAAGTGAGACTGATCTGTTCACAACATTGCCTGCTATCAGATACAAGCGGTTGTATGCTCCGAGGAGTTGAAACGAGTCTATATTGTATATATTACTATTTTTTCATATGCACTATTTTTCCGTATGCGCCGGGTTTTGGAGCCTAGAGCATAAAACATATCTGTATGCTCCAGGTATGTAGATACACGCTGCCCATGTGTTTTCTATGGACATTATGTATTAGGTGGATAATAATGCCACATACCAGCATTCGCCTGTGCTGACTGAACGTCCATACACCATTTACCTGTCTTTGGCCGCTTATTAAGTGGCATGAGGTGATGCGAGGTTCAATGCCTATAAAGCAACCCGGTGCAGGGTTGTCTTTTATTTTACTTATTGCAGATAAAGATAGTGACCCAAACTGAGTAAAACATCATTAGCTTGGATGATTTTTCAAGGCAGCAATCACGGGATTAATCAAGAGGTCTTGCCTCCACTCATCATAGTTTTTGATGAGAGATGATAATTAGTGAAGTTAATTGCTTGGTATAATTGTCAGAATTGGGTCTGCAGACTTTGTGCCGTAGCAATTAACTGATAAGTACAAGGCTAAGCCAGCCATTGGCTCAAGAGAACAGTCCTGACACTGCCAGTCCCGGTTTGAAGAGCCCCTGCCCCTTCACTGTTGACGCAAAGCCTGGCAAACGATTTGTTTAAAGTAATTACTACTTGATCCTAATAAAGGAGAGGCGAAAATTCTCCACCAATGCAGCAATTATCTGATTGCTTGCAGTCTTTTGTCGTGGCAAAGTGGACGAGAGGGGATCATTGTAGGGGTTGTTGATGGAAACTGCATGTGGGGAGGAGAGTAAAGGGTTTCCTTACTGGCACTGGTTGGTGGGTTGATTGTGTTTGTTTGTTTGTCTGGGTAGTTTAACGTCCAATTTGTTCAATTAGACTTACTTTGGTTTACTTTACTCAAATTTGCATATCCTGTTGGAATAACAAGCTATGCTGCCTGGTTGATCCAGGCATCTTACTTTTCTCAATCATATCTTATCGAAAATCTTACATTCCCTGAGGAAGTCAAGAATTTCTTTCTTCCCAGTGTTATGGAAAACACAGCGCAATGTTCTCACATTCTTCAGGAATTTCGGTTGATTGTTGATTGTGTTCGCCGTGGCTCATTGGATGTGGCGTTCTTAGGATTGCCTAGGAATACTAGTCAAAGGTAAGTCCTGAACAGCTTCACCATCTCAAGCGCAGGTAAACCCGATTAACCCATGATCGTTAGATCAAGCCACTAAAGGCACTCAAGTTTATTCTTAATATGTCTTAATCTGAAAAACTCAACCTTGTTGAGAAGTACTTACAAGTATGGGGCCATCCGTAAAATATGTACGCATAATTTCCGAAAGTTTTGACCAACCCACACACCACCTCCTGACCTTGTACGCAATAGAACAAAGAAGGAGCATACACATAATTTTCGAAATTGTTGTCCCTATCCATTCAGTGCGTACGTATTTTATGGATGGCCCTGATACAAAAAAATCGAAAGTTATCGTCATATAGGCATCAGTAAGAGTTCATTTTATTTTGTATAGGTATATATATTTCTTTTTTAGCACCATTATGTTTAGCATTTTTTGCACAGTCAAAATGATAGCCAACACTATCCTGTTTAAGTAATTAAGATATAGTGAATTACCGTTGTGTTTGCCCCAGTTATAGAGGTCCAGATTCATGACGTATCAAAAACGAGTAAATTATATTTGAGAACTCTTAACGCAGTTTCTCTTTTGTGAAAAAGAGTGTTCACTGAAAGTGAGAGAAAGAATAAATCTTAATTAATTTTTTTTTCAGCAACGGTTTGGATTTGATGAGTAATTGTTATTTTCAAGGTAGCATCGGTTGATGACAGAAGTGCCATAGCCATGTTTCATAAATATTTACCTTAATTCTTGAAAAGAGGGTATGCAGGACGATTTTCGTTAACCAGAGACAAGTAGAATATAGGTCCATGCCCGGTCAAAGTGCAGATTACGTATGTTCCAATTATTCTATTGACGAAATTAATGCTGTACCATGTATCAGGTCACGTAAATAAACTTAACCCCTTCACGACGCATGATGCCTGGAGGCATCGCCATCCTATTGGTGCTTGATACTCCAGGCATCACCACATTAAAGACACATGATGCCTCGAAGCATCATTTCTCCAATATCTATAAAATATATCAATTTTTTTTTTAACAATGAATAATACCATAATATTCATTAAATTTACCCAAAATGTAGATATGACATCATATTTAGTATTTCTATTCAACAGAATTAAGATATATAGGATTTTGTATCGAATCACGTGTTTACACTGTCGAATTATGAGTTTTGGCGAATATTTGGCCGTCCCTTAGCAGGACACTCTACCACCAGCACCCGTCCCTGCGGAGGATATCTCGGTGCGCACCACGGCTGCAGGCACCCGTCCTTAAGGGTTAAATCAGTCGTCTTGATGCTGTTCGTAATCAGGGCCAAGATCTTCTTAAATACAACATCTAGCGCTGGAGCGAGTCCCATGTGTTTCTCTCATGTCACAATAAAATTGGAACGGATTGAAATAATCGGTGAACCGATTACTCTTTACAATTTCAGTACATAATAAAATGTGGCATGAAAATAAATTGTTCGAACCATATTGATTACATCATCTGTGAACCGATAATCCTGATGACAAATTGGCTTAAGCGTAAAAACATGTGAATCATAGCGGACATCGGAAATTCACCTGCAAATGCTCGTCGGCTCGGTAGTATACAGAAACAGGCTCACTTTAGTTGTACGTCAAAGTTATGCGGCACGATTGTCAATTAGATTACCCTGATGTTGAAGTAAGAGGGATAATCTTATACCAAGTATTATTTTAACTACTACGGTCAGCCTGTTTTCGTATATACCTTAAAATGACAATATTTCACCTTCTACTGTTGTCGATTGTATGGCTGTGGCCCATACGTCACAGTGTGACATACGGCCATAAATATGACATGGGTAGGCACGTGCGGAATACGTAAGATGTAAGGGCGCAGGTATACTTACAGCTGAGATATGTAGGCTTTTAAAAATTACTCGGACCTGGGTCCTGAGATCCTTGCACCTGAGTGGAGAGACTGGACTATTTGAAAATAAATATAAGCCGAACCTATGACGAGATACCGCGGTATCAAGAGGGTAAATTCCCACTGCGGCTCTCACCGTCTGTTGTTTCAGTCACTGTAATGGAGGGATTTTAGAGTGAGCATGTTATAGTGAGTCATGAACTCTCCCCTTTTAGAGAGGTAACCCGAAAGCTAGGAGGCAATGTGCTATAGGATAGCACACAATCAGTAACGGACAGTAGGCGGAGCAGTCATACTTTTGTTGCGTAAGTTCTATTTATACTTAAACATGGGACTTGGAGATAACAAAAAATCCAGAAAAAGTGCCGATGGTTTCTGGCTCACAGAGACCCCCCGCGGGGTCCAGGGGGAAAGGCCAGGTCGGGGCTCATGGGGAAATCCCCCTGAAGCTCCTGCATCTTCATCTATATCCTCAGTGAATTTTCTGGTCTCAGCTAAGAGCTAAAATAGCCTCTTTTTATTTTTTAACTTACTGCTTTACAGTATATAAAAAAAACTAAGACATGAAAAATAAAGTTCTCGGATTTACACATTAATAGTCCCTTGGGACTTAAAAAAATCCGTAATTCCGAATAAAAAATGTAGGCAATCCCCATGCATGTTTACAGTTATAGAGATGTTCGAGGAGGGTCGTACATTTTTAACATTATTTAACAACCATGAACAGTAACGCCTGTTACTGACTTATATCTATGGTATCAAAATAGTACTTAGTTTTCTATTCTAAATTTCGTCTGTCTTCCATATCCTTATATAGAGCATCCCTATATTATCTCACCGAAAATATCAAGCAACATATACATTGCACTATACCACATGTAAAGGGTTAAAAGTGAACGTATCTGCGACTTCCAGAGCTTGTCGTACTTTTTTCTAGTAAAACTAATTTAGGCGCTATAATTAGGGTAGATGGATATTACTGGACAAACAACAAATACATATGGAACGTTGATGGCTCATGAAATTAAACTGGAATAGCTCATCACGAAGTAGTTATCCTTTGATCGCATTTCAGCAAGCCATTTAGATAGCTCCCTAGACGTTAATAAGTGCGGCGTAATTATCACTGTGCTTTATTTTCTTGATTTTTCATGCACCATATGGAGGGATCCTGCTGTTGAACGCCTTCGCCGAGACTATAATGAGATTGATAAATGATTTAGAAAGTCATTATGGAATCTGTGTTTTATATTCAAACAGTTTACCAATGACCTGCTGCTGTTGTTTTTCAACAAGATCAAAGCTACTTGTGCGTCGAATATGAAATATCGCCCATTGTACCATCAAGGCTAGCTTTTAGATCGGGGATAGAACATTCTTGGTGAAATTCTCTTTGCTGATGATTATATATACAAAGAAATGATACAGGGATAGGTACCGCCTGATGAATATAAAGTAGGGTATTCACGATGGACTAAGAATCAAGTCCTATTACAGATAGCGCCAAATTCAAAGTCGAGGCGATCCATACACAATATTGACTAGTTTCAGATACATTGTACAAGCGGGCGTATGCTCCGAGGAGTTAACGCGTAGTAATATCGGAGCGCATACGAGGATATTGCGCAGAGGTAATCCCAGGATTATACAACCGCCTTTATCTTATACCAGTCTACAATGTATTATATTATCCACCTTTTCTCGACAAGTGGAGTAGCGATATTAGTTCACTTAGCTGCGCACTATATTTCAGTACGCACTATTTTTCCGTATGCGCACTTTATGGGAACCCGGAGCATACAACATATCTGTATGCTCAGGGTATGGTGATACAAACTCCCTATATGTGTTTTTTATGGTCACTTTGTGTTAGGTGGATACTTAAAGACAGATCTAAAAGGGATTAATGTAGATCACAATCTTCACGATCCTGGCATTGTGAGGACAAGGGAAACGCTCAATGGAATCAGAACTTCTCGTTTTCCCAAGACTCGAGTTTCATGAAACTTATGGTTTTTCTTCAGCTATTCGCATCACTTCAGTGTGCAGACACATAAACCGTAAAAGATGGAGCCCGTAGAAAATAAGGAAATTAGATCTTGGGATAATTTCAGACTGAAATCCTGTCAATATCCTTCATGT
Source organism: Alentia gelatinosa (assembly GCA_950022655.1). Taxonomy (NCBI): domain Eukaryota; kingdom Metazoa; phylum Annelida; class Polychaeta; order Phyllodocida; family Polynoidae; genus Alentia; species Alentia gelatinosa. The sequence continues at coordinate 108,225,429 of OX465579.1, forward strand.
TCAATCATCATAATTAAATAGCATTCGGGAATAATCCTCTTCAGCTGGAGCTGAATATTCTTAGAAGCGGGCTAATTACTGCCAAAAAGAGGCGGCGAGGCAGGAAAACGCACGCCTCTTCAGTCAAAGAGGAAGACTTTACTTGGGGAGATGCGACTTGTGTGGATTGATCCTCACATTGATCCTCGGGGAGTCATCGGGATGCGCCGGGCCCTCCCCGACATCAATTAACGCCCCGCCGCCAACGAATAGCAAGTGACTCCCTCTAGCGACCGGCGGCGGGAACATAGGCGTATAGCGTCAGGGAACAGACGTGACTGCAGGGAGGGGGGGGGGGGGGGGGGGGGACTGAGGAGGGGTTATAGACTGGTTCCCTCTCCCAATGAAATATGGGACTGGTAACGCCTTCCGATGTAATACTAGCGCATGACTTTGAACTTTCGCTGGTTCCTCGTTTATCTGGAGATGCAAGGAAAACCAGCACAACCTCTCTCCCACTCTCCCAGCAGGGTCTCTGCTAGGAGAGTGCCCCTCTCCCTCACGATGTTCTCCAAATACCTTTTTGCTTCTTGTTTATGATGAAGATAATACAAAAAAAAAACGTTTATTCAAGCCAATTGTTATGTAAAACTGCTTATCAAAGTGCTCCCAAAATGGTAATATCCACACCTGAAGATGGCTGTTCTAAGGCCGAAACGTTGTGTCAGAAAGAAAAATCATCATGTAAAAATCCAATCTAATCTTCAAATAAACAACAATCTATCTACAACCAGGTGTTTGTTGGTTATGTGAGTCAATCATAGAACTAAGATAATGAAAAAAAATGAGGTAATGGCAACCTTTCAAAAGATAAAGATAAAAGGTAATCTATTAGAAAACAGCGTAGTGCGAGCTGAACACCATTACCTATGATGCACCAGATAAATAGAGGTGTTACCCATAGTGCATCAAAACATGGAGGGCATTACCTGGCCTATAAAGTGAGTAGGCGCATAGGGCAGGCTTCCAGACTATTATAGACAGTCTACAGGGACAGAAAGGGGAAAGGTGGTGTGGTGGGGATGGGATGAGAGAAGAGGCATGATGAAAGTTTTCAATGTTATAACAGATAATTAGCCTACTACACTGAAATGTGCCCTAGGATAACAGGGACAAGATGACAGGTCATTGTTTGAGACAATGCCAAGAAAACTTCCCTCCTTGACCTAGGGTGAGACTTACTCGTACACCTAAAACTTCAGAAAGGTGAATACATTTATTCCATTTTCCCTTTTCACACAATGTTTTAAGCAGGATCTCCAAAAGCAGCGAAGGGCTTCTTGCTACTTCAATAACGTTCAGTCAATAGGAGCCTTTTAGGGCAGTTAAGTAAGGACTAGGAAGTATGTTTCGCTATACTTAACATAATGTGACTTTTATTCCCCGCAGGAAACTACGTTGTCGTTCGTTACCCGATAAAAAAGATGCTGAAGAACTAAGAGGACGAGAGAACTGTCTTAGGGGTAGAGTGGGGTGGAGGAGGGGCGAAGGGGTGTGTGTGGGCTGGAGGAGGGGCGATGAGGGTGAGTGTCGGGGTGGAGGAGGGGCGAGGGGGGTAGGGTGGAGGAGGGGCGATGAGGGTGAGTGTCGGGGTGGAGGAGGGGCGAGGGGGGTAGGGTGGAGGAGGGGCGATGAGGGTGTGTGTGGGGTGGAGGAGGGGCGAGGGGTGTGTGTGTGGGGTGGAGGAGGGGCGATGAGGGTGTGTGTGGGCTGGAGGAGGGGCGATGAGGGTGTGTGTGGGGTGGAGGAGAGGCAAGGCGAGGGGGTGTGTGGGGGTTCTAATCTCCTTCAGGATCTACCTCCTGCTACAGCCCTCAGCCACTGTTGGTCGTTTGACCGGCGCGGTGGCTGTGACAGACTACAGGCGGCCGGCGCCTTAACCACCCTCATTAGGGTCCCTGTGCATCCTCATCAGCCCGCCTAGATTCTAGCGCCCCCTATTATCGCTCCCATAGAAGGTGGAGTCCATTCCACGCACGCCTGCCACTTCTTCCCAATTCTCCTGACTATTAACATATCTCTCTTCGCTACTTGAGAAACCCGACATGAACTGTGCATTAGCAAGTAGGGGGAAAGGTGCGTCTTTATTCTATACTACCTACAGCTACCTTTGTCTTCTGTGTGCTATTAAATAGCAGCGACGTTACGACAAAGCTTCTGGTACTGTTGGCTACAGGAGACTAAGTAATATGTGCATCCAATATGAAGCAGGGTTATTCAGAAAATCACGGCTGCCATGCATCAAGTGGCCGCTCCTACCGTTGATTACACGGCTACCATGGTAATGATGCTCTAACCAGCTGCAGGGATATCCAGGATTATCACGATAGCGTTGTGGAAAAACCCTGTATAATTTATGGACATCGTACATCACAAAGGTATTCCCAATCTACAGGTTTATACTGAGCTCAGTGAGCCACAAAGCGCCTGGGTATGTTGTGTGTTACGGCTAAAGATGTTGATAAACCACACGACCAGTCAAGCATAGGATCTGGTTAAATCCAGTTGGATCCTCCATGATAGAGCTCTCTAATAATCTTTGGATAGATTATAAATTTTATCTTAGCCTGGTATAAATGTCCATAGGCTCAGAATTGGGAGCTCGTACTCAACTGGCTTGCGAGTACGGTAACTCATACTCAATGGGTGATAAACCGGTCAATATTTCCAGGCTAAGATAAAATCAGAATAATATTCATATTTGGTCTGAGTCCCCGTTCACCATCTCGTTTGGAGCGCTTCGGAAAAACTCATCAATTTCTTTCTTAATGTCCTCTGATATTTCCGAACCTTTCAGAGGTGGGAAAATATGATCGTACGTAGCCTACTAAAGATGTGCTTCAGTAATAAAATTTATTTCCTAAAGCGACTGATGGTAGATCTACTTTGTACACTAGCATGTCTGGACCCAAGGTTTTATGCGTTTGTTTCCTCAGAATTCCCCTTCTTTCTGTCTCACTCTATTATATACTATTCAGTTTTCATCCTATTCATGCATTCTATTAGAACTTGTCTCAGGAAATGCATTGGTCTGTTTGAATCGTCTCTGTTATCGGTATTCAAATGTAAACTTAATACTATTTGAGAATTGCAGCATATTATTCCGGCAAATGCAAACCAAAATATATGTCACCTTATTAGAGGTTACTTCCAAATCGTTTTGGAAATGCATGTGGTTTTGGAATACTTGATAAGCGTGAATTGGAAGGGAGCAACTTTGTATATAGGACCCAGTAGTAGTCACAAGTAAACAGAGGCCATTCAATGTCATCCATCCACACATCTTAAAGAGGTCAACCAAATACAACTATACACCGAGGTGACAGTTTTTACATCCATACGGCATATCATCCATTGCCATGAGGAGATATGTGCAGTTATCCTAGCTACTGTTGTACAACGTATTAAAGTAGTTATATGACCCCATAAATAAGATTTAGCCGATACGAAAATAAGAATTTTATTTACATGCACAATTGTTTTCACTCAAATCAATATAATTTTTTTCGTTATGTTAAGCAGTCTAAAATGTTTTGCAGTTCAGCCAATCTCCCGGCCTACTATGCTGTTGCCATGCTGCTAAGTGCAATGGTGTTATTTACCATAACGCCAATTATCATAAAAGCAAAGCTATTGTTTACTTCGTCGATATGTGATCCCTAGTGGTTTATTGATTACTATTTGTCATTTAGGTTTTATATTTCAACCCATTTCGGAGACAATGATCATTCATGATAAAATCCTACAGCTATATCGATCTACAAAGTTTAAATTCAGCTGCAGACCAGAAAACACGTGATCTGTTCAGTAAACTTCTTTTTTTTATTTCGTGGGACGTTATATTCATGTTATAGCGTGTGAGTCAGCATAACACTCTTGTCATGCAACGGTGATTCTGCACATTACTTCTAAGCCAAGCCCGCACATACAAAGTCTGAAAAATAAGGAGAAAAGTAACACCTTCAAAGCAACAAAAATATGTTCTATTTGCATTTTTTTCTTTCTGTGGTAGGAGATTCCAAGCGATACATTCCCGGTTCAATAATGACATAAAAACATGTAAATATGTCTCTATGTGCGTGGGCACGTGTGTACACGTATATGGCGCCTTGTGATAAATGAATGTATGTATACAAGTATGAATCCTTACGTAAGTCTGTCTGAATGGACTATATTACTATACACTCCTAGGTGGGCCTTAGGCGTACGAGTCACAGACAATACAAAGCGTCCACTTCCAGAAACTTTTGATCGATGGCCAAACAGCCGCTAGTCGTCGCAAGCAGACGACATTGCACGCAGTCGGCGCGCGCAGGCGCCACTTACAAACGACTTGGCGCTAATCAATAGCGCCCCCTACACTGAGGCCCGTCGCAGAGCTCATTTACACGTAGTCGTGTGATTGGAATATCATCAATCAGCAGACGCGGCGGCTGGATGGCCCCTGTGATTGCCACCAGTCTCTGTCTTTTCTTTTTGTGTCCCTTCACAAATCCGACCCTGGGCAGACGCCAAAATATGGCGATAATCAGAATTACAAGGGGCAGCGCTGGCAGCTTGGACCTGCGCCATTCTTTTCAATGTGGACCTCAAACGAATGCTGGAAGGAGAGGGAGGCAGTGACAGGATTAAGGGCTTGGACAGAAGGGAGGTATATAGAACTAAATTGAGAATTGTATAAATACACAATACTCCATTCATTTGGATGTGCCGCAATCACCACCAAGGCGAAGCTGAATGGTGATTACAGCGCATCCAAATGAGTGGAGTATTGTGTATTTTACCATTTAAGTATGGTTCTGGATTTATCTCATCCCTTTCACAAAAATTAGAATAGCATCACAACATCAGAATAATTCAAATTAATTCACAAATCCAGTAAGGAACATATAAATCCATGTTGAAATCTTGTCTGCTCTCTGACATCCTAGCTGCTGATTGCCCAGTTACTTATGATGTCATCTCCCATCACTGCGCCACTACCATGGCATATTATTTTCACTTTCCGTGGTTGATCAATGTGTATATTTTTCACATCTTTTTTTTGGTAAGCGTTCCCCACATTGGAAAAAACTTTTTTTTTCCAATGCATGGAATGCAGGAGCACACCCCCAGGGGAACGCACCTCACACCATCGGGAACAAATTTTACAAAATATTTTTCAAATCTTATTCATATGGCTAAATTTGGGGTGAGATAAAGCTCAGAACGGGAATCAGCCTGGACATGGATTAGGAAGGGATAGGCAGGCATAACAAGGGACAGAGAGATGTGACAAGGAAAGAGGACAGGACATGAGGGAAGATAAGAGGAATAGAGGAATGAGAAGTGAAGGTAAAAAGTGAAGCAGGGATTGAAGGAGATGGAAGATGGAAGCGAGGAGAGGGCTTGGAGCAGCAGCAGAGGGGAGACGTCAGAAGAGAAGGGGAACAGGGGAAGGGAGGAGAGCGAGTGGGGAGAGAACAGGGCGGGGAGAGGAACAGTAGGAAAAGGGAATGGGCAGGAGGAGGGGAAACTAGTTATTCACGGTGCTGGTGCCCCACATCCAAGGATCGGATTACTAGACCTGAGGTGGCGTAAAACATGGATCAAACTGGAATAATCAATTGCAAAGAGGGCCGGGCGGCTGAACGTGTCCCCACCGGCCGTGAGCGCGCGTCGACGAAATCCACGTGTCGTTAATGCGGTGTAACAGGGGATTTACACGCTGGGGCCCGCTGTCTGTGCTGCTCATTAATATACACAGTGGCTCCTGCCATTATTGATGGGAATAATCAATGTATCTATTGGATCAACACAGCACTTGGTCTTGCTGCTAAACCTGATGGTTCAGGGATTCTGCCATCTAAATGTACGCGATGATCTTGTGTGTTACAACGGTTCAGTTTTCCTCAAATCTGTTTCAAAATAGGTCCTTAGCCACATTGTAACTGGGATATTTTTTCCGTGATCGGGAAAATGGAAATATATAGGACTATATATCAGTCATGGATATAGGAGACAGGTGGCAGTCGACTAAGAAATGCATATGCAATAGCTCGCCGACTTCATTACTGAGACGAAAAGATCGCCTAAAGCAGGTAAAATGACATCCGTCAGAAGGTGCGACCAATGAGAGTTTCTTAATTCCTTCCCAACAATGTACGCAACATGGACATTACATTTACAAAGCAAGGGCCTGTTGAATAATCTAGGGTCGTTCATGAAGACCCTTTTCTGTACAACGTACATGGTTTATCGTTTATTGATATCTAAGTTCGTTCGCTAAGACAGTCACTAAGACATAAGGTCGTCCATAAGTGTTGAATAAAGTTGACCCACATCGTCCCTGAGTCTCCTTGGCGTAGAGAAAAGGGTCTTCATGTAGGATCCTAGATTAGTCAACAAGCCCCTGATGTCGAATTTATACTTAGTAGAACACTGAACGAGCGTTAGTAGTGTTATTGTGTAGGCGCTAGTCAAGTGTTGTGAGAAGCAGACCTGACCGGAGTGCAATACACACTAACACGAGTTCAGTTTAGTATTTATCCAACCCAAACACCAATACTTCATTTGTTATAAGCATGCAATAAATACCACTTTACTACACGCTCGCACAAATACAGTCAGCCAATGTTAAGCCTATGGCATTTTTTATTAGGGGTAGGATAATGATCCATATCTCACAATCTCTAAAGTATATAAACTTTTAATTTAAAGGTAATTTGATAAATGCATTAAAAGAGAGAACTATTTCCTATATCAAACAAGCAATGTAAGTCCCAGGAAAGGACAATGGGGACATCAATTTGTGCTGAAGCTAAGAATCTGAAAGTTGTCTGTATAGAAAGGACACGTTTCATTCAACCACTTCAGACAAAAAGTATTCTCTTTGAAAAACAAACATAATGTCGTAAATTCACTAACAGCCGTCTGCTTGATGTATGGAGGCAGCATTGAAGATTTATAAATCCAGATTCCTTTTCTCATCTCACTCACAACAGATACAAATAGACTATTAAAAACTGAAGTGATGTAAGGCCGAGGAACCAACTGTTTCTCCAATAAAGAAATAAATACTCGACAGCAGAACTCCACTTTTAAAAGTTTATTGTAAGAATGCCAACGTTTCAGCCCCCCTAGGGTCTTCCTCATGGCAACAATAAACGAACAATAGACTATTAGTAAATACCTATATTGAATATGCCAGTTATATACCGCTGTTCGGAATGTAATATCTCTGGTATTTGTACCAAGGCTGACATTTTCATACCAAAGTTTTATGGGACCCACACTTCGAAACTCCTTAATTCTGATATCCGAAATCAGTTTCCCTGTAGTGGATATAGCAGAAAAAAAATACATTATTCTTTTCGTTCGGTCTTTGGTAGAGGTGTTTGTATCATATGGAGACCTGATTAGTGTACCTGAATGGAAACTGTTAAGAGATATTTCCCACCAAAACATCGAGGAAAAGATGGAATCCAGGTACACTCATTATGCCTCCTTATTATTACATACCTAGAAATAATCAAAAACGCCATTTTACAGTGGTCATGTGGTACGGATTGACGTATAGATATAATTTCGTCACTCAGTGACGAACGGAATCTGTACTCCTGGTCAGTAAAGTGAGACATTCGCCCATAGTTATATAATAATATGGTTTTCATATACCTTGAAGTTCCAATACGTTTAAGCAGTAAGACCACTTCAAAGAATCTATTCGAAAGTGAATTTAGACTGCAGCTGGTATGTCATATATCCTTAAGGGAGCGAGAAAGGGCTGGAGAGAATAAAATTGAATTAACCCAGCAAAATGTATAAAAAACATAAACAAACATTGTCTAATTCAATGAAGCAATGTCCCTAAACCAGCTTTTAAACAAGCTGACGCGCTAGGCTTCTTTTATTTGGTGTCAACCCAAATCATCTGGCACTGTACCGGTGCGATATCAAACATTGTAACATCTTAAATAATTATATCAATAAAAGAAATTCAACAAAGAAAATTGAAATTTTGTCCGACATGCAGAGCGATTGATGAATCCTCTGTTGGGGTGGTTCTATCATTGTTTTAGAACTATGTAGGCCTACAACGGTCGATATCGAGTTGTATTTTCGGTTTGCATTGTCGAATAAACTATATATCTTTATGTATGCGCAATATCTCTCTGTGATGTTTACAACATCAACAAAGTATCTCGGTCTCTATATGTAAATAGTGTAATTGCGTGATTGTCCGTTTAAACGAGGATAACGTGAATGGTATCTGGAGGACAATCATTCCTAATTCAATATTTGAAAAAAGGTGAGCCTTCACTTAAACCATATGATCAAGGAACCAGCTAATCGGAACCGAGTTGCTAATGGGCAATTGAGGCTAGGAATTTTGAGTCCGCCAGTCGATGGGCAGGGTTCTACTTAGACTGGCTCCAGTCCCTGCATCCTATGGCTACCCTCCTCGCTGGGATACAGGGACTGGTACAAACGGTAATAGTCTTGCACTTCTGGCACTGTTTAGCTCCAGTATTCCCAACACTTTCCATACAGATATCCTGGCTACTGGTCAGGATATCTGCTGGGAGATTGATACCCTCTCACTTTGATCTCAATCGAGTCACAGTCAGCAGCAGGCAAAATTTATTGCTATGACAACACAGGCGGCCAGGGAACTGGAGGAGGGGGAGGGGGAGGTATAGGGTTACAGGGAGCGACTTGGGGCCATAAACAGGAGATTCAGTTTATAGTGGACAAGTCTTTGATTCATGGGCTAGTCAGAGAATAATACTTACTTTAATGAACTTTATTCTTATTGTCTTTAATCATTTAATGAATGTTCATAATCAAAGACTTGAGCAAGTCTAGGTTCTACTTTATATGAAAACACCCCCATAAGATAGGTCCCAGAGTAGCAGGTACATAAGCTATAGTGCCAAGATGTGCTCAGGGTCCACTTCCTAGATGGTGGACATTTATTTCCATGTTTACACTAATCAGTTTGCAGTAATTTCTCTTAAACTATCACTAGCGGTCCACATGTCTGAAGAGCTGGATAGCTGACTGATGTACAGCATATTACAGCATTTGTTTATAAAAGTTTAATATTTGCATGCCAGAATATATACGGTATATATATATATATATATATATATATATATATATATATATATATATGTGTGTATACCGGTACATACTTGGGAGACATTCGATTTAAGGATGCCTGTGGGGTGGCGTTGGGGGGGGGGGGGGGGGCTGATGAATATAAGGGTATTGGCCTTAGGGTGGGGGGGCACTTTATTTTTAGGCATTTCCAAGGGGGCGCTTCATTTTGAGGTATTTGCCTGGGGGTAGGTGCGGGGGAGGGGGGGGGGGGTTCATTCTGAGGTATTCCCGGAGGGGACGCCTCATTTCTGAGGTTTAACCAAGCAAAGCCCACACATCCCGCATATCTGATGTCCTTCTATTCATATATACTGATTAATGACTATATGTACACAAATTGGCCTTTACCGTTGTTGTCGTTGATAAAGTGTGACTGTCAGTCACAATTTTTCCATTAGATACGGTAGCCTAATCTAATGTTATTATTTAAATACCGGTAGTAAAAGATCTATTTACACTTTAGTTGACACTGAAATATGAGATTCATGAGAGGGAGATCCTTTTATAAATACATAAATAAGGCATACGGCATATTTAGTTATGATTCACTATATAATACAAACTGATACTGGTAAATACGTTAACGGTTAATAACGGCATTAACACACAGTAACACTCAGACTCAGAGGCACAGTTAATGAGTTATTATTGTCACACCGCTATATAGTGTCAGATGACATGATTACACACAGCCTGTCAAATCTGACAGTGTTATCACACAAGACAGTGCAATGGTTGAACCACCATGTTACATCTCATCGAGAGCTGTTACCAAGTATTGTGGTCGTTGACACTGTAGCCAGTGCCTGTGACAGCTGGCCACCTGACGCCCCCGGACACGGACGCCGACAGAGCCGACAAGTCAACGTGTGCTCCGGTTAGGGGCGGATCTTCGCATTACTCACCTTACTCGATGATTAGCCACTGGAGACTTGAACGTTATGTATGCCTCGTGATTTCCGTCAAATACAATCCATTCATCAGTCGTGTGATTGAGAAAATAATTCGTATCCTAGGAATACAAACACCAAGTTGTCGGGGAACTCTCAGTTGTCCGCCATCTTTCATGTGTTCCACGTGGAATATCGTAGCTGGTGAGACTTGGGGCGAGAGAACTTAGTTCTCAGTTTGCACACCAGGGACATGCATTTGAACACCAGGCGGCATTACTAAGCGCGGCTGGAGTGCCATCTTTTGCGATAGTCCAAAACCATTTCCTGAAGGTTTAGTTTGGTGGAAATCCAAAGGCAAACTCAAATCCTGATGAAAACACGTTTTACCTTAGCTTTATTTACTTGTAAGTAGATGGTAAAAACATTAACTATCCCAAATCCTGTTCAGGCCTGAACGCGGCAAAATAAAAAACCTACCGGTACCACGGCAGATTGCCGAGATGATAGATCTACATCTAGTCCTACTAATACTAAATTTTTATCAGAGAAGTGGTCTAGTTCTATGATTTATATCATAGGTTGTATAGTTCTTTGTTTGCATGTAGTGCAAATCAAAACCAATAATATTAACAATAAACGAGACACTACCTACCGGTCTCTAGATCACATTTTACTATTGGATACGGTAGGCCTACATGGTTGTTAAGTTGTGTTTTTCTAGTTTTTATTTCTCCTTCGATTTTTACAAATCGCTCTTTCAATCAAAACATAATAAACTATATTTGTCAATAGTGACAAATATAACAAATTTACAGTTGGTTGATGATCCCAGAGGAATTCTGATTTGGGGATTTTTTTAAAGATCATTTCTATATTGGCTTAGACATTTACATTTCAATGTAAATTTGCTATCATAAATCAAGACTTTGCTATCATAAATCAAAACTTTTATATGGGTTTCTTTTCAAAATATGATTGGTACCAGGTGTACGGGCAAAATGAATTGTAGGCCGTGTCATAAAAGAAGGAAAATGTGTAATGGAAAGTTCTGAAATTTATCATGATTCTCTTGTGGATAGCCTGTGTACCGGTATATTCATTTTATAATTTATTGGCAGGTACCCGGTACCGTATATTTTAGTTAACCTCTTTAGAAATTGAAACTGCTCAGGCATCAACCCTCATATGGTAGCTATTTTTTGTATACTTTGAGCACTACCTAGGCCTACTTGGAAGATTAGTTGAATTGTGTGCATATCCACCAACGAACACGTGAACCTCTCTAAAAAGATGACCAGTATTTTTAAGTTATTCAAATATGTACGCGTTTCTCCAAAGAGGACAATACATATCTGGAATCTACGTTCAGACATGTAGCAGACCAATATCTTAGTTCAAATTCATTAACAAAAAATATATATAACAACTCCTAAGGCACTAAGAGCTGTTACCCTGAGGTTTTTGTTTTTAAATAAACCTTACAATATATCTTTTTCTTTATTGAAAAAAGACAGCAAAAAACACCTCATGGTTCTTTGATATTCACAGCGAATACCAGAGAAGTCATCAAGATTTCTGGTAACTCAGCCTTTTTGAAGATTGCGCTCAGCACTGAACCCACCCCATCGTTATCAACCCCCCCCCCCCTGCCGATTCTGAGAATGATTCGGTGTCTCTTTTTTTCAATGTAGGATGCCCTCATACAGTTTGCCGATTGAGATCAAAGAGTGCCACCAAAGGCTGGGACGCAGGTCTTAATAATAGGAAAAAAAATGCAAGGTTTATTAACTTTCGTTGCCAATTTTTCCCGTTTGAGAAAAAGTGTGTGGTCCATGGATACCTGGTTGAGCGTCACCACTCAGCACTGCTCAGTTTAACACCAATCTTGTACAGTTTTAATTGACAATACTTCCGAAGTTGATGATATTAAGACAGAAATGGATGGGTGTTTGGTGCAATTCCATATTATCCATCGAGTTTGTAGTATGCAGGAATATGAACAAGGCAACAACCGAGAGAATATTCCAAAATGCTCCAAACGAGATGGCGAATGGGGACTCAGACCAAAAAGGAATCTGATTCTGATTTTATCTAAGCCTGGACATATTTATTTGTTTATCACCCATTGAGAATGAGTTACCATACTCGCAAGCCTGTTGAGGCTAGGATAATTAAGCATATCTAATTCAATAAAAACGATCGCAAACTTAGATAAATACATGTTTATTTACATATATAGATACCATTCTAGATATACAAGCATGATGTTTTATTTAACATAGGTAGATTAATGTGGTGATTCTTGAGGCTCTTCTTTATAACCCATTGCGATTCCTTTCCGACCCTCAACAGCTTTGGTCACGGGTGTCTGACCTAGTTTTTGCTCCAAACCTTGCCATGTCCTATCGGCCAGTCTGTCTCCTGCAACACAAATAGAATCACATAAAGGCAATCTACAAATAAGGCTGTATCACTTGACTCTTATCTTTAAAATCAGTCTTTTCTATCCTGGGTTGCATAGATTTTATCCTACCCTGTTTCCATATTTTTTTCAGTATCAGAAAGTAGTGGCATAAACAACACTTTATGTCACACCCGTGAAATAAACAAATCCCATGTTAAGCCTATGGCGTTTTTTATTAGGGGTAGGATAAGGCACACATTTGGCTGTTTCCCATCCATACCAGCTGTAGTAATTGACCTGAGTTATAATATCACATGATTTTGCTACAGTTAAGATGCATGATACATGTAATACAATTACGACAATGAAACATTTTTTAGAACTACCACCATATGTACCGTTTCACAAGTTACCTTTACCTTCTTTGTATGAAATATATGATAATTAAGTTTAGGTTGCTGGAGACGGAAACATTTGTGTGAACATTCGATTACGTTGGTGCTCGTAGTCTATTGTTTATTTACTATTCCTCAAGATATATTATCAAATGATGGCATGTAAGTCCTAATCTCAGCCCTGGATTTCTTTCCACATAGACCTAACATTGGGAACTCGTACACAATGCCCATGGAATATTTAGAAAAAATACTCAATGGGGGATTATGTCGCAAATGTTAGCCAATCAGTCAATGTGAGGGGTGAGAAAAATTCAGAAACCTATTCAAGTTTACGGTCAGAGCTCGATCCCATCTAATTTAAATCTCTATGTAATTCACGTGGCTTTGCCTTGTGATTCACTACGCTATTCAAACTCGATGGGATACGAGCTCTGACCATAAACTTGAATAGGTGTCCTCTATATTACAGTAAAACCCCGCTTCTGGGACACCTCGCTTAAGGGGACACCCCGCTTAAGAGGATAGTTTGCTTGGAACAGAAATTCTTATTGAGTTTATTTCAACCTCGCTTAAGGGAGACACCTCGCTGAAGGGGACACTTTGCTCAGAACGGAGGGTGTCTCCTTAAGTGGGGTTTTACTGTATTTACTCCAAAATTCCTTCCTTATTTGCCTCATACAAGGATATCAGTTCGGGTCCGAAAAAAGAGAACGCCTCAGATCGTAATAGAGTCACTGGTCATAAAGTTTGTGTAAATGAATTATACGTCAAAGATCAGCTGGTACAAATTTTATAGGAGTACAAAGGAAGCTCTGTATGAAACATGCTAAAAGCCCAGTGCATTGAGCAAATGTACACACTATTGACTGAGCATACAACAGCTTTTATCTGAAAACCAGTCTGAATTTTATTTATTATTCACCTTTTTTTTTTTCTTTTTTTTTTAGTGCCGTACTAATATTAGTTCATTTTAGGTACGCACTATTTCCCTTGCCCATACAACATATGCGTATGCGCCGGGTATGTCCATGGACACTTCGTATTAGGTGTATAATAAAAGATATGATTAATGGCCCCTTACCCGCTGACTGGACGGTGCCAACAGTCCACGGCGTCTGCTCAACCAGCTGACCGTCGCTGGTTCCAGACGAGTCTTCCGTCTCCAGCCCCATTCGTCGCACACCTCCGGAAACCAGCGAAACGTCTGTGGTACAGCGCGTCTCGGCAGGTGGCTCCACATACATCGGGGCGCCTGGATTCAGTTTCATAGCAACATTTAGTGGACAAACTTTTAAATCAATGGGACCTCAAACAAGGTTTTAAAGAGACTTCAAGGTTCAGAAACTAGCAGGCCTTGAAGAGGGTGCTACCCAGCACCGAAACGTCGCACCTAGCTAGCATAATTCCTAAAAATTGTACTATCTAAAGGGCTGATTCCACCAACAGGATGGATTTGCCATGGTATATCTTGGTATATCTTGTAGTGTCGTACTGTGTCGCAATGTGTCGTGCCTCCGTTGTCTCAAAATGTAGAGTGCGATGTTGTGTGTCTATTTTGGTGCTCCACCACTGCGACACCTCAAGACACATCGCAACAAATAGGCACCGGATCATTCAATCCTAGCCCGATCTAGCAAGACAACCAAATCGGGCCGAATCTTGCTATATCGTGTGTGTTGGTGGAATCACCACTTAAAAGGGGGTTAATAAAACTTTGACTCGCATCCAATTGGTTTGTGGTTGGTGTTAAACAACTTAACAAGGTTTTAAAGGTACCATAAAAGCAGACGTTATAAATCAACATTACTTTGATTAAATATTGTTTCAAGGTTAGAGCCTGGTATAGCCAATTAGTTTCATTAAACATAATTCGACACAGAGTACATTTTTAGTAAAAAGGAAACCCCATCTCTATCTAATACATTTATTGTTTTCCTCAGAATAGAATATCAGGAATGAGCTAGGGTATTTCAATCATTTTGTGATTAAACGCAAAATGGACATGTTACAAATGTTACACTCATTATCCATAGCAAATACGGATCAAATCGGGAAAGCTTAAGTGGAAGTTTGGAAAGAACACTAGCTAATAGTAAAGGGATAACTGGGGATATGTTTGCTAGTCTGTCTGTGGTTTAAAGTCCCCGGGAACTCTCAGGCAATATTGGGACTTTTATTTTGTATACTTATTTCGGTAATTTTTGTTTTCAACAATTTTCCATACTATCAAAGAGATGGACCTCTTCAAAAAGCTGATTATATCTTTCTCAGGAATAGTCTCAAACAACATGTTCATGCTATTACTATTTTTTTTAAAGTATGATCTTCTTAGGGATATCAGTTGGGGTCAGAAAAAGAACAATATATTTAAATATTGTTCGTGTGGACTTAACTGCCTCAGAGAGGCTGAGAAAATGTAGAAACGTGTCAGTGTCTGTCATGGCGTGGGGCTAAGGGTCTGCGGGAAGCTTCAAAGAACTGTGCTATTGGCAAGAATGAGGCACAAATAATACAGTCTTTGTATTACACGAGCAAAACGAATCTAATAGACTGAAAATGATAAAAGTGGATTTCCACAGAAAAGTGGAAAGCTACCATCTCTGAATTCTTCTACTTCTCTTGAAGATAACTTAAAAAAAAAAAAAAAAAAAATTGAAGATAACTGAGGGGGAGAATAATTATTAGAAACTGAACAGGTGTTAGTAGTGTTAGTGTTTACTGCACGATGGGCAGGTCACGTTACTGCGCGAGGCATTAGCTGATCGCAGTGAGTAGTCAATCTAACCGGAGTGGGATAAACACTTGGTTAGTATGTCCTTGTCGGCCATGGCATGGGGCTGAGGGTCTGTGGGGAGGTTTGAACCACTGTTTTATTGGTGTAAATGAGGGAAAATCAATATCATTTTTGTTTGACACTAGCGACTTCGTCGCGTCATATTTGAGAGGGTGAAGGCTTAGTGGCGCCCCCTACTATTAATACCTGAAACCATCAATTAGTTCCCAAGCAACATTTCATGAGACACCGATTTTACCGACTACCAGCGAAATGTGATCAGAGATCGGAAAACTACACTTCCAAATAATGTACTTAGTACATCTAGAAACAAATCATAAGAAAAGAAGTACATCTGTGTAGAGAAAAACAAAAAATAGTAGCAAGATTCAGTTAAGTACTGTACGAGAATCTCACTCTCGTGGCCTTTCAATCTCCAGGCCTAGATCGGGTTCACTATGTCTCTATGTATGGGAGCAACTTCAAGCGGATTCGACGGAATTCTACCGTTTTAAATATAGTAGGTAACAAGTTGAAGAAATTACATATACTGGATATGAAAAAGTGGATTTCCACAGAAAAATGAAAAACTGACATCTCAGTACCTGGAAGCAGCTTGGTGAAGTCGGTCACATACTCGCCCGTCCAATCACGTGCCTCGTTACAAGCCACCTCCATCTCGTACGGGGTGACGACGGGCTGGTAGAAGTCCCCGGAGTCGATGAGCGTGTTCTCCGGGCACGACACCAGCACGAACACATCAATCTCCATGAAGTTGGCCAGCTTGGGCACGTTGAGCTTCCCCACCACGAAGGTATAGCTCTTCTTGCCCGCTTTCTTGATGATACTCTTGAGTTGGTCGATGACTGTCAGGTACCCAGCCACGCCTAAGGTCCCGGCTAGAATCCCTACAATCTGTGCGTCCTTGGCTTTCTCAATCATGTAGAACCGCTTCATCACTTGGCGGTTAACTCCGTTCTCTTTTCTCGAAGATTTCATCTGTCCGTCGTAAGAGTAGAAAACACTTTGGTTTAGATTCATCATCCAGTTCGTCAATTGGCGTCCTTCTTGTCCGATGTAAAGCACCATGAAGTCTGATAACTTCTTGCCGTCTGGTAAAGGGAATGTCCGACCTAACATATGCGTGTTTTTGTCTGTTTCGGGGGTGGTGGTTGTATCGGACAGATTGTCTTTCTTAATGTCCGGTAAGGCTATCAGAAAGTCTCCTTGTACATGCGGTTGAAGTCTTTCCGCAAGTTTATCTGTAACACAGATCTCAGGATTAATATTTTTAGAGTACAGTTAGGACGTCGCTATATGTTGTCTATGTGGCAGCTACAATAATTAAAAAAGAAAAATCTGGGGTACCTTTTTCTGTATATTTTTTTTAACTCTTACACTCAGCTCGAGCTGTAAACATCGCTTCGTCCTGATTGAGTAGCTGGGGATATATATAATATATGTACATGAAAAATTGGGGTTTCTAATATAAGAGCTATTTTAAATTGAATTGGAACATGATATAAACAACAAGAAAAGTCTGAACAACGGCGGATAAATTGGCAGTTAACCTATTTCGTGCAGGAAAAAAAAGTTCAAACTTTACAGAGTAGCATGAAATTGTTTAACTGTTAACCTCAGAATTGTCCGATGGTGTTTAAATATTAGAACTTATGTCACATTATTATGTCTTATTTGGGGTAGAACAAAAGCTCATTATATAGCAGGGCAATTTTTCTTTTTTAGACTGCTCTTTCGTTTTATATTGCAGCAACTCTGGGAAATGGTGCAACATTAGCAGTTGCCGCCAAACAAGGAGCAATATCCAATATTGATTTTTTTTTTATCAAGAGGTGGGGGGGGGGGGGGGGGGGTAAAAATGTTCAGAAATCTTGCGTGCCTACTTAATGGACGCCCCCTTAGCGATATCTGAGATCGTAACCAGACGTATTGGAGACACTATCTTGTTTAATGTCACCGTCAAAAACAAACTAAAATATAAAATCCTACATTACTAACTTCTAACTGTAAATGTACTCGACAGATTAAGCTACTCAATTCTAATACTGTGAAACTCTAATAATCCATGTATTGAATGTAATGCCGCATATCGCATGAACAACCATGTATTTTCTCATATGAACTGGGTTTTCTAAGGACAACGTATTCACCGACTGAATAAGAAATTATATAGTTAAAGATTGTTCCAACTTCAAGGGGTTGTACTGCATGATGCAACATTGTACGTGAAGCCAAGTGCATGTCTAATTATCAGCAAGAATATCGCCAAATCATGTAAACCTACCCAATAGGTACTATCGCGGTCAAGAATTACGCTGGAGCCGCTGGAAGATAGGAATAGAGGGAAACTATGTTCCGGTGAGCAAAAGTTCAAAGTTACGAGGTATGGCTTGGAAAAATTACTGCCCAAGGCGTCAGCTGCGGGCAGTAATTTTTCCAAGCCTTACCGAGTAACTTTGACTTTTGCTTACCGGTACTTGGTTTCCCTATTCCTGTATACCTTCAAATATCGATAAAAATGCTTAATTCTTTACCTGAAACACTTCCGAAGCAAATGGCCACCCTTATCGAGTAACCACAACAACTATCGTTTCGTCCTGCTGCTGTATTGTAACACGTGATCAGAGTGGGACGAAAACGTCAGAGCGGGACGAAAACATGAGAGCGGGACGAAAACGTCAACCTCGACACATAACTTATTTTTAATGCACCCCCCAGCAGCGGTATGTAACTCTAGTTACGGTAGTTCAATAATGGGAATATAGGAATAACACTTTCTCAAAGCGTAACTTCCAGAATGAATAATAATTTTTAAAAACCTTGACTGTACCTGCGATGTAGTGGTAGTGGAGATCGTAGACGAGCAGAGCCGGGCCCGCCTCGTCCCGGATGAGCGCGGACATGTTCCGACCACAGTCATCCACGTCCAGCGTCCAGCGTCCGTACACGTACCTCACCGGTAGGCGGCGTGTCGGACTGAGGCAGGCGTGGCCGAAGTGGATGAGCGCGTCCGCCTCGTGATGCTCACCCGCCACTTCATCCACGCAGCAACTGAGAGAAACGTGGGCAAAAAAAACCTCTCAAAATCGGCTTCATTGTTTAACTTTATGCCAAATGATTCATATGGCTTATTTATGACCTGTATGTACCGTAAATTCCCGTGTATATGACGTGTCTCATACGCGTCTAATAGGATTCGCCCAAATTCGGGGTACATCTTATACCCGGGTTTTCCCCCAGGGCAATTATATGATTATGATAAGAAGGCACCAACGGTTTGCCCATCAAATATAAGTACAATACCTAGGCATATGGAATAATGTAATTACATTTTTTCGGCTTGACAGAGTTGTGTTCTGCCACGTCTTAAAAAAGATTTATGTAATTAATAAGTCGCACCAACATGGATACATTTATTTGTAAATGTACAACAGGGACGTAATTATATAGAACGTCCTGACCATGCTGGACAATTCACAGAACGAGATGGTAATTTACGGTTTGTACGGACCGAGGCATTTATGCCGAGTTCCGTACAAGCGGTAAATTATCATTGAGTTCGGTGTACAAGCATGGTTGGAAGTTCTATATTTACTTTATATCCGAAATTTAAAAAAAAATCAATTTCATTTTTCTTAACAACCAAAATTTTAATAAATGTGTATGGCAAGGTGGTCCGTATTTTAGTGTACGGACCGCTGGTCCGTACAGTATTTTTACGTCATATGCCGAAACGGTGGTTATTTACAGTATACACGGCATGGGTTTATAGTAATGTACTATCCAGAATGATAAGATGGAGTACCTTCCGTATGAAGTGTCACCTAATATGAACACTTTACTTTTTGCGCCGGTCCGCAGGTATCTTGCAATTGCCATGGCATCACCGAGCAATTCGTCTGGAAACTGTAGTGCAACCTGTCAAATAGATGATCATAAGAAATATTAAGACAATTCCCTAATCATGTCGACCTTTACACGCAAATGACGGATGAAAAAAATTACCGGGATGAAATAAAAAAAAACCAACCCAGCGTTTAATTACATTAATAGGTCACTACCCATCCCAGTACCCTCATTAAGTGCATGTAAATGAAGCGGCTATACATTGGTTAACTCATCTGTGGCAAAGGTTAATAGCCCAAAAATAGAGGTAAAAAGCGTGCACTTTGAGGTGTCCTCACCGTGATCGTGACCGTGTGAAAAAAACACCATTTGTGAAAGGCCAGCGACCGGGGAATTCTAGTTCTTTCACTGAAATAACTATTCCAGTAACCACGATATAAAAAGTTCGTACACGTCTACTTGTTTTTGTTCTATAATACCACTAGGCATGAGTCAAGACCGTGCCAGAAGTATCGCTTAATTAACATTATCCAACTCCATCCACACAAGTGCCAAATCCGGGATGGAAAATATCTCTGAAGTTTGCTTATGACAGCGTGCTTAGCTCTTTCCTTTTTTTTTTATCTCTTCTTGTGAAATTCGTGCGACGTTACTGAGAACTAAAAACCTTTCATTGTGAAATTCAAATCATCACCAATTTCTGAAGATTGTGGAAAACCCGTTGTAACCGTTACCATCTAGCGATGGCATACTGAAATTGCTAGTATTTTTTTATTGTGCTATGAAAGCCGGTTATAATCGGTCTAACCATAGCAGGTTTAAAAATGGCGTCACGATTTGTACTTTTGATAATAACTAGACATAGGAGGAGTCTTCGCGCATCAAAGTAGGGTTTCGATTAAACAATCTTGGATGTCGGGCGGTGTCAGTGAAAAAAATGGGAATATTTTTCATGTAATATATACTGCCTCAGAGACACATAGAAACCACGTCGGTGTCAGCCATTGGGTGGGGCTGAGGGCCTATGGAGAGGTTCAAACCATTGTTGTGTTTTCTTTTTTGCATGAATGAGGATCAATTAATATTATCTTTATATAATTATTCCATATGCGAAAAAATGGAAAAAAAGGATTGTCACGAGAAAATAACTGTGATCCTTGAACAATCGTAAAATTGGTTAGTGGGGAGATGGGAGATTTTTGTAATATTTAAAACATGGTTATGTTGCCATGGAAACTTGCCATAAGCATAAGCGTTTTACGTAGTTGATGCGACCATTGGTTGGTTTTTTTAAGTATACCGGCGTTGGTACCTTACCCAGAGTCTAATTAAGTTATCAAACTTTGACTTTCCGTAACAAGATCCACCAACCCGAAGTACTGGTCTCAATTTAACAAAGCTTTCTAGTTTGGTACAAATCTAAATCGTTTTGAAAAAGTTTAAGTTCACTTGATCAACTTGATAACTCTTTAAGTGTTAAGCCTATAAGACACCGAAATTTTCCCCCAATTCTTCCCGACCACACCTATAAAGCCTATAAGACACCGACCCGACCGCTGTGCCCGATTCTACCTTTGCCCGACGGATCCGTCGGGTCTGTGACAATCTGCATCAATTGGGTCGGTGTACGCACTTCACCGACCCGATTTTATTGCTTTTCCCGACGCGTCGGGCATTACTACCATGTCAGATATGACCGACTCTGCCCGACCTTAAGATTCCGGTGTACGCACTTTCACCGATCATTACCGATTCTGAGCATGCCATTTAAAAAGCGTTGCCAGCTATCCCTCAGTCCGATTTACTAGTGTCTTATATCGATGTGTAGGGGAGAAACAAGCGATCATAGATCTGAAAACCGTTTTCGGATATTTTAAATAGACCAGAAGTTATTAAACTTTGCATTATTGCCTATATATACTTATCACCCGGCCCGGGGCCCAGCCGGGCCCGGCACCCGGCCGCTCTCTTTGATCTCAACGGGTTGTTTTACGAGGTTATAAAAGGAGGAGGTGTCGTCGGGATGAGTCATCGTGTCGGTGTCTTATAGGTATAAGACATCGACATTTTATTCCCGACTCTCATCGAGCCGATGGTCGGGATGAATCGGGGAAAAATGTCGGTGTCTTATGGGCTTAAGACACCGACATGATGACTCTTCCCGACGACACCTCCTGCCTTTATATCCTCGTAAAACAACCCGATTGAGATCAAAGAGCGTGACTGGGAGCCGAGCCCGGCTGGGCCCCAGCCGGATGATAGGTCTATATAGGTAATAATGCAAAGTTTAATAACTTCTGTTCTTTTTAAGATATCAGAAAATGGGTTTCAGAACTATAATTGCCTCTGTTTCACATATAAACTGATATGAGGAACTTCTAAATCGGACAAGGGGATAGGTAGCATCAGGAAGAGTCGGTCATATCTGACATGGTTGTAATGCCCAACGCTTTGGGAAAAGCAATAAAATCGGGTCGGTGAAGTGCGTACACCGATCCAATTGATGCAGATTGCCAAAGACCCGACGGATCCGTCGGGCAAAGGTATAATCAGGCACAGCCGTCAGGGCGGTGTCTTATAGGCTTTATATGGAGAGAGCAGGCATGACATCGGTGAATCATGTCACACCCATCAGTGCCCATGGTTACGGTGGTTAGGTACAAAACTGTCACTCAAGGTAGCATCAGCAAAGGGACCAGACATCGCCTCGGCCTTTATTATCCACTGTATAGAAAGACCCCGTTGAAAATGTATGAGGGCTCAGTAAACCACGACCCATTATATAAAACCTGTCAGATACAATAACTGGTATACAGATTCAAATCTGTGGTATACAGCCTCAAAGCCATGGTATATATATAGACAATAATCAATAGTTTGTGGACAGGTGGCCGTAAACCATGAGTGGTTGACGCGTAGTAATACATGAGCACTAGCGAGTGTGTTACGACGTCAACGTCGAGTGGTTGACAGAACCGCCTGTCCACAATACCATCGTTTGTTGCATTTATTGTCCATCTTTTCGAATAAATCAAACCCAGTAATTGGCATATTAAAGGGTATAACAATAAGGACTATTTCTTTGCTCTACAGCACAAAGGGGCTATTTTCCCCGTATGCCATGGTTTTGAGGCCGTATACCACATATGTGAATCCGTATACCACAGTTATGGTATCTGACAGGTTTTATACAATGAGCCGTGGTTTACTGAGTCCCCATTCATTTCCAATGGGGTCTTTGTATACGATGGATAATAAGGAGAAATAGACCCTTTGTGCTGTAGAGCAAAGAAATAGTCCCTATTGTTACACCCTTTAATATAGCAATTAATGGGTTCGATTCATTCGAGAAGATGGATGATGAATACAACAAGAGATCGTTTTGTGGACAGGCCGTCCTGTAAACCACTCGAGGTTGCCGTCGTAATACTCACTAGCGCTCGTGTATTACTACGCATCAAGCACTCGTGGTTTACGGCCGCCTTTCCACAAAGCCATTGATTATTGTCTATATCTAGTCTTTAATAATAAAAATTCTCACCCGTTGAAAGCCGTTGTCTTTGATCCACTGCACACAGGAGACGAGCTCGTAGACGTCCTCCAGGAGGTCGGGCGGGGTCTGGCTGCACTCCGCCGGCACCTCGGCGCCCCGTCGCATCTTCTCCGACGTGTCGCTGCTGAACGAAGCCGTCGTCATCCTGACAGGTGTGTCCACGTGTGGCACGCCCAGGAACGGGATCTTTATCCTACCCCTAATATAAAAAGTCATAGGCTTAACATTGGGTCACTATTTTCGGGCGAGCGTACAGTGAAGTGTTATTTAGTGCACTGAACTGAAAAGGCTAATTATTATTTTAAAATCGTGGAGACAGGGTAGGATAGATACTAAACTGAACTCGTGGTAGAACTACTAACTCTCGTTCAGTTTCTACTAAGTACACATACATAGCGTAAATACATAGTTTCAGGGATGTCAATTGAGATCAGGGGAGAAAATGGAAGTATAGTGTATATGCGATTTAGTGCCTCAGAGATGTCAGTTGGGGCCATGAAAAAGAAAAAAAAACAAGTGGAATTTACTGCCTGAGAGACTGAAAAACAAAACAAAACAGGGAAAACACCATTATTGGTGTTGGAATGAGGCTGGGGTGTATGAGAAGGTTTAAATCACTGTTTATTAGAGTGAATGAAGCCGAACTTATTCTCTCTATGTTTTGCACAAGAAAAAATAATTTTATTAACTGAAAATGAAAAGAAGGATTTCCATTGAAAACAGTAAAGCTTTCATCTGTACATACATAGCGTAGAAACATAGTTTCAGGGATATGGGGGGAAAATGGAAATATTTTTTATGTGCGAATTTATTGCCTCAAAGAGACCCAGAATATATAGAAAATACATCAGTGTTTGTCATGGAACGGAGTTGAGGGCATGTGCGGTGTCCAGAAGCTAAGACCCTACTGGGAGTCCAAGGGGCAAAACCCCCAGAACCATTCGGATTCCATAGATTATTCAAGCTGTTCCTAGGATTAGGAAGGATCATTACATACATGTACATTGTATGTGTAAATAGCATCTTCTACTTCTAGTATATAACTGTAAATCTATAACTATAAAAGATAGAAACAAAATTCTAAAAAGAGTGTTTAGAGAATTTTCAGTTTAAACAAACCATCCTTGAGAAAATATCAGGGGGCGGGGCATGTGCGCCCTGTGCCCCCCCCCCCCCGGTAGGCCTACACCCCTGACCATTCTCCGATCCGGCCAGGAAGTAGGTGGCGCTACGAACCGCCTTGGCGGCCATTTTGGAGGCACAACTCCGCAGTGCTAAGCTTATGGGCCGTTCGGACGTCCATTTATGATACTTTTTAAAGTGTGAGGATGTTTTAAGTACCCCTGAAGAATGTCTCCAGACAAAATCAGACTTCCCTTACAATTTCAGATCAAATGACTATCTGGTAGCCCCAGTTAAGGCTATAAACGCGATGTCAACAAATCGTCGAAACAAACGATTTTCTTCGAGTTGGCACATTTAAATTGTATCTGAATAATGTAAATAATCTTAATTCAATTATTACATGTATATGATGCACATAAGACGGTTGATTAATATAGTTTTTCGCCATTTTAGACTCTGACAGCGCTTTGTATTCACCAGGCAAGATGGCGGATTGATCCGTTGTCAGGTGAATTTACATATTTTGGAGGGTATTTTGGACCGGAAGTGTCCATCCGGATCGGAGAATATCACAAAGCATGATAACAGGTATAATACATGTATTTCATATGATACATATAACATGGGAAGGTAATCCATTCATTTTTTAAAGTTGGCCCTACTTCCACGACCGTATATAGGCACAACATTACTACATGTACTAACCCTGTAGGCTGTACTGCCGGAAAGGAAAGCGCCGCACTGATATAGAGAAATCAATATGGCAAACCCCCTATTATCGTTCACAGGTATTTCACGAGGGGACTTTGATGGCAACAATAGAATGATGCTTCGTGAAATATCTTTAGATAATGTCTTTAGGTGTTTCCTTAAATGTCTTAGGTCTTAGTAGAAATAGGTGGTACTTACAAATAAAAGCTCGTCGCAAAATGTCACAATCTCTGAATCACTTGTTGTTGTCGCTGCCGTCCACGTGGTTTTCTGCGTTTGACGATAGATGGCGCCAAGCTCTTTCAAATAGTCGCACTGGATCCATGCACTGACACACCTCTCCGCCCAAGCCTCATTTCAGCGTACATGTTTCAACACAGTCGCAGACTTGCTGTAGCCTACAACCTCAGTCTCTGTCCAGTCAAGCAGTTTCATCCCAAGATATTTTTGATTTGATTTTGCTAGTAGGAATCACGTTCCTGTAACGTAATATTTTAAATGAATGTGGGAAAGTCTTAATGGCAGATTGTAGCGAACAATTAAACCACATAACGAAAATACGAAAATTACTGTTGCTATACTACGTCGTTATCATGCGCTGTACGCTACGGCAACGTTTGTGACGTTAGTGCGAACATCCGGCTGTCACTATATAGCTGGCGGAATCAAAACAAGTAAAGTGATAATAATTACGGTTGAAGAAACAGAAAAACCTGAAGAAATTACCGTAAATACTGGATTAACAGAAAAAAATCTACAGGAATACATCAACAGTAGAAAAAGCGCAGAAACTAGGAAAAAAACCCAGCAGAGATGTTGCCGCATTTAAGTTGTATTGCAAAGAAAACGGTGAATATGTAAATATTGAAGAGATCGAGCCTGTCCGTCTGAATGTGCTTTTAGGTGGATATTTTATTAGTGCTCGTCGTAAAGACGGCACCAACTTCGAACCAGATTCCCTTAGTGGAATATACGGCAGTGTAAAACGATATTTAGATTTAAATAACAACAATTCTAACATCACTACGTCAGATATATTACTATATACCGGTGCACGAATGTTTCACTTTTACGCAATAGGAGAAAAAATACCGTTCGGCCGCACCGTGGCGTAAAATATTTTTACGCCACACCGTACCACGTGATCACCCGTGAACTATCCATCAAGGTGAATGTTCGGTGATTCAAACCTGCCTTGCTTATTTCGGAGGTTGAAATAGGTTGATAACTGAAGTACATAAATGGCATTTTAATCGAATATAGTAATAAAAAGACATAGTGAGTGTGTCTGAATTACATCTGTTCCTCGATATTTTGATCAAAAATACTCACCTCATTCTTCGAATTCGGTGAGTATTTTTGATCAAAATATCTCTGAACAGATTCCATTCAGTCACACTAACCATGTCTTTCTATATTCCGTTCAGCACGTGAAGTATTGTCAAGTAAAAAAAAGAACTCAAAGCAGAAGGACATGGGAACCACCCTAACAAGGTACGTAAAAAAAAAAAAAGCTTATCGAATAATTAAAAAAATTGTAAATAATATTACATGAAATTGCCTATATTTGAAATTAAAAATATATTATTATTCATATATATATTATTCTAATTTTTAATTTCAGTGCAACCCATTGACAGAAGAGAACGAAACTGCTTTATGCTATGGGAATGTGGGGCGTTCGACAGCTGGACCCCTGCCGGATTGCATAATGCTATTTGGTTTATTACGACATAGAGTTTAGGTATGCGAGGGAGGCAAGAGGCAAAGCAGTTATGTTGGGGTGATCTAAATATTGAAATGGATAGTGAGGGAAACGAATTCATAACTTACAGAGAACGGACGACGAAAACTCGCCAAGGAGATCTAGGAAACTCGCGAGCGTTTGTACCAAAACTATGGCCAAATGTTCACAATGCAGAAAAATGTCCGATAAAATTACTTAGAAAATATGCGAGCCACGGACCAGTGGATACAATTACCCTAAATTATCCATTCTACTTATCTGTTAACCACAAACGATCTTCTTATTCCCAGATGTGGTACTCAAGACAGAGCATGGGAAAGGATGGACTTTCAAAGATAATGCGAAATGTGGCAATCATGGCTGGGATAGTAAACAAAAAAATTACTAATCATTCATTATTATATACCTATGGCTGTATCAACTACTTATACTGCCCGCTCCTACCCATGGCGTATTTATGTCCGTACAGCACACTGTGCCGTACGGGGTATGTGACCACGTGACTAGGTAACATTTCGCCATTTTTAGGTATATAATAATACGAAAACAGGCTGACTGTCTTCGTACGTCAAAATACTTGGTAAAATTATTGATCACATACATCCCTCTGCCTACGGCATCGGGATGTATGTGACCAATAATTTCACCGCATATTTATGACGTACGAAGATAGTAAGCCAGTTTCCGTATAGTACGCAAAACATCTTGTACCCAATTGATTCATGCAGGTGTGCCCCCCAATATCGTTGCGCAGTTAACGGGTCACAAAAATATACAGTCCCTACAAAGTTACGCGACTGCAAGCATTCATCAACAACAGTGCATGTTTAATATATTAAACAAGGGTAAAAAACAATTCCAGTCCTTACCTGTTGGTTATCAGATGCGGCAAGCCATACATCCAAGTGAGGTTCCTCAGGTAAAAAAAATAAAATAAATCCAACACAGTGCGGTCCATATTTCATTTGATTTATCTCCCGGTAATATGAAATATTGAATTTTATGAAATTCGCTTCATAAATTCATTGCCTTTGTATTATATTGTCAAATTTTCCTCGTTCTATGAACTAATCCAGGTTATAGCAGCTCTTCTGTAGTCTGCAAATAGCCCTAGTAGCAGGCCTGTGTCAGCGTCAACGGGAGATGGATCAAACGCCGAGGTAAATATATATTTTCTTTTATTTATTCTGCATTCCTTTCCTCGATTATTATTACTGCTGAATTACGGAAGAAATTCCTTCAATTTCTAATATTTCCTTGCTATTCTGTAGCTTGACGATGCCCGTAGTTTGGTGACTAGAACTCGTAAACGCCCAGTATCAGCATCCTTGGGTTCGGATCCTTGCATCGGTGCGTCGAAATGTGGCTCTGCGACTAGACAGTTTATTCCGATGGTCGCCTCAACTCGTCCTACCTCTCAACCTTCTGTTAGTGTGGCGATGACAGGACATGAAAATGTGAGTTCAAAATAATGTTAGTTTAGCATATATACATATATTACTTACATAAAATAAAAAAAATTGATTTTGACAATTTTCTAAATATTGCGAAATATTTTTATCTTTCACAGGATGTTCAGCTTACTCAAGAATTCCTGGAGAACTTAGATGATGAAGACATGTCCTTAACAACTGTAGCAAAACAAGATCTTTCCGAAAATAGATCGATTCAAGTGCACAAGAAAGCAGAAATGATATCTAATCAGGAGCTTATAAAGGGTTTGCTCTCTGGTGCGACATTCAATGCGACAAATATAAGTATTAACATTAAAATGTGAGTGGCCATGATGTCCGTTGAAAAAAACGTGCGTGTAAATTAAGTACAATAAAAATTGAAAATATGTGAAATATACTTGTTCTGTTGACTAATTGGACATTAATATGTGATCTATAGGTGCTCATAGTTAAATTGGCGGAATAATGGTTCAAATAGAGAAATATTACTTAACTTATAAATCATCGGATCCAACGTAAAAAATATCCATCTTCAGTCTTAGGCCACTATGGCGTAGTGCGGTTTCCCGTCAAACCGCTGTCCGCTGACCGCAGGTTGACCCGCTTATAATCAGAATTTCAATTTCCAGCAGAGTCTTAGATCATAACATTAGCTAAGAATACGAAAAGAGTGGATGACGCAATCTCAGCCGCGTTGTTATCTATATTTATCCTACCCCTCATATAAATCTCCATAGACTTAACATGGAGTGACTGTATGCCA
Organism: Alentia gelatinosa; assembly: GCA_950022655.1. Lineage (NCBI taxonomy): Eukaryota > Metazoa > Annelida > Polychaeta > Phyllodocida > Polynoidae > Alentia > Alentia gelatinosa. The sequence continues at coordinate 108,254,300 of OX465579.1, forward strand.
CGGTTATGCCATATTAAATTTATATGCCACAGGTGAAATATGAAGTTAAAAACATGCTACCGGATAGGATAAAATCTTATAAAGGCTGTGTTGGAGAGTGAATACCACGTAAAATTGAAAGACGCGATATGATTGGTGGACAGTTTGAATGTTCGCCGTAATTGACGAATCAGGGCGACTCTTATATAAATATATGATAGGTTTGAATTGGCTTCATGTAAGGAAGTACAGATGGATTGCTACTATGTGAAGGTGATGTGTCGTGATAATGGACATAAGTATTCGAAATGGCTGCTTTAAAGATTAATTAGGTATATAATAATAAGAAAACGTGTTGACTGAGCCCATACAGTGGTCATTCTCGGTCATTTTACGGAAAAATATGGCCCTCACGCCTTCGGTGTCGGGCCGTATTTTTCCGTAAAATCACCTTGTACGGGTTCAGTAACCACGTTTTCTCTTAATCTTTCAGATACCATAACTGTGGTAGGCCTATAGGCCTACGGATTCAATTCTGTGGTATACGGCCTCAAAGCCATGATATACGGAGAAAATAGTCCCCTTGTGCTGTAGAACACAGAAATACTCCCTATTATTATACGGTACCCTTTGATATGGTATTATAAATTACTGGGTTTAATCAATGAAATGTAGGAGACACTTCTTTGGTTTAATTCATTCGAGGAGATGGATAATAAATGCAACAAACGATGGTTATGTTGACAGGCGAGTTTGACGGCGTAGTCGAGTTTGGCAGCGTTTTATTTATTTTAAAAAACCACTTTTATTTATACTGGAGTATTCACTAGGGTGTGGGATACCCTATTTTCGTGTATTACTAATCATCCATCACTCATGGTCTATGGCTGCCTGTCCACAAAACCATCGTTTATTGTCTATACAAACCTTTATCATTGCTGTTTCTGTTGTTGTTGTTGTAGTTGTGGTTGTCGTCATTGTAGTTGTTGTTGTTGTTGTTGTTGTTGTTGTTGTTGTTGTTGTTCTTCTTCTTCTTCTTCTTCTTCTTCTTCTTCTTCTTCTTCTTCTTCTTCTTCTTCTTCTTCTTCTTCTTCTTCTTCTTCTTCTTCTTCTTCTTCTTCTTCTTCTTCTTCTTCTTCTTCTTCTTCTTCTTCTTCTTCTTCTTCGTCTTCTTGTTATTATTACCATTAATTATGATTGGTATCATCTTCATTATCATAATCATCATTATAATTATTAGGCCTATTATTATTGTTAGTATTATTATTGTTGTTATCAAATTATTATTATAATTATTATTATTTTATATCCATTTCATAACAATGGTGTACTTATGATAATTCGGTACTCCATAACGTAGTCCAGACCTAGGAAAAGAGTCCCATTTATCCTACCCCTAATAAAAAAACTCCATAGGCTTAATATTATGTCACTGTATTCAGTCTGGAGTTCAGAAAAATGAAAAATATCGCTCTAGTGGGATACACTTGACAAATGACGTCATTTGTTAATGTAGAAGTAATTTAGACGGGTGGGCTAGGATAAATTATAAACCAAACTCGAGTTAATCGTGTTATTGTTCATCACACTCCGGCAAGATTGGGTATTACTGCTCTCGGCTTCGCCTCGCGCAGTAATATGCGATCTTGCCGTCGTGCGATAAACAACAACACGACTAACTCGAGTTTGGTTGCTCCATAGTATCGTATGCCTATGGTACTAGTGTTACGCTTGGTTGGGGTAAAATATATATGAAAAGGGAGATTCTGTTCAGATCAAAGTGGGAAGGAGGGGAGAGGGTGCTCCTCAGCGGGGTGTCCCACAACCTGGTGGGTGTGGGGTTGAAGTTCCTGACAGCTATTGAATTTGTGTAGTAAAAGGGCATTTCAAAGCGATGGGGATAGGCATATGGAAGTCTATGAATCTTCGATATCAGTTTTCATCTGCATCAAAATTTTACCTTTGAGCACAAGTCTTTTTAGTAGGCTCCAATTCAATCACTGTTTATGTAACTTTTAATCTAAAAATGATAGAAACAAAATTCAAGGAAGGGTCTGAAGACTTTAAATAAAGAATCCCCCTCCGGCTACGAAGAAAAACTATCATGAAAAAGGTCTATAATAGGAAATGTTGGCGTGTAGGTAGGCACGATAGAATACTTATTGAAAAGAACCATATCATAAACCTACCAAATTGGGCTTGTTTCCGTGAACTTTCAAAACAGCAGGTTTACATATTACATCTAGGAAATCGTCTTAAAAATCCACATACTTGACTTCTTTTTAGATAAAAGAGTTGAAATTGACCATTTGGATTAATTCAATCTGCGTGTTTCACTATAAGTTAAGTTATTCCTCCCATTTTTATTTTCACTTTTATTTCTTATGGTTACTTCAATATGTTTGAAATTTAGCATATTGAAGTAAAACGTTCATGGGGAGGCTGCAGTAAAGGGCAATATTTCATTTCCAACGAGGCGATTTACAGATTTCCAGGTTCCAGGTTATTGAGTCGTCCAGGCATTCACGGAATTTTAAATGGCCATCATTTCCTCAAACATTTAATGTCAAAACAATCTCCACTTCCGCAGTTGTTGTCGAAAACACAACTTTTCAATAAAAATTAATAAAACCATAAGTCCGCCCCTGGATTGATCTCCACATGTTATTTTCGTGGGGGAAATCTGGGTAAACCGGTATTGGTATTCAGTTTTGTATATCATCCACACTGCAATTATCATGTATTGGGTGACGTCCTCCAAGGTGTACAGACTATGTAGAGGTTCACGTTGTCACTGAAAGCCGTTAAATAAGAGTCGTCTTATAGCAGAAGATAACAGAAAAATATCAGGGATTGTTTGTAAGCCAACCATTGCTTTAATGGCTTTCAATGTAAATATTTTACGTGATACTATGACTGTGTATCTCCCCCACTGTTTAGCTAGTCTTGTAACACTTGTTTTATAAAGATAAAGTGATGAGTTATTTGGGAGTGCATAACACGAATGAAATGCATGTATTGATGCAATAAGGAAACTGATGAGACGAAAATAACTTGGTCCGTACTCCACCGAGTTTAACTACAGAGTAATTCAAGAAGCGAAACTGAGTGAATTACGCTGTGGTCAAACGAGGTGGGGTGCGGCCAAGTTATTTTCATCGAGTGGGTTTCTGATTTCATCTCATCCTGTATACATGATCAGAAACATTATTAATAAAAAAAAACTCACACAATTAGCCATGGAGTATTGGGTGCACTACCCTCACTGCCGTGGAGGTAGAGATCCGAACGTGAAGCCTATGAAGAAAGATACCGGGGTGAGATAAAATCGGACACCTAAGGTTTCTTGTTCTTCCTTCGCAGTTCCATGTTCCTATAGAGGAAACCTATAAAAGTTTAGGGTCAGAGCTAATATCCCATTGAGTTTTAATTACGTTGTAATTCACAAGGCGAAGCCACGTGCATTATGTAGCGATTCAAGATTTAAATGAAAGGGGATCGAGCTCTGATCCGAAACTTTAGTGGATTTCTGAATTAATTTCGCTCTTCACATTGACTAATGGGCTAACATTTGTGACATAATCCCCATTGGATATTTTTCCTAAATACCTCATGGGCATTGTATATGAGTTCCCAATGTTAAATCTATAGAGAAAAAATACCAGGGCTCCTTACGTCCATATTGAACAGGCTGGAGGTGTCACCCTATATCATTGGGGTTTTCCAGGACTTGGTACTCTGAGAACATGCATACTAGCAGACGTATGGCGGCTGTTCCTTGATTTGTGCCTCGTGATCTGCCTGTTACTGCTGCTAAAAGTAAGATGACTACTCCTGATCATACACGACCTAACATATATACATGTGTCACATAGGACACAGAACTTCAGGGGAATCAATTTCCACTCGCTCGGTACGTACGATGATGCCCAGAACCTATAAAGCTGATGAAACGTTGGGAATGTATGGTAAGATGTTTCCATGAAGCAAAACCCCAAATCAAAGGTTCAAACACAACAAACCAAACTAGCCTTATGTTTCAATGGCATATACTATCCAACTGAATTATGTGCTGCTGATTTTCTAATATTTTCCCAACAAATGAATGAAGGTTATAAATGGCATGAAACAAACAATACATGGAAAAGGCTAAATTACTTCAGCACTTCAGCAATATGAGACAGGTATGCATACATGGTATCACCTGTCTTTACCGGACTTATAATATGGAGGAATCGTCCACACAAATGCGTCGTGAGCGTATTATCCCACAAAACAGAAAGATAATGAAAAAATATATGGTAGCAGCCGCTATTACTTCAAAAAGCAGTAACGGCAGGAGGGTAACAAAAATATCTCTGACTCGCATGCTGTGATGTGGGACATGAAACGCATGGGATACCCGAAACCTACAGTAGCCCTAGGGGACCTGAGAAGAAAGGAATATGATCTCAGCATCTCAGAAGGCCCTTTCCACCTGCCAGCAAAATCTGCGATTTTTAGGAACTATCCGTTGTATTATCCTACCCCTAATATAAAATCCCATAGGCTTAACATTGGGTTTCCGTATGCCACGCTGACTTGCATACGGAGTTTTATATGCCACTAGTGGCATACAACATTATTATCGCGTAATATTCCAAAATCGAGGAGATAGGGTAGGATAAAATTAAAACCTGATTCGTTTTAATCTTGGCCACCGCATTCCACTCCTGAAGTTTTGGCTCCAGACTTCACTCGGCTTCGCCTCATGAAGTCACTATGCCAAACTCCTGTCGTGGAATACGGTTGACAAGATTAAACCTCATCCAGTTTTACGATATTATGCAATGAAAGTACACTAGCAATGTCTCCATATAGTATTCGTTGCTGACCTACTATTATACCTATAATCAACCTCCCGACAAAATAAAACAGTGTTGCATTCTATAACCGACGATTTTGTCGTGAAGTGGTGCCAAGAGACGCCAACAATCGAGACATTGTTCGATTGCCGATTTTTTAAGTTTGCAGCTTCCACTTACCGATTTCTGACAAATTTATCGGAGGCCAAAAGTCAGCAGGTGGAAACAGGCATATAGGTTCTGGTCTTGACGGCTATCATGCCCCCCGCCTCACTATCACGTGAAAGTATGAAGGTGTGGTTCTGATAAATCTCGCATCTCTCTTGTCTTAAGATATAAAGTCATAATAATTTTGTTTCTATTGAATAGAAATACTAAATAGGATATCATATCTACATTTTGTGACGATTTCATGAATATTGCTCTATTATATCTTTGTTAAAACATTTGTGTGAATATGGAACAATGATGCCTCAAGGCATCATGTGTCTTTAGTGTGGTGATGCCTCCAGGCATCATGCATCTTTAGTGGGGTGATGCCTCCTGACATCATGCGTCCTTAAAGGGTTAAAGCATATTCAGTTTTCAACAAAAATACATGCCCGACTTATTGAAGTGTTGATGAACCCCTGATACTACAATCATAACTTTGAATAAGATGATCGGATACATTTAGACCTATTCAATAATCAATGAGGGATCTTTAATGGTATTTGAGTATAAACAAAGTGTAACAAACGAACGCAGTTATGATTCAGAATAGCCGTATGAAGTATATTATATTATACAAATGATACAGATAATGAACCCTACCGCCCAAACAGCTATCGCTAAGTAGCAGGCCTTCTCAAGCGAAAGGGGACATTCATACACATTTCCCATTTGAAACAATTCGGCTTGCAGCATTTCCATAGCTACGTACGAAATGGAATCCCTCTAAATGTTTACAACAAGTGCCGCATATGACGATAAACGGATAAAACATGTACTGTTAAGCTCAATGCCGGGTAGCTAGCCCTTTATCACTTCAATATCCATTATGAGATATACAATGAATAATTGAATTCTGCATGTTAGGGCCAAGCTATGGTGGGGGATATGAGATTTCGAGTGGCATTTAAATTGAAATCTAGGCCAAGTTCTATTTAGCTCCTCATCCTTTTAGTGAAGCCCTGTCAGAGTTGCTCAAATTCCCACGTTCAGAACGTCTCTGACGATATTGAATAAGCAATAACCGGATTTATGCATTACCACAGCCTCGTAATGTTCTCAACCTTATCAAATTTTCATATTCTTGCAGATTATTTACATTCTGTTTGCTAAGCAGAAGCTTGTAAGCCAAAAGAAGGAACTGTGCTCATGGATTTCGCCGACCACGAAGTCAAAATGCATGAAATGACTAAATTCGAGGAATGGAATTAAATTACGAAAATGAGAAATACATTAAAAAGGTGATTCGTGTTAAATATTCCCTATGCGTCATTGAATATTTGAGAATATGTTTTGATGAACCGGTATTTCTTGATAATACTGTAAATGATACAATTTGGAATAGCTTATAACATACATGTATATATACTAAAACATTAGGCATGAGTTTCTATCAAAAAATAAATATCTATAGCACTATAGACATAGCGGGCATTTTAATCATAGGTAAGGTTGATGTAACAAGTGCCTTAATTATAAATAGATTTACATTATTTTTAGACTAAAGACATATAGTATATTGTATCTGCAGTAGATAGTGTGGACCAATTTGGGACTCTTCGTAAATTTATGTGCATGTCATTGATCGTCCGATATGTTGATATACATGTATACAGAGGGTTATTTCCTTTGGCACACCTATACCACACATATATTGTTACTGTTGAAGCGTGTATATGAAGAAATACAATAGAGAAGTTCTCTTTTTTATGACGTGCTTCCAAGCTGTGTCGATGTGTAACGTTTGCCTTTCACTCGTTAACCTTCAAGTCACTGTCTTTCTCATTCAGTATTCATATACATGTATGTCCAAGTAAAATGCTTGTGTTACAAAAACTCCAATGAGGCACACACTTTCCAACAGGCAACTTTCCTTGTTTGACATTTATATGAAGTAATGGGAAATCATGCAAAACTCTTTGTGATGGTAAATCGAGTTGGAGAGATACATGATTAATCAATTTACCATAAATAAATATTCAATATAAGACCTTTAGTACATTGTCGCTGAGGGATTCAGTTGAATAACTTATGTCGACCAGAGCACAGGGTACAAGGAGACCTCGTGCGAGGGGGGGGGGGGGGGGGTTATCATTTAATAATATTCAAGCTCGTTCGCTAAGACTGTTCTTCCTGACCAAAGGTTATACATAAGTGTTGAATAAAGTTGTTCCACATCATCCCTTGGTCTCAGAAAAGGGTCCTCATGTACGATCCTAAATAATTCAAGAGGCCCCTGGACGTATAGGCCGAGGGCTTCTGGAACGTAGTTTCCTTGGTTATTGTTTTGTCTGTCTACTACCTCTAGTCTCCCTACAGACCATTGCCAGCCACCTGCGGGTAATGGAGGTTAATGTAGTTTGGCATTTGGCTCATCAAAAATCCCCGGGGCTCTGACAAATGTAATTAATGCGAGAGGTAGTGGATTTCAGGCGTCGCTATAGCAACCCAGAACCACCCGTCATAATGGAACCATGGCAGGCACTTAGGGAGAGAGAGAAGGGAAGGGAAGAGCGAAATGAAAGGCACTATAGTGTGAAGAGGTTGTTGTAAAGTCTACTTAGAAATACCCTTTTTTTAAAATAAAATTGAGATGTCTCAAGTTACATACATTAACAGGAAGATGGATAGATAGATAGATAGATAGATAGATACGGAGAGATAAAGAGAATAAAATCGGCGAAAGAGCTTCTAGTATCAGACCCTCAGAAAGCCGCAGATGTCAAAGGTCGACTGACGATGGCAGGAAACAGCCTTAAAGCTTCCCACTTCAGTGAATAGAATCCTCGAAATTCCCCCCTAAATCCAGGCGCTGTGGTGTGGCACCGGCGCGAAAAGGTCAAAAAGACAAATGTGTCTGCCAGTTCAATTTTCACTTTTTCACTGAGGCAACCCTACCGAGGCTTTCCAGTGTGAGCATAATCATAGTCGTCTGTGACGAGCCAATCCCGAATTGCGTAGAAGTACCTCGAGATCTCTGTGATGGAAATATTCAAACGAATGAGCCTCGAAATGAGCTTGATCTCCTGAATTCCCAGAGACCATTGTTTAAACATCATCTGCTCTAAAAATAGTATTTACCGATTAAATGGGTACGAGTGTTTTTGCTCATATTGGTAAAGCGAGCGGAAGCATAAAACACATCTAGGGAGATTTATCTGTATTTGATACGATGGATGGCTCTCTTCGAGAGGTTTAATCTGTAGAGACTGCAAAGCAGGGGATCATTACCGAAGGACATGGGACACGGTAGATTAGCCAGTTTATTTAACAATTCACTAAATGATGGTCCATACAATATGCCTAGTTGACGAATATATCTGCGGAGTCAAGTTTTTCATATATTATTTTAACCTTTATTCATCACACACTCCTATGCACAATATACCTCTTATATCCGGATAGCACGATATATACCTCGCAACACAATACAGAGCATGTGTACTGTACAATGTGGCAATAGAATGATTTATGGATATACACATTTTGTCGATAATTACGTCAGGGCCACATTTCCATTGTTTAACACAGTGTGATATTTGTCTCTGCGGTTGTAAGCATTATACAACATTGCAATATGGATATACCAAAGACATCTCACACGTATATATATATAACCTCTTTCCGTGGGATTCACCAAGTCTGATTTCACCACCTACACACTCGATGTTGGCACAATTTATTTGCACTGCATAATAAGTCTTGGGGAAGGTTTTACCATCACCTATCAAAAATACCGAGGGGAGGTTTCTGCAGAGTCCTCGCTCAGCCAATCACATGCATTAAACGGTTCATCCAGGTAGCGATAAAAAACCAACTGCTGATGGGGCAATGTTCATGACAGCTTCCCCACCACAGGCAGGTGTGTTGTTCACTGGAGACGGTGTAGATATCCATGGAGATTCTACAGTTCGCTATCCAGGCAGGTTGAGGACACTTCCGATCCTGCGCGAAAAGCTAGAGGGCAGGTACGCTGTTATGTGCATCTCATTGTGTGGGAAGTTTATGCTGAACTATGGATACATCTTGGGCACGCACTGAAAAAGACATCAATTTCTCTGGGTAATTCGCATGGTATTTGTACACAGATTTTGTCTATATATAGAGTATATCTCCACCGAGTAATTTATACGGAAAACGATGAATATTGTCTCTTTTGTTCTGGGGCCCTACATCTCCATGCAGTCACAGATTGCACACACATCCATATAGCACTGCAGTTTCCCAATCGTTGGAAATAAAGTATTCGAAATGATCTGGGAAATAGTTGAGGAACAGCATAATATTGTACACAGGGATTACTTTCATCAGACTTTCACAAGTATAAAAGTGCAAAGAGTGTACGGTGCTTTGCGTGTCCAAGAGCAATACACATATGGTACAGCTTGCACTGAAAGCTACTTTGTGCTAGACCATGATGGAATCACATACACACACACCTAGGCGCGGTGCTTGTCCGAGGGGATGGCGAGCATCCAGATTTTGTCAAATTCAAAAGGGAGCAGCTCTTCTTCGAGTTTCCATCTGTCTTACTGATCAGCTTTGTAGGCGCAGGGTAAGGGTCCTACGCTACTACAGCACGGGTTCCGGGTGGTGGAAGCGTATCGTATCATCAGAATATTTGATGGCTGTCCTTCTTCTCCTTATCTGGGGACAGAATTGAAGTATCACAGACATACACGGCGTGCGCTGCGCGCGGCCCGCCCATCGAGAGAGGGAGCCTCCGTCCCGCCGTCCTCAGCGTCCCGCCGCTGCTGATGTCAGCCAGCGTCCCTCCGCCGCCGAGGTCAGCGTCCAGCTGGAAGTAGTGCTGGTCACGTGATGCGCGGCGGAGCGATTTAGGGCTCTCGTAAATGTGCACGTCGCCGGGATCGTCGGAGAGGTCGTCGTCCAGGCCCGCGTCGTCCTCCCCGTCCTCCTCGTCATCGTCGTCGTCGTCGTCGGCCGACAGGTTGGTGGGGACGGTGCTCGTGCTGGCGCTCCCCGCGTAGAGCGGCGAGCAGGACGAGGTCAGCGGCGAGCACGACGGTTTGGTCAGGGTCACCGCCCCCGCCTCCCCGCCGAGCGGCTGCCACGGCGGCTTGACGAGGAGTTGCTCGTGGTGGGAGAGGTGCAGCTGCTCGGCGGTGGCAGCGGCGGCGACGGTCGGATTTAGGATGTGGTTGGGCGGCGGCGCCATGGGCCACATCTCTCTCACGTAGGCGTAGTCATTGTCGCGCAGGGCCGTCGCCGCGGCCACCTGGGCCGTGACGGGCCCCCCACGGGTGACCCGCACCTCATGGCCGGGGAGCAGGTCGCTCTGCTTTACGTAAATGCTCTCCTTGGGGATCGGGCGAACTGCCGCCTCCTGGGCGCCGGCCGCCTGAGGCTCCTCACCCTCCTCCGGTTTCATTTTCTTCCTAGGAGACATACGAGGTTACTTTAATGATCGAGGAGCCATCAGCTAGTCTAACATGCAGCCACTACATAGATAGCACTCCCATAGGATCAGTGACTAAGGTTCTCTGAATGCTAGTCATGATCGGTTGCTGAATGCCTAACAGATACTTGGTGCTAGAAAAGAAGAAAAAACAGAAGGTGCACTTCATTTCTTCGTCAAAAAGGAAAAACTTAACAATCATTCAGAAAGGGGTTTATAGTGTCTGTGCACAAAGTGTCATGCAAAATTACAGAGGTATACAAAAGATTCAGATGCCTGAGAAAGTATAAAAAGTATAGATGGTGGATGTTGACAGAGCTAAGCTAGTGTTTGATCATTGATAAATGTTCGCTGTAAATCTGTATCAATGTCGAGGTGTTGAAGGTTATTGTATCATAGGATGAATTACTTACCATTCAAGGCATATGAGGCCGACCAAAAGTATAATGACGCCAACTATAATTGCGAGGCCCACGATGATTCCAATTGATACTCCTAAAAAAGATAGAGAAATGAAAACTCATTAAGATTGTCTGAACTGCCCTTACCATCTATGTAAGGCCTAGTACAGGGGACGAAAGGCATTTGAAAAACATATACATTATACTCAAGACCCATATGAAGAGAAAAATATCTTTTGCAATTGGTATTTATTTGCTTCTTCCCTTCATGATTATGTTGTCACTATCTTTCAACTGTCTCATTCCTGTCAGTCCTGAGTGGAATTTTAGATAGTCCTAATTTAAGCTATCTGGTTCCTACCACTGTGTGGGTGGGTAGGTATCTTCTGGACGTGCTACCAACAAAGGGCATATCAAAATCTTATCGTTCTATTTCTGGAGGATGTGTCAGTGTCGCAATATATTGTCTCTGCATTCATCTATGTAACATTACGTAATAATGATTGATGGCATATGAAAAACATCTGACAGAAATACAATGCTGCAAGAATACTCCGACCTCATTTCAAGCGGTTTATTTATCTCGAAGGTAATATGATGAAAGAGGCTATTATTAAGTCTTCCCATCGCTTGTCAGTCTACAGTGTGGATTAAATATCAGATGCTGTTTGTCCGTGATAGTGCCCACACATGCTAGCTACCGTTACACAAAGAGTTAAGAACAATGATAGGATTCTATGACGCAGTAATCCTGACAGGTTGACAAGTAAATTAAAGTAGTTCTACACCCTGCAGGGATTAAGGAAAGGGGAATTCTTGGGGATATTCAACCCTAGAGATAAGACAACGGGAGCTGGGCTGCTACTAATCCTGCCCGGCGGATTATCCCCCGGTAAACACCTCCGGTATGAGCACATCAAAGAGCAACTCAATGCCACCAGTGGAGCCCTCTGGCGACGGCAGTCCGCATAATGGAGATGAATTGAGGAAACACCCGTCAAAGCAAAAATGGCCAGGCACCACCCATCACGCTTGCAGTGATTGCGTAACGGCGACGTCTTTTACTACGTTTCAAGGGTGGTCTTCAGGGAGGTTGCAGACCGCACAAAAGCCAACAGTTGCTCCCCGACTATCTGCTATTATCTTCACCACAACTCATTATCTGCTTTTCCTTGGTGCGCGCGCAGCTCCGCGCGCAGCTCCGCGGATTATCGGGCTTCCGGTGGGTCCCGTGCGTGGTGTACCGACTGACAAAGCGCAGACATGCGCAGTGAGCTTCCGTATCGGGCGGCTGTGAGCCACTCTCATAACAGATATTCGGCGCTCCACTGTCAAATCAGACATAGTATTAGGGATCATTACTTTCTTCAGCACCTCATGTGTTGTTGGGTTGTGTTTGTCAACATGTCACATGTCTTCCCTCGAAGGGGCAGTCTAATCTGTTGTTTTGCATTATAAAGTGGTTTAAGTCTGAAAAAGAAACAGCTGGATTCCCATATTTCCAAACTCATGATATATTAGTTTTTTTACTTTTATAACTTTTGATAGTTGCCCTGTTTTGAATCTGAAATGTTCGCTGGTCTCCCCTGTCCTTAGTGGATACCCGGGGAACCAGTGTTGGGTTGAAGCAGAGATTAGTAAGAGCTAGCTCCGCGAAAAATCTGCTGGGAGAGCGCCTGTGAGCGGCACCAGTCAATGCGCGCCATTTCACACTGGAAGCAGACGACATCTGACTTTATCTTGGTCACGTGATAGACATCTAGCGGCGCACCGCGATGAGGCGGGAAACTGTGCCTGGCGATGGCGGTAATGGAGTGGTAGTGCTAGCGCGTTTCCCGACACTTTGCTCCATTGATTGGCGTAGGGTCGATCTGGGTATATCGCCCTTCGCTGTGTTCTCTGCTGATGCGCTTCTATTTTTTTTCGATCCCATCTCGTTTGCTAGGGATACACCCCACTGCCGATTCTAGAACACCATGGCTCGCTGCTTCAAGCAAACCTGCACAGGACAATCGACAACTGAGGAGTGTACTACTACGCATCAGTGGACAAGGGTTTTACTGTGCAATGAGTTCCACCATATAGTGAGTTCTTAACTTGATGGAAAAATATATTTTAAGACTTGAAGTATTCCAAGTCAGTCTCATCTACCTCCTCTCATCATATTTGTCTCCCTATGGTAGCCTACCTCATTAGTGAAATGCGTCTGTATTTATTTGGGTGGGGTGGGGGTGAAAAGAATTGTGTTTTTGTTTTTGTTATATCTGTATCCTTAACAAAAGCATTCATCTCTCGAAACCAACCTTGACTATACCCTACTTAGTGTTGGCGATTACCTTTATGTCATATCATTATTCGTAAGCAGGTTAACTGATGCTGAAGACGATAGATTTTAGAGGTGTAGGAAAACCTGGACATAGTAGCATAATATTAATCACTGTGGCCAAAGTACCTAATTGCAATACGTGTTTATGTTAATGAAATGTTAATAAAAAATATCGCATTATTTGTCTGTATATCAGTGGAAATAATATAAAAAAACATATAGTGAAATCGCGTCATTCGATCAAAACATTTTATGCATGCGAGATCTCACTGCAGGTTTCAAAGGACGCCTCGGCCACGACAGGAAATTATCTAGGCGTGTCTAAGCCAACTACAACAGTATTAACTGCTACTTCGCATATTCTCGAAAGTGTTTTTTTTTTGCATTTGGATTTTCCAGTCATGATTGCCGCTACTACAGTTACAGAATACATCTACACCGACTTTCGGCTTCTCTTCTGCTTATTAACTGTCGGTACAATGTAGGTACCAACTGATGACTCCTTGCCATTGCTTATTTCCCTCGGCTGTCATACATACATGTCAGGATGTTTTCCCCCAGACGTTGACAGTGTCTGTGGATACAGGATTCTGCTAATGAAGTACTACGTGTTGATCTACAATTTCTATCAGGACATGGTTGCTAATTACTCGTGTGGTTGATATCAATGTTAATACCATATCCTGTATGTTTTGTACTTACACCTGCCTTCTGGACTGTATATTAGGGTCTAATCGCTTACTAGTGTCCTGTTATAAAGGCCAGAATCTATTTGATGTTTTTCTGTTATCACAATTGGCTATTGACAGCTATTAATCACTGATTTAGATTATGTATTGGGATTGGCTGTTTGTTTGTTGCATGTTTGTGCTTCAGCTTCAGACTAGACATGTATTTGAAAGAGTTTTTGTGGGTGGTGCCAGGGTTATGTATAAAGGCAGTTGTCTGTCATTTTCTGTGCAGTAGATGGAGGTGTGCAGTTCTAGTTGAAGGTAAAATGAGCATGGCGCTGTCTTTATTCGGAAGACATTTTTGTTAATTAGCAAGGAAATAAAAGCTTTGCAGGCATTGTACATATAGAGCTGCAAGCCAAGTAAACTGATAAATACTATTTCGTTAAGTATGCGCTTTTTTACCTGCACATAACAGTTATCGAGCGATATTGTTATTCTTTCTATATCATTAGGTATTAAGAAAGAAATTGATGAATGTTTGGTCTTTATCATACCCCTAATATAAAAACCCATAGGCTTAACATTGAGTTTCCGTATACCCTGCTGGCTGGCATACGGACTTTTATATGCCACTAGTGGCATACAAAATTATTATCACGTAGTTTTACAACATCGAGGAGACAGGGAAGGATAAAATCAAAACCTGATTCGTTTTAATATTGGCCATTGCATGCCACTCCTGGAGTTTTGGCTCCGGAGAAACTCCAGTCGTGGCATACGGTGGCCAAGATTAAACCTCATCCAATTTTACGATAATATCCCCATTCACTATCAAGTTTGGAGGGTGCAGTAATATGATACATATCTTTGAGTTGTCTCCGATAAATTTGTTCAGAACGAGCTGTTTACAGCGCGTTCTGAACGAATTCATCAGAGACAACAAATAAATCTAGCCTGTATTGGCACCATCACTATGGTTTCATATCTTTAAATGATTTCGCATATTTAAGCTATCTAAACTATATCATGTGGATGCCTCACATTAGATACCTTGATATCTAGGCATTATGCACGTTTGGCCGTTATGGGGTTTTATAAAATGTATCGGAACACATGAAGCGGTATTGCGGTCTGCCCATTTTCTAATTTTCCATCCAGACGAGTGCATCGACCTGTCAGCCAATCAGATTACGTTATTTTTTTCATAAGGTGCTGTCTGTCAGCCAAAGCATGCAGGTTGAGTTTAAAGGATGCAGTCTGTCAGCCAAAGCATGCAGTCTGTCAGTATCAGAGGTGACCAGCACAAGGGTACACAGCGTACATATGTACAAGCATGGAAGGTCGTTTTATATTTATTATATACCCAAAATTAATAAAAATCTTTCCATGTATTGGCATAGAAGACATGTCTACATGAAAGCTCACACACCGCTGATGTGTCAAGGTGTTCTGTATAACAGTGTACTGCACAGGGTTCAGTATATAACTTATACTGCACAGGGAGCAGCAGTGCATAATTATCAAATATAATGCATGGGTATATAATAAAGTGCAATCTGTGTACAATAGCTGTACCCCTAGGAGCATTACGCATTTGGACTGAGTTTGAGCACAGGTATATGATAATATGAATGAGGCGATAGCCAAACGAGTTTGTGAACGGGGACTCCACTATAACCCCATCACTGACTTTTTGTTAGTTTAGCACACATGTAGCTTCAATCAGCTATAGCTTTGCATTTAAATGTGATAACTTAGACGGTTGCTACTTATCTACTGCAAATACTCAATCCAGGATTGTAGTTTATAAGCATGCCCTATACCGGCTTCATTCAACGCCATTGGATGCTTATAGGTAAGGATAAGTTATTGAAATATTAACAAATAGAAGAAGTCATACAATGCAAAGGTATGAATCGGTCTCATTCTGCAAAAGAAATGCAGTATCTTCTATTTCGGATGCACGGGAATTACACGGGCAGACGCCACATGAAAATAAAAAACCTGGTGTATATATATTTGTATTACGTAAAAGGACATTTTACTGTCACTGTGAGCTTCATATGATTGCCTGCATTGTTTTATATTATGGCTGTAAGAGTGTAAGTTTAGGATGTAACATCAGTATACTGGGGTGATAGCAAATGGAGCTTCATTGTCAAGCTCCGGATGTGCAACCAGAGATACCTCCTGCAGAGATAGACGTCATCTGTATCAATAATGGCGTGAATGTGAGATACTATTTCATAGTGATATCGTTCACCGATTATTCAACGTCTCGGAACCAATAATCAGGTGAAATACGGAATAATAGCTCATATACACGCCATTTTGTGTTGGTGATTCTGGAAATCGCTGCAATTTCTGCTTGGTGTGTCTCGGGCTTGAGTGAAGGATATACTATATTATAATACTGATATACCTATATGAGTACTAAGACCGAAGAAGCGAGAAACGCAGCGATTTCCAGAATTACCAACACAAAATGATGTGTATAAGAAGCCGGGGACACACACCAAGCGAGTAAAGGCAGCTATCTCCGGAATTGCCAACACAAAATAAAATGGGTGTGAGATATCATTTCATAGTATTATTACATACCTGTAGCCGAACGTCAGTGAAATACTACCCGCTCACGGGGGTGTAGTATATCGCGACTCCGGCCCACTATGGTGCGCTTCGTCGTACTGCAAGATTCTAACGTGTATGTAACTAACTCGCTGCAACGCACTAGGCGTGCGTATTCGACATCATCGCGATCAAAAACAACATGGCGAATGTCGTCGAATCGCGACTTGAAACTCGCGATACAGGCCCCCCGTAACAACTACAGGTTCCTAATGACCAATCGTCGAGGTAACTAACGTGCGGCTCTGACCTGACACCGTTTAAATTGCTCAAATATGCTAAATTCATCGATAATAACAATACGATCCGCAACGGGGGACGCACAGACACGCTTACGCTGGTTCCTGGCGCCTCCGCCTCCATAGACGCCTAATGCTCTCCAATCGTATTTTCTGCTAAGCGCGCCCTTACCGAATAGCGGCTAAACATCCGCTGGGCGAGTGGAGACATGCGCAATGAGCACATCCTGTGAGTTGGCTTCCGGTTCGTAGCAGACAGTGTCAACATGGAGCGGTTGTGACTTAGGAACTCGATAAATGGCGTGTTTCTGATCGAATTAAGGTATGTAATAATAAGAAAACGCCCTGACTGTGGCCAGAACTATGTCTTAGTTCTCGGTCACCTATCGCCGACGTTTGCCCCTTCGCCTAACGTCGCCGATAGGTGACCTCGAACTAAGACATAGTTCGGCCACAGTTAGGGCGTTTTCTCCTAATATCCCCCACGGATAATTTAGCATTTCAGAAGCAATAAACAGGTATAATATGAAATGATAACTCACATACACGCCATTTTGTTTTAGAACTACCGGAAATCACTGCGTTTTTCGCTTGGTGTGTCAACGGCATGAGATACCATTTCATAGGAATGTCTCCCACCAATAATTTAGCACTTCAGTAGCAATAATCCGGTGAAATATGAAAAATACCCACATACACGACATTTTGTGTTGGCACTTCTAGAAATCGCTCGCTTGACATATTTGTTCTCTTACAGTGAACTGAGATAAAACAATGATTTTACCCGGCAAAAATGAAGATCATAATGAATGATTGTCATAGAGAGCTACCATTACAACACAGGGCTTTCATTAGAATCTCTATCTCAGTTATTTCTGACCTAATTAGAAGGTTGATCCCAATAAACAGAAGTCCCATATAAATAGAATATACGAATTGTTCTCGGTAACTTCATTGCAATGTTTCTTTCATATTTCACAGTAATATATCTCATAAATGTCAGAGTAGCTTTGGATGACTGAAGGATGTTGAGCTGTTCCAGAAAAATCCCGTCACCATAATTTTCGCATCAATAACACCACTGCTATCAATCACTATTTGTCTGCCGGTGACTAATGTAACTGTGTAATATAAAATACAACACTACAGAATCAACCTGTATGCAGTTTCCGTTTGCTCACTGTAAGGTTGGGTGGACTCGAGTCAGAATGACAATAGTAAGAGCAGTACAGGCAGAGCAGTATCGCCGGCGAAGTGGCAGGGGTCTCATATCAGCGACTGATTCAGCGCAACGCTGACGTCAAAGGGCAGGTGGCAGACCCACCTGTGGGCGCATGCGTGGGAGGCAACTCCGGCTTGGGCACCCAGGGCACAGGGGCCCGTTTAATAATCGATGGCATCTTTACTTGAAAAGTACATAAGTGAAGAAAAGGAATGTAAAGATAAATGTGATGATGATGAGAAAAAAATACATACATCCAGGTTACTCCAACATGATTTCTTTGCAGATTTTATACAATCTCATTCAAAGGTAGTTCTTTAGCTCGTCTTTTGTCTTACATTTATGGGCTTCAGGTGACAGATCATTCCAAATTTTGGCGCCTCTATGATAAGGACTGTTTAATACTAGTGAACTTCGTGTATGATGTATGTTAAAAAGGATCTTCTTGCTAGTCCTTGTGCGCCGGTCCGATTTGTCAATACATTTGTCTTTATACCTATATTTGAACATAAGACAACCCAGTAACCTCCTCCCTCTGTTCGCTAAGATAGTATTAAGATAGTACATAAGGTCGTCCATAAGCGTTGCATAAAATTTACCCACATGGTCTTAGGGTCTCTATGGCATACAGAATTTTTCTACATGTGGGATCCTAGTTTATTAAATGGGCCCCCTGGTTATATCTAACCAATGTTCTGCCAGGAGCTTTTATAGAGGACACTGGCGGATACAGTTGAGGGTCGGGGAGCGGAGGAGGGATGAGACAGCTGAATTGGGTAGGCGAGGGTGCCATGAGGATGAACAGATATGGAGGCAGTTTACTAGAGACAGGATAGAGTGTCAGGAAGATGGAGGGACAGAGAGACAGTTTACTAGAGACAGGTGAGGGTGTCAGGAGGATGGAGGGACATGGAGGCAGTTTACTAGAGACAGGCTAGGGTGCCAGGAGGATGGAGGGACAAGGAGGCAGTTAACTAGAGACAGGTGAGGGTGTCAGGAGGATGGAGGGACAGGGAGGCAGTTTACGAGAGACAGACGAAGATGTCAGGAGGACACTGGCGGATACAGTTGAGGGTCGGGAGGGGAGGAGGGATGAGACAGCTGATTGGGGTAGGCGAGGTTGTCAAGAGGAGGGAGGGACAGGGAGGCAGTTTACTAGAGACAGGCGAGGGTGTCAAGAGGATGGAGGAACAGGGAGGCAGTTAACTAGAGACAGGTGAGGGTGTCAGGAGGATGGAGGGACATGGAGGCAGTTTACTAGAGACAGGCTAGGGTGCCAGGAGGATGGAGGGACAGGGAGGCAGTTAACTAGAGACAGGTGAGGGTGTCAGGAGGATGGAGGGACAGGGAGGCAGTTTACTAGAGACAGGCTAGGGTGCCAGGAGGATGGAGGGACAGAGAGAGAGTTTACTAGAGACAGGTGAGGGTGTCAGGAGGATGGAGGGACATGGAGGCAGTTTACTAGAGACAGGCTAGGGTGCCAGGAGGATGGAGGGACAGGGAGGCAATTAACTAGAGACAGGTGAGGGTGTCAGGAGGATGGAGGGACAGGGAGGCAGTTTACGAGAGACAGACGAAGATGTCAGGAGGACACTGGCGGATACAGTTGAGGGTCGGGAGGGGAGGAGGGATGAGACAGCTGATTGGGGTAGGCGAGGTTGTCAAGAGGAGGGAGGGACAGGGAGGCAGTTTACTAGAGACAGGCGAGGGTGTCAAGAGTATGGAGGGACATACAGAGGTGGTCTACTAGGGACAGGCTAGGGTGTCCAGGTGTGTTGAAATTTGACTGAAGACAGGGGTTGGGGGTGCCGAGGGATATGGGGGCGGGTAGGTGGGTAAATAGAAATAGGCAAGGGAGCCAAGGGATTGGAAAAAAGATCATCAGCTGAATGAGGAGAGGAGAGGTGCTGAGCGATGTAAGAGAGGGTCGGTGGTTGAGTAGAGACAAGTAATAGTGTCAGGGGATGGGAGGGATGGGCTGGCAGTTGACGAGAAACTGGCTAGGGTATTGAGGGATGTGAGGGAGGGAGGGTAGGCACTTGGCTGAAGAAAGGGGAGAGTTTCCAGTGACCTGAGGGAGGGTAGGCGATTGACTGAAGAAAGATTAGAGGGTCAAGGGACATGAGGGAGGGTAGGCGGTTGACTGAAGAAAGATAAGAGTGTCCAGGGATTGACTGGAGACCAATTGGTTCACTCCTGCTAGACTTTGTATGGAACAGTGAAGCATATTTACGTAAATAACTATTTGGAGAATTTGCATCGGGATCTCCCTCTTTCAATTGGACTGAAGTAGAAAAACTCATCAATTCTTACGCAGAATGAGTGAGAACCACGCGAGCAGGTTGAAATGGACACAAACAACTTAAAACGCTACGTCACCAGTGGATGTCAGACAGGAAAGCCTGGAACAGCAAGCATTATTTCTTGAATTATTGTTGGTAGACAAATTTATAATTAGATAGGAAATTCTACTCACCATATGGCAATGAGAGCTGGCCCCATACGACCATTCCAAGCTTCTCTGCGGGGGCTGCTGTAAAGAGGAAATGAGAAAACGTAAGAGAAATTGATCAATGTATATGATAAGTAGGTAGATGGAAGACTCTACAGTTACTCTTTGAAAAGTCAAAAGTCAAATGGTTATAGGAATATAGATGCTGAGGATAATTTCTTAGATATCTGCCATATACATACTCTGGGTCAAATTATGTATTGTAGAGGACACCCATGAAAGTTTAGGGTCTGAGCACGTATCCCATCTCATTTGAATCACATAGTAATTCACAAGGCGAAGCTGCGTGAATTACTAAGTGATTCAAATGAGATGGGATCGAGCTCTGACCCTAAACTTGAATGGGTTTCTGAATTTATCTCACCCTTAATATTGACTAATGGGTTAACATTTGTGATATTATCCCCCATTGGATATTTTTCCTAAATATCTAATGGGCGTTAGATACGAGTTCCCAATGTTAAGTCTATGGAGAAAAAATATCTGGGGTAGATTAACCATCAGTGATCAACACTGGAGGTACACTAACGGTCAGCTAATTCATACATATTTTCATTAACCAAGTTGACCCCTACCTGAAATAAATGCCAATATCAGGCGCGTTTACATATTGCTTAAATTCCAGGATGGTTATATGAGCCAATACGTTAATAATCTAAACTAGGATTTTATATGGCGATTAGATAAAATTCTCTATAAAGAGAATTTCTGTCAATTCCCGCTTATGCTCCTCTACTACGAGAGATAACCCATAGGTGAAGTGCCCACACCATAGGTGAGCTATTGCTCATCCCATAGGTGAGGTGCTCCCTACGCCTACTCTCCTCAAAGGGCAGAGCTTTGTTTGTCCCTCCTTAGTTAACTCGATTAGTTCAAGGCGTCTGTGGCTACCTTCCTCCTGATGACGATGTCAATAGGCGATCATCTCTCAGTGCTAAAAAGCTGCATTCCCACACCGGAGATTTGGTAGTGACCTCCAAAAATCATTCCTGGCCGACTCATACCTCTGAATAATAGATCAATGCAGGAAGTGTTTGGAAGGAAGCAATAATTTGTTTTGACATTAACGATGAGGGCACGTGTGGGGGTGTAGGACATGGAGCATTGTAGAGGGAGGTGTGGCTATCCACAGCGCCTGGAGGCTCGGTATTAACTCCAGCTAACGTCATTACCCGCCGGGAGCGTGGCGTATTTCCTGCACCACTGTTCGTCAACTTCCCCCTCCGTCCTTTTAAGGTGGGGGTCTGAATAGTAACCGGAGGATCAGATCCGCCCCAGCTGCGCTCCCCCAACTGATATTTAATCTAGAAAACGCTGGAGGCAAATCAGCTGACGTGGGCAGGCTGATTAAAACTATACACGGGCACAACGACGCCTCCGCGAGCCATCCGAGAAGCCATCACCGACTCGGCACTGGGCGCCAGTCGGTGGATGGGTATGCAGGTTAACCCGTCTAGTGTAAACGCCGGGTCAGTGTGTTTTTTTTTTACTGGAAATCAGCTACATAACAACTAAATCCGGTTCTCTCAATACGAATCTAAACGAACTGAATATTATCTCACCCCTGGTACAAGCTTAGCCATAGAAATACCATTAGAAAAAATACTCAACGATCATCCCAATAAAATAACTATACTACGCCACGGCCGTGGCGTAGTGTATGTGAGATGACGTCATATGGATTTGCTAAGTATATTTTAACGATTTTGATGTTGTGATGCTATTTAATGGAAGAGAAAGGGGTGAGATAAATCCAGAACCACACTCGAATCATAAAATACACAATACTCCATTCGTTTGGATGTACCGTAATCGTCACTCGGCGATTCTCGATGTAGTTCTATACTAGGAGCATATGTTATTTCCATTCATAATGGAAGAGCGCGGTATACCAAAATATCATAGAATAAAAGAAAGAGAATATCAATACTTTGGTATATTTCTTTTGAGATGTTTGTCATTTTCTGGCTAACATTTTTGATTTTGACTTGTGCCTGGTCTAGCATACCACAGATCACATTCACCTTGTCATGGTTGTGAATTTTTCATTTAGGGTCTTGGTCAACTGCCCTACTTCTCTGGCTAATAGGTCAGCTATGCCACCCAGTTTGCTCTTTGATAGCCCCTTAGCGCTTGATGCACTCCAGTTTGTTTTGCTTGAAGGTACTTCATTTGGAGTACTAGTGCCCTTGGTAATCCTCTTACTAACATATTTGTCATCTGTTTTCCTTCTACTTCTAAGAGTTCTTTTGACATCTTCAGATGGGGTATCATCTGGAACATTCATATATTTGGCACAATTATCATAGTCCATTGATATCTGATTTCTGTTGATTTGCTACACCACAATGCACACACGTTCACATGGTCACTCAGCCATGAAAGTTCTATTTTAAGGAACCAAGTCAGTAGTGAGGCAGGGATACGGGATACAGGGATACTGGACACCTGATCCTTTTACCAGGCCTTTATAGTTGGTGCATGGATAGTGAAGTGTTAGATTCCCTGCAGTAAGCTGAAAGCCTGTGTGAGCATTCTGTCCTCTAGATGACGTACATGAGCGCGATTTCCCGCGCTCAATAAATACCCCTGTCCACTACAAACCCCGCATATAAGTACAAAGGTCAGGACCTAAGGACCTAGGACCCCCTACCAACTTTGCCCCTCAGCCCCCTTGACCCTCACCTGGCATTTATGTGAGAAAACTAAATACGTGGTGACTGTAGATCTTCAAGCCAATAGTCGTCAGGTGGTGGTAATGGCCACCGCAAAAGTCGTCGACCTCAGAATGTACTCGAGGGGCGTTTACAATGACGACTTTAAGTTTTCACAGAATCGCCGCCCGTGTAGACAACTAATTCAAGCCTTCTTGAAATAGTCTGAGGTGTCAGAGCATGTCCAATAGTTGTCAGGTGATGCCTAATTGTATAATAAATGCCAGCCGAGGAGCAAAGTTAGTGGGGGTCCTGATTTTTTTTTTACAGTTCAAATAATACATTTGGTTTTCAACCGGCCTTTTGCATATCCGGGTTTACTCAAGTCAACCAATTCAGTATAGTTATACTGAAGATTACAAATAATAATAATAATAATAATATGCGGCTGGGTAATGTTCAGCCTTAAACATATTTTATACGGTGATGATTGATGAATGGATATACTAGGTAGCCAGCATGATTAGGGCATTCATATCCTTTACTCGTATCTATATTTAATCATATAACCCATACAGATATGGGTCTTGGAGTTAGTAAAGAAAGTTATGAGCATGGTCATGTAACAGCTGCACCAATATTTCTTCTTGGTGATTGATGTTCCACTCTCCTTTAGTGTATGCATCAAATATACTAATGGGTCGGATTATCTGATATTTATTTATTATAGTATATTATAGTAACTATGGCCATTTTGTCGGGATATGGTCCAATGATTTTATGTGTCTCTTAAACACGCTTTTGGTTTGCATCGCCTTAGATTCCTTGGTTTGGGCATTCCATAAACTACGACAACGATATTCTGGTGATTTATTATAGAACTCTGTTCTCGAACGAGGTAGCTTAAAATTATGTTTACTCGCCGAACGCAGATTTAAATTAATGTTTTCTTGCTGAGGCTGAACTTCAATTATATTCTCTTCAGCATCAGCCTCATTTGTTTCATTTGTTACATCTGTTACAGAGCCATGTTCACCTATATACAGTTTCCTCATATAAGAGAGGGACAATTCTTGTCTACGCCTAAGCAGCAAGTTGACATTAGTCAGGGTATGAAGCTGTTCAACAGTGTGCACCATGGCTCTGTCTTCAAGGACTATTACTTAAGAAGTAAAATACACTGATCGATAGCCTTCGGTCTAGTCTATACCAGTAGGAGACCCCTAGGGATGTTTATGTCCAAAGCAAGGTTGGAGAAGGTATTAGCCAATCAGTTTGCTTCATTTCTGTATAGTAGATATACGAATGGAACCGTATTCCGTATCCCTAGCAAAGGGTGGGCCGCGTGATCTTTCATATGTCCTAATACAAGATAAGATTTTTCAATGAAAAGGACAGTTATAAACTCCACGCAGAGAGGAATTGGATTCTGGGTCAAATCCTAATGTATATTCACCTACTCCAAAATAGAACTGATATGATGGACACTTACTTACCTATGGCTCCTTTAATTGACCGTAACAGTGTGAACTAAAATAGAAATCGCTGGATTTTGCTAAAATTCCTTGTCCTATATCGCGGGAGCAAAGAATCATAATGAGCGGGATGTCAACTTGCTGACCAATTTATAGGCCGCATCGATTTCAACCTGGCAGCTGCCTAATTGGCTTGGTTGATGCATGGCTAACCATATCCAAATCTATCCCGTATCAAAATGGGATATAAGATAACAGAAGAGTAACCTCATTAATAAACTGCTCTGAGCGTATCTCTTTCGTACATGTGTAACTCCTCTACTATGGCTCTACACTTATTCAAAGTCCTCTATCTCCCCACTTGTACAAGTTTAGCCATAGAAATAATATTAAATAAACACAACTTAACGACCTCCCTGGTAAAGTGGCCATACTTCGCTATGTCTGTGTCGGAGCGATGCGAGTTGTGATGGACCCCTCAGCAGCCAGGATTTCAGAGACCAGACAAGACATTAATCAAGGGGATTTAAACGTTCCTAACTAGATTTATTAAGTAATTTCAATTATTCTGATATTGTGATGCTATTCTAATGTCCCTGAAAGGGGGCTAGATAAATCCAGAATGTGTCTGAAACGCAGCAATCATCCACTGCTACCGATCGCGACCACTCGCGACCACTCGCGACCACTCGCGACCACTCGCGACCAATCGCGACCAATCGCGACCAATCGCGACCAATCGCGACAACTAAATCCAGAACTGCACTCTAATTGTAAAATACACAATACTCTACTGATTTGGATGTGCCATAATCGTCACTCGGCTTTGCGGTGCATCCAAATGAGTTGTCTATTTATACGATTCTCGATCCAGTTCTATATAATAATAGAACTATGACTCAGTGATACCGACATTAAGCTCCATCAACTGAACACAGGGTTGGGGGGGAGCAGGGGCCTGTTTGATAATTTAGGAATGATCCTAATGTGGGATGATAATACAGTAAAACCCCGCTTCTAGGACACCTCGCTTATGGGGATACCCCACTTAAGGGGACATTTAGTTCATTTTAACCTCGCTTAAGGGGCCACATCGCTTAAGGGGACCCTTCGCTCGGAACGGTGGGTGTTCCCTGAAGCGGGGTTCTATTGTACCTAACTGACTACGGACCTTAGTGATGATCCACGCTTAAGGTCGTTTAATAAAGAGCAATTTTGATAAATGTATTCTGAATCCAATAGAATTCATATGTTTTCATTTGTTCATTAGCCCATTGAATATTTTAAATCATCCACCCAGTGTATTTGGAACAACTCCACTTCCTGTTTAACTGTGGAATGCTTATGATATGACGGGTCACACTCTACTTGGTAATCCTATCGGTTCCCGGATGTCTCGCCCCCTTTGGCATCTCGGACCCACTACGGCACCTCGGACCCATCGGCACCTCGGCACCACCCGCTTTCACACCTTCATGCGCCAAAACGGGGAATGTCTTCCAATGTGATTACCTACCCAAAATACGGATTCCCAGCTTTGCTGTAATATGTGAAACCATAGTTATGGTGACAATACGGGGTAGATTTATTTGTTGTTTCAGAGAAATTCATTCTGAACGAGCCGGCATGGCGAGTTCAGAACGAATTTCTACCAAACAACGAGTAAATCTACCCCGTATTGGCACCATCACTATGGTTTCATATTATTATATACCTTAATTCGGTCTTAATTCGCTAAAACTGACCGTAATTTGACGTCGAAGTGACTTGGCACAACTCTCAAACACGATGTGTACGCTAGCAGACATGCCGGATGTTGATAACCAGAAGTGATCACT
Organism: Alentia gelatinosa; assembly: GCA_950022655.1. Lineage (NCBI taxonomy): Eukaryota > Metazoa > Annelida > Polychaeta > Phyllodocida > Polynoidae > Alentia > Alentia gelatinosa. The sequence continues at coordinate 108,280,721 of OX465579.1, forward strand.
GCGCAGGCGCGAATACATTATACCACTGCATAAATTAAAGCAGGGTCACCCTGCTACGCTCAATCGTCCCGTCGGACAGCTCTACTCGAGCGGTGCAGTGTCTGACAGGGGTTTTGCATTTGTTGACATCGACGAGTCGCCCGCTCGGCCCGTGAATGTATCAAAATCGATACTTCTCGCATATCTTAGCTATCTAAAGTGTATCACGTGATTCGTTATCGTATTTCACCTCGATGTTTGATGTATTTTCGCACTAACTCGCTCTGTGGTTACTGTATGATGCCATGGAACTCGCGAAGTGAAGCGATCCGCCATTTTTGGATCTTGCAACTAGATTTCTGCTGTCTGCCTCTCAACCAATCAAAATACTTTATTTCTTCAAAGTGTGCAATCTGCAGCTCAAAGCGTGCAGGTGAGGTTCAAAGCGTGCATTTTGTCACTCAAAGCATGCAATCTGTTGGTATCCAAAGTAACCAGTACAATGATTCACGGCGTACAGTGCAATCTGTGTACGATAACTATACCCATAGCAGCAGTGTGTATTTACACTGACTTTGTGCATAGGTATATAATAATATATTATTTGTCTATTATCCATAAAAAAGAATCTTGCAAAACAAAAGCATATCTTACAATACATGTGTGATAACCCTATCCCAAACCTTAACCCTAACCCTAACCCTATCCCTAACCCTATCCCAAACCTTAACCCTATCCCTAACCCTAACCCTATCCCTATCCATAACCCTAACCCAAATCTTAACACTAACCCTAACCCTATCCCTAACCCTTTCCCTATATCAATAACCCAATCCTTAACCCGCGAAAGCGGGAATGTGAAACGCGGCCGCGAGGGGGCCGAGATGACAGCACAAAAAGGGATCCGAGATGCCGATGGGGCCGAGATGACCGTGTACCATCCTATCAATTGTATACCTGTGTGCGAATGTCTATCAAATAATACCCGCTTCGAGGCCTGCAGTGAAAATTATGTCTGTGCCCGCTGTGACTGAAACTTCACTAGTCATTAAGATGGCGTTTTTCATCGATTTGAGGTACATAATGATAAGCAAGCGTCCCGACTCTGGACAAATCGGTTCTCGTTCTGATCCAGTGCCCTGACGCCATAGGCAGAAGGCCGTATGAAATTGACGACTGACCTCGAACGAGTACCGTTTCATCCACAGAAATGTGGTTTCCTAATAACACTCTTACTAGAATACTGTATAGTTATTATATTGAACTTGATATGTATTGATCAGTTATATCTATAGTTTTTAATTTTCGAAAGCGACCAAGAAATTATGATTCAGGTGAAATGATTGCAAAGTTGCGAGGTAAGAATGCTTTAAGTTACTAAATGATAACGAAGCAGGCACCATTGATAACAAAATAATCACTCGCAGGACAAAACATATTGTGACTAAACCCCGAGAAGCAGTATGTTCAGCAATAGGTATTAAAGAAGAAACCAACAAGTTTTGGTCAAAGTCGTCATTCTCCACAAGTTTTATGCGGAGTGATATGAACGAGTCGACAGACGAGTGAATATAACGTAGCATTCAAACGAGTTGGAGAATGACTTTTTTTTTTTTACCAAAACGAGTTGCTTTCTGTATTTATTTCACCCCTGTACACACTTAGAGGATCACACAGGATATAGACCATGGATAACAGATTATAATACTCATAGGGGCATGGAGAATGAGTTTCCAATGTTAAACCTATGGGACAAAAATAATGGGGGCGAGATAAAATGATATCATGGAGGTATCGTCCGTAACGTGCCAATTTCCGTTTTCCACATCGATAGCCACGCCATCTAGAGTTAAACGCTGTCGGGATAGTGATATAGATCCGCTTACCTGTGGTGCAGTTGCCCCGCATGCCATACCAGGCATTGTCCCTACATGATAGCCGCCAGGTGTCCTCGGAGTGGTTACAGCCGATGATGGCCCCGAACTCGTCGTATTGGATCCAGCCGTGCTCCTGGTTCTCCAGTAACGAGCAACCTACCGCTGAAAGACAGGCAAAATGAGGGTTATTATAGGGCGTATAGGTAATGTTCCCTTGGGTTGGTTGCTCCTAGAAATGTGGAAAAGCATTGATACAGTAACATCGGATCGTGTCGTTCAGTATCGTTATTTTCATGTTGTATCGCTACCTTTTACAAGACTGTATTTTTAGTGTCATACGTCAAAGGTGCATTAGATCTTTAATTGAATATAGATGGCGACATAGTTATGATGCGATCCTCAATGAATCTGGAGCAACGCTTTCGACTTTGGGTCGCTATTCTGCGATCTGCAAAACATGGAGCAACGCCCCCCCCCCCCCTGGGGGCGCCATTGTGCCCCCGAGTATATATTTTCACTGCTGGATGTGACAAAGTAGGTGTTCTTCACACGTAGAGGTGCAAAAGTAAGTGAGTGATAATAGGCCACTGTCACAATTCTATGCGTCATTTCCTCATTCCGTTGTAGTTGAAAAAAAAACCCTGTTACAATTCAAGCCTGTCTTACATATGTGTTTAGAGCCTTTCATATGAAAACAAATATTGGTTTCATCTTTGAGTCATCTTAAATTGGGATGGGCATAGAGAGACAATCGGGGTACATGAATTGTAAATCTTTGAGAGTCAGTTCAGTTTCGTAATGACATTGAGCTATAGTAAAGAAACTGTCCACTGAATGATGACGACATTCTGTCAGCCACCTTGTCACTGCTTCATGAGCTAGCAATGCCTCTGTGCTCTATACACCTTGTATTTTTCAAATAAGTTTGAAATGAAGAACACCGATGGGAGGCAATCCATCAAGTACGTACGCAAAGTGTCGAGAATGTAATCCGCGAAGAAACATGATGTTAGTTTCTGTAAATCAGACACTGTTCTCTTTTCTCTGCAGTGTGCAAATTCTAGAGTTTCATGGTATATATCACTTACAGTAGCGTTGCCATTAGGTATCGTTTTTCTATTTTGACCAAATACAAGTACAATGGCTGGACTTGATTGTTTGTCTTATCACCTCCAGGATAAAGAAAATGAATTGAAAAAAGGTTTCTGAAAGATTTGATCCCCACCCCCTCCATCTTTTACGCGTTATACTAAAGAAAGAGCGTAGACAAAATTTCCAAAGGTTTCACCACGACCCCCTCCCCCTTTAATGTATGCGCACTTTATGGATGACCCCTATTTACGAGAGTAGATCTATATATGGTAGTGTAAAATAAGGATATAGAAGCTTTCGTCGGCTGAAAAAATTTGTCTATATGAGTGAATGATTTCACAGAGAATACAAAAAGGTGAACGAACATAAAAAGAGTACTATATAAATTACTGCACTTCGATCCCTTTAGCGATATGATGCAATTGTTGACTTCCCAATTTCATCTGATAATACTGGCAGAAGTTATGAACCATTGTAGTCTTTCGTATTTCTCTACAACAAATGTCTAATCCGTGTCTTTGGTCGTGCGTATCGAAGACTCCTTCCCTTATCAGTTGCCTGAAACTATTTCTGGGCACTAGTGTATCCAAATATATAGTAGTAGAAAGGACCTAATTATAATCATTATAAGATCAAAGATAATATAAAGAAAGAACAAGACAACACCAAGTCTTAGTCTCGCAGAATAAGATGATCCTTTAGGGCCTGGTGGGGTGAACAGCAATTATCCATCTATACACCCTCTTGGTCGCCTCGCCTCCCGATGGTGCAGGCCGGTTATGCTTGGATGCAAGCATAACTAAAGTGACTGTGGTGAGGGGTTAGCTCAGTGGTAAAGCGCACTGGACTTATAATCCCAAAGTTGTTTGACTTTGTGTGTTCAAGTCATACTGCAGCCACTTTTCTCATTCAACCCTAGCAGTGGTAAACTTACTGCTATATCAAAGACCAGTCCTTCTCATACCATGTCTATATGGTGTGTGAAGTAAAATAACTCTCACCTCAGTAAATGAGTGGGGGTCAGATTCCTACCTGAATTCATCTCATAGATTCGGTCAAACCCAGAGTAAGACTAATAGACCATATTGGAAGTTAGACTACCCAAACACATTCCAAGTCTTCATCTAGCGGAAAAAGATAATCATTGGGCTACAGCTGAGACAATACAATTTCATTATTCCAAACCCAAAGTTAAGTAGAATAATCTTATCCTATAACTTGACTTTCACTGCTCACAGTCAGACTAAACCAAACGGCAACGTTCAGTTTCTTAGACCTTCCCGGTTCTAATCATCCCCAGGTAAGCCTTGAGGACCGTACAGGTGAAAATGTAAGTCTGTCTTCGTGTGAAAGAAGCTCCAAGCATTTCAGATGAATTCTTGGGAAAAGAATTTAAAAAGATGATCGTGAGCATCTGATGACTTGTTGCACGATCTTATTCTGCGGTGTCTGTAGGGAGATTAGTATTGCCGAGAAACAGTTAATAATGCGCTTCTTCGACGAGACTTTTTTTATTAATCAATAACAAAGTTTAACTACAGCCATATTCGCTCTCGGGAGTGATCGTCCATATTGAAGTCAGAAAACGTTCACAGTATAGTACAGGACGATACCTTTACATATAAATATATAAACAATCGGCAAAGATCTCTTGATTTTTCCTCAATCGGTTATTCGAATTTATCCTACCCCTAATAAAAAACGCCATAGGCTTAACATGGGATTTGTTTATGTCACGGGTGTGACATAAAGTGTTGTTTATGTCACTACTTTCTAATACTCAAAAATAGTATAAATGGAGTAGGATAAAATCTAGACGCCACTCGTTCGAGTTTGAGTTTATCTATGTCACTCATTGTGTTGATAGATTACGGAGCCAACAAAATGCGTGACATAAATAAACTCATACTCAAGCTCGTGACGTCTCTTGATATTATATCAGATCTTATAGAAAAATAACTTTCAAATCATTAATAGATTTAATGGAAATGCCTGTAGAATGCTTTAATAGTTTTTTTGTCAATGCACCGGCTCTTTCCTTATTCTTGTGGAATAAGAATATTTTTAAGCTAGTAACAGGAGCATGTATAATCCACTCTGCTTTTGCTTAATATACCAGGTTGTTATACTATGAGATTTGACATGTATAAAGAATAATTCAGAGATCCTTTTTAAGAATGTGTCGCCGCATGATGCGAGGAGAAAATTACCTCTGTATTTGATTATTTCTTTATGGTATCGTTTTGCAGTACATCTACTTTGATGCGTAATAAGGAAAGAATAAAGCTAAACCATATGTATTTAAGTGGCCTGAGAAGCTTACATAGTTTGATCAAAATATGCATGCCCATACTACATTGTTATCTTCATATCTGGACAAAAATATTCAGAAAGTGTCAAATATTCACTACCTTATTGCCGACTGTAAAGTAAGACATAGAAGGCAATTATTCTTATATATATATAGAAGACATATTTAATTCGGATTTTTAGCCTACAAAGACTACAATATTTTGCCAATGCTGACTGTGTCAGAAGTGTTGTGTTCCAAATGCTTTACAGATTGAAAATATAATCTTTGTCCTTTTTGTCCTTCTATACAAAAATAATATAATGCTGTCCCATGAAATGAAAAAGAGATACTTGATAACTCCATCCTTGCTATAGTAGAGGGGACGCATGTATAATTTGACATTTCAGAAGCAATAATCAGGTGAAATATGAAAAAAGATCACATACATGACATTTGTATTGGCGATTCTGGAAATCGGTGCGTTTCTCGCTTGGTGTGTTCCCAGCTTAAGGTACGGAATTTTTAAGCTTTACGACAGGTTGTGTACATGGAGGTGATATTGAAAGCAGGTCGTACTATGAATTTCATGTTAATGAATTCTATCAAATTATAGATTTTCAATTTGAAATATAATTTTGTAAAGAGGCACAACCTGCATATTTCAAACTGTATATAGAGCATATTGCAAAAGCGGTCCCCATTGCCGAGGTAATGCATTTATCAGGTTTTATCGGATAACCGTAGATAAGATGTACTGTAGCATAATAATGACAGGTAATTTTGTTTTAGGGTATAAAATCATGGAGCATCCCCATGCAACATTAACCGAGATGTCCGTTAGACCGGGGCTTTGTTTGCTCGCCTGCAGTAAAAAAAAGATAGGTTCCATCATCTCAAAAGTTTAGGTGTAAATGACGCCGTATCGATTTCTCCTGCATTAGGTCCTGTGTACACATGCATGTTCAAGCCACATTGTTCCCTGAGGCGAACAATGTAAAAAGATAGGTCAACAAGGAATTAAACAAAAGAGAAATAAAAACAAAAAAGAAAAAAAATTTCTATCTACACATGTATGTTCAAGCCCCGTCGTTCCCTGAGGGGAATAATGTAAAAAGACAGGTTAACAAGGAATTAAAAAAACTCACAAAAAACAACAAAAACGCCCCATAACACACATACACAGGAAGCAGGAGCCACCCCCTACTCCCTCCCAGGCCCAGGAGACCCGGGATTGAGTTGCGTTGTTGTTTTCTACACGTCAGAATCTCATACCACCAGGGAACGGCAACTATAAACCACCTCCCGGCACTCCCCCGCGGGTGGCGCTGGCGTCGCTGCCCCTCAAAGTCCGGAATAATAACGTCCTTCCTTATTCATAAGATTTAAGCTCAAGGGTTTGGCGGCGGCCGTACCGAGTTATCGTTGGGCGGGACCGCGGCCCGGCGGGAGGTTCACTTATTCCACATTCGGCGGCCTGGGTAAGTGTATCTCTGTGACCTGTAATTGGAAAACTCCCTTTGAAAGATCTCGGCTTTGGGGCTGTGGGGCAGGGAGAGCGCATGGGCCGGGGTCGGGGCGGAGATTTGCCGGCGTGTGGCGCAGTGACCCCCGCGGCCAGGCCTCCGGGCACTGACCGTGCGCGCTGTTGCATGATTTAATCCCCAGCAAGGCGCAAACTCGCATATTGGTGGTGGAATAACTCAATATTGGCGCGCCGGACACAACGGCCGTCTGGCAATCAGGGAGGACGGCCAGCAGGCAGTGAGCTGCTCGAGGCGAGGTGCTCGGCGCTGGGCAGTGAGGAGTGGGCTGTCTCTATCGCAGGTGTTGGGAGATGTAGGACGCGTGGCAATCACAGATGACAAGGCTATAGGGAACAGAGCCATTGTTAGTTCATGAAACAGTCACTAAGTGGTCGGGGGACAGAACCTGTATTCTGGCTCTTTGTTCTTACCAAATCCAACTGCCTTTCAATGTTGTACCATGGTTCTGTTCACTCTCTACACCCATCTCAGAGCAGGATGACATAATGATAAAACCCAGGACATGGTGTTTTTGACATGGAACACTTTATTTACATATGTGAGCAAGGCTAGAGTTGTGACATTTCCCAATTATCACTCACTTCCTTTGCACCTCCATTGGTGAAGAACACCTACTTTTTCACCTCCATTAGTGAAGAACACCTATTCGGGGGGGGGGGGGGGGGGCATCATGGCGGCCCCCAAGGATCATAGGCTATGTGCCCTATACACAGACATAATTTGTTATGGTGGATGGAGGGGCACGGGTCGTGAGGTAGAAAGCTAGAGTAATGATAGTTGATAAGTAATAGCTAGGTTTCAGGTAACTAGAGGGCTGGTTCCATCAACACACAAGATATAGCGAGATTGGTCCCCATCTGGTTGTCTTGCTAAGTCTTGCTATGTTTTGAATAATCGCGTGCACATTTGCCGTAATGCATCATTCTGGTTAAGCACTTTTGCCACGTTCTTGTCGCGATATGCCGCGATATGTTGGGATATGTCGGTGTATGTCGGCAAGAGATCTTGAGGCCGACGAATACCACCATACAGTCAGTGGCACCACCGACAGACTTTATGAAAAGCTTATTTATTGATTTAAACCAGCGGAAATACATCTATTATGATTTAAATACCAACTAGAAGTGTTAGATGGAGAATTACTGTGCTATTTCGATAGATTCACATATTTTCAAAATTGATGATATTAGTTTCCAAAAATACCACTATAGGTCGCCCCTTAAACCATTACAAACCCTCGTTCAAGCCTCCTCCAAAGTGTCTTTCAGGCCTGTTTTGTCCTCGGGTTCTCTCAAACGAGACTATGAACAAGGATTTCCTTCCCTATAAACGACACCCGTAACCAAACGCGATTGGCGACCCCTCTTCAAAATTGTCGTTTGTGGAGGTCTCCTTCGTCGGGTCTGTTGTCCCCAATGAGAGTTAGAAATAAAACGACCCCTAGCATCGAGGCACGGACTGAGTGGGACACGGAAATACTCCGCGGCGGGCGGGCGGGCGGGCGGGCGGGCGGGCGGGCGGGCGGGCGGGCGGGCGGGCGGGCGGGCGGGCGGGCGGGCGGGCGGGCGGGCGGGCGGGCGGGCGGGCGGGCGGGCGGGCGGGCGGGCGGGTGGGTTGAGGGCGGGCAGAGGGCGGTGCGTGGGTGTGCTTCGGTTGGTAACCGGGGTCGACACCCTGCGATCCGCTACCACACTGACGTCTGACCAAATCACTTAGCCAACGCGTCGTCGCGCTCCTCGACCCCAGCGCCACCTGGGAGCTCTCAGCACTCACTAAGCCGAGACCCACAAGGCCCATCGGATCGGGCACATCAGACCCAAATTAGGTCAGCTTCGTAGCACTTCACACCCAAAAAGAGTAAAAAAAAAAAAAATCAATACAGGTAGACAAATTCGTTTCTTGTCGATCCGGCCACTTGGCCAAGAAAAACCCAGCAACGACAAACAAAGTTTGCAACGTTACCAGGGACCTGAGGCAGATGACCGATTCAATGTGCTGCTTCGTCTTAATTTCGCCATCATTTCGTGATTTCTGAAGCTGTAACCTGCATGTGCACGTGATTATAAGCTTCAAAGATAAATCCCTGTCAAGATTCTGATTCGTTTTTTTAATAGATTGAAGACATTCCGGACCAGTCAGACATCATCATTAGTGGGGGCAGTCAATTAGGTCCATCGTTGCCTCAGCACGATCAGCCCCAGCTGCCAGCTAATGGACATGGCTTATTTTCTACTTTTTGTGTAGAGCCAAATCAAATCAATGCGATCACCTTTAATCAATAGAATTATGTTCTCCGATCATCACTTGATGAAATTAAGACATTTGTAAAATGTACGCGTAGAACCATGTGTATTAAAATTTGGACATTAACATCATAATAAATCAATATTAATTGGTGAATTAAGTTAAGTGATCTTCTCACACTTCTTTGTATACGTATTCTTTAAAGTACTAAAGAAACCAACAAGTCTTGGTCAAAGTCGTTGTGCTACACAAGTTTTATGCAGAGCTACACAAAGAGGCAAAGCCGAGTGAATATCACATAGCATTCAGACAAGCTGATGAACAACGGCTTTGACCAAAACTAGTTGCTTTATTTATCTCACCTCTGTACACACTAAAAGAATGAACAACACGCCGCAGGATAAAAACCATGGAGAACCGTCTGCAATACTCATAGGGGCGTGGATAACGAGTTACAAATCTTAAGTCTATGGGACAAAAATACCAGGGGTGAGATAAACACTCTACCCTGGGAACAATTTCTGCTGTTAATTGCGGCCACGTATTTCTCTGCAGGTGTATTCAAACTGAGCAGGTCACAGTGGAGTGAGCAGCTCAGTGCCTGGCTCTATATGACAGGTGCTGGACGGCTTATCTAGACGGCCTCCAGGTGAGGAGCATTCATTATCACAACCACTCATCCCGGTGATCCTCTGCAGGCAGCACGCCGCGCCTGCGGCCACTCACCGCTCTGATCTTCTTCTCTACGCTACATCATCACCTGGCCCCGTCATCTGTCTCCACTCTCCTCCCCGCTGCCTGTCTTCCTCCTCCTCCTTCTCCACTCTCCTAACATAGATCCTGCGCTCTACTTCCTGCAGCAGCTTGTACCGGGACTGTCTGGGACTAGCCTGGAAGCCTGGTCTATGTGCTCACTCACATTGTAGGCCACGTAATGCCTGCCATTTCTGGTACATTATGTTAACGCTTCCATTTATACACTGGTTTACCTACTAGAGGGCCTGGCGAAATTTGTTATAAACCTAGCGACAACGAATTGTGATAGGGTCTATGCGGCCACTTTTAAGTGTTAGCACTGCATAAGATCTGCTGGGATATTGGGAGATAGGTTTTGCTGGTTATCCTTGCCACTGCAAATTATAAGTGGGAACCAGCGAAAGTTCAAAGTCGCTTAAGGCTAGGCGTTACCTGTCCCATATTTCTATGGGACAGTCTGGATTGGGACAAAATCTGTCCCATCCACCAGTTTTACAAATATCCTAAATCCTGAACACTTTGAAGAGTATTGTGTGTTTTACTTGTAAATAGAGATGCAAATATCCATATGGTAAATAATATGCATTCAGTTCTGTTATTTGTTATGCCAATCTCTGGGATTACTTTCTTCAATGGGAAGAATCTCATGTGTTGCAGGGTTTTGTTTGTCAACATTACACATATGCTTATTCGAAGGGGCAGTCTAATCAACTGAGCTTGATTGTCTGTGAAGCTCATTTAACAATCTAAGTATTTTTCAACAGTTACCCTGTTTTAAATCTGAAATGTTGGCTGGATACCCAAGGAACCAGGTTGAGGTAGAGATTAGTAAGCAATAGCACCATGAAAAGTCTGCTGGGAGAGTGCTCCTCCTCCTTCTCCTCCGCCTTTTCCTCGTCCTGCTTCGCTTCCTCCTCCTCCTCCCCCCTTCTCCTCCACCTCTTCCTCCTTCTCCTCCTTCTCCTCCGCCTCTTCCTCCTCACCCTCCCCTCCTACTCCTCTCCGTCCTCCTCCTCCCCTCATCCTTTTCGTCCTCCTCCGCCTCTTCTTCCTGCTCCTGCTCCTCCTCTCCTCCTCCTCCTCTCCGTCCTCCTCCTCCTCTCCGTCCTCCTCCGCCTCTTCTTCTTCCTCCTCATCCTCCCCTCCCCCTCCTACTCCTCCTCCTTCTCCTCCTCTTTCTCCTCCTCTCCTCCTCCTCTCCGTCCTCCTTCCCTCCTCCTCTCCGTCCCCCTCCTCCTCCTCCTCACCACCTCTCTTTCATCTCCCCGGCTACTAGCCGCATGTACTACTCTCCACGACAGACTCCTGCTGCGGTGTTCCCAGCCCTCATTCAACACGCTGTCTTTCTGTCCAGCCTCTCACAGATTATAGGACACATAGCTATTGTTCTATGTAGGCAGCCATGTTCGGTGCTGATTCCCCAAGATTAAGGTTTTATTGTAAAGTTTCTGGTCTCTTTAGAATATGTAAAATAATATCGTATGATATCTTTACGTGGTGAATATACTTGATAAATAGTATGAGCGGCCGACATTACAAGACTAAAAGAGGGCGCTTCCACTGCCAGCTATGATTATACGATTTTTCCCGATTTTCCTCGATCCCACTCGATCTCCAAAGGAATATACCCTTTACCCCTATAGCAAAAGAAAACCATATGATGACGGATGCAGTTATCTATGAATTGTATTTGGGTGGGAGGAGGGGGGGGGGGGGCATTGAGGCGTTTTATCAATGGATTATAACAACTGATAACAGGAGTTTTCCCCAACAACACTGGCGCTTTCTTACAAGTTCCTGGTGGATAATGGCGGAAATAGCAATTACTCTGTGCCCAATAGGTTATTGGGCATGGTGACGCTTTATAATTCATCTCGATTCTTTCAATTACAACTCAGACCCATGTCATCTATCTACACTAACTCTTACGTCTATCTAGCTTTCGTACGTCTATATAGTCTCTTTCATGACCGCTTGAGGCGAACAGGGCACGCTGACAAGGGTCACCGGGAGTCTACCAGCGCTGGGCGCTGATTGGCTGGCATGTGAATTTTCTCGTTGGTCTGGCTAAAAATAGTTCAGATTCAAACTCGGGGAATGACCAACAAACCCTCACGTGTGAACTGTCAGATGAATAAACTTGTCCAACTATTGAAACCGAATTGTAATTCTCTGTGCTACTGATACATTTTTCTATATGCTATTCATTGGTAAACTTAAAACTATTGAAAAAATTACCATTCCTTTCCAAACTGCTGAGGTAATTTTCACTCTGTTTTCTGCCTGTACATAAACATGTGACGTCATTACTGCCGCCATACTGCTTCCGGGTATGGAATTCCCTACCTCTACCACTAGACTCCTACAGACCCTTGTGAGGCTGCCTTGCGCGCCTCCAAGTGTCTGTGAAAGAGACTAACGTCTATATATTGTGGGTGTTTCACTTCACTTTAACCCCATTCCCTCCTCATCTGCTTCTCACTAGTTCTGTCATAACCGTAGACGTGCAAACAGATACACTATACTTCCCATTCTATTTCTGACCTTTTCTACTTATTTTAAAATAACGGCAGCCTGACTCTGTCCTTGTTTTAACTTTATCATACTTTCACAGCATCCCGGCAATTTCCAAGATGTTCAATCATTCAACTTCATGTATACGACTGTACTCTTCACTACCTACATTACATGTGTCTCTTAGCCACACCTTTGAAGCCTCTTGGCCATCCCTTATATACTGGAAAATAACATCCCTCGCTCTTACCTTCCCCTCCCTCTTTCTTTGTTCGCTGTCTATATTCCTCCTCTTTCGACTGCAATACTGTTCTATTATCCCCGCCAATATTACCTTTGTTTTCCTTCTTGTCTTACCTGCCAGACTGTCTCATATTTGACTTATAGTTACCCTAAAGTTAGTGTTTTTCATTATTCTACCCTACCTGGCTCACATGTCGTCCCTCTCCTTTAGTGTTGCTGTCATCCCCGTATGCTTTTGATTATCAGCATTCTTTCCCCATAAGTTGTCATCTTCTTATCCTTATCCATGTCAGATCTTTTCCATTCTTCCAACTTGACACTTAAGTATTTGACTATGTCTTCTCATGTCTCCTTACCTGGCTTCAACCGATTATCACGATACATAACGACTTTGAGGGATTCCTCATTCCTAGTTGATAAGAAGGTCCTAGTCATGGAAAGTCTTCAATAAACCTAAAAAGACTCTGATGCATATCCCTTCTGGGTGGAAACTCATCATTCGGGTTTCCCCTCAGAGTGATTTCCAAGCTCGCAGGCATTGCTTACCCTGGAAAGGTTAACCCAATTCGTTCTGTCTTTCCTGACCCCAAATCCCTCTCTAGTATCCCCATTTATCTCACCCCTGGTAGAAGTATAGCCATAGGAATAAGTTTAGAAAAAAGTATCCAACCATCACCTCGGTAAAGTTACAATACTACGCCACAGTCGTGGCGGAATGAATATAAGATGGATTGCGAAGATGGATTTGGATCTAATGTCAGTGAAATTGGTGAGATAAATCCAGAACCGCATTCGAATTGTAAAATACACAATACTTGACTTTTTTCGGACGGGCCGTGATCGTCACTGGGCTTAGCCTCGATGACGATTGCGGCCCATCAAAACTAGTGGGGTATTGTGTATTATACGATTCTAGCTGCAGTTCTATATAAATCCTTGATATACACCGTCCCCTCTGCATCCCTCCTCCCTTTGTCAGCTCCCCATGATGTCGCTCTTTCTCCCCTCGTTCCTTCGTCCTCCATGCATGCCATCTTGTCCTCTTTTCTGGCGGCAAGGCGACGGCTGACAGCTCGGCGCCGGTTTCCTCGCCCGCCGCTGACAGGTGCGCCGGGCAGACGACAATCGTCCTGTCGTGCGTCTGGCGGGCGGCTCAGCGTCGACAAGGAGGCGGGAGAATGGTGGAGAGTGTAGGAGCAGTAAGCGTGTGAGTAGTGAGGTTGCGGAGACAGGTGGGCCACCCCCGATCCCCCTGTGCCGTCCCCTCCCCACCTGCGGCCCCCTGGGGTCCATCAGGATTCTGCGCCATCAGCCGATATCGATGGCAGGATCACTGTACAGGCACTTCCCTGGCACGACCTCTGGCGGGTTATGACGATTGCTGCACATTGTATGACTGTAGGTTTTCTCACCTAGTTTTTATCCCGCAGAACAAAAATGTCTAGAAAGCAAACCTTTTCCCTGCAACTGGATATGAGGTAAGAAGAACAATAGGGAAATAAGTGTCTCCCATGAAAATAATGTTACTGGTTTGTTGTTTAATCATTTTGTATAGGGATAGGTTTTAAACAAATGAACAGACGGCCATAGCAATATGAAGCCTGAGTCGTCATCCTTTGTTCATATCATTATTTCAACACAAACATCTCTTTTTAGAATAAACTTTGCTTTTCATGACTCGCTACTCTTTATTATCCATCGTATACAAAGTCCCCATTGAAAATGTATGGGGACTCAATAAACCTCAAAACCATGGTATACGGGGAAAATAGTCCCTTTGTGCTATAGAGCAAAGAAATAGTCCCTATTATTGTACCTTTTAATATGGCAATAACTGGGTTTAATTTATTGGAGAAGATGGATAATAAATACAACAAACGATGGTTTTGTGGACAGGCGGCTCCGTAAACCACTCGAGGTTGACGTCGTAATACACTCGCTAGCGCTCGTGTATTACTAAGCGTCAACCTCTCGTGGTTTACGGCCGTCTGTCTACAAAACCATCGATTATTGTCTATATATAATATGTCTAACATCCAAAACAGATCTCTGTTGGAGTGTTAAAGTGCGAGATTGATAAGTGAAGAGGAGCGAGTGTAGGAGATTGGGGAGTATAAAGTGCTGGTTCCACCAACAAAATGCAATTGCCGTGTTATATCTTGTTATATCTTGATGTATCTTACAGCGCAGCAATATGTCTTACATCCTTTGCTGCGATACATTGCCCTTGATGATATGGCTAATTTTTCGCGATGTTGTGTGTATATTTTGTTACTCCACCACCGCGACACCTCGCGATCTATTGCCGACATATCACGGAATATCGCGATCTATCGCGGCAAGAGCATCGCGGAGGCGCTTAATCAAAATGATGGTTCGTGGCAAATATGCACGTGTACAATTATTTGAAACCTACCAAGATTTAGCAAGACAGTCAAATCGCGACAAATCTTGCTATGTCTTGTGTGCTGGTGGAACCAACACTCAACTACGGCGCGGAAGATGGATTCTAGTAACGTACAGGATGCACGTATTGCTGACCGCTGAAGCTTCCCCCGGGGAGAAGTTAATCCCCTAAAGGCCGCCGCTCTAATGGCGATAAGAAGGCTCTAGATCTGAAGGGGGATTGAAAGGGGAGAGGAGGGATTAGGACGGGTACCTGGCGGGTTGGGGATTTAGCGATGTAGGGTATGGAGGAAGTGAGTGGGGAAGTGTAACCTGTATAGGTCAGCACATATATTATATAGTAGATACATTTGTGTGATGGACGGCAGAGGAAGCAGGCAGTAGACAGGAATGTATCGACACGATGTCTCATGTTGAGAGGGGGGGGGGACACCAGCATTAAGGTGACAGGTAATATGGGATTTTAGGCAGGGGATGGGGAAACCACTAAAGGTTTGTTTTTTTTATAAGATTTTCATTTCATTCTGTGTAAAGTAACAGTTCTTCCACCTCAGTTTCCTATTCAAACAACAGGTATATAACAGTAGTATATTAGTGAAAGTGATGAGCATGATGAGTAGAGCCATCTTATTCTATACATAATATTGCTTCAGGTTATTCCACAGATTTCACAGTGAAAAAAATGTGTAATACTTTCATTATTTACAAACGTAAATAAATGTAATGTAAGTAGGATTATGCAGAGATAGAGATTCAAGAGATACAAGGGAGGAGGATGAGACTTGTTCTTTCAAGATAAATCTCTCTCATTTAGCTCTTTTCTATCTAAAATCTTTGGAGGGTGCCGACTAGAAAAGAGGAGAAAGCTGTGAGTCGAAGGCAGGGTATTGGAGAGCGATAGAGGTGCAGATGGTTTGTAAATGTAGGCATTTAAGCGACAGCAATAAGCAATCAAGCCGAATAGAACACAGGTTGACGCGTAGTCCAACTCTCGTGGATTACAGGGCTGACTGTCCACAAAACCATCGTTTACTGTATATATTACCGAAATTCTCGAATAAATTACAACGGGGATTGAATATCAGAAAGTATAAAAGTAAGGCTTATTTTGTGCCTTTGCATGCACGAAAGGTCTACAAATCTGCCTAGGAATATATTTTCCCATAGTCAATGGCTTTGAGGCCCATAATAAATGGGATTCAAATCCTTAATCAATGATCATGGTTTCTGACAACTAAAGAACAATGAGTAGGGGGCCACCCATAAAGTACGTACGCACCGAGGGGGGTGGGGGGTCCAAAATTTTGGAAATTTTGCGTATACTCCCTCCTTGTTCTATTGCGTACAAGATTGGGAGAGGGAGTGGGGGGGTCCAAAATTTCAGAAATTCTGCGTGCGTACTTTATGGATGGCCCCTAGTGGTTTACTGTGGTTCCATACATCTACAATGGGGACTTTGTAATCGATAGATATACACAACATTGACTGGTTTCAGATACAGGCGGTTGTATGCTCCTAGGGGTCGTCGCGTAGTGATATCCCAGCGAATTGCGGGCAACTCCGAGGAGCACACAACCGCCTTTATCTGAAACTAGTCTTTATTGTATCTTATTGTAATGGAGATTTTATATTAGCAGTTATTGTCCACTCTTTTCTGACAAGTGGGTTACTGATACTAGCTCTTTTAGTTATACACATGGGCACTATTTTTCCGTATGCGCTTTTGCAACCTAGAGCCTACAACATATCCGTATGCTCGGGGTATGTAGATACACGCTGCCCATGTGGTTTCTATTGACACTATGTATTAGTTGGATAATAAAATAAAATTTTCGGAAAAATACTGAAAATATAGAGAGCTCAGCTCAAAAAAGAAATTAAAAAAACAAAAAAACCTACCTTCATACTTGAGCAGGAAGTACTCCTCGGCATCCCTGTTGGTGCGGCGGATGATGCGGATCTCGATGACGTTAGTGCGCGAGATGTACACGTGCCTGACGCGTGTATCTCCCCCGCACACGCGCGTGGTCCGCGTGGTCGCCTTGCGCTCCGTGATGAGCGCGTACTGATAGCACAGACTCCCGTGCTGCTGCTGCTGTTGTTGTTGCGACGGCGTGGGCCGCAGCAAGGGCCGAGCAAAGTCTATCAGGGTAATGTTTATTCGCTGGCCCGGGGAGAGCGTAATCCGCCACGGGCAGTTGGTGGAGCCCACCTTGGTTGAGGCGGCTACCTGGTTAGACAGGTAACCCTGGGGTGCAGTGAGTGAAACCTCTTCAGATGTCTGACACAGGCGAGGGTCTGCCATGGCGACTGCAATAGTGAACATACGGGGATATGTTTTATTTGTATCATTGTGATTACACTGGTCTTCCAATAAATGATGCTCGGGGTATACAACATATTTGTAACATGAAATTCACCAGTACCATGACCGGTCTTCTGAGGATGTTATGCATTATATACTATATGTATTGATATGAATCAAGACAATAGTGACATCAAATCCGACAAAGTTGTTATCTTGAAAGATTTTAGTGAGAAAGTAAAGCATCACCGTTGTAATATTTGTATGTGAATTACTCGATATTAATGATATTTAGTTTTTTCAAGAAAATCCCATTTTATATTTCCATGAAATCCTGGAGCGATTTACCAAGTGAGGTGCAAACAGGTTCTATGTATTCATTCAAGAAACATCTATTTGACAATTATATAAAGATAATTCGATGTATAGCCGATTCATATTCATCCATCCCCACTACACCACGCCTTATGTATATATTGGACATCACATAGAAGTGTCTAGTTATGTACCAAACCGCTGAATAACTGTTTGTTGGATTGACCGTAAGACCTGCAATGGGAGAGCTGCCTCGAAAATAATCAAGATCACACGAGCTTACGGAATTTAATGTGTTCAGAGTAGATATACGCAATACTATCTGGATTCAAATACAAGACTTCGTATGTTCCGAGGAGTTGAAGCATAGTAATACCCGAGCACATGCAAGGGCATTGCATAGGGTCCACTCCGAGGAGTATACGACCGCAATACATAGTACCTTAAACCAGTCTATATTGTATTTATTATCCACTTGATCCAAGTGATGTACTGATATTAGTTAATTTAGGTACGCACTATTTTTCATATATATGCACTATTTTTCCGTATGAGCCGTTCATTGCATCCAGGAACACACATCATATATGTATGCGCCGGGTATGTTGATACATTCTGTCCATATGTTTTCTACGATCACTCTGTATTACGTGGATGATAAAGATATCCCACATATATGAAGTTGTATTGTTTTATTCCTTCAGTTGACAATGATCATTAGAATTATTAGGGCAGCTGTATAATGAGACATGCGGTGAACCACATACCATCATTGGTGAAGAAATCTCCCAGACATCCAGACATTGCTGATAACATTTCAAAATTAAATTTTCAAGTAAACAGCTCCTGCACATTCAGCAACCAAACTTCATCACGAATCGCAGGTGTTATTGTGAGTCAAGGGCAAATCAGATCATTTCAGTCTGGCAGATAAATAAGGGAGAGTATTTGTGGATATCCAATTCCCAAGAGTCCTAATTCCAACATGTTCCTCTCCTTTTCACTCCTACTAACGGTCTCTGCATCAGACAATCAAAGCATCTTTTCGTATTTCCCAGGGCTCAAATCTTAAAGTTTGTCTTAAGGTAAGATAAAAGAGCCCATGTGTAGTTAGACTAGGAGGGTGCTATTTAGGTAATGGAGTTTTTATATTAGTAGTTTTTTTATAAGCGCTCTGACGGTTTATGTACAGACCCATGGCTGTGGTTTGAAGATAAGCCTTTGGTTGATGACCAGCTAAGACCAACCAAGCGGTACTGATTGAAACATTACTGCCTCAGTTCGATCTTTCGTTATTTCTGAAACAGTTTTCATCATAGGCTAATTCGACATGAATATTTGTTTGGGTAAGGTTTTCATGATGATAAGAATGGTTATGAACATAATTATTAATGTAAACGTTTCTATTCTTGTCCCACACAATACATACTATCCTCTACAAAATCCCGAAACAGATTTTACAAACGTTGTGGGATGAGAACTCTCCTTAAATCGTAATTCCACAAAAGAATATAGTAGCTCCAATCTATCAATAATCGGCCAAAATCGGTTGCGAAACTGACCGATTTTCAGATGGATTTGCCTGAATTTTTGTTCTTGCGTGAAACTGACGAATAAATAGGTCCTAAAAACTACCGAAATGACAACAACATCTATTGATGCTCACAACCTTGTAAATATGTATGTATATACTTCTATGTATCTTGCGTAAAATTTTGTATTACAAGACTATACTATTATCAATGTTGACTGTATTTTGCTGCAGTGGAAGATCTACCTGTGGTAGAACTGCAAGTCATGATAAATAAAAAAAAACCCCAAAAAAACCCACACGTGAAGATACATATTTCTGCCCTGTAGCGCAGTAAAGCTGAACCACACATCAAGTGGAAGATATAGCTATCAGAAAGTATTTTAGAACGATTCACAGTGGTGTGAGTAGTAAATGTAATTGGGAGTTTGTGGATGGACAGTGTACTATTTATTGGGTCAGACCTCTGTCTTCTTTTCGGCTTCTGGTTCGCTCACTCTCCATTTCGAGACAGATAATCTCATGTCTTAAATCGGGAATTATCTATGGTAAATCTCGGAAATTTTGTGCTCAATAAACCACTCCACCATCCAGAGCTTCCCATGGCTTTTAAACGTCGTTGACAATATGTCTGCTCTCATCCCTTTCCCCAGCCAGCATTCACCTGACCCTGCCTTCTGCATGAAAAGTGCCTCGTTCCTCAGGGAGATGGCCCGTGCTTTTATTTCAAAATAATACCCAAGCCAAAGCTGATGACAGGCTGAAGTAGAAAAAAACCTTTCTGAGACAAAAGGTGTCGGGCTGGCAGTGTCTGCGGTGCAAAACCAAAGTGGCCCTAGCCCCCGGAGAGGCCAAAAGCACGCGCATCGTGTGTGGGTTTTTCCTTATTATTTTTCCTTTTTTAGGTTAATTATAATTTCAACCTACATGGCCTTTGCTGTTCTTATGGGGGTCTTCCGTCAGAGCCTGGCCATTTTCCTCTCTTTTTTGTAGCCAGCAAACTTTGTTGTGGAATGTATTGGCTATTATTATCGTGGCTGCGGGTGGGGCTCTCTGTCTGGGGTCAAGGAGTTGTCTAGTCAGCACTCCCCCTCATGACGCTCACCCAAGGACCTTTGTTAATTACTAATTTATCACCTAACTATGATGCCACCGTAGCTCATGTAACGGGCAAGCTCATTCAGTTCAATTAAATTAGAATTCGATCTGCTGGTGCGCTTTTTATCTCATTGCATTCACATCTCATGAGAACATATCCGGTAAAGACATGCAGACACTGCTCAATTTGAGGGCGAGACTATTGCCGTGCTACAAAGGAATAATATTCTCCGGACTTCCTTTCCAAAAGCTCATCTGCAAGCCGACCGTGAAATAAATCACCGCTTTTAATATTTGCTGCAGGCGAGACGAATAATCCCCACTCTGTATTGGGATACCTGAAACAAGGACCTGCCTTGTTGCGTCTCCTCCCCCTTCATTTGAAGAGTTCGAACGGAACAAGAAAGAAACTACACCTCATGATATCACATCAGCCTCGGGGGAAAATTCCCTGTCGGTGTCAACGTCAGCGTCTAATTTAGTGTAGGCCGCCTCCCCTGTCGTCCTGCCGGTACAGCGGGGTGATGGGAGACGCGGGGTGGTAATTTTGTGTTGAATGAAGCCAGCAGACGCGCTGACATTTACCGTGTTGTAGGTCTATTCTCACCGCTGGGGACTACGGATGCAGGGCGCCCGTAGTGCCAGTCATAGCCCATAGGGAAGCAGGGGGCATAGTTCCTACATGCCTTCCATTAGCTAGCTAGGAGACGCACCACCATCCTAAATGTTTCCCAGTCTCGCTCGGGGGCAGATTTATATTTGGCAATAGCCGAGGTGAGCAGGGGATACACTGTATAGAGCTTTGATGGTCAATTGCCCACGTTCATAGGGAAATATAGACAGTGTGCCCTTTACACAGGTAGCAGCTCATAGATAAAACACAGGACCTACATTCCATGTACACGTACAATCCGGGCGTGGGCGTCAGCAGAATAAGAGGTCTATCGTATCTCTGTACAACAGCTTAGTGCTGCGCAAGTGACCAGAGTTGTAAATCTCCAATGTAACCATGGCATCTAATGTGTGGCATTTTAAAGATTTTTTGGATACACTAAAATTGGATCTTATCTAAGGCTAGTCAAGTGCCTAAAAAATTGAAATAAGTATGGCATTCAAGAAAGCGTCAGTGTAGTCTTTGTATAAAAGGTTAGTTGGTATTTATGTATGGTGTGATCTGTATATTACTGATGAATAGGGTTCATAATATAGTAAGGATTTCAGGAAGTTTGCTTGTATAATGGGGATGTTCTATGAACATGTAAAAGAGATGGATAGTGTAGCGGTCCGCCGGTTCTCTTCTTTCTCGGATCTCTTTCAGAGGATTAGACTATATAATCTATTCCTATATACCTATGAGCGAACAACCTATGATTACTTAACGCTGCTGGGGGTGGAATAACTTTTGTTTACTGCCCAGGTTGAAGTTACTGCCCAGGTTGAAGTTTACTGCCCAGGTTGACGTTTACTGCCCAGGTTGACGTTCAGAGACATTCGGTTTTTATCGATATTGGCCGACAATTGAATGTATATAGGGAAGGTATATAGGGAATAGGGAAACCACATACCAGTGGAAATAAGTCAAAAGTACTCGGAAAGGCTTGGAAAAATTACTGCCCGCGGCTACGCCTCGGGCAGTAATTTTCCCAAGCCTTACCTCGTAACTTTGACCTATTCCCACCGGTACATAGTTTCCCTCTATTCCGGTGGAGTGAGACTGTGCTTATCTATGTTTTTCTACACAGGTTAGTTCGGGTATCTTTCGGTAACTCAGAAGACGATGAATCAACTATCACTGTTCCTACTAGGCACAAAACCAATATAATTCTCCAAGATCTTAGGTATATTGATGTTTGTTATACCTTTCCATATATACTACCTCAGCACCGGAGTGCCAAGTAAAGGTCGGTGAGCGAGTCAACAAGCCGAAGCAAGTTCCCTCACTCAACCACCGAAAGGGTTTGGAGAAATATATACCAATGTACCAATGATTATGTGCAATACTACAGATTATGCTATTATGTGCAATACTACAGATTATGATAATTCATATGCTTGATACCAAGTGCCATTACACCCATTTTCTCCTTACTGCATATGTTATGACATCGAATACTCTCGGTAGCTGACGGAAACCAGCGTTCTCTCGCTGATCAGCGTACCCGCTTTATGTCAATGGACTATATTGACAAGAATTGTATACTGGAGCCTGAAATAGAGAAAGTTGTCAAAAAAACCCCAAAAAACCCTACCAATTGTGATGTTCCAAAGGGTTCGCTCAATGCAGAGGAACACACAGAGTAACCTGTCAAACTGCTGCAGACTCGGCCTTATATACAGACCAAGTTACGTAATCCGGGCAAACCCGTAGCTCTCTCGTGCACGGGCCCACCACAATCACCACACAGCATGGATCAGCACCCGCATCCTCTGCCGACCCCTACACTAGTACCATGTTAACCCTGAGATAGATGGTGAAAATCAAGCTAGTGAAACTATGCAACCTAGATATTCGTATCAAGTTTTAATACACAAACAGTGTGGTACGTTTATTAGGACAGCCGAGTAAATTGCACAACTGCAATGTCAATAAATTGGACCCCACAAACCCTAAAGCACTGAGTTCAGAATAGAATATCTTTTTGTTTGTCAACATGGTGTATCAACCTAATCATGATTTAAATTTAATCCCCCACTGGCTTGCGTTCCAAAGTTGAAAAGAAAAGGAGCTGTGTTGTAAAATTCTTTCACTTTTAATGCCAGCATTTGCAGTGCAAAAGGCACAAAACAACCCTCATTAAAACAGAACTCGGCCTTAATGACCAATTGCAGGTTGGACCGATCTTCTTAGAAGGGCTTAAATAATACCTTAACCTCCATGACCCCGGCAATTACGAAAAGTGATTACTTTTAATGTTATCAGATGTGTCACAGAGAGTCCTTACAAAGGACACTGACATGTTTATGTTATACATGTTCCCTATGTAGACTGCGGATTTGATAGTATTCCTCATTAGGCGATAATTTATCATCACCTGATGAAGCGCTCTGAATTTGCGCGAAACGTCGTGATCTATGATTGATATGTATGACACCGCCTGTTAATTGTCATCTTGGTCAAATACAACAACCACTGTTAACAACAACTACTGTGTCTGGTTTTTGTGATTTTACCTCCACCATAGATAATTTATTATTATAAATTATGTGTCATTTATAGTTATGGATTTCGTAACAACCTGCAAGTTGCCGTACCTAATTAACATAACCGGGAAAATCTCCCGCTACCACCGCCATATTGGCTTTTCACATTCAACTGATTTCCAATCCTCCATCCCACAATGACTTTAGTTATCTATAATGTTATCAGTACTACTCCAAGGACACTTCAAGGACAATATCGTACTACTTTATTGTACTCAACAATTTTAATTATCCCCTTACGTTCGTACTATTTTATTCATACTCACATATTTTATTTCAATGTCTTATCAGTGATGTTCTTACTTACTCCAAACTGCAATAAAACTATTTTATATAATCATGTCTCATTTTGTTAATGTGGGAAATTACACATGTTGAATGATAATGGGCAAGTATGTCATGTGCTCCAACTGTGATGCTGACTCTCGACAAAATATCGTTTTGTTTTAGAATCATATCTGTAATGCAACCTTGTATTGCTTCTGTACTTAAGCACATTTGTTATCAGGTGATGTAATTACAAAGTAGCTCCAGAATGCAGATTATATGATATGATATGGACTTAACAGACTATAGGCCGCGTCAAATGACCGGCCAAGTCCTCTCATAGGACTACGATCTCACATCGATAACTCAATTATTGCACTTGTTTGTTTTCTGGAAGACTATATGTCTCTAGATCTTGACTTGTATATGGAAGAACGCCCTTCATTGGAGTGAATGTACATTGTCCAATACTGAATAAAAAAAATTAAAAAAATTGTATCCACATGTAATGATACCTATCTGAATGTCTGTAGACACATTAAGGGGTTAAATACTGATGTATGTTTTTCCATGTTGATTTGGTATTAACTGGTGTCCTAACGCCCAACTAATGTGTTTTACATTTTCTAAGAATTCTATAAGATATAATAGTTCTTTCAATAGCGAGTCTATTGACCAGAAGGAGTTGAACTTTGGTCTGAAAATATTGGTTGATTATGTAAGATATTGACATTGTGTATGAAGTCAACCCAACTTGAAGATTTGATATAGCATTGTCAAAGCTGTAGTGTAAATCACACCGGCCGTAAGGCTGACTACGCCTACAGGATAAATAAAGAATAAATAAAAATAGAAACATAGTGAACAGGGACTACTGCCTTGAAATAGGCCAGTAGGCAGTGAGAGGTTCACAGTGATATGACTTCGAAAAAAAGGAAATATTTGTAGGAAGTAACCTACAGGCATGAAAATCAGTGTAACTCCTTGAGTGTAGACACATATTCTGAACAATGGGCCAAACGTTATCATGAGTGCTATGAGGCTTCCCGAATTTTGTTGGCAGAAAACCTTTGCTTCCACGAACCTGTGGCTTATAGGCTGCGAAACCATATTGGGGACTGAAAACTAGTTATTCTTGAATTGATATACAGAAATGCTCATTACTTAGTCTGTAAAAAATATACAGATTTGCAAAAGGTATCATATTAAACCAGAGATTATGGGCTTTATTGTCATAGATATTTCGAATTTATTGAGATAATTTATCTGTTTTCTCGGATATCATGTTAAACGTTATAGAAATTTTTTGACTTCTAGAATATAAGCGAAGATTACATAGAATTCCAGATGGAAACAAAATCAAAATCCAGTTTAATCAAGCAGAGCCTTCCTTTACAATCATTTCCATACCTAAACTTTTGGTGTCCTCACAGTAGAAGTCAAATGTTCATCAAAATAGAACAGTAGCAAAAAGCCCCTTTTTGTGATATCTGCCATATGTTCAAGTATTGTCATGGTAGGCAAAAGATGGAGAAGAAATGTTTGATTGGAAATGATGCAATATCATTATATTGTAATTTCAGAGAATGCTTTTCTTTTAGTTATTATAAACAAAGAAATGCTTACTTAAACCAATTATATATACATCGCAAGTCAATATATAGGATTTTTTATGGAAACACTATTTGAATCCGGATCCCGCCAAAGTCACAAATATGCCTTCCTGGCTTATAAACCTATCCAATGGCATTTCCTATCATTCTCCGGATCTATAAATGTTTTAAGGCAAATACAGAATCAAATAATTATGTTGGGATATTGGGCGGCTTCTTGGGACACACTACCTTATTGTCGGGAACTCATGTGTGTAATTTCCTGCTGTTTCTCAGTTAATGGCACGTTTAGAACCTACGCCAGGATACACTCAGTTGTTTTTATTCACCACTTCTCGGTCATGATTTGGCCCTCGATCTCTTCACCAGCCAATCAAATGCTATTTAACTGAAGGGAACCGACCAATCAAAATCCAGCACTCATTCATGATCGGTACGACTAAAATGCTGTTCTCGGCTAAGGACACAATTTGGAGAAATTACACGATTTACATAAAAGAGACAATGTTCTCAGATTGCATTCCTTTCACAAGGCTGGTAATCATAGGTTATCCAATATCATGCAATTGCTGAATTGCCGTGGGAAACCTACGATGAACATGATTATTAGGGGACAGATTATAAAACTAGAAGGGGGGGTATTCTTTTAAAATGACTTGTATTAATGATACAAATAATATTGAATAGATTTAACTACGAATTCTTGCCGTCACAAGAATTTTCAAGAAAGCACCCTGATTCCTCCCCCAGAACATTCTCTCGGAGAAAATCATGTTGAGTGCAAGTTTGAGATAATGACTTTCCAGAAGAACAAAGATTCGATAGTATTTTTCTGCCAAGTAGGCAGGAAAATTGGACCTTGCTGGAGATGGTGGTCATACCATCAGTCAACACACATAAGAAGTCACACTGACTATTTAGCATCTCTTACACTTGGCACGTGACATTTCCATTCCTCTGATACTTAAAAGATTAACAACTATCGCCTATGTGTTATATGTATATTTCAGGTCCTCTTACCCGTGCAGAACTATATAGGGGATTATCATATAGCCTAGTTTACCTATTACCCTATTTTGCTGACCCATATGATGGCTCTAATTAAGAGGCTGAAGGCATAATATCACTTAAATATATCATTTAACTTCCCTTTAATTTATGGTTGAGTAATTTATGGTAAAAATTAAGGCACCACACATTTAGAATCATAGGATACGTTTTCAAGCCTTGTACTTTGTGTTGAATTTATTTGAGTAAACACTTATGGGTAGCTGGCTAGGATTCCTATTTATGAGCTGTAATACTTCAAATAAAGCAAACATCTATTGTATTACCTCCACCTACCTCTATAATTATTACCAATAGCATTTGTTTGGTTCTCCCGAAAAAAACATTAGGATTCACTTGGCACCAGTCCATCAGGTAACATTTCATGAATTCCATTGTGACAGAATTACAAAATTACACCAGATGGTCATATTCAAGTCCATATATCACAATATGAATATAAAGGGGCATGGCAAATATGTGTTTAGGACATTTTTGTATAGTCTGAGTTTTGCATTTCTAAACACTTTAGTCTACTGCATTTATTACTGCTTGGGCAGTACAGGTGGCAAGATCTCCGTGACGGAATTACGTACTGTGACATGAAAAATTTAGGTTAAGGTGTTATCACTGATTTCCCTCACTCAAAGACATTTAAGTCAACAAAAACCCTCTGTCCCATAACAGAAGACAAGAAACAATCTAGGAATGTCTAGGAGTAGCAATGCATCAATGGATTTTTCATGAGCCACAGCCCAGGAGGTTATTGACCCCTTGGAATTCCCTTTTTCATTTCAATTGGTAAATTTCGAATGCCCAGCACTACAACTATGAAATTTAGAATGGCAATAGTACAATTGGTTAGAAAAAAGTCTTAACTACAAGAAAATTTAAACATGTGCAATATATCTAGAGGCTTTTGACGGGCTGCCTGTGTCCCGTTTACTGAGGAATTCATGATTTTCCCATCGGAGACTGCACATCGGCTAAGTGTAACATTTTCTCATATTGGCGGTTATATGAATATAAAGTAATAAGTTTAGCTTTCAGACAATGGACACGTATTATGCGAGTAACCGATGCATCATAGGTGACTCATCCATCATTGCGATCTCAAAGACAACACATTACAATATATGCCATGTTATAATGTTCTGAGATACCTAATCTGTTCTAGTAAAAACATTTTATATCAGGCAGGCTTTGCTAAAACATCCCTTCAAATAAATCACATTAGCAGTCATAGATACCTTGTTCCTAAAGTATTGATGAAGTTACACATGACATTTGAGGCTTAACAAAGTGGATTTTCTTGTTCGTACTCGTGCAATTTCTTTGTTTCATACGACATCCGCATTACCCCGCCCCCGCATTTCCCTGCAAGAAAATGCCTCCCTCCACCCCCTCACCATCTTGTACGCACTAGTAAGAGCGTACGGATAATTTAAAACATAATTTGCCCACCCCCTCACTGCGTACATACTTCATAGATGGCCCCTTTAGTTTGTGAACGTGGATGACACGCTCATACACCCTGCCTAAAGGTTACAGTGGTCACATAGATTTTGAGCTTTCTGCGAGAAATCACCCTTCCACTCTCTGCTTGCTATCACTGAGAGACTGAGAAAGGAGCAAGTCGCCAGTGTCTCAGGGTCTTAGAGGCATGCTCAGCTGACCATTAGCAATCACTAGAGACCGAAATATCTCATTGACCCACTGGTGCTTTATACATTTGGATCCTAGGAGCGCAGGCTGCTGTAGCAGCAAGTTGACTGAGTCTAAGTGTGTTACAGAAAATGACCCATAGACTGAATAAATATAAACCCTTTAATTGCTATTTTCATAATTCCACACTCATTCATCATTGATGAACATACCATTTGCTCCTAGTTATTCTTTGTACCTTGAAATGGGACTATATATACGCAATAGGGCATAAATACATGATATTGACTGGTTTCAGAGACAAGCGGTCGTATGCCCCGATGAGCTGAAACATAGTAATATCCAAGTGCATGCGAGGATATTACACCGAAGCAACTCCGAGCGCTTTTATCTGAAACCAGTCAATATTGTATTTATCATTCACCTGTACCTGACAGGTGGGGTACTGATATTTGCTTTTGCAACCCGGAGCATACGACATTTCCATATCCTCCGCGTATGTAGATACATGCTGTCCATTCATTTTCTATGGACACTCTGTATTAAGTGGATGATAATGACGGTTTTCCTTTGAATGCCAGTCTGAAATTATCAAAAGTTATTATCTATATATAACTATGGCTGAACACTCTATAGATACACCACCCTACGGGGGATGGAATAACTTTCGTTTACCACTCACTGCTGACTTTTACAACCCAAGGTTGACGTTTAGACCAATCAGATCGTCTCTCACAAAATTCATATGAAATGCGCGATGGGGAGAAAACATAAAGTATCAACTTACTTATTAAGTTTGGATCTGGCTTTGCTTTTGATGGCGGGTGAGGAAATAACGTTATTTATCGTAATTAAACTACATTTGAATGTATATAGAAATAGGGAAATCATGTTTTTGGAGAGAGGGAATAGAGGGAAACTATGTTCCGGTGGGAATAAGTCAAAGTTACGAGGTATGGCTTGGAAAAATTACTGCCCAAGGCGTAGCCACAAGCAGTAATTTTTCCAAGCCTTACCGAGTAACTTTGACTTATTTCCACTGGTACGTGGTTTCCCTATTCCTATATACCTTCGATTGTCGGCTAATGTCAATAAAAACCGAATGTCTCTGAACGTCAACCTGGGCAGTAAACGTTAACCTAAGCAGTAAACGTCAACCTGGGCAGTAACTTCAACATGGGCAGTAAACAAAAGTTATTCCACCCCCAGCAGCGTTAAGTAATCATAGGTTGTTCGCTCATAGGTATATAGGAATCAAAGTTACTCGGTAAGGGTTGGAATAATTACTGCTGGCAGCAAAGGCCTTAGGCAGTAAATTTTCCGAGCCTTACTTGTAACTTTGACTTTCTCTCACCGGAGCATAGTTTCCCTCAATTTTTAATCAGCATTCATAAACTAACCTCCCACACACGTGTACTCGGCCTCGAAGTAGGTCTTGAACTCGATGGGGCAGGGCTTGAAGGCGTCGAAGACGGCGTCCGGAATCCGGACCTCGCACGTCCGGCGTCCGGAGCACCTCCGGTCCGTCTCCACCAGCACGTTCTCGTCACAGCCCACGTGACCATAGTCCGTGGTCACGCAGCGCCCGATGCGCATGCGCCCGTACATGGCGCGCGTCATGGCGATCACTTCCCCTTCCGAGCACTGCGCTTTGAAGACCTCCGTTTGGCAGAACTCCTGCAGACCTGCGGACGAGAAAACAAGACAGAAAGGTGAGCTAATGGACCGCACGTCACGCATAGACAGCGAGGGAACCACCAAGACAAACACGAATCACGGCTAGAGAGGCAGGGTTTCTTCCCTTTGAAGACACGCGCCGTTAGATCCGAGTTGTTGTCGTCATCAAACGGCGTTATATTCTACACGCATACACTGGTATCTGACGCTCATTCCCCTCCCACTCTTACCAAGGGGCCTTACTCATCGTGGTCGGGGAGAGGTGTGCCCTATCCTTTTGATATTAATCCACAAAGGCAAGCTTCATACGTGTCTGGCGGTTGTTGACTGACTGTGACATGGGGACTGCTATGCAGACAAAGCCAGGTTTTTCAAACGGTACGCCTCTTATTATGATTGTGTGGTGAGAAAAAAGTAAAGGTTTTTATCAGGAAAATGCGACAATATTCCGTGCGAAACATAACGCAAGTGCCACAACCAGCAAATAATGGCACACCACATACCAGTTTGAGGATAACATACACGATTCAACAATTTAAGGGAGAGAATATATATCATGGAAATAACCCATTTCAATTTATATTTTAGGTCTCATTGAGGTCAGAGGAAGTTACCTAAAACCAGTCCGAAGTAGCTTTTGTTGTAGACATTTCCATATCTGTATTGGTAACAAATGTGGATGAGGTAAATACCATCATATTTTTACTATTAAACAGTACCTCTAGTCAAATAAGAAATTTAGATTTTTCACAATTTCACAATACAAATATTTTGTGAATTAAAAATTGTATCTGCCGGCCATTGGCATTGCATTCAGGTGAACACTAGAAATCCTCCTCCAGGGTGAATACCCGGGGGGAAAGACAACAGAAGATCACCCACCACACTTTGCCTGATGAGACTGGAAAAGAGTCGAAACCCCGAGAGATACAACATAGTAATAACCTCCGTTACTAAAATTTCGATGCTGGACATTGAAATAAACGACCCATATTGACTTGGAATCAGTATGAACAAACAACACACTCTATGAGGGCCACCTCCTAGCCTTGACCAAAGCTAGGCAGTGGGGTACTTGGTTTTCCCCATGCTACAGGTTCCGCGAAGACAGAACCAGTTCAGGTTATATGTGTAGACCACACACACTCTAACATAGCGCCCCATAACGGACAGCAGCCTGACCTGAATAGATCAGACACCAGCAGTCCAATAAGTAGGACGCATGAGGGTCACGTGCACCCCTCAGCCAATCACACCGACGTAATATAGGGTACGCAGTAGGACGCGGGAACCTCCGACGTCCACCTACCTTCTTCTCTCTATTACGTGGTCGCAATTGGTGGCAGACAGACGTGAGAACAGATACGCCTCGTTCACCTTCATTGTGAACACCTGAAATCCAGGCAGAGGCCATATGAATCAGAGAAAGTTGGACCAACACTTTTATGGTTGTCTTTTTTTCATTTTGCGGAAGAGGCAAGCGTAAGTTCCTCTGTGTGGTTGGACCTCAACACTAGGGAAAACATCGACAATTTGTATTTTTATTTCTTTAAGAGGTCAGCGCAGAATAACCGAGCTGGAGAACTAATTTCGGCCCCAAGCGGGCAGCATTGTTGACACCTGGAAAACTGAGGTGGACGACAACAAATGATTGGGTGATAATGGTCGTGGGCCCAGGTGACCAGCCAGTCCAGGTAGGACTATTTGAGGCACACTCAAGCATCTCTGTGCCAATAGAGAAAACCTTTCCCCCTCCTCTCGTTTATTTTCATCGTACGTTAGCTCATCAGGTCGCTCATGGCCGATGCTATTTCCAATCCGATGCATCATTATCTAAATATGGTTTTCAAAGGTTAATTGGCGCCTAGGTTTAGCCTAATGGGCAGCCTATACATAGGCCAAGGCCGACAATTCGGAGCGTAACCTCCATAAGCAGCTCAGCAAACCTGAGGGTAAAGGGCAAGGAAATGTGACCTCTCAAAGTCAAAGAGGAGCAGAGGGAAATCCCCTTTTGTGTAAGGACTTCAATCTACTTAGCGAGGATGTGGCGCTCGAAGCTTGGCATGGCAGTCAAGCTGGAGTGAGGGGAGAGAGGCAGGTGGATGGGAATACACATGTGAAAGAGGAAGTACGCGAGGAAGAAAGGGTGAAGGAAAGGGTGCGTATGAGGCAGAGACTAGTATAGGGAAGATAGGTAATGTTCCCTGGGCGCCCCCGAGTAGGTCATCTTCACTACTGAAGGTACAAAATCATGTGTTCTTCATTACTGAAGGTGCAACAGATAGTGAGTGATAAAAGGGAACTGTCAAAATTCTAGTTTTTCTCAGACATGTTACTTGTGGTCGTGTTCTCACACACTACACATCTGATATTCATCTTCTCTCAGACATGTGTTCAGAGCCCTTTATGTGCGACTAAACATGTCCTGGAATTCATCTTTATGTCATGCTACTATGGCATGAGTGTAAAGAGAAAAGGGAACCATGGTTAAACTTTGAGAGTCAGTTGAATTTCATAAGAACAAAAGAGCCACAGTACAGCTTCTGTCCCTCGAATAGTGGTGTCATACTGTTGGCTACCTGGGGACTGCTTCATGCACTAACAATGGCTCTGTTCCCTATAAGAGGAGCAGACGAAGAGACAGGGGATTGTGGGGGTCATCCATAAAGGGTTTGGGGTACAAAACTCCTGGAAATTCTGCGTCCCTTCTTTATTCTATTGCATACATGTTTGGCAGGGGGTGGGTGTGTGTGTGTAAAACCTTCAGTAATTTTGCATACGTACTTTATGGATGACCCCCCGGAAAGGATGGAGGTATGGACAAAAGGAAACCAACAGGAGGGAAAAGCCAAAATCGGGATAGACCGACAGGAGCATTAAAAGAGAACTGGTCATGAAGAAGAGGAAGGAAGGAGAAGGAGAGGCTTAGGAAAATATACGACACAAAGAGTTTGCAAGTAGAAAGATGAAAGATCGGAACAAGATGATGGGGATGACACGAATAAGTCTTTCATCCTGAAAAATTGAGAAAATCACATTTATATATCGGAATAAAAATATGAAATCATCTACCAAAGCATATTCAGGAAACCCTAAATAGTTCTTATTTTAAGACTTACATAAAGGGATATTTACTGAATCCTATGAACTTGTGGTAGTTTGAGATACTTGGTCAGCCAGCCGACATGAGGAATACCATGTAGTATTCTCTAATCCGACCATATCTGTGTTGTTTATTTATCCTACCCCTAATATAAAATCCCATAGGCTTAACATTTACTTTCCGTATGCGCCCGTATGTCGCATACGGATGAAAAATCGGTCCTAGGAGCGTACAAAAAATGGACCAATCAGAGATCAGCAGCTGAAAGTAGTTCCAAGCGCCTTCAGAGCAGCGAGGAGAGCTGTATGGAGGACTTCAGAGAGTTTTTGTCGTGTTTTTTGTTTTTATCCTCACATAAAAATATCGTTCACAGGGGGTAGGATAAAATCAAAACCTTATTCGTTTTAATCTGGGCTCCCATATGCGACTCCTGGAGTTTTGGCTCCGGATATCACTACGCCAAACAGTCGTTGCATACGGGAGCCCAGATTGTAAGAAGGCCCTATCCGGGTGGATGTAAGTTGCTTCCATGAATAACAACAACAACAACAACAACAACAACAACAACAACAACAACAACAACAACAACAATAATAGTAATAATAATGATAATAATAATAATAATAATGATAATAATAATAACAATAATGATAAAGTTGGGGGATGAGGAATCCAGATTGGTAATGGGAAAAGAAAGGGTGTGTTGGAAAAAAGTCCATCTCGTCCTAAGGTTTGCCCATATCGGATGAGGATCTTAAACACCGTTGTTGATCAGGAGACGTACGGTGGTTCTCTAATAATGTCTGTGTGAGGCCACTGGCTAATACTACAGGTACTGCATTTGACAGGCAAGGGTATTGGAATGCTTAATTAAAGGGACAGAGATGAATGGAATATGAAGCTAAAGCTGGAGAAAAACGGAAGGAACGTAAACTGAGGAATAGGGTTCAGGAACTGGAGGAAGCGGACGTGCCGGACGGGAACTATAAGGGACGAAATAGGACTGAAGGAAAGTCGCACCTCATTAGATGCAGTGGGCGGTAGCCTGTGTATATGGCTGTCCACTGGAGTGAAAGGAGGCTAGGCGCGGAACGACAACACCCAGACAGGAAGAGGACGGTGGGTGGGGAATGGCAGTGAGTGTGGGGGTGGTGAGGTGGACCGTAGTACGGTGCGCACGTAGAGTCCGTGCGCCTATTTATTTTTTAAATATTTCTTTTTATTTGCGCATAACAAGATGTACATTCATGACCTCTGCATGGCAGATTTTACGGTCACTCCTGCGACCCATTAAATAATGGTTGTTTGTCATAAACTATGCACTTTCTTGGTATTTACAGAGTGTACATAAATGAGAAATAGTAACAATGTTGATGATGATGATATTATGGAGAAGTTCGGATGTTCCACCAGCGACATGTCTATTATAACATTTCAATTTTTGAATGGGCCGTAATCATCACTCGGCTTCGCCTCGATGACGATTGCAGCCCATCCAAACTTGTGGATTATTGTGTACTTATACGATTCTCGATGCAGTTCTATATAAGTACGGTTCACACTTAGAGTTGGTGCGCCTTGTAGAGTGACAGCTACGGTGCACAACAGTAACGGGGGAGGGTGGATGGGCAGGTAGATTTATCACCTCGTCTGTGACCTTGTGATGGATCAGGGATACAGTAATAACGTGAGCAGATCATTAAAGAGGGCAAGACCTGAGTGCTGGATGGCAAACTGCTCATTATCTCACTCCTCACTCACGCACAAGTTTAGCCATAGGAATAATGCTAGAAAAAGTACTCAACAATCACGCCTGCAGATTGACAATACTACACCATAGTCATGTTGTCGTGAATACAAGATGACGTCATAGGCGATTGACCAATCAGTGGCCAGGATTTCAGAGTGAAAGACAAGACGAGACAGGAGATTCAAACGACCCTAACAGTGAAAGGGGTGAGATATACCCAGAACCACACTCAAATCTTAGAATAAACAATACTCCACTTGCTTGAATGGGCCCTAATCAGTACTCAGCTTCGCCTCGATGACGCATGCAGCCCATCCAAACTTGTGGAGTATTGTGTACTTATGCGATTCTCAATGCAGTTCTATATAAGTACGATTCACACTCAGAGTTGGTGCGCCTTGTAGAGTGACAGCTACGTTGCACAACAGTAACGGGGGAGGGTGGATGGGCAGGTAGATTTATCACCTCGTCTGTGACCTTGTGATGGATCAGGGATACAGTAATAACGTGAGCAGATCATTAAAGAGGGCGAGACCTGGGAGCTGGGAATGTGAGCTGCTCACCCCTTCATCCCTACACTCACACCCCACACCACCTCCCTGCACAACTCACACAGCAATCAGTGCCCGCACACACCCCGCATGATGTATGACCACGGACCTATTCAACCTTACACACTGCCAATGACGCACATCAAAAGGCGCCGGCTAGTTTCCCCAAGGCGCCGCTAGGGGTGGGTTACTTTACACGTGACCCGTTGCGCCACCCGGCGGATGTGATTGCAGGTCACCAGCGAAACGACGGCAGATTCCTCAATTACCAATTGTGGCTGGCAGCTCTGGAGGGAATGCATATTTAGGTGGCTGTGCGTGGTGGCTGTCAGGGGTTTGTTGGCCTTGTGTGATGGATCTAGCGCCCACTTGTGATACTCCATTTCTCTGTGGCCACCACTTACTACTCCACAAGCACAAAAAACGCCATGACGCCATTATTGACCCAGATTACTGAATGTGTGACCTAGATACTCCATATCGCAATTCAGATATCTGTCTTTTTTTTATCCGTCCAGATGTTTCCTCCTGATGTGTTATCTATCATCTGTACGTCACTGCAATCCTTTATGTATTTGGACATTTCATATTTCCCTCCCTATATGTAGTGAATAATTAATTGGTCGATTGGGTGGATGGCAACTAATAGTGCCTTTAAAATGCGATTTCAATCTTCATGTCTCCAGCAACATAAATGTACTAAAACGTTTTAGCTACCTGCTAAGAAACGTGCCTTTCTGGAGTGGATGATTTCTACACTAACTGCGAATGGATCTAATGGAATCGTTAAAACCCCATTCTCAGAC
The DNA here is from genome assembly GCA_950022655.1 of Alentia gelatinosa. Lineage (NCBI taxonomy): Eukaryota > Metazoa > Annelida > Polychaeta > Phyllodocida > Polynoidae > Alentia > Alentia gelatinosa. The sequence goes on from OX465579.1 coordinate 108,316,598, forward strand.
GGGGAGAATCAGTAGTCTTTTTTATTTAGATGTTTTTCTCAACTGACAATTCCCTTGGTTAAATCTTACTTCCCATAAGTTCCGGTGAAGTGATCAACATGTTTTTACATTCTGTTGTATGCCATCGTAATATTGACTCCCGGATGCCACTTCACGTGAACGGTATTTCAAATTAAATGGGTCTCAGACTGAGAAATATAGCTTATTGACAGAAAGGCAGTTTTCTAGGAGGTAAACAACTCTCGCTGAATTTGATACCTGTACATTATGTAGACATCATGCCTGGAGGTGGCATGGGCTTTCTCCATTCTCAACTCAATATGTATATACATGTTTCTATATAAATATATATGAATATGAATTTAAATATATATACATATATATATACATGTATATATATATATATATATATATATATATATATATATATATATATATATATATTTATATATATATATATATATATAGCTTCAAAGGAAACAGTTCTATACATGTAAACTATATAAAATGTTAAAGGACATAGATATTCAATAACATCTCAACCATTTGACAATATCAACATTTGATTACCACCACCCCTTGGCACACACCCACCTCATATCTCTCTATGGGCGCTGTGCTCCATAGCCAAGTATTTTCCAAGGCTCAACACGCGAGGGCTGAAGGGGAGAGATAAACGAGGAAGGGTTCTTTGGTGAAGGAGTTGAGTAAATCCCTTCACGGGCAGGGTTCTGATTTAGACGGCCATGTCGTTGGGGGGACGGCCTCGCGGGCCATCTGTACCACGCCCCGCCACCATAGATGGGCTTGTCACGTTGCTTATTGACACTGATAGTCCAAAATGAGCGCCAGCCCCCAATGGGAGGATCGATACCCTTGTAAAATTGGCCGAGTGTCGGTCATTTGGTGGCGTGGCCGGTTGGGGATGGTGCTAGGGGTGCAGGGTTGTGTGGCCGTTCGCCTACTGCGGCCTCAACCTCCTCTCCCCTCCTCCTCCTGCCCAGGCCTCTCACCTGCCTCTCTTTACACCTATCACATTATCTCACGACCTTCCTCCTCGCTGAGAACTGTGCTCAACATGTGTCTGACAGGAGGCTTATATAAATGGATGCGGTGTTCATATTATACATGGATAGGATAAAGACTAGGTACGCCTGTTCAGGAAGTCTACATTATTATTATTATACACCTATGGCCGAACGTCTATAAACTACTACCCGCTGCTAGGGGTGCAGTATAAATAATATTCGGGCTCACTGAGACGTAGCGAATGTTCAGGCATACCTGTCCTGTACTGTCCTTCTTAAGTACATTGAATGGCATTTTTTTCGTGTTTTTAAGTATACAGCAATGAGAAAACACAGTGAATGAACCCACACCAATTCCGTTCTCAGCCTTTTTTCTTATAAAATTTGTCCCTCCACCTCTGGCATCTGGACATACTTTATAGCATAAACTACATTAAACAGCAATCGCTACGTGGTCACTAACTACGTTTTCTCTTGCTACATAATTTACAGGTTGTTATTGGTGCAACCATTAACTTGAACAATCTCTATTTTTGATTCAGAAAAAGTTTCATGACTTACATAAATCGTCTTTGTGGGGCGAACATTTTGATAATATCTATATGGGGCGGGTATGTAGACGTGGATTAAAAGATCGTGATCAGTCACAAAGCTATTTCCCCCCTCTCGAGATATGTAGCTACATTTATCTCACCCCTGGTACAAGCTTCGCCATAGAAATAACATTAGGAAAAAATACTCAACGATCACTCCCGTAAAGTGGTAATACTACGCCACGGCCATGGCGTAGTGAATATGAGATGACTTCATATGGATTTGCTAGGTATATACGAACTATTCTGATATTCTGATGCTATCTAATATCATAGAAAGGGGTGAGATAAATCCAGAACCGCACTCGAATCATAAAATAGACAATATTCCACTCGTTTGGATGTGCCATAATCGTCACTCGGCTTCACCTCGATGACGATTCTGGTACATCCAATCTCGTGCAGTATTGTCTATTTATACGATTCTCGATGCAGTTCTATATAAATGCCTACCATATAAACACATATTCATGAGTGACCAGCTCGAAATGTAAGTCCTGATACTTTGTTAGGGTGACAAGTATTTTACGTAGAGATTATACTGAAGGTATTCTCCCCATTTGAAGTGATTTACATTTGCTGACCTCCGATGGGTTGGGAAGATCTTTTGAGTGGTCAGTAAACCGTAGTTACCTGTGTGTCTTGCAATCAAAATTGCAGCAAACTTGCAGCAAATATTGGCTTGATTACAATTTTGCTAGTTCGAATATGTTTTCTGTTTGATGGAAGATTGAAGCTTAATAGATGTTTAGAGTATCAGATGCGGATCAAATGAAACATTTGAAACTGAGAGACGGTTCAAACGGGTCCATTATACCCTGCTGATGAACTAGATGTTTGAATAAGCGGGATATTCTTAGGTTAGTCTTCTCTTTAATCCACGAATCAACGGTGATGGAAATGTTACCTATATTAGCTCTGTCTTGTTCAGTTTAATAATATATAGAAACAGGATTCCTGTGGAGTAAGTTTCCGGATTACGAACTCGTTTCGCCGGAGGTTTAAACCGAGTTCGGAGAACAAGGTTTAAACCTCCGGCGAAACGAGTGAGTTATCGGAAACTTACAGACACAGGCATCCTGTTTCTTTATTACTATATACCTAGAAATCACAATGATATTTACCGTATTTTAGCCGTAGGAGCTATTTTAAATCCGATTTGGGCACGCAACGGTGAAGGCGTAACGTCGGTTTCCACCGGACCTTTAAATATCCGCCGGGAACTAAGCACATCACCATGTCCGCAGTCGAAATGAATCGAACGATCTGATTGGACGAGAGCGAAGCTTTCAGCCAATGAGAACGCGTTTAACTGAACATCACTCTCCACCGCAGGTTTGGTCAGTTTAAACTGTGACGTCATCATTGCCAACGTCGCGACCACTCTCCTAGCAGATCTTTCGCGACGCTAACGCTTACAAGCGGCCGCAGGAAGTAGAGCGCTGGATTTCTGCTTGGAGAGTGCGTCGCGACTTGGATGTCAACACGCACGCATTACGTTCAGATTCAGCTCGACGAGGTCAGTGAAGATATTATTTACGAATCTTCCTAGATTACTCGATGTATTTGCATATTTTAGCAGGACTATATGTGGTCAGATGTGTATATTTATTGTATTTTGCTGTAAATCACGATGTCAACGGTCGAGTCGACGTACTGCTCAAGTCTGTCCGCCATTATCCATCCGTTAAGACCTTAGGCGTAACGTCCGTTACTTCTCGGCAGTGCCGAAACCATAGTTACCGTATATATAGCAACGGCTAGTAATTACGTTAGTTACGACAGTAGGTATATAGTAATACGGTTGTAAAGGTTACAAAGTCATGTATAGCGAACACAAATAATTGAACCATAACCTTTAGAATGGATACCTGTCCCAATTAGTATTAGGAGCGGTATCGTGCTCTGTCGAAATTCATAGAACAGACACATTTTAATGGTGTTTAACTGAATATCCTTCATACACTCCCAGCGGAAATATTAATATGTAATACACACTTGTTCGTCGGTGATCCGCTTGTCCTCTCTTCATAGGCCAAATGGAAGCACAAAGCAGCACCAGTAGGACATGTACTACAATCCAGTCTTACGTGAGGTACTAGCCAAGGAAAAATAGTGGACAAATACTTGGACTAGTTCCACTATCATCCGCCAGGAAATTGTTAGATAGCGCTACTGTAGGCGGGGGACAACCACTATTATATACTGTTATAATCTATAGATAATCAGTGCTAAAAATCCTCTACTGCAAGGCCCTATTTCTTTTTATTTTTAAACAAAACCAATTAATAACTGAAGCCGCCAACTTGTGTTCTGTTTGGCGTTGGAGGAAAGATGGTCGCCTCAATAACACAATAGCTATGTGCCCTATATATGTTCACACCAAATAACATTTGACTACCAATATTGAAACCCTGGGGTTGGTACCCTCCCGACTGTGGTCAACCAAAACTGAATATTTAGTTTTACGAATGATATACAAGTCTGTCATTTATGTATGTGTTTCGTTGATAAATAGGAAATGCTGTAAATTGTGAGTAATGGACTGTGTTGCCAGCAATTTAGCAATAATGGGTATTCGCATCATCATTTACCGCTTATGAAAGACTCTTTCATTGCCACCCTTTATACTGAGAGACATTATGGTGCTTATGGCCATGCGCATTTCTGCCTAAGAGGAACTCCTGATGCGAATGTGTAAATGGTGTGCCCGCAATTACGCTTTATTCATAGCCCACCCTGCTTCCTATTGACATGAATATGTACGGATAAGGTACGCGTAGAGTAAGTCGCAAGGCCTGTTTCCATTGGCTGACAAAAATGGTGTAGATTGTTTCAGTTTCCCATTTACATTGGCCATCACCAATATACACACTCTCCCAACAGAGATCTTGCGCTATACTTCTTGTGGTCGCTTATATCTCTGCCCCAATCTCCCTGTTTGGGCTCAAATCTGGCCCTTAAGCCAGTTCTCAAAATATCCTAAATTCTTAGCGCTTTGGGGAGTATTTTGTGGTTTGCATTTATATGGTAAATGATATCCACTCATTTCTGTTATTTGTTATATCAAATCAGGCATGGTCTTAGGGATTACTTTCTTCATTGGATGGCACGTCATGTGTTACAGGGTTTTGTTTGTCAACATAACACATGTGCTCACTCGAAGGGGCAGTCTGATCAATTTTAGATTCACATCATAAAGTGGTTTAGAGATGAAAAAGAAACAGCTGAATTGTCTGTTAACCCCAATTAACAATTCCTATATTTCCTAGCTCATGATATGTGAGTTTTTTTTAAACTTTTGACAGTATCCTTGTTTTGAATCTAAAATGTTCGCTGGTCTCCCTGTCCTTAGTGGATACCCAGGGAACTAGCTTTGGGTTGGGGCAGAGACTAAGCCAGTGCTAGCGCCATGAAAGATCTGGGGGGAGAGTGCAATATACAGTCAGGAATCACCAACGGACCTTTAGCACTGCTGACGCAAAATGAAAATGGGCTTTTAGGAGAATTAAAAATCTACATCGTTTTCATCGGCCAATGGAAACAGGCCTTGAATTTCCCATGGGGCGTCCATAATTTATGCGCCTCTCACGAGATGAGGGAGGCAGAGAGAGGCACTCTCCCAGCAGATCTTTCGTGGCACCATCGCTTGCTAATCTCTGCCTCAACCCAACGCTGGTTCCCTGGTATCTAAATAAGGACAGGGGAACCAACTAAAATTTCAGATTCAAAACAAGGCAACTGTCAAAAGTTTTGAAATTCAAAGAACTCATATATTATGAGTTGTGAAATGTGGGAATTGTTAAATGAGCCTAATAGACAATCCTGCTGGTTTTTTTTCAGATCTAATCCCCTTTATTAAGTGAATCCACAGTTGCTTAGACTGCCACTTCAAGTGAGCACATGTGTCATGTTTACAAAACAAAACCCAATAGCACATGAGGTGCTCTCCACTGTAAAAAGTAATCCCAGAGATTCTATCTGGTTTTATACAAATAGTAAAAGAAATTATTGTATATTATTTACCAAATAAACATGTTCATCTCTATTTACAAGTAGAACACAAAATAACACCCAAATCGCTGAGAATTAGGGATATTTGAAAAAACTGGCGGATGGGACAGATTCTGTCCCAAACAGGCAGGTAGGTGCAGAGATACAAGCGGCCGCAGGAAGTAGAGTGCAGGATATCTGCTAGGAGAGTGCGGCCAATGGAAACAGGCCTTGAATTTCCGCCATGGGGCGTCCATAATTTATGCGCCTCTCACGAGATGAGGGAGGCAGAGAGAGGGTAGAGGGTGAATGACAATCCTGACTAAAGAAGTAGAAAGGCTTAACAGAGGACATCTGCGGTCAAAGTCCTCCGTCTCTGCTACAGCCCCATCTCTTTATTATCCGCCTGATACGAAGCTGCCACTGAAAATGTTTCATTATCACTACCCGAGGAGAATACAACCGTACAACCGAAACATCACCTGCCGTGCAAAGCAGTCCGTGAGGTTGGCGGCCATTTTGTCTTTCCTTTGAAAAGCCCAATTCAAAATGCTGAATGATAAATACTATATTAATACACAATACTGACTGGTTTTAGATACAAACGGTCGTATACTCCGAGGAGTCGACGCGTAGTAATATTCTAGCGCATGTGAGGATATTGCACAGAGGCAACTCCAAGGAACATACAACTGCTTTCATCTGAAACCAGTCTATATTGTATCTATTATCCACCTTTTGCTGACAAATGGGGTTCGAATACTTGTTCATTTATGTATGCACTAATTTTCTGTATGCGCCGGCTTTTGAAGCCCAGACCATACAACATATCTGTAAGCTCCGGTTATGGTGATACACAATCCCTGTGTTTTTCATGGCCACTTTCTACTAGGTGGATAATGAACCTGCTTCTCATACTAGTGTGGGAATCCTTGTAATATCCTCATCCACACTTCAGCCACTCGTAGGATACACCAAATAGTATCATAAACAGAAATCATTTCACCCCTGGTATTTCTTCTCCTTAGACTTAACATTGGGAACTCGTATCCAATGTCCATGAGATATTTACGAAAAATATCCAATGGGGGATTATGTCACAAATGCTAGTCCATTAGTCAACGTGAAGGATGAGACAAATTCAGAAATCTTGAAAGTTTAGGAATAGAGCTCGATCCCATCTCGTTTGAATCGCTACGCAATTCACGCAGCTTCGCCTTGTGAATTACTACGCAATTTAAACTCGATGGGATACGAGCTCTGGCCCTAAACTTTCATAGGTTTCCTCTATAACATTGCGTCTGTCTCCTTTCTGTATCTCGCTGCATGGCGTAAGTCTCACACTAAGGTACAGGTGGAGGCACTGACAGCGCCAGGCCCAAAGAGGCAAGACGTCTTCCGGCAACAACTCCAGCAGAGTAATTACTTTTTTTTTTTTGCTTTTACTCCCGAGTTGTGTGATTTTTTCTTCTTCTGCCCGAGAGACCCATCAGTCAGGCGCGCAAAACCGAACCTTCGAAGCCATTATCCCGCGCATGCGCGCCGATGACACGTTCAATGGGGCGCCCCCTGGGGACAGCCGCACGCAGGGAAATCAAAGGGAGTCGCGCGTCTGAGAACAACGTCACATCCGGGTCAGTGAAACCCGCGCGTTCCACCTGGGAACTGGCAGACGACATTCATAAGGTTCCCGCCAAAAGTTCACGTCTTATCCCGCCAAGTGGCCTCTGGTTCCATCAAGCCTCGTAGAGCTTTGAACAAGGCTCTGCCAACCGTATCATTATCTTAATTGATTTTATTGCCAAAGCCTCAATCATCGCTTTAAGTGCAGGCAACAAAACTGATGATGATAAATCTGACAAGCATGAGAATAAAGGATTTTCCCGCATAATGCTTGGATTTCTTTTATTTTCTCTCTCTTTGAAGCATGTTGATCCAGCCTCGGCACAGATGAGGATGATGGAGTGTAAAGTAAATATTCAAATACCGTCTGCTTCTAATGACAAGAAGGGTGGATATTCACTAATATTCGTCTGACATCAACAACTCACTCACGAGTATAGAATAAAGATGAATGTCAAATTGACTTTGAATCACGATATGAGGTTGACTGTTCACATTGATAACTAATGGAACGAGGCTTATTTGGCATCATCTGAAGAGCCGTATTTACCAGGATACAACATAATAGTCCTGTTATTTATACATGTGTCTTGTGTGGGGATTATTACCTCGAGGATGTAAGACAACTGTACATGACCTTATTACCTTCTCTGGCAATGAGCTAGTACTGAGAGAACACAAAATAGTCCTCTAATGACTCTAATGAGAGAATTATGTGTTGAGCTTTGTGCCTACTGCAGGCGCATGCGCGACAAATAAAGTGGAACGCAAATACAGGTTGTGGCGGGAAACTCGACGGTGGTCCCACCTCGCCCCGCACCACATGAATCAGGACCACGGTCCAGCCCGCAGCTACTCGACAAAAACATCTTCCTCATGCTCCGTTAAAGGCATATCCTGCAATTCACGGTGGCACCATCTGTTGATTTTGAAATAATGTCAATAATATGTCAAAACTGGTTTCTTGGGATTCATTCCAATTCTAAATGAGTATGTTTAATATCTTGTACAGTTTATCCAATCTTAATAGGTAAAATAGGCCAATTTATATTTGCTTGATATACATAGGAAATATACTGAAAAATATGGTTTTCTTCAATTCTTTCAAGATGAAGGGCAGTGACATATAGTTCTTAAAACTTAAATAAGTAGTACGATACATGCACTATATTCTGTGAAAGTTTGAGGAAAATAACATAGGTTTTACTATGTGAAAAACAACCTTTCAGAATACTATATACTCTAATATAAAATGATCATGATATTTATCTCCAAATTGAAAACTAGCACGTTGACCCCCACTTTTTAAGTCAGATATGTGCTCTACATTACATCATATTCAATTCTCAGGAAAATGACATGGGTTTTGATTTTCAGGCCTTATTGTCCGATATGCCTTTAAACAAAGAAAAAACCCACAGAACTCCAACCTAACTTCACACTCTGAAACCCCCTTCGCTAGATTAGTCTTATTTTGGAAATCTAGGGCAGTGGGAAGTTAAAGCCAGTCTCGTAATTAGATATTATCTCTAATGAGGCCTCTACGAGGACAAAAATACCGGTGGTGGCGGCCTCTGGCGAAGGACGAGGGCAGCTAATATCCGGGGTCCGCTGGACCAAGGGACGCTGTAACAGGTGCAGTGCATCTTGGGTATTGGGTCTTTTGTGACGCGGCTTTTAGGAGATCCTCCTGAGAATAGAAACTACAGGAGACGCCGGTTCTAGCAACATGAGATGTAAAAATTTCAAAAGAGCAGCTCGGTGGAAATATCACGGTTTAAATATAGAGCGTACAACAGGACACAGGGTTGTAAACACTGTTGGTCTGATAGGTTAGCATGCTGACTGCTGGTAATGGCGGGAAATATGGAAAAAAGGTCGTCTGACTCATACTACTTTCGCTATTCTGCGATTGAAAAAAAACCCTGGTCGTTTCTGGCGACGGTCCATCGGTCTGTCTAAAGTTACACGAATCTCGGTTAAATCCAGTCAGTAGAAGCATCACCACCACATTGGCTCTGGAAAAAAATATCGCTGGATTCGAATTTCACGCCATTGCTCCCGTCGCCATTGCAACGTCTTGCCGGTCGTCGTTCGTGGCTGTTCACTCGGCGGTTCACTCTCGCGAAGCCACAAAAGGTTTCTGCTTCCCCACGTTCCTAATTTTTTCCCCGCATCTCTCGACGCCCGTGGAAAATGAATTATTGCTAATGTTCTATGGAGACTCTCGGCGGTCTCCCCGGTTTAGCTGTAATGGGACGATGGGAAAACGTCGGGTTTAATGACATGGGTGGCTCAGATATCAGCCATCCCCTTCCGCCTCCGATAAGCACCAACTACCATTGACAGGGGGCCGAGGGGCGGCGCCAATGCTATTGCGTATGCACTAGACGTCACTGAATAGGTACAGGTAATGCATGAGTATTAACCCCGTCCATAAAACACACAATTTTATCAAATCTATCGGCCAACTAGTGAAATTACCTCTGATTATTGAACGCAGGGCCTGGCAGAGAGTTTGGGATGTGTGCTGCTCGCTAGGATGTCGAACGCAGACTCCCATTTGGGTTATCAAGTTTTCAATATGCCATTTCCCTCTTTGATAGCAATTCAATAAGATGAACTAGCGCTTTGATTACTTTAATCAGGGGCGAATATGCTTGCTCTGGGTTGTATTATCCGCAGCCGACAGTGTCTTTAGCCCGCCTTTAAGATATAGGACCCTCCCGGAAATGACGTGTTGATGACCACGTAAAAAGCTAAATCTAGACGAACAAAAAGAATGTTCAGATTGAGGTACTGAAATGTCAATAATGCGGCATTGTCACTGGAAATGTTCTAAACAAACCTAGGAAAGGGAAGACAGAGTCAGCTACTGTGGGTGGGCATCGACGTCTTGACGGTCCAAAAGTCGTCTGCTTACGACTTGTCTCATCTCGCCCTTTCCTTCCTCTATTACTGAGAGTTCCACTGACATCCTCGGAGTACGGCCATAACCTTCAGATGTAAAGCCTGACTATTGTCTTTGACTACGGATTAATGTTGCCAAAAAGTAAGGATGCATCTGAAATGTTAATTAAACTAAGTGAATAAATCCTGCAGCCTCCTTTCATTAGTTATAGCATTGCCTCTGCTATGACTTGTCCATTTTCAACATTAACTATTATTTCTTTTCATACTAATCTTACATACCACGTTGTTTAGCCAATAGACAGAGACATACAATAGAAACACATATTTTTACGGCTTGCTTGTGTTTTCATGACCTCATATTGCAGAAGATTGATCTGGGTTTTCTTTCAACACAACCAATTCTTGGTCTGGTTTTCAATTCACACGATTAATTCTTGGCCTGAAGTATCACATATTATATAATAAGAAATGTTCAGCAATTACTAAAAAGTATTAATCTAAAATGGCCGGTGTTGTTGGTTCTGTGGTAGAATAGTTTAATTAAATCTGAATTTGAGGAACCCCCCACCTACCAGAAAGAAGTGGGATTATTCCAGATTGTGTTGATTAATCACAAGGCTTACATTTTTAATTAACAGATGAATATTTGTGGTATAGGATCAACTTTGCTAGTGTGAACACGTGACAACATAACATTCAGATATCATAAACATATGCATATCTATGTTTGTTTATAATTAATTTTGTTACCACCATGTGCGTTATGTCCCCCACTTACTTGTACATGGAAAAACGTCTTATAATAAAGTCGAATATACTTTTGACATCATTTTCTACTGAATAATAAAAAAATAAAAAACTCTGGCCAGTAAAACATCCCACCTAGACGCCTCTAGTCACAGCTCCAGGATCCACACTGAGCATCAGAACTGTAAAACTACCCAGCCTCACTCTCACCGACGTCAGCCCGTGTCATGACGTCTTGTTTCGTCGTTTTAGTGTGTCTCGTTCATGACGTAGTGATCGGAGACTCCGACATCCTGTCACACACAGAAAAACTCCTAATTAGCCTTGATACCGACCGGCGACAGTGGGGAGCAGCGAATGGGTGTGTGTTTTCTCCAGGCCACACTAGGAGAGAGCCCTGATCTAGGCCTGACTAATGAGTGAGGCACATAGGCCGGTGTCAGCATCTGGTACGATAAGAGATCCGCTATCCGACTCTTTTCTACGGCGGTGCGCACAGAGAAAGATACTTAGCTGGGGGTAAGTGGTGGCGCCGCTCTAGGAACACCTGACGGAACTAAGGCTATAATTGAAGACCTCTGAAATTGGGAAACAGGTATGTAGTTTGGCAACTAACCTCTGTCTGCGCTGTGCTACGATAGTAGGCTCGTTTCCATTGGCCGATTTCCCGAAATTTTGATTATGCAATGTGGCACTTAGTGAAAGCTTGGTCACTGAGTGAAATCTACCACCATGACCGGTTTTTCGATACGGACGCACAGAATCTACCCAAAAAATCTACACCATTTTCGTCGTTCAATGGAAACAGGCCTATAAGGGTTGGTCGGCCTAATTCTTACACGGTATCGGGGGTGTGCGCCTCAAACCGAGCATATTTCGGGTTTATTTCCTGAGCGTGTACATCCTTAAAGTATCCGATATAATGAGTAAATAACTTCATAAAAAAATAAGGCAATGGTATGTAGGTTTTCCATCAATGTTCTCTTTTACTGGGTTTGAAGGAATTGCTGAGGGATCAGTAACAAAGATGGTGTGCTTTCTGTGGCAAATGGGCCTTGATTATTGTGTTTCAGGTGAATATTGTACTAGAGAAAATGTTGTGTATGCGAGATATTACTTCATAGGAATATCTCTAATTTAGCGTTATAGAAGCAATGATAAGGTGAGGTATGGAATAGGTTACACACACACCATTATGTGTTAGAGATTACGGAAATCGCTACGTTTCTCACTGGGTGTACAGATCCGGCTTAACCCTATCACGCCGGGTACCCGCGGCAGGGCTGCAGTCATGGAGCCGGGTGCTAGAGCCAATGTATGCCGCTAGAGGCCAGGTACATAAGCCTATTGTGAAAATTAGGTTTTTGGATCACGTGACATGACACGTAATAGTTATCATTATTTTTCTTTTCACTTAGAAAAATCTAATTTGATGTTATATTTACATTCTCCGATTCTAATTTATTAAGACATTATTTTCAATTTTATTTAAAAAAAACGTATATTTTGAAAATGATGCCTCAAGGTATCACCCGGCCAGCACCGGTTGATGCCTTGAGGCATCACCCGGCCAGCCCTGGTTTATGCCTCAAGGCATCACCCGGCTTGAATGGGTTAAGCTCTATTGAAGGTCAGGCTGATCTATGATGAAATATAAGATACTCTCTATATTCAAATACTATACGAGCCGTGTTGAAAAGCGCGGTTAGTAATGATTGTTCCGGTACACCTTGATCCGTGCATCTTAATGGATAATGGATTGGGGAAAGCAGAGGTAGGATCTTACTTCCACCCAACCCATTGTATCACGTCCATAACACAGGTGTATCTTGATACTTTGTCACCGGTGGACGCGTGGGCCCAAACAAAGCCTCATTCTGTCCACCGGCCGTCAAATCTCTGTCCCCCTCCTACCCGCACACCTCCTCACCGCCTTGCTGCCACCAAAGCGCCCTATTATCGCCAAGACGATTCCAGGTACGCTGGGCCCTGTGTCCTACAAGAGAGGGAGTTTCTTTTCGCGGCAGGTAAAGGTGTGCCTCGTTAGGCCTCAGAGCGTCAGGTGTAGGGGACCCCAGCCGGGTCTCATTCGGCGAATAATACGGACAGCCAGCCCCGCCCTTCACCTTGGGGTGGTGAGCAGCTGAGGCCTACTCAGTGTGAGCTGCTCGGGGGAGAACTAACCCGCCCAGGTGCCATCAGAAGAGGCAGGTGAGCGGCTCCGCATTACCATGTGGATCCAAGTTGAAAAAAAGGAAGATCTCTAAGAAGTCGTACTCTATTTCAGCCCCACCCGTGAATTTTCTGCTTGGAAAAATGTTTTGTTAAGATTTTGTTGAATATAAAAGGCAGAGATAGGTGCACATTGGGAGGAGTTGAGAATCGCAGGGTCGCTAGTAGACTCGGCTGGGAAAGGATGAGCACCAAGGTTGAAAGTGACAAATTTACACAATTTTTACTGGTTTCAGATACAAGCGACAGTATGCACCGAGGAGTCGACGCGTAGTAACATCCGTCCGCATGCGAGAATATTGCGCAGTGTCAACTGCGAGGAGCATATAACAGCTTTCTTAAACCAGCGTGTATTGTGTTTATCATCCAAATTTGGCTGGTGGCTTGCCAATTATAGTTAGCACTTTAGTTATGCACTATTTCTTTTCCGTATGCACCCCTTTTTGCAGTTAGGAGCATACAGCATATGTGCCGGGTATGTCCATACAGGGTTCCTATAGGTTTACTATGGACACTTTGTATTAGGTGGATAATAAAAGGGTTGGGGCAAGGGGTGGAAATATGGGACAAAAATTAGGGATGAGTTAAGGGGGGCGTCCACCAACCACGACAAGGCTGCGACACGCGCCGACAAGAAAGTTCCAATCTGTGCCTTGTCGCAGCCTTGTCGTGAGGAGGGGAGCTCTGCAACACCGTTGTCGGGGCGTGTCGTAGAGGTCGCTGGTTGCCGAAAAAAAGGCGTCCATAGTAATCGAACATGTTCGATTTTGTCGTAACCTTGTCGGAAGGCCCCCGAGAACCCCCCGACAAGCTTCGTGTCGCAGCCTCTCGGGGCCTTGTCATAGCCTCTTGTCGGGAACTCAGGTCCACCAACCACGACAAGGCTACGACAGGCCTTCCAATCGTAGGCCTGTCGTGGACCTTGTCGGAAAGCCATTGTCGTAGCCTTGTCGTGGTTGGTGGACGCTCCCCTTTATAAAGGGACGTAAGTTGGAGTAGGGGTTGTGTGTAGCTGAACTAGTAGTAGTGGGGAAATTTTTTTGCAGCAGAAAGGATTAGATAAGGATGACCGACAGCAGTGTCGCATGCCTTACCAGTCCGCTCTTCTATTTCTTACATGTAATGCACATGTTATGGAAACACCGCTATACATTACTTTATGGAATAATACTTTAGGATAAGGAGATACATTTTGAATAGTTGTATATACTTTTGGGGCAAGGAAAACTTAATAGCATAATATCTAGATACATATGAAATGTTGAAAAGTGTCAACATTCATGTATGCAAGAAAAATCATTAACTGTAAGTGTTCTCATTAGCTAGTCGATTCCGATCAGTATTAAGCGAATGATATGATGACAGGCCTGAAGGCAAGCTAAGATAGCAAAATATCGACCGGGAAGATGATATACGTCAGGGCTGTCGGCAGAGGTGCATAAAATACCCCCATGTCAACATTTACTACACGTATCCATTAACGTTAGGTCCTTGTTACTATAGAGTAATACCTTAGGAAAGTTTAGGGTCAGACTATGTTTGGAGACGAGGCGTAGCTTCGAGAGTTCTCAACCCCACCGTTTGCGACCACGTAATCAAAGTTTAGGGTCAGAGCTCGTATCCCATCAAGTTTGAATCGTATAGTAATTCACAAGGTGAAGCCGCATGTATTATCTAGCGATTCAAACACGATGGGATCGAGCTCTGACTGTAAACTTGAATAGGTCTCTGAATTCATCCAGGCGTACCTATCATGCGACGGACAGAAACCATCATGGTGTCATTGTTAGTGTTATTTCGTGGGTACATTGTTCACGTTCTCTATACGTACTTCTGTTTATATGTGATATGTTCAGAAACTCCAAATGACGCGCAAATAATGACTCAAAGAACGTGTGGAGAAAAGTCGTGCAATTTTGTTGACGTGAGCTTCATGGAGATCCCTTAAGTCACATATCTCTACTTTACCACCTTATTCCCTAGATAATTTACCAACTTATAAGTTCAAATTTGACAACATGATAAGCTATGCGCAGTAACAGGAACTATTTCTATACCGGTGAAAATAATTATATCATGCTCTCTGAAAAAATAATCGAAAACCACATTTTGTTAACGTCGTAAACCACAATTCAGGACTTTTACTTCAGGAAAAATATCAACTGACAGAGAGAATGGCAATAGTTGAGACTAGTAATATCTTTTTGTAAAAAAATAAACCACTACTTGGCAAAGAGTACAAATTGTACAGAAACATATCCCAATTTTTCCCCATTCCATGCGTATTACAATTTACTCTTGAGGTGCACAGTAATTCCAAGGGGGTATTTGTCATTTTCAGGACACTATGCTTATGAAACAGCGCAGACAATTTTGATATTGCTCTTGGTAATATCACCGATTTACGTTGCCGTATGCAGGGCATGCCTTTCGCGTACGAGTGCTGGGAATGTGATAAAAAGGCGTTGGCCCGCGACCTAACACGGCAGGCTTCATTCTGGGTCACGCTCTGTATGGATGTGGTTGATTGACGTTAATAGCCATGACCTTTATCTGCACAAAACATCCGTGTGGATCCCTAATCGACGGCCATTCACCGCGGAGGTGTCAGCAGCTTTGTGCGCATGTGCACCATAAAGGGAAGGGGAAGTGTAGCCCCCATCCCACCCCCTAGCGGTTGCTACGTGAAGAACCCGAGGTGATCTTATCTAGTCTTCCCTGGTGTGTTGATAACCGATAAAACGTAAGTAGAATACCCTCTGGCCTCTGAAGCATAGGAAGACTACGTCTCCCTACCTCAAAGTGGTAAAGCATCGATGTTGAAGGCTGGTACCAGCCTTTATTACCAAGTGACTAATGTTCAGCGGACCTTTAGTTCTTGTAACGTGCCATTAGCATCAATGATGGGCGCACACTAACGGCAGGTGAATACAAAATCATACCTGTTCCAATAAGTTCAGGTTTGATGGTCGAACGGAATCATAATCAGAAAAGAAGGTGGAAAGCCAGACGTAAAGGCACACATGGCACTTACAGACTTTACCCACAGACTATTAAAACACAAACCGCGACAATGGATCAATTCATCAAAAAACACCTTAAACGGATTAAAAGGTATTTATAGCAGGTTCTTGGCCAGCCTCACTCTGAGCCTCCTCACCCCAGTCCAATGCCTATATGATATCCGTGTTTAAAAAAAACCCTAAGTCGGAAGCCAACCCGTCGATGGATAAATATCATCATGGTTTGTTTAGGACTCCTCCATTGTAAGCGATCTCGTTGGCAAAGGTCGACCTTTAATCAATTGTTGCTTGATTGTCAGCTCATTAAGCCCGCTGGAGGGCCAGTGCATGGGAAACAGAGGCGGACAGAGATGTGCAAGCTAAGCAGAAAGACGTCCAACCAGTGATATTTGCTGTATTCTGTAAATACCTAACAAGGAATCCACCTACTTCTAAAAATGAGTCTAGGATTAGAAGCCATTCTCAGATCTCGTCTCCAGTGGTCTCCACCTTTTGTCCATACACGGTCACGTGACGCGCTTGTTTACCGCCATAGCTTTATTCCTTCAGTTCTTAGGTGTAAACTTAGTTTGTCTAAATTCGCTTTTGGAAGGACAACAAACTGGTACACATAGGTCAACTGACTTTTCCTGATCACATCTCTTAATGGTGACAATAGGAACATACTTTCCATAGAAGAGAAATGGGCAGCGTGTATCTACATACACGGAGCATACAGATATGTTGTATGCTCTGGGCTGCAAAAACTGGTGCATACAAAACAAATAGTGCATACTTAAATGAACTGATATCAGTACCCCACCTGTCAGGAAAAGGTAGATGATAAATACAATATAGACTAGTTTCAGATAAAAGCGGTGGAGTAAACGCAATATCCTCGCATACGCTCAGGATCTCAGTGGAAGCCGGGATTGAGCAAGAGAAATATCCAAAATCAACTACCTTGTTTCATCTTTGCGATTCTTTTCTGTCACACCTTTATACCTGTACTGTAAAGGATTCCCTTCTATTTACAATACTTCCATCAGGCAAAAAATGTGTTCCTATGTATATATATATCATTGAATATAAATCTGAACGGTTTTACAAAGAGAAACATATACTTAGATGTATTGAATGGAATCTTTCACGATTGATACCTGAACAATGGCCTACTAGACAAATATCTTTTCCAACTAGATTGTAATATGACTATGGACATTTTCCCTGAAGAGGATTTGTAAATAGTGACATGATATTGACATGATGTTTGTAACTCCTGAAACTAGGACCACTGCCTGAATTGTACTAGCCTTCATAGACATGTGATGGGCTTACTCTGACTCAAAGATGACATTGTAAACTCTTGCAGACACGATTTAATGATTCCATAGTCTGTATCCCTTTCGTCTGTCCTCTACCTCTCATCGTGATAAGGACGTTTGAGTCTATCACAATAAGTGCAACTCCTATGAAAGAGTTTTGTCAGTTTTTTAAAGTTTTTTTTAAGCTTTTTATTTTAGCTGGAGGTAAAACGGTAGGCTAATAACAGCCTATTTCCACGCTGCTCCAGGCTCAGTGAATTCACAAATGTATAATATCTCCACCGACGTCGTCACAGCAAGCTGTCGGCCAAAGGAGATGCTGTAATTTTGACAGGAAAATATCAATCAAGTTGTGATTTCCTCTGTATAACAATGGACCTCAGTATTGTAAAGGATTTTGCTATTTGTTCTTATTTCACAACTACTCAAACATGTTATTTCAGGTTATACAGAAATGACTTCATCATCATGATATAAGTGTGAATACATTGATGTAATATATATATCAAATGAGTCACCCCCTACCGTCTTCAATTTAAAATCATGTATACTATATATCTCCCTGAATAATATGGGCGTACCGTTGAATAAGGCTCGTCATTTGTGGGGCTAGACGATAAGACAAATGCAAAGATGAAAGACATTTTGCACGATCTTTCGTTTGACACGTTGAATAAAACTGATCGTCGGTTACTGCCGTAATCGTTCGTAGAATTTGTCATAGAATTGACCCATATTGGACGATAAAATATCGCGCATTTTTTGAAGACTTATTTAGAAAACAAATGGGCTGAACTACACCCACGATTAAATATTCAATACCTAAGCGATAGGCAAACATGCTACCCATGTAATTTTCACAGATTCCGAACTGCAAGTATCCCTGAAATGTTGTGCCAAAAGAAAGATAAATTGAAAGATTTACGACATCCCCGACGATAATTTGTGTACGACATTTTTTTATTCAACGTCTATAGAATTCTCACATTTTATCTCTTTTATTCTCAATTCATTCTCAATTTATTCTAGAGTAAACAATTTATTCTCATTTTGTATAAACACAGATGCGTAATCCCGTTCGATTTGGATTAATTAAATGTGTATACTATTAACAAACAAGCGGTAGGTCAGCACTTGAGGTCTCGTACAATAAGATCGTTTTTATCCATTTATGACGATACTGTTTTTTATTCAACACCCTCAGAGGTGGGACAAATTATCTTATCGTAGAATTGACTATTCCATAGCATACGATCTTTTATTCAACGCTGACCGACAAGGGACAATTATACGACATCGTAGAAAAACCTACGAACTTTATTCAACGGCAGACTAACGGGAAGCGTGCAGTTTTGTGTTTTGCGGCCATAGGGGCTTGAGGGTACCTCGAATCTGAGACAAGGCATACCTTGGTACCTCCAGTCGCACAGTGTGAACTGGGCATTAGGGAAACACTGTCTGCTGACTTTCCTCCAGGAATGGACGCCATTTGGTCGTGGAGCTGACCTGAGCGAATATACATTCCACTTTACTAATACAAATGAGCAGGACAAGACTTCTCCGTGTAGTCTAGTTAGATTTACTTACTGATTACCTATCTTCCACACCGGAACATCCGCCTGCCGCCTTCTATCAGCAATTAATGTAATTGCTATCGCAAATTCTCAACGGAAGCCATTTTTGCAGCACGTAGGTAAGGCGTGCTGTGTATTTCATTTAGATCGCTAGATCTCCTGCTAAAAGGATCTTCCGGAGTAAGCTGGTAAAGGCCAGTTTCCATTGGCTGACGAAAATGGTGTAGAGTTTTTTGTGTTCTCCGAATAGCGCATTTCCATTGGCCATCACTGCTATACAGTCAGGGACCACCGACGGATCTTTAGCACTGCTGAAGCAAAATTGAAATAAGCTATTAGGTGACCTAAAAAATCCACCACGTTTTCGTTGGCCAGTGGAAACGCTCCTTATAGCTGAGGAATAAGGCACGTTTCCATTGGCCAACAAAAACGGCAGAGATTCTTTGAGTTACCCAGAAAGTCTGTTTGTGGTGCCACCGACTGTGCGTCTGTATCAAAGAATTGGTGAGGATAGTAGATTTCACTCAGTGACCAAGCTTTCACTCAGTGGTGTGTGCTGCCACATTGCATAACCTAAGCAGTAAAAGTCCTGGGTCTTTTCATGAGCTAGGTCGTTTCCATTGACCGATTTTGGGTCAGCAGTGCCAAAAGTCTGTTGGTGGTTCCTGACAGTAGATTGTTTGACGGGAAATCGGCCAGTGGAAACGGGCCTATAGGGCGTAAGAGAAGTTAGCTCGGTCAGGTTCTACTTTGAATCATGGTTCTGAGAGGGTCTTCATTTCCTCTTTTAGGATCTTACCCGGTCAGAGTCCACACCTCCTGGAGGAAGACTTGATCCCCTCAACGAGACCTGATCCCCGGAGAAAGATCAAATTGTCCTCTTTACGCCGGCGGAGTGCAGAATGAGCTCCGGTCTTAGATCTGCGGCCACTTGGGATAATGAGAATAGGGTGCGAGGAAGTTATAAAAGGTAGGAGTGGCGTACAGCATACCCATTGCCTATTTAGAGCCTTCCTTTCTTTATGCATAACGTTCAGGGGAAGTTATATAGGGTAGGAGTGGTGTACAGCTTACCCATTGCCTTATTTGATCCGTGACATTTTTTATGTATAACGTTCAACTCTTATTTTATTTACACTAACCAAATTTAATACAAACGGTCTTTAATAAACCATGTTTAATATACTATTACCTGTTTGTTTGAATATATCTATTTATTATTTTACCGTCAAAATGTACGGATACCCTGGACTACTTGTTCCTTAGTTTTACCCCAATGAAATCCATTGAAAGGGAGACATTTCTATACAGACTCTTCACTCTGTTCATTGTATCTAAGCTTACATTATATTTTTATTGAATATATTGTCGCTTCATTTCTTCTCATTGCGAACAGGGTTTGAAGAAGAGCATATATGAAGAGGAAGTAGTTTGCTATCCCAATCCTTTCAAAGAAGGATGATTTTCCTTCATCCTTGTGCCTCCAGCGATCCTTTTTCAGAGTGCTCCACATCAAAATCAGCTTCAGCGTCAGTCTATTTTCTATTTTCCTCGACATTGCAATTGTTTCGGGCGGACGAGCTCCCCACACACCCATCCACCCCCATCCCGGCCTCATCGTCCCCTGCTGGTCGCTGTTATGTCTTTCTGTTCGCTGTTTTTCCTGCCATGCCTTTCTAGTCGCTGGCTGTCTCGTTATGCCTTTGCGGTCCCTGTTTGTACGGCCATGCCTTAACTGGTCGCTGTTTGTACTACCATGTCTTTCTGGTTGCTGTTTGTGCTGCCATGCCTTTTTGGTTGCTGTTAGTCCCATTATGCCTTTTTGGTCGCTGTTTGTCCCATTATGCCTTTTTGGTCACTGTTTGTCCTGTTATGCCTTCCTAGTAATTGTTTGTGCTGCCATGTCTTTCTGGTTGCTGTTTGTCCTGCTATACCTTTTTGGTTACTATTTGTCCTGATATGTCTTTCTAGTCGCTGTTTGTGCTGCCATGCCTTTCTGGTCGCTGTTTGTCCTGTTATGCCCTTCTGGTCGCTGTTTGCTGTGCCATGCTTATTGATCACTGTTTCTCCTGCTATGGCTTCTAATCGCTGTTTTTTTTATTTATTCACTCAAAAGGAGTAAAACATGCAATCTGTCTAGTGGGGGGCTTTCCTTGCAGTGTGAATCGTATACACTAGAAAAGACAGTATCCTCATCCTCTTGGGGATGGGTGGAAGGTGTTCTTATGTTACTCAGATGGGTGTTCTTATGTTACTCAGATTCTCATTAAGTTAGAGAGTGTGACAGTTAGGAGTCGGCTTGAACGACATCCTTACTTAGCGTGTTTCTAAATGATGTAATGTGATGAGATGTAGAGAGAAAAAGTTAAAGGGTCACATTCAGTCGTTACACCATGTTTTACACTTCGTTCTTATAAATCTTTTATACAAATACATGTATTTACATTTTTGTACCTCGAGGTAGGTTGTTCCATAACTGGGAGCCGTTATACAACAGATTTCTACGGTAATGACTTGTTCTTGATCGTTCTAAACGAATTTGTCGTTTATGTTGATACCGAGTTTTAGGAATTTCCTCATTACTAATATTGCTAACGCCCAGCATATGTCGCTTCATATACATCATAAACGAATATTGTCTTCTGATCATAAGTGTTTCTAATTTGCACCTCTAATTTGCGCCTCTGCATACCCGCAGGCCTCACTGTTTGTACTGCCATGCCTTTCTAATTGCTGTTTCTCCTGCCTTGCCTTGTTTGTCGCTGTTTGTCTTGCTGTGGGCCTGCTGGTCGCTATTTGTTTTTCCATGCCAGGCTGGTAATTATTTGTTCCACCATGCATCAGGGATTACTGTTTGTCTTGCGATACTTTTCCGGCCGCCGTTTCGACTCACCATGAGCTAATTGCTGTTTGTCCCATCATGCCCCGTTTCGTCGCTGTTAGTCCCGAAAAGTTTAATTTGTAATAGTCTGTCCTGCTATACCTCTCTGGTTGCTGTTTGTCCTGTCATGCATTGCTGGTGGCCATTAATCCTCTCACGCTCTGCTAGTCACTGTTTGTCCTGCCAGATCCCACTGGTTACCATAGATTTGTCCTGCCAGGCCCAGCCGATGGCAGTTTGTTCTGTAATATTCTACATTTCGATGTTTTCCCTGTCATGCTATGTTTGTCACTGTTTGTCCTGTCATATCAAGATGGTTAACATTTGTCCTGTAATGCCCTGCTGGTGGCCGTTTGTTCTGCAATATCCCACATATCGACGTTTTTCCTGTTGTGCTGTGTTTTTCACTGTTTGTTCTGCCATCTTTCCTGGTGGCTATTTATCAGTCATGCTATGCTAGTTGCTGTCTGTCTTGCCATATCCTGCTAGTTATGATTTGTCCGGCCATATTCCAGATGTCGCTGTTTTTCCTATCGTGCTGTGTTTGTCACTGTTTGTCCTGTCATGTCGTCCTGTGTTTGTCACTGTTTTTCCTGCCACGTCATGCTGTGTTTGTCACTGTTTTTCCTGCCACGTCATGCTGTGTTTGTCACTGTTTGTCCCACCACGTCGTGCTGTGTTTGTCACTGTTTTTCCTGCCACGTCGTGCTGTGTTTGTCACTGTTTTTCCTGCCACGTCGTGCTGTGTTTGTCACTGTTTGTCCTGTCACGCCCCGCTAGTCGTTTTTCGTACCGCCAGGGGCCTACTGGTGGACACCACGCTGTGCGCCCTAGCGGCGTGTTGATGCAATACCAATGTCGCGGCGCTATTAACGCACCCGCTGATACTATTTGGCGAACTGCTGATATTGACCCCAGGCCAAAGGAGCTCCTCCTCTGGGCACTGAGTCTCCCGCTGGCCCTCAGTAACCCCCACTCACCCACCCTCACCCTTAGCGCCACTGTACACACTTCCGCAAGCCCACCCTCACTCCACGCTGAGCTCCCGCCCACACCACCTCCTCCCTCCCAACGTAAGTACTTCACTCCTATAGACCGCATTAGTCCTGACGTCATTTTGGTGCCAAACAAATCCAAACTCCGAGAAGCACTGCATAGACGTAGCATCGTGGCATAGTAGAGTTAAATATAATGTAGAATTACAAAAATTGAGATGTCTAGGATCGCAGACTGCAGCACTTATGAAGGGATATCCCTGCTCTCGGCAGGTCAAATGACGTCACACTAATACGGTCTATGCTGCCGCAAAGCCCAGAGGCGTTTCATAGCACCAGTTGGCTAGTATTACCTCCATCACCTCCAGCTCGTGCCACCTCACTTTGCTTTCCTAGCTTCCCCGTGACCGTTGATATCTCCTTCCCAGCTATACCCACCTTTGCGCTGTATTCCCATCACGTTACCCGCAACCTCGCCCCATGTGTCCTTAACCCTCCTTTGGTTTCTTACCCGCCGATCGTGATAGTGTCCTCAGAGTCTTTGCTTGCTCTAGGTTCTTCTGCTACCCAAACAAACTCCAAACTTGTCCCCTACGACCCTTTCCCTCCCCACTTTGTGATACGTTTTGGATTCATTATTGTTTATTTCACCCCTGGTATTGTTTCCCTATAGACTTTATGTTGAGAACTCGTATCCAACGCCCATCGAGTATTTAGGAAAAATATCCAATGGGATTATGTCATAAATGTTAGCCCGTTAGTCAACGTGAAGGGTTAGATAAATTCAGAAACCTATTCAAACTAGATGGGATACAAGCTATGATCCTAAATTTTCATAGGTTTCCTTTATAATACCTGTGGACGAATGTTTATGAAAAACTGCCCGCTGATTTACATGCTATATGGATAATATTCGGGCGCAATGTCAGGCTGAGCAAAAAAAAAAGAATTTTATTGACCTTCAGATATGTAATAATAAGGAAAATATATTACTGAAAATGTAATGATGGCTACGGCGGCGGGCCGTAGCTACGGTGATGAAAAACCAAGAAGAGTCATCACTGCTGGCTCAGTAAGTACATTTCCTCCTAGTCCTCTTCCCTCCTGCCATCGTCTCCCTGACCCTGTCACCCTTTCCCCTCTTGCTGGAACTCTACCTTCTTCATGAAGACTCCCTGTGTCCTTCCATCTTTTTGTGTTCTCCCCTTCAGCCGCCCGAGGATGTCTCTGCTTGGCCAGCGGCCAGTCACTCTCCGACCAGCGGCCAGTCATTCCCCGGCCAGCCGCCCGGGACCTCCTGACCCCGAGCGGCCGACGACAGGTCGCACGGCGCCGGCAGAGCGACATCGGGCCGACCTCAGCATCGTACAAACATGGCTTTCCACTTCTGACTCCCTGCAGCAGTTGCCACACACATCCTGCCCCTTCTCCCAGCACCCCTCTCGGCACCTCTCGTACCCCCACGCTCACCCCCACGCCTACGCCGCAATACTCACAAGGGGCTAAATGTCGCGAATTCTAGATGTGAGGGGGTATGTCATCCGCCCTTTGCCTGCGACGGGGTGGCTTAGGGGTGTTTGTGATCAAAGCGGGTGTGGATACGTAAGCCGTCAATCTGCAGTCGTCCTCTCTCTCTGCCATTGATGTACTAGTTGTCATTGTATTTCCGTAAATTGCTGACGTCATCTCGTGAAAAGCATCGTTCATGTGACATGAAGGGAAGGGGGCACCCACAGAGCAGAGGGGTCAAAGGTCAGCGCCGGATCAATATTAGCGTCTGACAATACATGGATAAGCCGTCAATAGAAACACAAATGGAAACATTATGAAGGAAATGAAAAACCGAATAGGATGCAGTAGCGAGAGTGGATGGTATGCAGCAATAGAAAAAGATGGCAGGGTATTTTGCCAGGAAAGTTGCTCTCACGTGTGAGATACTGATCAGAATATTATGAAATTTTGGAATGAGATAGTGTAAGGATAGATAGGAAGTAAGTAACAACAACTCCCTTCGTTGTCCATCTGTTGACTATAATTATGATTATAGTTGTCAGTGCCAGTGTCATTTGATTCAGAGAAAGAAGCCGCTCCTCTGTATTTCTATGATTAATTCCCGGAAGGGGAATGTCCGTAAAATGGCAAGGCCCAAGATATGAGAAAAACTGACACATTTAAGAAACTGCAGAGGGTGAAGAAACAACAGGACTGATCTATGTGCCAAGGTAATAATCTATTTCTCTGTATGCGCCCTGTATCTGCCATTCACATCAAAAATGGGATACATGATATTGAAACCTTGAGTAATTAAATTAGAAATCTTCAATCAACAATATCTAAAAAAAAATTGAAGATATGGAGAAAATAAGGTGGCAAGAGCCAAGGGTTAAATTTCCTGTCAATAATCTCTTTCCGCCTATACTACTTACAGATGAGACTGTAAGTTGTATATGGAAAGAGGGATATGACGATGGCATTATTTGTTCCAGGAAGCGAATGATGATTTCATCTCGCTCAGGTGTGCTACAGAGACATGATAAAACGGAACAGAGCGCTTCCTCTCATCACGGAAATATGTAAAATCCTATCTGCCGTTCACATAAAACACCCGCTTCACACGGGGGATATCCATAACGGAAATGGATTAGGTTTCTCCGAAGATCATCCGGACTGGGGCCCCCCAAAGGCAAATCCTCTCTCTACAAAGCAACAGGAAAGTATGATAGACGAATAAGCACGCAAAGACAAAAAGGGAATCGTTGTCCGTACCGCAGCCATCTCGTTGAGTATGTAAGACAGGCGTCCTGTCAATTAAATATTGACGTATCTAAAAAAAGGGAGACGGACCTTTGTCGGTTCAGAGACGGCAGTCAATATGTCGGCATGCAGGCCTAGATCTTGGTCTACCTCCAAAACAAGATATTTCTGTTAGTAGTGTCAGAGGCGATCGATTGCAGTATAAAAAGATATGTAGTAATCAGCCCAATTTAGTCTTAGCCGGTATGTTAGGCTTAGACTGAGTTTAGAGTGGTATGAGGTTATTACGGATCGCTAGTTTTACCTAATGTTCCAAATGTAGGGGTCTATATTAGATACTTGAGGATAAAGATGAAATAAGTAACCATTGACTCTTTAAAATAATATACTCACGTTCCCTAATAGTGCATTGTTTTGTAAGTACCATGGCAGAGATTCGACTATGGTCTCATCTGGGGCGGTGTATAATAGAGGAAACCTAGGAAAGTTTAGAGTTCGTATCCCATCGAGTTTAAATAGCGTAGTAATTAACAAGGCGAAGCTATGTGAAATACAAATGGTCTTAAATAAACCATGTTTAATACACTATCATGTTTTATTTTGTTTGAATATATCTATTTATCATCTTACCGTCAGACTGTACTGGATACAACGGACTACATGCTTCTTAGTTTTTTTACCCCAATAAAATTAATTGAAATTGAATCATTTCTATGCAATTCAAATGAGATGGGATCGGGCTTTAACCGTTAACATAAAAAGGTTTCTGAATTTATCTCACCCTTCACATTGACTGATGGGCTAACCTTTGTGACATAATCCCCCATTGAATATCATTTCTAAATACTCCATGCGCATTGGATACTAGTTCCTAATGTTAAGTCTATGGGGGGGAAATACAGGGGTGAGATGAAAAGGTAGACATTGGTGTGCATAAGGTTCGATTGCAGTATAGATTTTTGTTCCACCTCATACTGTAAATATTCCCTTGCACCTATTTCTGTTCCTAATATTGCATGACGTTTTTAAAATCAATGCCCATTATTGAGAGCTTCGATCTTATTGATATCAAGCTCTATCCGAAATTTCAGAAAAAAACAACATTAGGACTAATTAACTACTGTTAATGTCTGTGATTTGTAGGAAATAGTAGGAAACCCCATACACGATTTATCATCCACCATCCCCTCTTCCCAATACAGTTTTTGTGCAAAGGTAAATGATTTTTCGACATATTTTCCTTGCGGTTATGTAATCATCCTCCCATGGTAAGAGTGTAACATATTGAAGCCTGACAGCAGCACTGGAACTGTTGATACAGCAGATTAACCGCATGCGGTAGAGTTGGGCATCGTATAACACCAGCCTTATCTCTGCTCGTCCAGGGTATATGATGGATCTATTCGTGTGATGATATGTTCTCGTGAAATCCTAGGAGTCAGCCTTGTATAGAGGGAGGAGAGCTGCTAGCTATATAAAAGGATAGTGAGTATGGGTGAGCCTGTCCATCACGGTCCCTCTATATTTCATTAATAAGGGGAAATGAATGTTCCGAGGAATCAGGAAATCAAGATACATACCTTTTACACCTCATAAATTGTTTATATATAAATAAATAAATAAATATATATATATATATATATATATATATATATATATGAGTGGGAAATAGATTTACTTCGCTCGTAAACAATATTTTATTAGGGTACTATCATATATGACTTCTCCAATCTCGGCTTCCGCCGTTCTGCCACTTGGTCCCTCTTTGAGTAACTAGATTTGGTTATAGTTGTTTTTCCTCGGAGTAGTTACAGTAGTAAATATTTCTTTGGTCGAAGTTTGATTCGCGCCGTTTTTGTTTGTAAAGATGAGATGAGAATAATGAGACATACACCCAAATATCTTTGTATCATTCAGATTTTCCTTCATATAGACCTTGAAGTAACATATCCTTGTAATGCGTCACAAGTAGGTGTCAAAGCATGACATTATCAATGCCGTCAGGACTGTACCGTTTATATGATAAGGTAACTACAAATTATGTCCGGCTTTTAGCATTAGCATCAAACCAACAACTATTGCGACAACCACGAATACCGCTGCTATCCTTCTCACCAGTGTTAATAATCCATGACTGCATTTCTGCTAATGGAGCACCGAAATCCACGCGGATTAGGTTCAACTGCCGCGGATCGCAGATTGATTCCTCGTACGCTATAAGGAATATCTACCCTTAGACTTGCTCAAGTCTTTGATTATGAACATTCATTAAATGGTTTAACACAATCAGAATAAAGTCATTATAATATGTATCCTTTTCTGACTGGCCCTTGACTCAAAGACTTGTCCAGTAGGAACGGTACCTCCTGTATATGCCCACCCCAGTTGCTCCCTGTGACCCTAGACCTCCCCCATCCCCTCCCCCCTCCTCCAGTTCTCTTGTCTGTGTTCTTATAGCAATACATTTCGCCTGCTCCTGACTGTGACCCAGTTGAGATCAATGTAAGAGGGTATCAATCTTAGCAGTTATCCTGACCAGTAGCTAGGATATCTGTATGGAGAGTGTTGGGAATACTGCAGCTAAACAGCGCCAGAAATCCAACATCGTTACCAATTGTACCAGTCCCTGTATCCCAGCGAGGAGGGTAGGATGCAGGGACTGGAGCCTGTCTAATTTGCCCTATATAGCAGCACATGTTTTTACATGGAGGCATATATTCAGCTAAAGAAGTGACAGTATTAGCAGCATGTTCCCGTGCGAAATCACGCGAAATACTACTTTTGTTATCTATAAATTACGACAACTGGGGGAGGTTTTATTCATGCTCATATGATATATATATATATATATATATATTGTTGAGATACAGTCCACTATATCTAACTATAAACAGTGGCACCACCAAACGGATTCCACTGAACTATTAGGCGTCACTAGCGCCACCAACGGTCACGCAGCTTGTTGCTAGCGGCACCGCATACTGCCACTTCTCCAACAAATCTTTTTTTGGACGGACGTATACTACGATGTTGCCATGTTCTTGTTAGTCCGTTCACGCACCGCGCCGCCTTCGGGTTACGGTACGTGAAGGTCTAACAGAGCATGGCTCTGACTGGCCAGCCACCTTTAGTCAGAGGAATTTCGTAGTTGGCTGTTCTACTTATAGCATCGGTTTGACAAGCAGGTACCCTAAACTGTAGTATTTCCCGTTGGTCGCCAGGGTACACCACACTTCAATGCTACTATTTTCTTTTGTGTATCTTTGAATGAAATAATCATTATCAATATTATCAAGTTTCTCTGCATTATAAAGGCAGACTGAAAAACGCCCTGATTGAGCCTTATAACTCTCTAAGCTGATTTATTTGGTACATGCCCAGTAAAAGCTACTCTAGAACCTCTGCTTGAAGAGTAACATACTGGTTACTGGCAAATCAATCAGGACAGGTTAGTACCAGCGAAGGTAGGAATTCCTGCCTTAAAATGGCAGTGCATAACAGTCTGAGTTTGAGCTAGTTTGGCAACCAACCCCTGCTACGATATAGGGGTTGGTCGGGTTAAATCACACACGGTATCCCCTGGGTATCCCTTTTGTGTTCGCCTGTAACCTGTTTCATTCTATGTATACTATAAAACCAGATATACTTAATATGAAATATCCATTACTAACAAATTGACAAAGATACCACAAATTACGTTCAAAATATTATGAAATAGTACACAGGAAAGGAATTAGGATAAAGGAAAATTGGCTTCGAGGTTATGGCATAGAATAACAAACATATTCTACCCTGTAATGCATCCAATATTCACCAGATGGCGTATTCCTATCTAAAGGTATAAGTACTACACAGGTGGGAACCAGCAAAGGGTCAAGGCGACATCTGGATTTAACCCGACCAGAGCTAATATTTGTAGCTCTGGTTGCCAGTGTAAGTTTGAGCCTGTGTGCCCTGGCCCTGGCGACAACAGACTGTACTAGAGTCTATGTTCTTGTTGGCTGTTCTTGTTCGCCATAGCGGTGTGTACGGTATGTGGGTATAACTACGATGGACGTACCCATAGGAAAGGGTGTCCGAAGTGCGTCATACCAGGTGAAAAGCGGCTTGCCGCTCTAGACATATGTATAAAGTAGCGTATAAGAAATAAGAGAAAAGGTACTTAGTGAGCCCGGTGCATTTGCCATTTGAGGTCTTTTGCCCCATAAAATACATCCTGACAACAGTGACTGAGGGATGTATTTTAAGGGACAAAGGGCCGAGAATTGTTACAGGTTCTCTCACTACGTTTTCCTATTATCATATACCTAAAACACGAACAAAATGTCATTTCATATACTTGTGAAGTACACTACAGGCACAGTGGCCCAGAACATTCAACACGTCTCAGTGAGCGCGAACATTTATATTATACCGCTAGTTGGGGTATTATCTCACCCCTGCTATTTTTGTCCCATAGATTTAACATTGGGAACATGTTCTCCATGCCCCTATGACTGTTGCAGTCCATCCTACATGATCTATATCCTGTGTGTCGTCCGTTCTTTTGGTTTTTACATGGGTGAGATAAACACAGAAAGCAACTTGTTTTGGTCAAAGAAGTCGTTCTCTAACTCGTTTGAATGCTACATGATATTCACTCGGCTGTCCCCTCGTTCATATCGCTCTGCATCAAACTCATGGAGAACGACGACCTTGACCAAAACTTGTTGGTACGCTCCTAGTATTTCACAGACTTTCAGCCATATTGCATTAAAATAACATGGTGCAACATTCATATATATATATGTATATATATATATATATATATATATATATATATATATATATATATATATGTATTTATATATATATATATAAATATATATATATATATATATATATATATATATATATATATATACTCCACATACATATATATATATATATGTACACATGGAAGTAAGCTTTCGTCCTACCACCATCCTCAGCCTTGAGATTACGCTGTCACCCAACTGGTTTTTGCGCCACTCTCTTCACATACCTCAACCTGGAGCAGCTCCATCTCACTCGGCGCCAGAAGATGCCCAAACCGATAGGTGGCGTGCCGAACGCGGGAGGGGGCGCTGCTGGGGCCCGGCGTGCGTCCAATAAGACGGGATCAATCCCGACCTGTGACCGCAGACTGGGTCAAAGGTCAGGCCCCGACCCCTGAATAATGAATATGATTTGTTTTGGCGGCGGGCTGGACGTGGCTGGTATATCGCTGACGCCGTGTGCCGGGAATCGGAGAGCTAGGTCCCGGCGATAGCCCCGTATCACACTGTGCCACACGGCCAACTTCCCCTTTATCGCTCAGCGTGACGGACGACCGCGCGCCGACCTCGGGCACTGCTTCCTGCGGCGCGGCGTCCGGCCTCTGACTTCCCCCACCTGCCACTGACTCTCCGCCGAGCTGCTGTGAGCTGTTTAGATGCCACTATCCAACCAAGCCAGCCCCCTCCAAGTAGTGTTACCCGCCTGATGAGGTGTACGTGAGTTGCCAGCCACTAGAGGCTAGGCAATCTTTCGGTACTAGAAGCAGGGATCGGTTACCTCCAGCAACCAACTACCTGTAGCCATAGTAGCCATAGAATATCAAACTTCTAGAAGGGATTATTTGTAGAGAAAATTACTTGTGGGGAAGGTTACTTACAGAAGAATATTAAACCCAATGTGAGAGTCTCTAGAGGATTAAAGAAGAAACTAACAAGTTGTGGTCAAAGTCTTCATTCTCCACGAGTTTGATGTGAAGTGACATGAACGAGGCAATAGCCACGTGAATATCACGTAGCATTCAAACGAGTTGTATAACAATGAATATGACCAAAACATGTTGCTTTCTGTATTTATCTCACTCCGGTTCACACTAAAATAATGGACAATGCACAAGATAGAAACCTTGGAGAAGTAGGGGTATTGAGAACGAGTTTCCCATGCTAAGCCTATGGGCCAAAAATGCCAGGACTGAGATAAAGGCTACGTCACTGATATGAATACATCAAATATGCCATGTGCTTCAGCTGTGGTGCTACATCGTTGATACCTTTTTTATTATCTAGAACTATTCAAAATAATTATGAACTGTTGCAAAGAAGATCATTTCTAGACAATCATGCTTATCATATAAATATCTGTGAGATCCTTATCGGCTTATTATGGCATAACCATTTTGAAAACTGGCATCCTTTTTTTCTCTGTCTTAGGCAAAAGAAAAGATCAAAGGCCTAGCAGATCTCCAGGAATAGATGACAGGGGAAATAGTCTATAGCAGAAAAACGTGTGCGTGGGTGGTGTTAGAGCAGACCGAAAGGCATAGCTTTCGATAGTAACAATGGATATTATAGAGGAAACCTTTGGGGTCAGAGCTTGAATCCCATCGAGTTTTAATGGCGAAGTAATTCACAAGGCGAAGCCGCGTGAAATACGTAGCGATTCAAACGAGATGGAATCGAGCTCTGACCCTATACGTGAATGGGTTTCTGAATTTATCTCACCCATCACATTGACTAATGGGCTAACATTTTTGACAGAATCCTCCATTGGATATTTTTCCTAAATAGTCCATTGGCGTTCCCAATGTTAAGTCTATGGAGAAAAATATACCAGGGGTGAGATAAATGGCCTTAACCCCTGGCCATCCGACCTCCGACCCCTCTGAGATAAGCCCTATCGTAGATATCTAGGCGGTACCGCGGGTGTTGTTAATCATTATCGAAATGAGAGTTATCGGATACACGAGATAGACTTATTGTTAAAGGGATGGTACAGTGTCGATAGGGAAGCCACATAGAAGCCAATTCTCTAACTTGTGAATATTTTGCAAACAAAACGACTAACGAATAATAACATGATACTTGTAAGGGAAGACTTTCTTTGGCTATACATTGTACTTGGTATATAGCAATACTTATGTCCTGTAGAAGCTTTCACATAACAAAAGCACTTCTTATCACAAAAGAAGTATTCATATTAACTTTAGAAGCAGGAGATTCACATCCCTCGCCATCCTCCCCAATCCCTACTGTTCCCGACACCCCTCAATGGTGAGCTACCATCACAATATGCATGATTCACCACATCGTCAGATCAAGCTAAGCGATCTGCCAGAGAAGGGGGCAGGAGACCCTTGGGTTTTTCCTGTTGAAGAAAAGGACGCTCTTATGAGGCTGTATCACCAGGAGACTCTGGATCTTTCCCCCATTAACGCCCGGGAGGAAGCCAAAGGAAGTGCCCTGTCCCTGGAGACCGGTGACTTCAGGAGTCATACCCCGCAGTGTAGGGGAACCATACACCGTCACGGGGACCAGGCGGGCCCTCCCAGCCGATTACCCATTGATAAAGTAATCAATCCTTTTACCCGGAGCTTTGAAGCCTCTACCGGGGGTGGCAGTGGAGAAATTGCCTCGTCGATTGACAAACTGGCCTCCTGTGAGATGAGTATCAGTGGATAAATCACACCGCTCTGATACAAAGCCAATAAAGGTGTCTGAGGGTGCGCAGCCAATTGCACAAAGGCAGCTTCCTATTGACCGGTCTGTGTCGTCCGGACGGCGAAGGGTACGTTTAGATGTACAGAATCTACACATACTGGCACTGTATTTGGACAGGAATTCCCTAATAACAATAGTTTTATAAACTCGCATGCTTATTATGGACCAAATTTGTGGAATCCCCAACACCCGGACATTAGAAACATAAACACTTACAGGGATTTCCAATCATTTAAAAAACAGAGGTTTCTCTCTCAGATTCCATAGATGGCACCGTTCCTTCTACTGTGTCTGTTGTATATCGTATTTTATCCTACCCCTAATATAAAATCCCATAGGCTTAACATTGGGTTTCCGTATGCCACGCTGACTGGCATACAGAGTTTTATATGCCACTAGTGGCATACAGCATTGTTATCACGTAATATTCCAAAATCGAGGAGATAGGGTAGGATAAAAACCTGATTCGTTTTAATCTTGGCCACCGCATTCCACTCCTGAAGTTTTGTCTCCGGACTTCACTCGGCTTCGCCTCATGAAGTCACTTTGCCAAACTCCAGTCGTGGAATACGGTGGCCGAGATTAAACCTCATCCAGTTTTACGATAATACCCCTGTCCTATTCCCTATAGTTCGATGTGTGGAACACTCTCTTAAGTTAATGTGAACCATGTGTAAATATGTTTTTCTTTGTTATTTTCGTCATGAATGGATAATCATTTGTATATAAAACCTGCCAATACTGGCAATGCATCTAACCCAGCTTTCTAAGAGGCTGAGCATTGTTACAGTCTAAATAAAAGATAAAAAACCAGCGATGGGGAGATGGAGAAGTCAGGACTGGACGGTTATTTCTCCAATGTTTATGTTTATTTGTGGAAAAATATTTTTGTGGTAAAACAGCTCAGCAATATTTCTATGATTTGGACACCCGGACCTGAATGAGGAACCCAATAAACGGGAGACCAATAAGGACTGGTTTCAAGTTATGTCCAGACATATATCCAGTTACATTTTCCCTTAGGTATAATGGGGCCTGGCGAAGGCAACTTATTTATAATGTCGTTTAAAAAAAAAAAAAAAGGCTCCTGATTTTCAATTGTGATGCTGAGGTCCAATGGTATCGAAGAGAGAACATGGTTGTTTACATATACAGCTAAGGTAGACATTATTTTAGGAATAGTTTTTGGTGGTCCTTAAAACATGTTGACCCTGCATCCATCAGCTCCCGATACACTACCATAGGCCTTACGATGCACCTACCGACTCAAAATCGATATCGCAACGAAAGGCCATCTTTAATGGTAGCGGTTGATCATGTATATGATGCACCCCGCGACGCACACCGACGCACCATGATTCGGTCCAAATACAAGAGCTGTACCATAGGGTGTTTAATACACTTAAACATGTGTAAATGTCGCATACTATCAGTGTGCATTTTAGTGTATTCTGCCGGAAAAGTTTCTCCTCTATGTAGAATAACCAACAAAATGTTATGACATTTTGGAAATAGGTAGAAGACAAATAGGCATTTCTGCACAGCTTCGATACCTTGGTCACCTTCTTCCCCCACCAAATATATTATGATACATGCCTGTGGACGCCCATGTTTTCAAGATAAGGCATTTGCAAGGATCTACATCAAGGCTATAAAGATTAAATTCGTTAAATGAGGGTAAA
This sequence comes from Alentia gelatinosa, assembly GCA_950022655.1. Taxonomy (NCBI): domain Eukaryota; kingdom Metazoa; phylum Annelida; class Polychaeta; order Phyllodocida; family Polynoidae; genus Alentia; species Alentia gelatinosa. Next base: position 108,351,451 of record OX465579.1, read on the forward strand.
ACATGGTAAATTCTTCAGAAAATGATGGATCTAAAGAGATCCTATCTTAACTCCCCGTGCAGAATAGGTGAGACCTTTCAATCAAGGGGTTCATACTATCCAATGCTGCAGGTCTTTGAATAAAAACATGGAACAATTTTTCCTGATCTTCAAAAAATCGGTTTTGAGATATTGTTGTTATTGAGTATGATAGTGTGGCTCATAAATCGACTTTAAGGTTTACCAAATCGGGCTCACAACTATACACAATTAGACCTGACTTAACTGTTAATCTAACGTGACGGGCTGGAGGCAATAATGTCATAATCACAGGAATGCAAGCAGGAACTAGGAACGATGCAACATGTATACGTTTTTGTACAGTACAAATTAGGTAGACATTGACGTCTATCGCACATCCTGATTTGAAAAGAATTTAACTCCCCCCCCCTGCACTAACCGTTCTCAATACAAGGAAAAAGAATTGAAGAAATGTCGGTTACGAAACAATCTTTTTAATTGGCGTGGCTTAGTAATGTCATAGTGCAGCAATGTAATGAGGTCAGTCCATTTGGATCATCCGCTTACAGAGTACTAAAGAGTCAAACAAAACCTAGCTAATATTCCAAGATTAAAGTAACCCACACCCAGAACGATGTTGCCCACTGGCCTACTTCACTGTGTTGAATGTCATGGAAAATTGCTTATTCTGACATCTGCCATCGCTATGGTTTATTTACACTTTAAATTGGCCGATTTGAGAAGATGTGGTCAAGACGATAAACTGATCATTTTTGTCCGTGTTAGGGAAATCTATTATATAGACAACCCAGTATATCACATAAAATAAGCACTTTATTTGTATTTCTCGAGGTCTAAATACTTATTCTCAGACTATAACTGCAGGCTTATCGTGCTTAAAACCAAGACGATTGCCTCAAAATACTCAAGTTGGGAATCCGTATCTACAATTTACCTCCACCTTGGGAATACGAGTTGCTATAACGTAACATCATGACACAAAATAACACGATCATTTCTCTTCAAGGACTGGTGTCCTGGTTCTTTGAGTGAGCGTGGCAGTACTGTTTAATGCCAACAACTCCTCCGAAAATGTGAGGATGAGAAAAAGTGGCCATTAGATTGCTTCACCAGTGACCTTCTCACTTTGTAGTCGCCCGTCTGCTTTGGACTGTCGCTCTTTTTGGTAGACAAGCAAAAGAAGGGATCCTCTGCACGAGGTTACGCTGAGAGAAACACAACAAAGAGCCTATTGGCGCTACTCCAAGGGACAAGTGTAAGGTGAGCAATGACGGAATGATTTCTGGGGAAATGTAATATGGAGAAACCAAACAAGAGTTAGTCTTGTTGTTGTTTATCGCACGACGGCAAGATCGCATATTACTGTGCGAGGCGAAGCCGAGAGCAGTAATATGCGATCTTGCCGGAGTGCGATGAACAATAACACGACTAACTCAAGTTTGGTTTAGAATTTATCCTACCCCGCCCGTCTAAATTACTTCTACATTAACAGATGATGTCATTTGTCAAGTGTATCCCACTAGAGCGATATTTTTCATTTTTCTGAACTCCAGACCGAATACAGTGACCCAATGTTAAGCCTACGGAGTTTTTTATTAGGGTTAGGATAAAGCGAGATTCGCACGTACAGCGTAATGCACCTGAGGTGTACTTCACGCCATTCCCTTATTGTAGGGTTTCATTTCCCTGAGACAAAAATATAACGTATCGAAAATTTAGAAAACAATGCAATCGAGCACTAGAAAGGCAGTAAAAGAGAGTAGGGTGCGTCATATGGTTTTAGGGATGCTAAAATACATGGGAAGCTCTTCTGTACTGAAAGGTATGAAGAGTTGTATGATGAGACCTGGGGCTTGATTAATAATCTGGGCTGGTATATGTAGAACCTTTTCTGTATGACATAGTGACCCAGGGACGATGTGGGTAAACCTTATTCGACACTTAAATACAACCTTCTGTATGCCTAATACTGTCTTAGCGCCCAGACTTAGATATGATTAAACGACAACCCTTGTACAAGGTGCAGAAAAGGGTTTTCAGGTACGATCCAAGATTATTAAACGGGCCCCTGATTTTCAGGCATGTAATCAATTGGTTTCAAATCCGTAATCAACGATTAGATTCGGACAACTTAGAAACACAGGGACTTCGTAATTGATGGTTAGATATAGGGGATGTGGCATACATCATAAATGGTAGTGCTATACATCCTGTATGGTTTACAGATTCCTATGTAGTGAGGTGTATGTTATGGCATACACATTTGAGCATGATGCAGTAGTAGGAGGGCTCGGGCGGATAGCAGTGGCAGGGCAGTAGCAGTGGGCACCACATACCTGGCGTTTACACTAGACGACTAAAAACGTTACGTTTGTAGAACATCAAGCCAATAGTGGTCAGGTGGTGGCAATGTCCACCGAAAAAGTCGTCGACCTCAGAATCGCCACCCATCTAGAGGGACTAATTCAGGCCCTTTTGATATAGTCATGGGCGTCAGAGCATGTCCACTAGTCATCAGGTGGTGCAGAATTGAATAATCTGACATAATCAGACGATCTGCAGTCGCGAGACCATTGGCGTTCACATTAGACGATTTCTATCATTTTACTGCTGAAAGTCGTCAGGAGGTGCAAAATACGAGAATCACTGACCAGAATCGTCGAGTGTAAATGCCGGGTAGGGTAACCGGGGCAGGTAACGGGCGGCACGCTGGATCCTATGATCCGTTGATGGAGGAAGGAGACCGTAAAACGGGGTCGCCTATCAGCAGGACGCAAGATGAGCTAATCCGGCGCGGGGCCGGATCTGCTCCCGCTGATCGGAGTGGACATCTATGGACATCTCCTGCAGGCCTTGCTTAATTAATGAGCCACTGGATGCCTCTTACCGCCCACCCACCCACCACACCACCCCCACCACACGAACCCCCACCACAGTAACACACTCACCAGAGGCCAGTGGGCAGGAGGTGGGGAGGTGTGGGAGTGCCACTAACGACGGCCATCCAGGTCCTGATGTCCTTAATCGACGTGAGAGGGCGCAAGAGGCGTGGGTTGCACGGGTGGGTGGGTGGGGGCGGACGGGATGGGGTTCGCGTATGCTTCGGTGGGTGGAGGTAGGCGTTGGGTGGCTTTAGGGATGAGTTGCAGATGGAAAATGATGGATACAGGTAGGTGCTGTCTGGTACTTCTCTACCTGTACCTTCAGAACTATGGGCCCATACATGCTATATCCTTGAGAGCGATGCTTGAATACAGGGCACATAGCTATTGTATTATGGAGGCGGCCACCTGGCCCCTTGACGCCAGGTTGCGGGTCCAGTTATCAATGGATTCAATTTGTTGGCTTATCATGAAGGGTTTTAGTCTTGTCTCATAACTAGCTATAGATGATAACGGCATATGATAGTTGTTGTTCCCCGAATACAGAGGCACTATGTTACAATTTCCTGGCGGATGATGGCAGAACTAGCAATCACTCTGTGATGTAAATATATACATGTATATATATATATATATATATATATATATATATATATATATAGATATAGATAGAGAGAGAGAGAGACTAGCTACTGAGGCACCCCTCTCATAAGGTCTCACACTCTCTATGTCGTAATCTGTACAAGAATTCTTAATGATCTAGGCTTAGAGCCTTGAGAATCCACTAGCACACAGTATTCTCGCTAGGTGGCATCACTAAGATTATAGGGATCTTTGGTTGCATTGATGTACGTCTTTAGCACGGGAGGCAGGCCAGTGGATTCTCAAGGCTCTAAGCCTAGTTCGTTAAGAATTCTTCTCCATAGCGAAGTGAGAGTACAGAATACGACTTAGAGAGTGTGAGATCTTATCAAAGGGGTGCCTGAGTCTGGCCCAAGATCCAAAGGAGTGCATGTAATTCTGATACATCCTTCAATGTCAATGGCTTTCAGTAGGTTCTTAGTAATGAGCTGCATCGTCGGCCAAAGTACATAATGCAAGGCCTTGGTTGTGGTCAATAGGTATTGAGAGGTCCGGTTATGATTGGTCAGGGAGTGTTCATGTCAGAATGGATGGGTTGGTGAAGTAGGTCTAAAGGGGTGGATCACGCAGAGGGTATAACCAACCCCTCCCCTACCCCATATCTTCCCATTCTCTCCACCCATCCTCCTCATACACTACAAACACCAGTGGACACCCAATGGTCTTGTTTCCTCCTGAATCTGCCTATTTCCTCAACAACTAGCCGGGCATTGTGTCGACCCGCCCGGGGATGCGACACACCCGGCCGACGGGGGGATAAGGGGGAGGGGTGACAGGTTGGGGTCGTGACTGTAGCATGAGCATGGAGTCGTTGGGGGTGGGTGGGTGGGGGTTGGGGGGCTTTAGGGGGGTTACGATACGGGAGGAGGCTGTGACAGATAATGAAGGTTCTGTTGTGACAGACCACACGGAGATGTTGTCATCAAGCCACACCGTCTGGCCGCGTGCCGGGTGAGCAGGCCGGCCAATTTCCTGCCTGCCCCCGTTGAGCGAGCTGCTCACCCCGCCCGCTGACCGCCTCCCGCTGAGCTGCTCCCCAAAGCCAGGCGTGCGCGGGCTTCTGTGCGCCGAGCCCTTCCTGTCTTAGCGTGGCCCTGATTGGCGGCTCACGCGTCAGGGGGGTTGGACAACACAGGGGCGGGTTATTATGGAAATCGGAGCAGCTCATGTTCAATGCGTTACCGTGAGCTACTCACAGAAGAGATGGTTACCGGGCAGGGTGTTTGTACTGGATGTGTGGGTAAATAGATGGGACTATACACACTTTGACACACTTGGCATGACTTCATACAGGACCACGTAGACCATACTAATAGAAATGCAAAGGCGCATACGGCAAACCATGGCTAAATACGGATACGCAATACGAACCAAATAACTAAAGAATATCTTTCTATTGTACGAAAGTAGCCTGAATATTCCTGTCCGTGTCCATATATGTGTGGTTATAAATGTGCATGCATATTGTTTGAGATAGCATCGATGTGTATGTTACATGAAGACAAACGAGTTTTTGCTGCACATCTACTAAGCACTGGATGCGGAAGGATATTACAGCGCCAGGGTATATCCTTCCGCTTTCCTGCTTAGTAGCTCGCAGCGTGGACATTTTAATTTTATTTGCCGGCAATCTGAATCACACTGAGTATGAAAATACTTTTAGTTTGTTACGTAGAATGTGCAACATATATACGTAATATATACTTAAGAAAACTATCATCCATTTTGCTCAACGTTCTCAGACATCGCTATAGAGGTGTGGGAATGTAAGGAAATCTATCCGAATCTGTGGGATGTGTTGTTTTGTATGGTGTATTCGCTGATGCACATTTACAATGACGTTTCCGGTTTCCTATAGTCCATCACCTACTGATACAAACTGCAAGGCCAGTCTAGTTTTCACCATTCTTGTTACTCTATACATGTTGTCAGTCAAGATCATTCCCTAATTTACTATATACCCATGCCGTATTTACTGTAAATACATACCGTTTTGACATATAACGTAAAAATACTGTATGGACCACTGGTCCGTACACTAAAATACGGACCACCTTGCCAAACACGTTTATTAACATATCGGTTGTTAAAAATTAAATAAATGATTTTTAAAAATTTTTTTTTTGGTATATAGTAAATATATAACGTCCAACCATGCCTGTACAAGTCACAGAACTCGATGATAATTTACGGTTTGTACGGAACTTGGCATAAATGCCTCGTTCCGTACAAACCGTATATTACCATCTCGTTCTGTGACTTGTACAGCATGGTCAGGACGTTCTATATAAGTCTTTTACGTCTAAACAATCCGACAACTATATTATCCTTAACATTATACGTTACTATACTTTGTCGAATGGCCCTGTCAAATATGTACTTTCATCTATTTATAGCAAGACATGTTAATGTTAGCATCTAGTATGTTATCATCCCATTATCAATACCATTGTTCTGAAACGAAACTTGACCACTAGTATCTTGAGAGGTTGTATTACATTTATTGGAAGAACTCTATCATGTATACAAAAATGATAAAAAAAAGGATTCTAAAGTAAAAAGAATCCGATAGAGTATGTTGTTATGATAACGTTAGCTCTGATGAAATATTACAACACAAACCTTTGGAATTTTTTCCAACGCTGTTATCCTCGAGAGACATCGGACGAAACAATTTTTATATTACAACACAAGACTGCCGTTTTCATTAAAGCACTACCAAAACTTATAACTGACATAGATAATTTTCATAACACAACACAAAACTGCCTGTTTACATTTAAGCACCACCCAAACCTATGACTAACAGAAATAATGTCTATGGCAACCAAAAAAAACCAAACTTCCCGGTTCATTTATACATATCCATCCTCTGATATTGATACATGTACGGCGGATACCCCCGGAAACGCTTTTATGTCTGACAAATGACTTTCATGAATGGGACCCTTGAGAGGGAGTGAGCGGATAAGTGTGGTGTGTGGATGACGAATGGGTCGGCTAAGTAAATAAGGGCACGCTCAGCGCGCATCAAATAAGATTTTATCCACATGGAAGTACATCTAATTGCGGCTCCTTGAAATGAGGGGGTGTACATCTCCCATGCATGGTACGCGAACAGTGGGTACAGACCCCGTGATGCAGTTGCCTGTGTTAAGAGAAAACGTGGTTACTGAGCCCGTAGGGATGGCCGTTCGAAATCTCTTTGTCACATAAAATATGTCGACGCCAGATGCGGAGGGAGTATTTTATGGGACAAAAGACTGAGAATGGGCTACGGGTTCCCTCACTAAATTATCTTGTTATCATACACCTCAAACCAAGGAAAAAGGCCATTTTATGTACTTGCAAAGCATGTTACGGGCACACATTACGTTTCAGTGAGCCAGAACGTTATTTATACTACACCGCCAGCAGAGGGTACTATTTCATAGACGTTCGGCCATAGGTATATAATAATAGATAGAAACATTCATCCTTAACACGAAATTTGTTATTGGGAAATATGCCAGGTGATATGATTTGGAAATGTCAGGGTTATAAGTTCATAGGTGTATATTGAGATATCAACTACCTTCCTCCTCTACTCCATCAAAGACTGATAATACTACATATATAATTAAATTCCTCTGAAAGGTTCAATTTATAATGCCTTACGACATCATTCTGAATCGTAATCTAAATTAGGATAAAAGTTATTTCGTTTTCTCTTTACACAATTAATGTACCCAATTGCCGCCTCATTTGTATCAATACCTTCGACAATAGAACACCATAAGAAAGGGTTATTTTCGTTCACCTTTCATGAAGGTAGACATCTTCGAAGTATAACTCATGTCACAATATTCATTTATTTCAGCAAAAAGTACAAGGTTGTCTGCCGTGGGAAGGTTTTGTATGCCTTCTCGAGGTTCATTACAGAAGCTATTGACATGCACAAATATGCAACTAAGCAAGTCCGCTATGTATACAAGTGTATATACAAGGATGATGATACAAGGATATTAGTTGTAAAGACAAACATATAGCAGGGTATGTTTTCCTGTATACGTTTGGACAATATCCGATCAACATACTCACTGGATTATGGACTATGTCCAAAAAACAGGGTTGGTTACATTTAAAGGTTTTAGTCAAATCCAAATTAATCAAATATATTATTTTGATATGTATCAAGGTATTTCAGTCAACAGGAGAAAAAGGTTTAGCATATCAATCAATATAAGGCGAAAAATCTAAATTATATAGAAGAAGAATTGTTTTGCGCCTTAAAAAAGGAATTGCTATTCACTTCAATGGAAAGTGGATATATATTAAAGGAGAATTCAGATTACCGCTTCACCAGCCTTACATTATTATAGGCAACACATCAAGAGCTATTCTGACAAATGAATGTGAAGGACAAACAACGAGCTTTGAGGTCATTGCGCCGTGTGGCTGTTTGAGCCAGTAAGAATCCTGTATAACATCCAGAAGTTTCCACAAGAAAGCACTTGTGACCGATAATGACAAACACCAAGCAATGATAGTCAAAGAGATTCACCCGAGGAAGTGTTACATAAGAAAAAAAATCACAAGAAAAATTTAATGTCACTGTGTAAGCTTTTTGTAAACAAAATATTGTTTGTTATGAATAACAACGTTACGTGTATGCAAGGAAGAAAGGAATAAGAATTGCTACCGAAAACAAATAAAAATTCCAAGGATTAACTAATCATAAAAGGTGATACATACATGAAAGGTACTTTCCTGGCCTTGCCTTGTAAATAATGCGTTAAACGGGATTCACACGGTGGGATCCATGTACCTCACAAAGTGTTTGTCTGAGACAAATCCTGTTGGGACTTGGTACTGGAACACAATCTCTTTGTCTAAATTGTAGTGTTACATTTTCCTGAGACATGTATCTCCTCGTGTGAATGACATGGTTCCATTTTGCTGAGACAAGCTTTTCCCCTTGCAATTGTCGGCGACAATCACCCCTAACAAGGAACAGAATCTCATGAGATTTTGACTTTAAACAGGTTTAAAATCTATAAGGACATTTTGGTGAGACAAATGGACCTGCTGCGACCATGTACCTGCCCTAGCCAATAAGAGGCCAGCAAGCATAATTACATGTTTGTAACACCCTTCACATCAAGGGTAATTGAGTCCCAAGGTGAGTGGTCACTGTGACTATGTCTGAGATTATGTACCAGGTGTGTCCTCCCATGTGAATCAAATTCGCCATTTTTCCTTGAGACTTATAACAGTACTTAGCCATGAGATTTTTTTACCAAACGATAATTGTCTGAGACTAGAGAAAAGGTGTGAAGTACACCAGTCTCAGGTACATGAGTCTCTTCGTGTGAATCCCACTTTAGCAATTGTGGTGTCTTGTATAGTCTTGTCTGTTTAAGGGAACCTCAATATGGAATTTCATCTCGACCAAGGCGAGTATTGTAGCAGTTAACCTAATGTTTCAAAATCAAAAAATATCTAAACGGCATTAATAATAGGTATTTCAGATAATGATAGATGATACATTTTTCTCTGATTGGGGCATAACTACAGCACGACAAGTTATGAAAATTGGTCTCTGGAATGATCTCTTAGTGATCTGCTCTACTCAGCCAGTCGTTGGGTATTTTACCGGGCGAGCGATCTGTGTCGTAATCTGGTGACTTTCTTCTATTGCGAGCTGCTCATCGCGCCATTTTCAGACCATTATTTTGGGTCCTCCGCGTTGCCCAGATTCCAGAATTGCCCATTTGCGGATCCGGTGGGAAATGGAGCCGGTGTCTGGTGGATAAATGACTGTGTGACCGCGCTTTGTACCTGCTGGCAATGGCCGGGCAAGCACTGGGACCAACTCCCAGCCACTCCCTCTCCCTCCCCCCCGCGACCCCATCAACTCAGCCGCGAGCTGCTCGATTCCACTGGAATTAATGGACAATAAGGGAGACGTGCCCGTCCAGGCGCCGCCCGTTGTTTTGCGACCTCATATTTCCTTGGGAGAAAATTAGAGCGAGAGTTGGAGACCGGAGACCAGGGGCAGGGAGGAACGTGTCCCGCCGGCCCCGGCCCCATTCTTTTCCCGGGCCCGTGCCGCTCACTGACCCGGCGTTTACATTAGACGATTCTCGCCGGCGATTCTGGCAATTTGCACCGCTTGACGACTTACAGCGGTAAAAAGCTAGAAATCGTCTAATGTAAACACCAAGCACGTGGCGACTGCAGATTGTCTGGTTACATCAGGGACCTGTTTCAATAGTTTCGTGACATGTCTAGATGGCGTCTAGATGGTGTCCGGTTTCATAAGAACTAGACATTAGACTTTATTTTGTCCATTCTTGCTTGCACGGTTGGTGCCGCTTTTCATGTCTGTCTAACACTTTTGTCACAAAACTAGTGAAACAGGTCCCTGATGTGTAGATTTGTCTAATTCTTGTGTTTGGGGTCTGTCTTTTCCTAAGGGTAGCTACTTGTGTTGTCACGAAACTAGACAACCCCAATGTCTGTATGGTGTCACAGACATGTCACGAACCTAGTGAAACAGGTCCCAGATTACACAATTTGGCACCACCTGACGAACATTGGTCATGCTCTGATGCCTGCGACTATTTCAAGTGGGCTTGAATTAGTCATCTACATGGGTGACGATTCTGTGACAAATTATTGTCGTCAGTGTAACGCTCAGAGGTATTCTGAGGTTAACAACTTTTGTTGTGGACATTACCACCACCAGGGACTAGACTACTAAAAAACGTTACAACTGGAGATCGCAGAAGCAATAGTCATCAGGTGTACTGCGTGAAAAAAAACCATATATTTCATACATGCACCGCCGCGTAAACACTCGTATACAATGCATATTAATATGTGTATATATGTATACGTCTATATTGTGCGCCAGCGTATACGGTGTATACAACTGTGTTATTCATTGTATACGTCAGCGTTAAGGCTGTGTTTGCCGCAAAGCGTATATATGTAGACAAATATACTGGACGCGATATATATACGCGGGTCGTATATATTTTTATATCCGTTTGGCGTATATATGTATATAGATGAAAAATAAAACAGGATTACCCACTCCTGTTACAACCACCCGGCTTGATTCTCGATTACGTAATACCAGCCTCAATAGTCATCAATCTTTATATATTATGTACCAAGACGTGAGACCACATTTCTAGTTTATTATTACGCTTTGTTTATATATAGAAAGTGACGAAAGCAAAAGTATACTTTATAAATTGCTTAAGGTAAAACTATAACATGGGTATTGGTGGCAGATCGAAGTCTTGTACTATCGAATCACAGTCAATTAAAAAATCCTCAAGAGTTTACACTGTAGAAATATACTGTCTTGAAAAAGTCGTCTTCGTCATATTGTCTGCATAATCGCAAGGTGGTGCAACTCTAGGGCATCCGATAATGATCAGCGAGTGTCAGGCTACCTAATCGGCGACCGTTGGTCCCCCCTCGGTGGGGGGAGGAGGGTTTCCCACTGAGGACACCTTTACTTCTACCGACACAAACTGGCGGGAGGCGGCGGGGGGAGAGGATATTTCCTCTCATATACGCCGGGTGTGAAATACAGCCAAGGCGCGTCCGTATATACATCCTGGGCGTATATATATATATGAAAACAAGTCGAAAATCAGCCAATACATGCACTTCCGCGATGGCGTATATATGAATAAAATGGTGGTTTTCGTGCAGTGTAATCGTTTAGTATAAACGCCGGGTCACCCTCCAACCTTGGTCCCTGCCCCTTCCCTGCTTCCCCCTCCCATCCTATCCACGGTCATGATGTTTACTGAATACCTTCCAGTGTATGATACAAAGCAAAGTCTGGTCACCACACTCATTGCCATTCCAAAAATAGCCAGTGTTAGCTTCGTCTGGACTGCAGTCCATTTTCTACATTGCTTCAGAAACATTAAAGCAGATTCTTACTTTGTACTTTTATTTCTGACGCTGTTTCTAGCTTAGATGGGCGGAGCATGCTTCATATTGTAGCATATTTAAAGAGTGAGGTTGGACTTGCAGACGTCCAACACTCGTTGAGGCTACAAAGGCGCAAACCGAAAAACTCAATTCACGTAAAATATGCAGACACGTAAAGGTACTAATGGAGGCACTAGATGTAGTGTGTAAAGGGAAATGTCACGCCCACACATTAGAGGGCGCTGTGTAGATGTGTGAGGAATGGGGGGAATTATGCGCCGTCAGGAGAGGCCTCCGTACCACAGGCGCTACTTTCTTTGATCAGGGTGTTTGAGGTTTAAAAAAATGAGGGTACAAATTACGAGGCGCCACTTCGAGTCACGCATCCCTTGTTAATGACAAAGTTAGTTACCCTGATTCCTGTCCTGATTAATTTTGTCAGACATGAATAATGAATTGTCTCTTTGACCTCCTGAACCTAAAAACTCATGGAAGGGGTGTTTTTGTTTTCCGGGTTTTTTCCCCAGTAGTGATTTAAATACAAGCCTGTGTCGTGGTTTCAATGGGTTCGTTACTTTCACAGGTTTCTCTGCTGGATGCCTTGGATACAGACAATGGGATTCGAGAAATTTCCGGGGGTCCTTTGAAGGGAATCTCGGTGTTGGCGCGAAAGAATTCCCCTTTCTTTTATTTTTCATTTTTCAGCATCATCCTTATTCAAGGCCATCTCAAACATTACAGGATACTTATAGAATCTGTATGATATTGGAAGTATATTTCTTTCTGGAAAAAACCCCACAAGACATGGCGGTACTGTTTCTGTCAGAGACTTATGTAAATAGGTCATAGAGGACAAACCTGCTGTTAGCAGAAGTTTCCTGTACTTTTTGTACATCAATAAAAAATTTTTTTTTTTTAAACCTGAACAAAAGCAACTCATTCCACATCCACATCAGGAAAGGGGAATGGGGGTGGACAGGAAAGAATCTTGGACTCATAATGATATTGGAAGTATTAATTTGGCCAAGAGACCTTAACAACATAGTGAACAGCCTATTACCTTTTCTATGCCAATAAAGGTAGATATTTATTGCTCGTGAATATAGGTAAATTCATATAGATTAACTGCTTCGTGTATTAAAGTTACATATTATGTTATTGCAACCTTTAACAGGTGATCACTGCAACAACCATTCTGTCCAACAAATTACAAAATGTCGATCCCTACGTGACAATGCACTGCCAGTGATGGCCCTTTTCCTCACTTTGTAATTTACAAGCTTGGTGTGGTTCTAATGGTTCATCATTCATGATAAGAACTTCTGACATTCTCTTTCAACTCCACCAAGTCTGACGTACATCGTCCAAAGATCAACTGTTAACGGGACACAATCAGATATGATTTCAAACTTCTTTTGCATCAAGGATATCCCGGCATTATGGCTAACGGAAGGTTAGAGCTAATGCGTCCACTCGGTCTCACTGTTGTTTTTTTAATAGTTTTTTTTAATCAATTTCTTTTATTGATGTCATTTTAGTTTACATATCATTATTGTGAGTACATGTCTTACATGTGTGAACACCAATAAAAGGGGCTATGCACGTCAGCTTAACTAAAGCTGGTTTTCATCGTGAACCCATTACATAAGGAACAGTATCTTAGTACGTATTAATACACTGCCATAACCATCCTAACCATCCTACTGTCTCCTGCTCTGCTCTGCTGCTCGCTACGTAAACTCCCGCCCACCCTACAAGAACGACGACAATCAGTTCACACTCCACTCGCTCTTCTGGGGCTTTGTGAGTGACTTTCCTCAATTTCCCTCGCAATTGGCTAGGGGAAAATATTCCTCCATTTCAAGAAATTCAATAAATATTCCCAAATTAGCTCCTCTCCGCGTTAATCATTAGTGAAGTGATGACAAGTGTAGAATTATGGTATTTGACTGGTTCCGCGAGCAGGACATATTTATGGTTAGGATAGAATTCAATCGTGCATCTTAGATGCAAATGATATTTCTTGAACACATGCTTCTTATGCACCAGTTTATGAGCCTCACGTTTTATGAACGCTATACTCACGCCTCAAATCAACCCCTCCAACTTTAGCTGATATTTCTGACACATTCCTAGATAAAATCACCATATGCCATGTTCAGAGCTGACAGACTGACAGATCTATTGATACCTTGCTGGTGTTGAATTCCTAAAAATCTTTTTCGAGACAATTAAAAAACTAATGGTTTGAAATATCACTTGTAAAGCAATAAGCACTGTATTAGCATCGGGCAGAATGAAAAACGGTCATAATAGGATCTGGAGTTTGTACTAGTGAGAAAAGGACAAGAATTCTAGGATAGATTGAATCCTTCAGTCCAATAGAGTGAATCGTAAAAGGATTGTAAAAGAGAAGTCACAATGATGTCTTCTGGGTTAAAAAAAAATCTATAAATGTATAAGTGTAATAAAGACCTGTATTTGATATAGAACATGTAATTTCCCTACAGTGCATGATCTAATCTTGTGCGAGAACTGTTTGAATTGAAATAGAAAATATGAAAAAAGCCCATGAATATCAATGCACTGCTCGACGTTCAATTGTCTTCGTTCGCCGGTTCTTATATAAGGCAGACACAGAGAGAGTACAATGTAAGTTTCACAATGTCAGACACTATATATAGTTCATCATGATTAGTTTTATCATTCAGTTTTTCTATTCTTTTAAAAGAATGTATATAATGAGACTTTCCGAGGCGTCTAAACATATCGACATCTATTGGGTGTAGCGCACTATAAGCCCAATACACATCTACCGATTTCGGAACATTGATGTACCTCTAAGCCCAATGCCCATCTGCCGATTTCGGAACATTTATGTACGTTTGTCGGCGACAAACGGAGGGTAATTTGTCTCAGCCGAGCCATCCTAACGGAGTCGGTAGATGTAGGACAGCTAGGCAAGGCTACCCAGCGATTAGTGAACACTCGGTTTCTTTGGTTTTTGCCCTCCCCCAGCGATTAGTGGACCATACACCCATTTCATCAGTGTGCGGGTCAAGCGAGGTGTTACGTAATTTGCCTGCGACAAGGTGACCGACTCCTATACGATTTGGGAACTAATCGTTCAACCCTAAATCGGTAGATGGGCATCCAGCTTTATGGGCGACAAAGTAACAGTAATTTGTCTCAGGTAAGGTATCCTAATGGAGTCGGCCCCAGTCAGTAGATGTAGGAGAACTAGGCAAAGGTCAGCCAACGATTAGTGTCATCCCCTCCTGAAGATGTTTTTTTGTCGCCAATGAATTGTGGCTCGATATTCCTAAATTGGTTACCAAAGGTTTATCAACATGTTGATGAATCCAGTCACCGACAACGGAACGTTAGTAAATGGCCCCTGATTGGATGGCCAACATGGGCCAAGGTATTACGTAATTCACCTGGGACAAGTTCACCAACTCCTATACGATTTAGGAACTAATCCTTCTATCCTGAATCGGTAGATATGTATTGGGCTTTACGAGTAGACCTGTGCATGAAGTGCAGTATGCACTATCTTAGCCTGGTATAAACGTCCAAAGGCGTTATGAACTTTTATCCTACCCCTAATAAAAAACGCCATAGGCTTAACATAGGATTTGTTTATTTCACGGGTGAGACATAAAGTGTTGTTTATGCCACTACTTTCTGATATTGAAAATATATGGAAATGGGGTAGGATAAAATCTAGACGCCACTCGTTTGAGTTTGAGCTTATTTATGCCACTCATTTTGTTGG
This sequence comes from Alentia gelatinosa, assembly GCA_950022655.1. Lineage (NCBI taxonomy): Eukaryota > Metazoa > Annelida > Polychaeta > Phyllodocida > Polynoidae > Alentia > Alentia gelatinosa. The sequence goes on from OX465579.1 coordinate 108,366,715, forward strand.
CTCCGTAACGTCACTCGTCTTCAACTCGTCAAATTATGGAGCCAACAAAATGCATGGCATAAATAAACTCAGACTCAAACTCGTGACGTCTCTTGATAGTATCCAACAGGCTTGCCAGTATGATAACTCATGCTAAATGGGCGATAAACAGATAAATATTTCCAGGCTAAGATCTGGTATGATCAGAAACATATTCGTGTTTGGTGTGAGTCCCCGTTCGCCATATCATTTGGAGTCCTTCGGAATATTCACCCGGCTATTGCCTCATTCATATTACTGCACGCTTTAAATTCAATGGCGAACGGGGACACATACCAAACACTCATTAGTTACTTTTTCTATTCTCCACTCGTTATTATATATCGTATAAGTGGGAATCGGTGCTACAGTTCAACATGGAAACTACTATGGCTGTGGGTTGAGTACGGTTTTTATTTGCTTTTATTACAGCGCATCTTTTTCATACTGCCATGCACGGCCTTCGAACGATGAATAAATTTGATTTGAAATTAATTGTACAAGAAAAGGACTAGTAGTTGAAATTGGTAGCATTGGGATCTGATTCTGGGTTATTTAAAGATTGGGATAAAGAATTAAAGGCTGAAGTCACGGGAGAGATTTCTACAAAGGTTTTCTATTTATACATCATATTCATATGTTATTCATCTGTATATGAAGCGATTGTGCGACGTCTATTTTCTGAATTGAAAAAAATCCTCTGAGAAAAGATTAATTCTCATAATCGCCCCTATTTTAGTCATTGCATAACCGGAGCAACGCTTTAACCCATAAGGCATGGCGTCCACCTAATACGATAGAAATTTAGACCTACCGACATGGCACCGATACAAAAAGCAAATATCGGAGACATATCGGGAAGGTGCAAAATCGTAGATGTATGTCTAGACATACCAGTCCAACACGCATTGTGTGGGTTTTAATCGCAGAAACGTGTTCAACTGCCCCGATATTAGATGACCTTCCAACGCGATTTTGATTTTGTGTCGGGAGGTGCATCGTAGACCACGTCGGAGCCATATCGTAGTAGGTGGACGCCGGGCCTTAGGCGTCTGCCATAAGGCCCAACGTTCACCAACTACGATAGATATTTAAGACCTTCCGATGCACTATGATGCATAATGTAAAAAAGATATATACGATCAGGAAACTCTTTATCTTGCACAAATGTCGAGAGTAGGATCATCGCCGTGCATCGTATTCAGTCTTAAGGAGCATTGTAAGGCATTTCGTAGGCAACTTGGAGCTCAGTGGACCCCGGGCCTAATATATCTCCACCGAGAAATATTTTACAAGTTTCCCATTCCTCAAAACACTCTCTTCTTTTTAATTCAAGGATCCATTATCCAGCTTTCATTTTCCAGGTCTGTCAGCATTGCTGCATATTGTTCTTCCACTCTGTACTCTAGATTTCAAGTGCTGTTCTAGCCCGGCGTTTACACTAGTAGAGGATTATGGCCGGCGATTCTGCCATTTGGCACCTCCTGACGCCTTTTAGCAGTAAAAGGATAGAAATCATCTAATGTAAACGCCAAGTGAGTGGTGACTGCAGATCGTCTGATTACATTAGATTTTACAATTCTTCACCACCTGATGACTGTTGGACATGCTCTGATGCTCGCGACTATTTCAAGCGGGCTTGAATTACTCGTCTAGTGATTCTGTGAAAACTTATGGTCGTCAATACAAATGCTTGGGTACGTTCTCAGGTCGAAGACTTTGCAGTTGACACTGCCACCACCTGACGACTATTGGCCTGATGATCTACAGTCGCCACGTATTTAGTCCTTTAGGGTAAACGCCGGGTAAGGTACATTTGCTGTCATAAAGCCCTCTACCGTGGTGGCCACACTGACAGCCCCTAAGACGAAGTGATCAAAACAGCCAATATCCTGACATAAAAATCGGGGTCAACGTGTTAGTTTTTTTTATTTAGAGATCAATATTATAACAATTTTGTATTAGAATATATATTCTAAAAAGTTGTTATATATGACCCATGTCATTTCCCTCAAACATTCAAAGAATATAGTACATGTATAGCACTACTTATTTAAGTTTTTAAAATCATAGGTCACCGTCCTTGTTTTTGAAAGAATTGACGAAAACCATATTTTCAGTACATTTCCTTTGTAAATCAAGCAAATGTAAATTGGCCTATTTTACGAATAGTTGTTTCACTCGGATCATTATTCTACCCCCTCATATGAAACTTCATAGACCTAACATAGTGTGACTGTATGCCACGGTTGTGCCATAGAATACCTATATGTCATGCTTGACATATGATGTGATGGGGTAAAATAAAATCTAAATATCACTCAATTTCATATGATTGCTTACATGGTGTTCGTTGTCTTTCGCTACAGATATCCCTCAGCTCCACTTTGTGATATAAGATTGGATAAACTGTACAAAACATTAGATATACTCATTCAAAATTGGATTGAAACTCAAGGAACCAGTTCTGACTTATGATAGACAAGATCACCGGATGGTGCCACCTTGAATTGTAGGATATGCCTTTAAGGTACATTTTCTGTCATTAAAGCCTCTATTGTGGTGGACACGCTGACAGCCCCAAATACGAAGTGATCAAAACAGCCAATATCCTCACTGTCACTTATGGGGCTTGCGCTTAGAACAAAACCGACTCTCACCATGGCGGAGGAAACCGGTCAGCGTTAATAGTAAAGGTGGGACAACAAGTTTTTGCTGTGGCTTCTTTCAAGTGATCCTGAGACTGCACAGTTCTAAAGTCGATCCATTCATTAAAGCCTTAATCAGTGCCTGCTGCCGAGGGACTGCCCACGGGGGCGGCGGCACTGAAACTGCCTACATCTGCGTTTTAATCACAAAGTTCTTTAAGCATCCATTACCGACGGTCTATTATTGGAAAATAAGTATCTTTGCTCTATTCCCTGTAATAGACTATATCCATAGCTGTCAATATCCTGAATCCCTCCTGGCGTATCGATTGATTAATGATACAAGTGTGGTTTATCGATCGTTTGGCTTCAGTTCCATGTTTCTGAGGGTGACAGTTGGAATCAACACTGATTAATAAGGGATAAGAAATAGCTGCACCTCAGCAGTATTGGGACAACAGACTGATGAGCAGTCTATTAAAGAAAGCTCTAATTAGTGAAGACCGCTTCTCAATTGAAAAAAAGTATTCTGCTTGAAATCTGAGACGACTGAATTCACATAAATACCTTGGTCCACTGCCCGTTCTTCGGCTCAGTGGGGGCTTTGGTGGATCATTATTTTGTCTGTAGGTTTCATGATAACGACATGATCCGCTGCAGATTCGATCATGGATCTTTCTATCATTAGATATTTTATTAATAGTCTTTAACGCGGCCGCTCTTTACCGCAATGTTATTGTCCGATGAGAAGCGCGAAACGGCATCCGATTAGGCCCAGTCATCCGGGGAAGGAGCTTAGTGGAATATGTATCTTCTTACAGTCCCCATGGACCAAGTCTTTCCAAGACATACCCGCAGGTATATGTCCATGTTAATTAATCCAGTACAGCTATAGACAAATTTGTTTCGGAGAAATCGGGGTCCGATTTACAAAAATCGGGCTCCCAATCTTTTTGAGGGAGTTCCCAATATAATCCAGTATAGCTATCAATGTTTCCGTATCTTCTCCTACGTTACCGTATGACTATTTATTATACTTGTGGTAAAATATCGAATAGTTGTTTCATTCGGCCCATTATTCTACCACTCATATGAATCTCCATAGACCTAACATAGTGTGACTACTATGCCACGGATGTGCCATGAAATATCTATATGCCATGCTTGACATATGAAATTGATAACATGTGATATGTGATGGTGCAGGATAAAATCTAAACATCACTCAATATCATATGATTGCTTACATGGCGATTGTTGTATTTCGCTTCAGATATCCATCTAAATGCAATATTGATAGTGAGTAGAGCTAGAAAATTGTATTGTTATCCCTTAAAATGATCTTCATTTGTAAATATGTATAAAGGTCTTGTGGAGTCCTACAAGGTGATGTCGATAATAGAGAATGTGATGAACTACATTACATGTTGATCTATGAATCTGAACTTCTTATCATAAAGTTAATATTTTTCCTGACAGAGGCCTTAAGTGACGGCTGTTGGATACATCATGTAACAACATCTTTTAAAAAGTTGCAGGCGAATAATCAAAAATATATTTCCCACTCTACCAATCATCTGAAAGTTATCAACTGATTGCATTGTATGTTTTCACGGTGGTATCATTTGTGGAATTGTACTATTAAGCAACCCATAGCTACTCATACAGATTCGAGACCAAGCCGTCTTTATATGTGAGGGAAACACATTTCCCAAAGCCTGGAAAATATAGGCAGCTGGGAATAGTGTAAAAGAGTTCCCAATGTTTCACCATACGGCATGCAGAAAAACCTCATTCCATGAAGTAAATTTGGGTCAGAAGAACGACGTTAAAAGATTTTTTTTCAGGCATTTACCTCTTACGTGTTTCAATAAGCTACATCCAAAATGATTCTTAAAACATACCCGGAACAATATCTTAATGATTTCCCTCACGCTTATTATGTGCCTACATTAATTCTAAAATTAGAAGAAGAACAAAATGTGCTCCAAAATGTAAGGTTGACAAATATAGAACATGGCCACTAGGAATGGGCTATTAATAAAGAATATTGAACACCGCATGTTCAGCTGCCAAAAAGAAAGTGCTCCTTTTAGTCAGTAAGTGTTATAAAGCTGAAGTCTATGACTGTGAGAATACTATATTTTTAATGTATTGGAGGCATAAAGGAAACCCAATGAAATTAAGCACGGGTGATTTCAAAATTCAAGAATACAAGCGCCACTGAAGTTGAATAAAGCCTGTATTCCACCAACAAGACAAAATCGTTGTACAGCGCCCGTATGGCGGTTGCTGCGTTTGCTGGCAGATCTGCTCTATTTTAAATCATCTGTCGGGTTGGTGGAAGCACAAACCACACGTTTCAGCAGGCGTCTGCTCTCCTGCCCGACGTTTCAAGACGTCGGTTGGAGGATATTGGGTTTGATGGGACATCGCCTCAAGGTTGCTGAGCGTCTGGTGGGGCGTTTGGCCATCTGCCAGCTGAAATGCGCTTCCACCAACCAGAATTTTCAGGCGATCCCCCAACCGATACCCCCAACAACCCTCCACAAGATGTAAATATAGCGTCGGCCGAAATAACTGATTGATTAGGTTTTTATCGGCTGGAATTGGGCATCTGGCAGATACATTCGAAGACTACGACACCCGCCCGTGAGCGCTGCCGGGACTTGCGGCGAGGGAACGCCGGCAACATGGTGCGGCCGACCCGGCGATACCCAAAGTCGCAAACGGACATCGAAAATTCCGACTTTCGGCAGAATTCTAGCACCATAGCGTGCCATACACATTCATAATGTCAATCCTTATCTTTATTTACCTTCATTGTTCGATTAAATGTGTAATTCCTCGGTTATTTGACGTTTTCTGACCGTTCCCGTACAAAACCCAACACGCCGACACACTGCTCCGCTCGATACACGGATTTCGCGGGTTCAGAGCGTCGTAGTGTATCGCCGCACGCCGCGCCGCCTATCGGGTAACTCGATTACTACGTAAAAATGCGGCTAACGTCCACCAGTCGGCGCCACGGCAGGGGCGTCGGCTAGGATCTGCTGGGACTTTGAACCCACCCGACGCTCGTATGACGTCCAAATGAACGTCTGTTGGGGTTTTCGGTGGAGCAGCGACGCATTTTGAGGCCATTTTCCCACACGTTTCAACCGACGTCGGCTGAAAGGTCGGCTGGAACGTCTGTTGACGTTGAAAAAGTGGTTGTTTGGTGGAATACCGCCTTTAATGAAACGTTTTGTTTTACTCAACGCGTTGCGAATATTCATGGGATTAGTTGGTGTGACACACAAATGACATATACGGGGAGTTCAAGAGGAATGACCTACATGTATTCAGCTGAGTTAATTTGGTGGATGGCAGGATGGGTGGATAGGTTGGTGTTTTTCTGTTAGCCATAGGGGCCATCCATAAATTATGTACGCAGAATTTCCTAATTTCTTTACCCACCACCCCCTCCCCATCTTGCACGTAATAGAACAAAGAAGGAGCATACGCAAAATTTCCGAAATTCTTAACCCCACCCCATCCCCCTCCCTGCGTACGTACTTTATGGACGGGCCCATAGCAACTATACAGTTCATATTATCTCATTTTATGTCTTTCTGCAGTATAGGCAAGGCAGAAGAAGCTCTATGGAGTGCAGCTGGCAATGGAAGTTGAAATGGTGAAGGTCAAAGGTCATGATTTGGTGTCTGCCACAAGTTGTTTTGTGGCTGGAATGGGGGTGCACGAGGCGCCATAACGTATATGGCGTGACCATTTGGCGACCAATAACAGTCTCATATCCCATTCTACTCTCCAACTGTGCCATTTGTAAATTGGGGTCAGCAGTCATGGAATATGAATGCCAACTCCCTCAGGACACGGGTTCCTTCAGTTTCCCTTTTATCGACGAATCTGAGGTCATGTGGTCAGTTCCGTACATAAACCTGACGAGGGCTTTGTCAGGTCTGGCCTTCAGTTCATCTGAAAGTAGCGTAGTAATTATTGAGAAGAACTGGCTACCATGTCCTTGTGTCCAATAGAAGATGCGAAAGAACAGGCCTGTTAAAAAAACATCGTCCAGTATAAACGCCAAACGAAAGACGACCACAGATTGTCCGACCTCTAATTCAAGACAGGTCATTTCTATGAAAATCTTGGGGCTAGGACTACTGCGGCTGGTATTGCGTAATTGAGCACCACCTGACGACAATTGGCAAGACGATCTAGTCACCATGTTTTAGTCATCTTGTGTAAATGCTCAGTAACCCGGCATTTACATTAGAAGACTAAATATGTGGCGACTATAGATTGTCAAGCCAGTAGTCGTCTTGTGGTGGCAATGTCCACTGCAAAAGTCATCAACCCCAGAATGTACTTGAGCTTTTAGGCCCGGTGTCCACCGACTACGATATGGCACCGATATGGTCTACGATGCACCTCCCGATAAAAAAATTAAAATCGCGTCGGAAGGTTACCTGATATCGGGGCAGTTGACCACGTTTCTGCGATTAGACACCGATAAAAACCCCATACAACGCATGGTGGATTGGCTTGTTTAGACATATGTCTACGATTTTGCACCTTCCTGATATGGCACCGATTTTGACATTTTGTATCGGAGCCATATCGGGAGGTCTAAGATTCTATCGTAGTAGGTGGACGCCGGGCCTTACACTGATGACTAAGGCCCGGCGTCTACCTACTATGATATGGCTTCGATATGGTCTACGATGCACCTCCTGATGAAAAATCTAAATCGCGTCGGAAGGTCACCTAATATCGGAGCAATTGACCACGTTTCTGCGATTAGACACCGATAAAAAACCCATACAATGCATGGTGGATTGTCATGTCTAGACATATGTTTACGATTTTGCACCTTCCCGATTTGTCTCCGATATTGATATTTTGTATCGGTGCCATATTGGTAGGTCTAAATTTCTATCGTAGTAGGTGGACGCCAGCCCTAAGTTTTCAAAGAATCGCCACCTGTCTAGATGACTATTTCAAACCGGCTTGAAACAGTCGCAGGCATCAGAGCATGTCCGATAATTGTCAGGTGGTGCAAAATTGAATAATCTGACATAATCAGAAGATCTTCAGTCACCACACGCTCGGGGTTTACATTAGATGACTCTATCATTACAATACTGAAAGTAGTCAGGAGGTGCAAAATACTAGAATTGCCGACCAGAATCGTGTAGTGTAAACGCTGTGTTATGCAAGTTTCAATTGCTAACGAAACACGTTAGAGTATCTTACAAAATGATTTGGCATTTAATCTGAATAGCGGGAGTGCATTGAAGATTGTAATATCTTTAATCATTAAAAGGTTTACGACATCCCTGTTTGTTATCACTGTTTATTGGCTAAACTCTTCACCAATTGCCTCAGGCTCGTTTCTCTACTGTCTAGAGCACATGACTATGCCGTCCTTCAGAATAATCGATTTCAGTATTCCAGTACATGAGCACAATCTCAGAATAAGAAATCAGAATAAATATGAAACGGACGAGTTGTGATAAACAAATGTTTCAATATACTTTTCACTGGCATTGTGAAAAACTTTTTCGTTTGCTCTCCCCTTACGGATATCAGCTAGGTCGGTAGGACATGAGCGCGAAAATACAACGCGCCTGGTCCAACTCACTACACTGTGGTCGTGATAGCCGTAGGGTAAGGACTACATGCCACGTTCACCTACATACTTTTCACTGGCATACTTGATGATGAAGTTGCGCCTCGGCCATTATTTACAAATTCCTTGTTTACCCTATGCCCTTTATAGTAACAACCTGCGGTACCAATCATATAGCTATAGATATTCATTTCTACTACAACATGGAAGTAAAGGCAACTCTGAGTGCACAGTCTGAAATTCACCACAAGACAATGTACAATGAAAGGAAATAATAGAATCCTTTTAATTATGAATATAGAATAACAAATCTGAATGTTTGGGAAATATCAGATTGCGAAACAATAGATTTGATTAGATTTCGTGCCTTGAGCGATAGTACCAGGCAGGGTGATACTAGATCAACATATGATGCATACCATTTAGTGAAGGAATTTAATTAATCCAAGGAAATACATGGTAGAACGTTGTTGTGGTTATTTGAACGTTTGTATCGGAAGTTTACTGCAGCGATAAACTATTTACTATTCGAAAATTCACAGGAAGTAGATACAAAAATCACCAACCACTATATATGCAGAAAGTGAGGGAAGACTATTTCTATCGCATCGCCATAAGACTCACTTTGCATCGTTAGATCGCTATCGAAAATTGTCGCTTCTTGTTCAGGGCCGTTAAGATTGTAGTATTTAGTAGAGCATGTATAATTTATGTAGCAGCACTATGCAACTTTATATCAAACCCATTTCCTCTCCGATGCATAGATGGAACATGCTTCTATTATCGCTCACTTGTTTTCTACATCTGCTGTACGGGAGTAAGACTATTTTCTATTGGTGACTTTCACCGGTTGATTTTTATGAATGTTGCCATCCTTCAAAGGACTTTATTCCGCCGCCTGCGACTCTGTATTGGAGATCACAGCGCGCGAAACTAAAAGTAGAAGCATTAGGGCTAAAAACGACGGCGCTGTTTCCAAGCTTGCTTTCTGTTTAGTTCCTCAAATATGCGCGAACACACCTTGAGCTTTTAAAAGATTTGTTTCACAGTCTTTTGATGAAAGTGTCTAATCTTAATTTATTGCGTTGTTTAAAGACCGTTCATACACGAGCACACATTGCCTTTAAATCACGAGTCCTCAAAAATCAGGGTTTCCAAACGATATTAAAGATTTATGTGTGCGAAGCTTAATAAGGTTTATCTTAGAGACGTTAATAGTATAGGTCCACGGGAGATCCTGTCTTTTAAGTGTGATAAAGGACTTCACTTCATTGTCCATTTGGATGCCTTTGGCAAACTGCCTCACTTCACGATAGAATCACATGGATTTATTCAGGTGGAGATAAGAACAGCTGCTGATATTGGAAAGCGTATTCCTTAGTTATTAAATCGTATTAGAAGGTATTTTATTCATATTTTAGGATATAAGGTGCTGAAGAAAAACAAGAAACATTTTTGCCATTAAAGTACCATCCTATAGTGAATGCGGAGGTGGGCAGAGTAGGTAATCAATCGGTGCGGAGTGATAGTCCTGGGTGGGGGGTAATGTGGAAATGGGGAGAGCGACCCGCATGAAATGGCGGGCCTTTACCCAAGATGAAGATGGCGAATGGCACCGCGTTATGAGTGATGTGTTGTGGCCGAAGAGGGGAGTGAACTATTTGGGTAATGCAGAGATGGGGAGAGTGGCTTGCATGAACTGGTTGAGGTAATGTGTAGATGGGGAGAGTGGCTTGCATGAACTGGTTGAGGTTATGTGTTGATGGGGAGAGTGACTTTATCTCACCCCTGGTACAAATTTAGCCATAGGAATAACATTAGAAAAGATACTCAACGATCACCCCAGTAAAGTGACAATACTATGCCACGGCCGCCATAATCGTCACTCGGCTTTGCCTCGATGACAATTGCGGCCCATCCAAACTTGTGGAGTATTGTCTATTTATACGATTCTCGATGCAGTTCAATATAATGTATGAACTGGTTGGGATAATGTGGAGATGGGATAGTGGCTCATATGAAGTGGCTGGGATAATGTGGAGATGGGGAGAGTGGCTTGTATGAAGTGGCTGGGATAATGTAGAGATGGGAGAGTGGCTTGTATGAAGTGGTTGGATAATGTGGAGATGGGATAGTGGCTTATATAAACTGGTTGAGGTAATGTGTAGATGGGGAGAGTGGCTTGTATGAAGTGGCTGGGATAATGTGGAGATGGGATAGTGGCTTGTATGAAGTGGCTGGGATAATGTAGAGATGGGAGAGTGGCTTGTATGAAGCGACAGCTATAGCTTATGTCCTTTGTACCGTTGACCGCTACTAGCTAGACACAACGGATTCGTTTCAACTTACTAATCCTGAAATAAAACATCACTGTTATCTTTCTCTTGCGGGGCACTGTTTTGGTATTTTGATATACATGGTTTCATTTACATATCTCCTTATACCATAAGTTTACACATTGATGTCGACCGGTTAAGAAAACTAGTTCAATCATACACTGAAACTGACATAAAATATTTTTAAAAAATACATGAACTGGTTGGGGGTATTATGGAGATGGGGAGAGTGTCTTACATGAACTGGTTTGGACCGGCACGAAATGGCGGGCCTTTAACCAGAATGAAGACGGTGATGGGCGCCGCGTTGTGAGTGATGTGTTGTTGCCGAGCAGTGACTGAATACAACACTAACTCGACACGGCCATGTTCCCGTGGCTTACATTGCTCCCCTCAAGGCACTCATTTCCCCGTCGCGCTACCCATTAGGGGCGACGGCGGGTCAACGCACTGCCCCCATCTTCCATGAAAAACAGAGTAACGGAGAAAGAGCCAGTCACGATAGTATTCTGCATATACCTCCATCCTATCCATCAGATGTGATGGGAAAACAGATTGGAAGTATCAATACTTCATATGATCTTACCAGTAGGTAACTGTCAATTGAATGAGATCATTCATTTATATACCGTAGAGGATTAACTGGTCTTGGTGTAGGGGGATTCTAGCAACGGTGGAGCGCCATTAGTGGTGTAGCGATGTGGTAATACAAGGCCATATCAGCTAATCCCAAGAAATTAGTTCGCACAGATTACACTAATTGATTTTCTACCGTAGTTTGCCCACCTTGTCATATATCCAGTCAATAATCATGTTATGAGTGTGGAAAGTAATGCTCCAGTCCACGTATACAGTATTGGAAAAGTGATTTCAAGTTCATTTTCCACGCTGTAAGTTTACCTTAAACCAATAGACCTGAAGTAGGTAGTTGCGAGTTGCGTTTATTTTTGGAAACTTGGAAAAATGAAATATGAATAGTCATATATAACATAACTTGAGTTTTCCTTTCCTTTTTTGAAGCATCGGCTGCACTCAAAAGAGAAGTGTCTCTTTTTGTAAAAAAAAAAATAAAAAAAAAAAAAAAAAAAATAAATATGAAATATGGCAGCATAAATATAATATTTGTGCTGCCATAATGTTGCTTCTTCATTTTCAGTTAAAAGATCTAAATAAACATGTCCTCGTCATCATACTCATAATCAGAAAGGTCAGAGAGAGAAGATTATATGACGACCATCTCGATGTCCATCTATAATGAATTTCTTCTTCATCGTCTCCTTCATCTGTCTTTTCTGCTCTCTTTATGATTAAGAACTCCTCAGGCACACAAAGCTGGACCCTCAGATAACGCCGCTGGATCCTGTCCGCAAGGCAACACACGATGAATTCTGGACTTTAAGTGGAAAGAGATAAATCTGCATGATGGATGACGTTTGGTGGTTGGATAATTCTTTGATTTCACGGTGGCGCCATATGTATTTTTCGGAATGCATGTCACACGGGGACTGTGTTTTACACATGCATAAGAGAGAATCAGACAATGAACTTCATTCTCTATTTTCACTTCATTCTCTATTTTCACTTTCTATATTATGCATGATTCTATTGCATTACAATAGGCAAACATATGTCCATACTGCCAGTGGTGTTAAACTGGAATCACTTACGATAAAATTCCATGAATTCTCGATAATGGAAACTACAATATAACTATGTGCTTCTTTTTTCAAAATGTATTGTGTGAGACCTACATCAATTAAGCTGACACCCGGGAAATCTGAAATGCAGGCCGAATCAGATTTTGAAAATTTAAATGTACAATATATCAGAATAACTCGTTCAAACGAGAGATACAATGATTAAACGCTATCTTTGTTTCGATTCAAAATTTAAAAAAAGACAAGCTAAAAAACCCACTAAATGCATCACCAATAAGTGTAAATTTCTCCCTTTCCATACCCCTATACCCACACTCCTACACCCATATCCCACCCTACCACCCCCACCCTCCTCACTCCTAACATCCACAGGCATCAGTCAACCTCCTTTCCTCATGCTCAACTCCCGCGTCGTTTATGACACCGTATATGACGTCACGGCTCTAGGGGCCCTGACCGCTACGTCATCATGACGTCAGACGCGGGACTTAGCGTCCAGAGGTCGCGCCAAGTCAGCGTCTTGGACGACGTCAGCGTAACTTAGTGTTATTACTTGTGCTGCTGGGGCCCGCGGGGCACGTCGGTGGCTTTGATAGTGCGAAACGTAAAGGCACTGTGGCAGATGTAAAGTGGCAGTAGCAGCGGGATCTATCAGCTCCCTGCATTAGCATGTACGTTAAGTAGAGCGCCACATTCTCCTGTCGGGATCATTCTTCAAACGACGCAGATATTTGTTCACTCGTAGCCCCCCTCCTCTTTCTGCACCTCCAGAAACGGTCGATGGCTTCTTGGAGCCACCACTGACATTGGATTAGAGGTTGCTCTTAGTAACCTTCATCAAGGTCGTTAATTGCATACATGTACCCAGGTACACCCCTCCGCCATTTCGTCGATCGATTTCTCTGTTTGCTTTTGTCATTCACGCGGCAGCAAAATCCATACAAAACTCCCCCCAAAGAGCAACACTCATGCAAACTTTGCAGCGTGCGCCCTCGTTATCATGTCTACTTTGCACTGTGATCCTCTGCCATCGTTTACCATCCTGCGGCCAAAAAGTCCCAGCGCAGGTGGAAATTCGGAAATAATTACCCCCTGATTTCACCAGAATCAAAAGAGAAAGTGACTGTTGAAAGAAGCGGTAAAGAAGCAAGGAGAGAATCTGACATTCAGTTTGCGGGCGGCGGTCACCAGGTGTCGCATGCGGTGACAGGTGGCTGAGGGGACAGGTGATAACAGACCCCGGCCAATCTCCCGGCTCCCCGTCGGATGAATACAAAGTTGGGATCTGTCATTTATCCATCATATACAAAGACCCCATTGAAAATGAATGGAAATTCAGTCAACAACGACCCATTATATAAAACCTGTCGGATACCATAACTGTGGTATGCAGATTAAAATCTGTGGTATACTGTCTCAAAGCCATGCTATACGGGAAAAATGGTCCCTTTGTGTTATAGAAAATAATCTCTATTGTTATGCTCTTTAATATGGCAATTACTGGTTTTAATTTGTTCGAAATGATGGATAATAAGTACAACAAATAATAGTTTTATAGACAGGTGGCTCTGTGAACCACTCAAGGTTGACATCGTTATACACTCGCTAGTGCTTGTGTATTACTACACATCAACCTTTCATGGTTTACGGCCACCTGCCAACAAAACCATCGATTATTGTTTATTTCTATTGTAGTTGGCAGTTAGCTCTGTAAACAACTCGAGGTTGATGCTCGTGTATTACTACGCGTCAACCTCTCGTGGTTTACGGCCGCCCGTTCACAAAACCATCGTTCATTGTCTATTTCTCTTCGAGTTGGCAGTTAGCGATGAGTTGCTCGCTTGTCGAGGCCTAATACCGCGCAGATTCCTCGCCGTAGGCTCTGAGTGGCACTTTGCAATTTGTCGCCGGGAGTGACGCTGACAGCGCTGACAGCGCCGGCCCATAGGACACTTAACTGACACCTGGTGGAGGCAGGTTCCCGGTATGGAGACGTGACACCTCCGGGGAACGTCTGCCCGTCTGCGCGGTCTGCTCCCATACTGCTGTCCGCACAGCCATTATCTTACCCCATGGTATTGTTATCCCATAGGTTTATCATTGGGAACTCGTCCTCAATGCCCCTACGAGTATTGCAGGCCGTTCTCCATGGTCTATACCATATGTGTCGTCCATACTTTTAGTGTGTACATGAGTGAGATGAATACAGAAAGCAACTCGTTTCAGTTAAACCGTTGTTCTCCAACTCGTTTGAACGCTATGTGATATTCACTCGGCTGTCGCCTCATTCGTATCATTCCACATCAAAGTCGTGGAGAATGACGACTTTGAACAAAACTTGTTGGTTTCTTCTATAGTTGCTCATCTCACGTTTTTCCTGGGTCTCAGAATAAACTCCTGATTAAAAAAACTAGGTTCGTCCATTAAGCTGAACTTTTGCGCACCTCTGTAATCTCTGTAGCGTTCAGGCATTGGTCGTGTGTAACTTTGTGAGTTAAACAGTTCTGTGTATGATTATATACCTGTGCACGAACTTCTATGAAATACTGCCCGCTGCTACAGGTGCAGTTTTATTAATGTTCGTGACATAGGGCTGCATCGAATGACTTCTAGCGTGTGAAGATTCAAAATGCGTTTTTTTAAATGATATTCAAGTATGATGATAATAAAACGTATGTACTGTGGGGAATTGATGCAGTTCTCGTCTTTTTTTGCCCCGGAAATATGTCCCTCTGCTTGATGCATCGGGATGTATTTCTGGGACACAAGACCACGCTCGGATATCAATACCACCACAGTAAGTACGTTTCCTCATATTATTATGCACCTCAAATCAATGAAAAAATGGCATTATTGACAGTGGGCCCTAACATCATTAATAATTATCAATACGCCATGCCCAGTAGCGGGCAGAATTTCATAGACGTTCGTCCACAGGTAGATGATAACCGCTATTGTCACAGAGGATTCTTCATTGTATCTACTCAAACTACTTTTCTCAGCGGTTCTTCTCTTCCTTAGTGAATGTATTGGTCCACTTTAACGTCTGGAGTTTTAAATTGATTCCCTTCCTTCCTTTATCATAATAACCTATTCCTTAAACCGTGGCTTAGTTACAGTAAAATAATTCACCGTGTACTTCTACTGTAGTATTAATAAATAAATTGATGAGTGTTTGGTCAGTGTCCCTGTTCGAGTTTGCAATGAGCAGTAATATGAACAAGGCGATAGCCGAGTGAATATTCTGAAGCACTTCAAACGAGATGGTGAATGGGGACTAAGACCAAGCACGAATATGTGTCTGATTTTAACTTAGCCTGGAAATATTTATCTGTTTATCACCCATTGAGTATGAGTTACCGTACTTGCAAGCCTGTTCAATATGAGCTCCTAATGTTAAGCCTATGGACATTTATACCAGGCTAAGATAAATATGCCCCCTCCCTTTTTACTCCATCAGTGCGAACTGCCTCTTGTCCATCACGTGTCATTGCGAACTGTTTCCTGCACCACCTCAATCAGAATGTATTGCATCCTCCTTTCCACTCCCCCCCCCCCCCCCACCATCCCCAAAATGGGCCGATCCTTTCCTAACTCACGTTTCACACGAGAAGCGAGGAGAAGGTTCCTTCTAATGGCTGGCCCCGTTTCTGGTTACAACTGACACTTGAACGGCGGCCCGGCGCAGGGGTCAGTGCGAAAGGTGCGAGCAAATTGAATAAACTCACTAAGAGCGGGGCCTTGCTTTGCTCGCTGTCCGAGCTGCTCACTGTCAAGTGCCTGATGGCCGGGTACACTGTGGCCGCTCGATGCGCCGCCCTGTCCGCTGCCAGGTCACACGTCCACACATGTCCAGTCCTTTTGTTAACGTCGATGAAAGGGAAACCAAGATTGTTGGGTAGCACTCGAGACTGAGGCAGCGTCCAGCCTACCAACTTCTTATTGTCACCCTCATAATCAGGAGTTTTTCAGTACAATCTCTATACATATACAAAAACGTGGAACACATATCATTGTATCACCAAATATAGAGCAGTAGTTGGAAAGGAGATATAGAGTAGGAAAGGATTCATGTGATGAATTTGGTGACAGGTATCCAATCGTTTTGGGTCAATAATGGCTTTCTCAATGAGCTTTTTTGGTTTCTATGGTGTAACTATTGTACTTACAAAGGAGTGTGTTCTCAAGGCACGTTATATCATGACACCTATCTTCTTTCTTTTTTTTTAACATAATTTAGAGGAATTATTTTGACTTGTAAAAAGGCTGCTACCATAGCCGAAACGTTGTGTAAATATTCACTGTCCTAATAAAGCCATCGATGAAACCGACCATGAACTATTATCAGTACGCCACTTGTCAGAGAAAGGTGGACAATAAATGCAATATAGACTGGTGTCAGATAAAAGCGGTATCGTTCCATGCGCTCGGATATTACTACGCATCAACTTCACGGAGCATACGATCGTTGTATCTTAAACCAGGACGTAAGTTCTTCACATTGGTCATGGGAAAAGTACAGCGAGCGACTACGTTTGGATATATTGGAGGCGAACTGATGCACTATTGATCCATCGTAATCTCCACCAAATCAAAAATCATTTCCCGGTGTGGCTTTCCAAGACAACGCAGCAACAAACAGAATACACATAGAAATACATGGCATACACTTTAGTACACACCTTCCCGTGTAAGTGGCATATATCTGAAACCCTAAGTAGCCCATCGATAGGCCAAATTATGAATGTGAACGTCATTATTATCCCATCCTTCCTCCCTAATATGGTCTTTGTATGTGCTCTTTGAATGATATCCCTTAAAGTCACTATTTTCTGCTATTATACAACAAATTGATGTAAAATATCTCTTAATATGTAGGTTAATCTGACTGTATGGTAATACGTATATCTAAATGATTATATCAATTTTGTATAGTAAAGGTAAATGATTTTACTATATACCCATGCCATATATACTCTAAATACGCACCGTTTCGCCATATAACATAAATATACTGTATGGACCACTGGTCCGTACACTAAAATACGAACTACCTTGCCAAACACGTCTATTAACATATCGGTTGTTAAAAATTAAATTAACGATTTTTTTCTTTTAATTTTGGGTATATAGAAAATATATAACGTCCAATCATGCTTGTACAAGTCACAGAACTCGATGATAATTTACGGTTTGTACGGAACTCGACATACATGCCTCGTTCTGTACAAACCGTAAATTATCATCTCGTTCTGTGACTTGTACAGCATGGTCAGGACGTTCTATATAAGTATGAAAATTTTATGTTGGTCTAAGTGAGGGTTTCGTCCTGTATTTGTTCCCTGTCCAAGACTGGGAAGAACGCCTTCGGACAACATCTTGTCTATTTTATCATCTAGTTTCCTGAGTGAACTAATTGCTACTGGTCCGTGGACTATCTCGATGTACCTCAACAGCTCTGAGACTATATATTCAACAAGGGTATAGTGATAGACTTCTAATGTATACATGGCGAACTGTATCCAATAAAAAACAATATCAAAAGAAAACGGACGGAAACCTGTCAGACTTTCAAAAGTAAATGTCGCCAGCAATTGTTGGAAAAAGACATGTCTCAGGGAAATGGAACCCTAAAATTTAGATGAAGAGATTGTGTTCCAGTACAGAATCTCAGCAGGATTTGTCTCAGACAAACACCCTGTAAGGTACATGAATCTCACCATGTGAATCCCACGAAGTGACTAATGTACCTGAGACAGGTGTACTTTGCATCTTTCCCCTAGTCTCAGACAATTCTCTTCTGGTACAACAATCTAATGGCAAGGTGCTTTGGCCAGTCTAAAGTGGGATTCACACCGTGGGATTCATGTACCTCACTGGCAGTTTTTCTGAGACAAATCCTGCTGAGATTCTGTACTCGAAGACAATTTCTTCGTCTAAATTATAGGGATTCATTTCCCTGAACCATGTTTTCCTCCCTGTAATTGTTAAAAACATTTCCTCCTAAAAAGGAACAAAATCGCATGAGATTTTGAGCCCTGTGAGGTACACGAATCCCATCGTGTGAATCCCATTTTAGGGAACAATGGTGAATTGGATTTACTAGGATTCACATGGAGGGACATTTGGTCTCATGGGTCCAGTGAACACTCACCCTGGGACTCAAGTGCCTTTGAGGTGAGGGGTGCTACAAACATGTAATTATGCTTGCTGGCCTCCCATTGGCTAGGGAATGTATTTAGTCTACGACTCCGCAGCAGGTCCATTTGTCCAAAATGCCCCTGTACATTTTAAACATGTTTAAAACCAAAATCTAATGGGATTCTGTACCTTGCTAGAGGCAATTGTCGCTGACAATTGCAGGGGGAAATACATGTCTCAGGAAAATGTAACACTACAATTTAGACAAAGAGATTGTGTTCAAGTACAGAATCTCAGCAGGATTCGTCTCAGACAAACACCTTGTAAGGTACATGAATCCCATGGTGTGAATTCCTATTTAAAGACAAACGCGGGTAGGTATCGCAGTGCCCTCTATATCTACACTCAGAACTAAATCAGGTGCTGCCATCTGATTTCATGAGAATAATGCAGTTTCCCATAGACACCAATACTTAGGTCCTCCAGATGGTATTCCGAAAGAAGTTAGCATGGTGATGTAGAATTATCTTTACCATTTCTCATTTGTATATGTCCCCAACTATCAGAATCCAGAATTATTTGAAGATAGCAATAGAACATCAGTGTCATCTACCCACAAAGTCAAAATATTGCAGTTTCCCATAGACACCAATAGTTAAGCATGAATCTTTTCAGATGGCCTTCCCATAGAAGTTAACATGGTGACGTGCCTTTTTTTGCATTTTCTATTTGCTGATATATGAAACTTATATTATCCTATATTAGTTATTTGCAAAAACCAATAGAATCTAGAAATCACCCAACTTCCAGCATTTGTCTTTAAGGGACGAATGCATGTTGAAACACAGTAAAATGCCATGCGAGGATATGACCCAACGTCTTGCCACCAGAGACAGGCTCCAGGCCACGGCTATTAGGACGGAGTAGAAGCAGTCCAGCACTCCTGGGTGCTGGAGGGGGGTAGAGGGAGGGCGGGAGCAGTAGCGCCCAGGTCCACTGGAGCAGGGTTGGGAGGTACAAACGTGGCGGGAGATTTTCCACTGGGAGAGGCAGGGAGTTTGGCATTTCCCCGAAGACGTCGTGACGTTAATACGTCTATATGTCCGGACATGTTTCATGTCACGGCTGAACAGGAGTCTCAAGTTCGGCCACAAAGCGAAGAGAAACCGCAATCCTATCATGCGGTACAAGCGGTCCAAAAACTAGATTGTGTCACTCATATATATACATGTGTATATATATATATATATATATATATATATATATATATATATATATATATATATATATATATATACATGTATACATAAACCTGTATATATATACGTATATATACATATATATATATATATATATATATATATATATATATATATATATATGCACATGTATGTATATGTGTGTGAGTGTAGGTGTTAAGTGTTATAAAAGAGCAATACAATACATCATTTTGAATTTGAAAGTTTTATATCTCTCTCAGAGTTCTTTGAACATTAAGGAATTATTCTAACTCTATCACATAAATTCTGTTGGAAACATTTTTACTCCCGATATTCATATTCTCAGTTATTTGCACAATTTGAAGCTATTAATATTTGTGTCATAAATTGAATGTAGCAAGGGAAACGTTCAGGGTGGAGCCGAAGAGTGCACCATTAAAGGTTAGACAGAGGTTCCTGTTTAGATGGGATCTGAAGTGCTGCTCCTGTATATTCCAGTGTTCCAAACACCCACTCATTATGCTATAAGACCCTCTCATATTACGAATATCGAAATATGAAACATGATATAAGCCCTTTGTATTATCTTGCTTGGAAAACAAGGCTTCTAACAAAAGTCTAGGCTATCGAGAATATTACGTTTATTAACCCCCTTACCATAGCAATAAATGTTCAAGAACTACTTTGAGATATGCAGTAGAAAATACAGTGGAAAGATACAATTTATCCAAATATTTTTTCTCTCTAAGGACAGGCACCATGATCCCACTTTCGAGCAGAAGAGATACACCAAATTAGAAAGAAATTGTTAAATCATTTATCCCAAACCTAATATTATCTAAATGTAACATCACACGGGCAAAGTCTACTGTGGAAACGAATCAATAAATTTTGTCCTGAGAAACAAACAAATATTGCTTCTCCATTTATATGTCAATTAAGCATTTACTTTCCTAGACCCTTCACTTGGGGATTTGGGATGATCAATAGAAAAAATATATCAAATACAGCCTCAGATCTCCTTCACGGAGCATTACGTATTCTAATTCGTCTTCCAGTTATTGGTATATAAGCGATATGAGCGCCGATATATTGAATTAGCAGTGCCTCTAGGCGGACAAAATAGTAAAAGTGTTGGCATGGGAAAGACATGATTATTTCTAGCCGTGGCTCATAGCCAAACCAGCGGTGAGGATCCCTAAAGCGAAGCGAAGTGTGTGAATACTGATAGACCTTTAATCCACAAATAGCAGCGGATGAAAAGATATCTGAACCGGTATATTATACAGAGCAGCAACATGGCCGTGTATCAACTGATAGAATGACCTTACTATGTGAGCTGCTACCTCGTGAAAGTCACAGGCGACGCGTCATGATTCTGTCCCGCATGAGATGCCGCCCGCCATGCACTTTCAGCAAAATTGTCCATGTCTATTAGCTTTATTCAGGTTTCCACCTGCAGAACAGCGAGAAATGACGCAGCCAGGAGTTCCACATAGTCCCTGACATATCCATGATTGGCAGGTAGACGTCTTGGATAACTTTATCTATAACAAGCCCCAACCCCGAGGGGTATATGACGAGCCATGATATGTAGGACATGGGAGTGTGCCATATGCCATATATGTAGGCACAGTCATACACAACGTGATATCAGTACTCATGTTCTAAAGCAATGAGATCTATTTGTTGTGTCAGTATCTTTAAAATTTACCTTTATATTAGTAACAAGTTATCCGAAGCGCGTGGGCGGGATTTAAGTTTTTTTTCTGATTGCACATAATCTGTGACCTCCGCTGAAACGGTTCCGAGAGGCAAATGTATATTCATGATTGTCATACTCGCTTATCAAAGAAACAAATGATTTTTAATGAAGTAGATTATCCTAGGTGGCGAGAACTAGGAGTACAGGGAGTGTTGTTCAACGCGTAGGGAATACGCTCCTATCTGGAGGACGTTCGGGGTAAATTATTCACAAGGACGACTTATAGCGTTGAGGCTTACCTGAGGTTCGTTGGAGGATATCCACAGCCGACATGCAGGTGATGTGAGCAAGAGCGAGCAGCAGACGGAACCCCTGCCGGCTGCTCGTCCACAGGTGGCCCGTAAACCACGCGGCCAGCATGGCCGGAGGAGGCACACTGCGAGCTGCTCGCAGCAACACAAACACACACAAATATCCGGGATTGTAGGTCCGGTCGTAGATAACCAGGTAAAACCGTTAACGAGTTACTTCTCCTCCTCCCGCATGCCGCACCGGCTCTGTCTAAACAGCTCAGGGCGGCGGCGGCGGCGGGCGGGCGTGTGGGTTGAGCAGGTTGAGGGGTGATCCTCTCTGCGAGTTGCTCGTGAGGATTGCTGGAGCTGCTCGCTGCAGGAGAAAAGGGCCGTGGTTGGATGAACGGCCTCTGACGTTGTTGCTCCTCGCCGAGCTGCTCGCTGGCCGGACGGTGTGCGGTCAGAGGGTGGGGGGCAGCACGGGCACACGGACCCAGGGTGACGGCGATGGCGTGCAGCCTACACGGGGCCCATCTGGAAACGACGCCTCAAGTTGGGGAAGGGCCACTCTCCCACCTTCTCCCGGGTGGGGCGTTTGGCGCCGCGGCATGATAACTGCTGCCCACCTGGCCACTTGCTCCTTAAAGAAACTCACCGGCTTTCCTGAGCAACTCCAAACTCACTCACCCTTACCACACAGACACAAAATTCGTCCCTCTGATTATTAGTCCGGGCGCACTGCAGAGTAAGTCACTTGAGCCATGCTTTAGGTACAGAATGTCAACGCTTTATCTTATTCTCTCCACGCTTGTCCCCACTGTCCCTGCCTACACGCCTCTAGTGAGTTGCTCACTCGGTACAGGCACTCGCCTCCTTGTAGAGAGAGAGAGAGAGAGAGTTGATGAGCCGCTGCGGGACGCTCTACTCCCGCGTACTTTCTGAGCGCCGCGCGTTCGTCTTGCGCTTCGCGGAGCTCGGCGCTGCGGCGTCTCTCTCGCCTTTTCTCGCTGCCGCCCACGTGACGTCGCCAAGCCGGACACCGCGTGGCTGTCGCCGCCTGCCGGCAACCCGCCAGGCTCCGAGCCGCTCCTAGTCGCTCAGCAGCCGTTTTGCTGCTAACAAGTAGTTGTTGGGCACGGGGAGTGCATAGAGAGAGAGAGAGAGAGAGAGGGGAGGGGGAGGTGAGGTTGCAGAGGGGCAGAGCGCGGGCTAGTGGACCCGTGACGCACGGAACAGCTGCGTCCCGGCGTCAGGAGACGCGCCGGGAAGGACGCTGGCGTCGGCGTTCTCGCCCCGGCCTGCCATCTGCCGGCGCGGTTCGTTTTAGTGAAGGAGGTACCAGCTGCGCGTACGGCTCTAGCAGCTTTCAGCGTTGCACACTCCAATTGGTGCTAATCCGAGGAGAACGCTTCGTCCCCATCCTCCCCGCTTCACACTCATCTCCCTTATCCTGCCACATGTTCCTCTCCTTACCCTTAATGTCCCTTTGCATCTCTTTTCGTCTGCCCTATGTCTTTCCCCTTTACATCCCTTTGCATCTCTTTTAGTCCGCCCTATGTCCTTCCACTGTACGTTCCTTTGCAACTCTTTTAGTCTGCCCTTTACATCCCTTTGAATCTCTTTTAGTCTGCCCTATGTCCTTCCACTGTACATTCCTTTGCATCTCTTTTAGTCTGCCCTTTACATCCCTTTGCATCTCTTTTAGTCTGCCCTATGTCCTTCCCCTTTATGTCCCTTTGCATCTCTTTTAGTCTGCCCTATGTCCTTCCACTGTACGTCCCTTTGCATCTCTTTTAGTCTGCCCTATGTCCTTCCCCTTTACGTCCCTTTGTATCTCTTTTAGTCTGCCCTATGTCCTTCCCCTTGACATCTCTTTGTATTTCTATTAGTCTGCCCTATGTCCTTCCCCTTGACATCTCTTTGTATTTCTATTAGTCTGCCCTATATCCTTCCCCTTGACATCTCTTTGTATCTCTATTAGTCTGCCCTATGTCCTTCCCCTTTACGTCCCTTTGTATCTCTTTTAGTCCGCCCTATGTCCTTCCACTATACGTTCCTTTGCATCTCTTTTAGTCTACCCTTTACATCCCTTTGTATCTCTCTTAGTACCCCCTATGTCCTTCCCCTTTATGTCCCTTTGCATCTCTATTAGTCTGCCCTATGTCCTTCCCCTTTACATCCCTTTGCATCTCTTTTAGTCTGCCCTATGTCCTTCCCCTTTACATCCCTTTGTATCTCTTTTAGTCGGCCCTATGTCCTTCTGTAGCTTTGTCCGTAGTTAATCCTTCCCTGCCTCTTTGCCCCCCCCCCACCTCCCTCCCACCTCCCTCCCACCTCCCTCCAACCTCCCTCCCACCTCCCTCCCACCTCCCTCCCACCTCCCTCCCATCTCCCTCCCCCGACCAGCCAAACGACCTGTCCCGCCCACTCAGTGGCCGGTTCCCGGGCCCGCCGTTAAGCCGCTCAGCCTCCTCCTCCGCCCGCGCGCCCGCCCGCCCGACGGCCTCCCCCCACTATACACCACCAGCGCCGAATTCCCCGAATCAATGAAAAGCTGTCGCGCCCGGGGCCAAATCGAATCATCTAAATCCGGCGTGGAAATGGTGTTAGAGTCGTGTTTGAGCAGTACATTAACTCGCCGGTGGAGACTAATGACTGGGGCCAGGGGAGCGAAGAGGGTCACCTGTCCCAGTCCCTCCCCTCTCTCTCTCCCTCTCCTTCTATCCCTCTCTCTCTCTCTCGTTCCCTCTCTCCCTCTCTCTCTTCCTCCCTCTCTCTCTCCCCTCTCTCTCCCTCTCTCTCACTCACTCTCTCCCTCTCTTTCCCCTCTCTCTCTATCTCTCTATCTCTGTTTAAAAAAAAAGTCTTTTACCTTTACTGCAGATCCCTCTAGGGTGTGAATGACCCTGTTTTCAGTGCGCTCCAGTGGCCATTACAAATTTCAGTACACCTGGTTTTATATATAACAGTCTCTCTCTTTCTCTCTCTCTTCCTCTGTTTCCCCCTTCCTCCCTCCC
Organism: Alentia gelatinosa; assembly: GCA_950022655.1. Classification (NCBI taxonomy): domain Eukaryota; kingdom Metazoa; phylum Annelida; class Polychaeta; order Phyllodocida; family Polynoidae; genus Alentia; species Alentia gelatinosa. The sequence continues at coordinate 108,391,386 of OX465579.1, forward strand.
TCTTTCTCTTTCCCCCTCTCTCCATCTCTTTCTCCGAGCAGCTCCGAGCGGCTCCGAGCAGCTCCGAGCGCCTCATCCCGCTCTCATTCCGCCAGGCAAGCTGCTCGAGCAGCACTTGGAGACACCTGGCGGGGGGAGGAGGGGGAGGGGGCACATCAAACAACGGTCCTACGCCACACCGCGTGTAATCAGCCAAATGTCAACAGGAAGATTGAGTCACTCGTCGAGTGATGATGAACCCACCCAGCTGCACGTGTCTTTTATCCCGGTATGGGTCATTATTTCCACCGAGCGGGGTCTAATGAGATGAAATGTTTTGATTTCATTAGCAATTAGCTGCTCCAATACATTCTTCTCAGACTCGGAGTCTGTTATATCAAATGCAGGGTAGGTTTGCCTACCGCCGCTGAGCCTTTTTTTTAAGATTTAAGAAAAAAATAAGAGACAACAAACGTGACAGTGCAAGCACATCGATGCAATCAGACCCGCTACTGCCCGTTTAACTCCACGTTATCATGCACCAGGCTTCGGTTCTTGGGAAATAAATAACAGGTGATCGGCAGGTAGCTGGGAACAGGTGAATCTCATAGCTGCTACTTGCATTCAATGAGTCCAGGGTCAAAACTCACGTTACTAAACACAGTCCTGATATATTGGTGTAAGTTAAATGTCATACCAATTATTTTTGAAACCTTGATTGCTCATTAATTCTTCGCTAGAACCACGTCGTGTTTTTTTTAATATTTTACCGCAGAAGATACCTGAATCTAGGATAATGACACCATTTATCTGTAATCTCATTTGTGTTTTCTTTAATATGTTTCTGTACTCTTGTCATTTCAAAGAGAAAGCTATCGCCAGTAAATAGCATATAATCAGCAGGCAGATGGGAGCATGTTGATCAACTCATAGTTTTATTGTTATTCGCATGGACCCACAACAAAAACTTGCATTGTTATACAGAGCCCTGGTATACCAGCGTTGGCTAAATGCCATAGCAATTATTATCAGATCTTGAATGTTCATTAATTCATTCCTAAAAGTACGCTTTAGTTGTTACCACAATGTGTATGTGAATCAAGGACAGTGACATTATTTATCTGTAATTATTTGTTCCGCATTTCAGGTTTTTACCCAGGATGTATTGTCGTTGCACGTCTGTCCTTTAAAAGAAATTAAAGAGAGAGAGCGCGCTTTTGAAATGACCTGTTTTCTTCAGTAAACCATGTTACGGTGCTGACCTATTGCAGAAATGGGATCCTGATTGAAGCCATTATGCTACGTTTACATCATGTTTACTACAATCCCAGAGCCCGTTTCGAAGCACCGTGGAATACCGTGGAGTACCGTGAAGGAAACATGAGGGACGTGACACAACGTGAGAGGACTTGGGGGAACATCGTTTGGAAATGTAACATACTATGACTGCTGGGGCAAAATGTTTAGCTGTCAAAAATTCTGCCACGGTAGCCACGGCGCTACAAGGTGTTGATAAGAATCGTACCAGGATGTGATGAATTTCACATAACGTGACAGAATATCACTGAACACAAGTGACCGTATAGGGAACCATGGACTGAACATAAGGGACATGACAGAACGCAAGTGGCCATGTACGGCACCATGGTCATACCTTGTAATTTTAGGCTCCTCTGTTTATTCATAATTGTGTAAAAGTGGTCCGCATATTCAATAATAGGAATCAAAATGTGCTCAACTAGTTTGAAGCTAGCAGTAGTGTTCAATAAGTACCGAATTCTTTGGAATTTGAATAATTTTGAAAAAAAAAATTCTGATGATATCAACTTTTCAACCTGTAAAACCATCTGATCTCGACACTACTTTGCAAGTATCTATTTTCTAATTTCGCACGCAATATTTCCAGGCATCATTTATATGAGGCAACAATATTGCTAATTATCTGAAACCTACCTCCAATGCCTAAACGGCTAATGGATAGTAGTTAGGTCAGATATACCAGATATTATCCCAAACCGAATTTCAAATATCAAGACGAAATTCCTAGTAAAATGAAACTCTCCATATAGGGGTTGACCTTTTGACTGGGTAATCTGGTAACCACTTCACTTCAATATTGTAGAAGACACGGGTGCTACCCTTTAGAATCTGTTGCCCACGATTGTAAGGCAGACTCCGACGTTTGATTAGTTTAAAAGAATAACCAAAACCCCGATGTTAAACTCAATCCCGATATGAAATGTGAAATGATTATTGTGTGTGAGACATGAAATATGTAATGGCTTATTGAAAAGGAGAAGAACACAAATGTGTTAATTTACAAATGTTTACATAAACCTTTGCAAACTATAGAGTGACCATAAGGTAGCCATATGAAAACCAGCGAATGCTATCTTTCATCGCAGCTTCAGATATTTCTAGATTTTACAAAAGGCTAAAGAGACAAGGAGAGTGTATTCCACAACTCCCACAATCTGATTTTAACTTTTACTATATACCCATGCCGTATATATAATGTGAAAACGTATATACTGTAAATATGCGCGGTTTTGTTACATAACGTAAAAATACGTACGGAAAAGTGTTCCATACGGCAAAATACGGAAAAAAGTGTTGACTAAAATATAAGTAATTTTTTGTTGATTGCGGGTATATAGTAAATATAGAACCACCTACCATGCTTGTATAAACCGGAAAAGCGGTTCGTACGGACGAACCGTAAATTATCATCTCATTCTGTAGCTTGTACAGCATGGTCAGGTCGTTCTATATAAGAACCATTGATTGGATCAAAGTCTGGGCAATAGACGTATAGTAGAAGTGCGAGAATGCCCTCTCTAGAACAATCTTCCCTGTCCCTACCCCACAGACCCTTTAGAATTAGGGCTTTCTATTATCGAACCACCGTAGACTCTTCCGAAGGAAGCCTTTCGGTGCCTATTCAATGAGATACCTGTAAGTTATGTTTTATTCAATAAACGTACCCATACCCGATCTAGATTGGTTCTTGGCTCTTGCTTGGCTCTGTGCCGCGACGATTTCTTTCGCATACGATATGCTCCTGTTACTGTAACTATATTCTATCCATGCTCTATCATTACTCCTATTTTAGCTACATACCTATTTTAATAGGTTTTTGCTCTTGTGAGCGTTAGATAATGGACGGGTATTCTAAACATTTTGAAGATATATTTTGAAAAAATATGAAAATGGGCATTAGAGGAACTCTTGACGGATAGACAACGTACAGGACCCTCAGGAACATGCGTAAAAACCAGGAGTAAGTGGAATGTCCATTTCCAAAGAGCGTGGAACGAGCGTGTGAGTGAGACGAGTGAGTGGGCTGGTAAGAACGGGGTCCCTTGCACTCTATTTTGAATTCATGATGTCGGCGGTAGATTAAACTAAAATTGTAACCCTGATATTCTGCTCTATCCAATATTAACCATTGTAAAAGTGAATACATAGACTCGCTGGTTTTGTGGACAGGCGGCCGTAAACCACGAGAGGTTGACGCGTAGTAATACACGAGCGCTAGCGAGTGTATTACGAGGTCAACCGCGAGTGTTTTACAGAGCTGCCTGTCCACAAAATCATAATAATAAATCAAACCCAGTAATTGCCATATTAATGGGTATAACAATAGGAACTATTTCTTTGCTCTATAGCAAAAGGGACTATTTTTTCCGTATACCATGGTTTTGAGGCTGTATACCACAGGTTTGAATCCGTATACCACAGTTATGGTATCTGACATGTTTTATACAATGGGTAGTGGTTTACTGAGTCCCCATACATTTTCAACGGGGGCTTTGTATACGATGGATAATAAAGGGTTACCTCATGGAAGCACGACTAGTTACGTATATATATATACACATGTAGTGTGTAGGAGCAAGCGCTAATGAACATGGAGCATATCGAATGTTCATCATTGTTGAATGAGCGTGCAATTATAAATGAATAACAATTAAAGGATTTTTGGCTACATTCAGATTGTGGATAGTTTCTGCAACTACCTGAGTCTAGGATCCAAACATATCAAGCACCAGTAGGTCAATCAGGCATTTCGATCATGAGTGATTGTTCATGGTCAACTGGGCATGCCTCTAAACCCAGAGACACTGGTCATCTGCTCCATTCACATTATCACAGTGAATAGCACGCAGGTAGTATTTTATTTTGCAGTACACTGGAAGTCTATATGTGACCACTCTAACATTTAGGCAATGTATATAGCTCGTGCAAGCACCCTCTAACAATATGAGGTCTTGCACTGTAGGTACTAGTTCCAGGTGTTAGTAGACAAACTCTGACAAAGGGTAAGGCCTTGTAGTACTCAACCACTACCACTACCACTAGATGGTGCCTGGGGTGACGGCAGCTATAGTCACATAAACGGTGGACAGAGAGTTGGGCAAAGCACTACTTTGCTATCGGCGACCCAGCCGTGGCTCTCATTGATCGCTCCCGACTTGCGAGGTGTTAGATAGCAGTGTGTGAATTGCTCGGAGGCCCCAGCCTGCAGCCGTGCCAGTCCGGTCAATGGCCTCTGGGGTGTGTAGAACTAAGCCGAGGGTCGTTCAACAGTCGTGCTAACTAGGTCAAGTCCATCAAATAATGATCTACTTAAGGGGTGGATCTTTTATCGCATTAAACGAATTTAAAACGGTTCTCTCCAGGATTTTACTTGATCTAGGTTATCTATATGATTGTCTTTTCGATTATAGGTCCCCAATTATAAGTCTCTATTGAAAATGTAAACCACCGGAAACCACTATCCATTGTTTACACTGCACGACACTAACCCCTTTATATATGTATATATGCCCGGCGTATATAGGTATGCTTTTGCGTATACAAGGTCGTCCTATTCCCCGTGTGTATACGTCTTATCTGTAGGCGCCTGATTCATATATACGCCTTTACGTCACTGTACTATATTTCATTTTCCATTAACCATTCCAGTCTGTATTGTATGAAAAATACAATCTTATATTACCAATGTATCTTATAAAACCTTTATAAAACCTGATTGAGTATAAATTGTCTAAAAACAACAACGGGCGTGCTCATGGGAGAGGTAGCGGACCTTTTTTATTTTCCGTACACATACACATACACGTACGCTCGGCGTATTTATATCGCACCTTCCCTTCTCCTGAAGTTTTAGCTCCGGACTTCACTCGGCTTCGCCTCATGAAGTCACTTTGCCAAACTCCAGTCTTGGAATACGGTGGCCAAGATTAAACCTCATCCAGTTTTACGATAGTATACGCCTCATACGCAGGTAAGGATTAGAGGCATATATAAATGAAAACAAGTCTATATTCAGCCAATACGTGCGCTGCCGCCATGGCGCATGTATGCACAAAGTGGTAAGTTTCGTGCAGTGTTATTAACTTGGCATACGTTGGCCAAGATTAAAACTCATCCAGTTTTACGATAATCATTTTGTCAATTTTATTGAGGGAATCTCGTGTATACCACCACCGAGTACGGCAATACAGCTGTTCCTACACTTGGGCCCTGTACGTTAGTAGATCGGCATTGGATGTAGTTCAGTAAAACTTAGCCTCCCCCCACTCCACATTCTAATGGTGGGTGTTAATCCAAATGAGCAGTGGGTATAACTTTTGTGGAAGTCTTTGGTATGACCCGACGAGGATTTGAACACCCGACCTCCGATGCTCAAGGCAAACACCCTAGGCTACCACTTAGCCACCGAGATTGGCTATGCGTAAGGCCCGGCGTCCACCTACTACGATAGAAATTTAGGCCTACCGATATGGTTCCGATACAAAAATTCAATATCGGAGACATATATAGGGAAGGTGCAAAATCGTAGACATATGTTTAGACATGCCAATCCACCACTAGACATGCCAATCCACCACGCATTGTATGGGCTTTTTTATCGGTGTCTAATCGCAGAAACATGGTCAACTGCCCCGATATTAGGTGACCTTCCGACGCGATTTTGATACAAAATCAAAATCGCGTCGGAAGGTCAACTAATATCGGGGCAGTTGACCATGTTTCTGCGATTAGACACCGATAAAACTCCATTGAGATGCATGGTGGATTGTCATGTCTAGACATATGTCTACGATATTGCACGTTCCCGATATGTCTCCGATATTTGCCTTTTTGTTCGGTGCCATATCGGTAGGTCTAAATTTCTATCGTAGTAGGTGGCACCAGGCCTTATCCATGCATTAATTGGGGTTAAAGGTTGAATGATGTGATTTCAACGTGCATAGTCGTAGTCTCTTGCTGAATACAATGGTTCTTACAGGGGTCCTCTGTTCAGAGTCAGCTACCACTGAAGAAAACACTCTGTTTGGGTGTAATTAGCAGAAGCCTAGTTCGACTTTTATGAATCCTATAGTTTTATAATCTGTCTGTAACTAAATAGCTACTACAAAGACTCTGGTTACGAATATGAAATTAATTAATAGGAAATAAAACATTCATGATTGGGAAACCAGATTAGAAAACTGTCCAGTGCCTGTCTGAAACCAGGATTATGCTTGTCCTGTTTTTAATGTTTTATGATAATTCGGGAAACATAATGAGGTTTGTCACAATCAACTTCTCGAATTGAGGTGCCTTTAACAAGCGTAGTTAGGTGGGCTGGTGTGTCAGCAAATTGTTACTGGGCCAACGCTGAAATTAGAAATCTCCGAAGAGGTAAAAAACACAAAGTTCAAAGAACGTCACTTCACCAAATAACGTAGACGCTCATGTAGAGAGAAGGATTGGAAGAACAGAGTAATATTAGATAGAGAAATAGATGAAGAATAAGGCAACCAATGTGACAAATAAAATGAAAAGACTAAGAGAAAACGTAAGGTCTTTTGAAAGTTTAGATGGATGTAAGGAAGACAAAATGGATGATTATGATAATCTAATTAGAAAGCTGACAAATAGATCCTAGCGAGTATAATGCAAAGATACTATTAGGTTAATGCACATAGCATGCATTAGTGATTCAAGTTTACCGAACACACAAACGTGAGCTACTACGTATAACGTTCCGGTTGCACTCAAAGTGCCCATTCAAATGTTTGCTAACATGATACAGAATATTTATGATACCAACCCCACCTCAAACGTCATTCTAAAATCAACAATAAATACTCACTCAAGGAAATCGAATTATAATCGCATTATTTGCCATTTTGACATCTTGTTGACACTCGCCAATAGACAAAATTTGCCCGTGGCGCCATCTTTGTTGACACTGTCAAACTAGATGACCCCTGACAGTGTAAGGCTGCGCAACACGATTACTTAAAATTTGCATGATCTCTTATAAAACCTGTTCTATGAGAACATTATAAAATATGTTTAAAATCACCAAAATCCCGTTACAATCATTATATTTGCCTTGCTGATATTCCTTTGTTGAGGTCGAACTGTAAGAGCCCAGGGCCCTGTTTTTCAGTCACGATATCCTCTTTGTAAGATATCTTACAGCTGTCAGTGTACTATAGATAAGACATCTTAGGGGATCGGCCAACGATTGTCCGTCAAGAGCACTTAGGCTGCAGCCAGGTGTGCTATAGATAAGACATCTTTAGGGTCACGTGGTCCCAAATGTCTTCCAAAGTGTCTTAGACCTAAGACATCTATGGACATGTCGTAGAGGCCTGTGACAGACAGACTGACAGCACAGACAGCATGGCAATGGAATTCCTCATGCCTGGTCCACGTAAAAAAAGGAATACCGTCCTCGTAAGAATCCATTTGATGAGTTTGATGATCAAATGTTCATAAGGCGGTATCGTGTTAGTAAAAATATCGCTAGGGACTTAGCTGAGAGGTATCGGCGGTCAGACTGCTGTGGTAACCCCGGCCACACTCGGAGGGGTCAAGGAGTGTCAGCAGAAGAGAGGGTAAGTAGGCCTATAGTATTAACATTTGAGATAGTTAATGTTTATTAACAATATGACAGGTATTTATCCACAATTTAATAACTGTATTATCAACAAACGTTTGTAATTTTATAAAGGTTATTAAAACAATATATTTGTGTAGGTTATAATTACTTATAGATCATTTAGATCGTATCGATTGTTAATATCGCCTTACATTATAAAAAAATAAAAAATATCTTGAAGTAATGAAATGAAATTATTGTTTTTTTTTCAGATGTGCTTCGCTCTCCGGTATTTCGCTACGGGAGCCAACTATAGTATCATCGCAGATTATCAAGGGGTATCTAAGAGCACGGTTAGCAAGTGCCTACATGAGGTCCTTGATTTCTTTGATGAGGTGATAGAGGAGTACATCTGCTTCCCAAAGACACCACAAGAGATGCAAGATGCCTCCAGTTTATTCTTTCAGCGATATGGACGAAAACCGCTCTGTATCGCCTGCGTGGATGGCACCCACATTCCAATCCTTGCCCCCAAAGACAATGAAGTGGATTTTGTTAACAGAAAAGGTTTTCATAGCCTCAATACCATGGTAAGTCAATATAATTTATATCACACATTACATAATTATTATAATTTATTTAATTATAATAAATGTATATTGCTCTTTACAGATTTTAAATTAAGATTATGAATATTTTTAGCCTACAGTCCACTTTGCAAACCACATGTGCTAATATAAAAAATATTATTATCATATATCCTTTGTTATCAAATTACACAGTCTTGATACTTTTATCATTATTTTTCATTATCAATAGATTGTTGCGGGGGCAGACAGAACTATCTATACAGTCGATCCATCGTTCCCAGGTGCCGTCCACGATAGTTTCATATTTAATTCATCTCAAATATGGAAGGATGGAGATGGACACAGACTTGCAGATTATTTTCTCCTTGGTGATTCTGGGTAGGTATTTCTTACAATAATCTATTTGGTTCATTACTGTATATTGTCATTAATGTCTGATAATATATATATCATAGTACTACTTCTGTCAAAAATTATTACAAGAGGGCGGGAGGTCTCAGGCCTATTGTGATAGTTCTATAGTCTAGAATGTGATAAAATATGTAATATTCAATCTTATTCTCCATTTTACATAGAATCAATAGCTGGGTATTCCATCTACAGTCTGTGAAAATTTATTACTATAAATCCAATATTTACTCTTTTATTCCAGAAACACGGATTTTAGAAAATTATGCCATATGCCATCACCCGCCGTGAATGGAATAATTGTAATATAATGTGTAAATAAAAAATTCAAGCATTAATAATGATGTTTTTTTACAGCTATGCCCTGACTCCCTTCCTCTTTACACCGATATTGCGTCCTACATCGGAGCAGGAGGAGGCTTTCAACCGTTGGCACATGGCCACTCGTGTCGTAGTGGAGCAGACCATTGGTATCCTCAAGCAGCGCTTTAGGTATATAAAATTGTCACTAATAATTATATTGCATATAATAGGTTGGTTATATGTTTTATAAACTTAATATTATTTTTATTTATGAAGTGTTTAATCCCCCAACTTTCATATAAAGACTAAATTTTACAAGCGCAGGAGGTTATATCAGTCTGTCCTTGTTAAATGACATAACTTTTATCAAGCTTAGTTCAAATATTATGGGTCCATACAGATCTACAACTTTGGGGACAAACGTTTCTACATATACTATGTTATTGACATAAGAACGCCAACTATAAATATTTCTGTAGATATATGCACATCTAATACAATAGTTTTGTAATTGAAATAATATAATAATATTACATTAAAATTGGAACGCGTAAAACATGAGAACAGTTAACATTGTGTGTTTTATTATTACAGGTGCCTTGACCGACATGGTGGATATTTGTATCACAACCCCCTCACTTGTACAAGAATAGTGAACGTCTGTGTCGCACTGCACAACATGTGTGTGAAAGGACACATACCGCTACCTCCTCCTGACGATGAACCCCACGGTGATCCGCTACCACCTCAGCGTGTTCGTGCTGTTAACCCCCAAGAACCTCCTGCACCTGCTGCCAATGCTCACAAGGAAGGGCGTGCGAAAAGAAACCAATACATACGCACCTATTTCACTTAATTTCTATACTACTTAATCACCTTAATAAACATTTACTATTATATTATAACATGGTTGTTCTCTTGCTGCATTTCATGAACAAATTATCAAAACTATAATAATGCAAAGGAAATTTCAAAACACAAAATATTAATATTCAATCCATTATCATTATTCAATCTATAGTGTGTTTCATCTCGTGTGCGGGTCTTTTTACTTCTTATATGCTTGTTTTGCATGTCTGGCCCTATTGGACTTTCTTCCTTCTGTTTCTCGTAGGCGACGTTGGGGAGTATTAATGGGCATTGCACCTGAAAATATATAAATAGATTGGTCATATTAATATTTATGTGAAAGGTTACTTTATTTTTTCTATATGCATACAATAAAGTCAATATATTAACCCCAACATATTTAGTTTTATAGATTAGGCAAAATTGTCTTTAAATAAGAAAGTTATATGTACCAATTTTTAACACTCTATCATTATATTAATATTTACAATAGTTGTTAATTTTCATATAAATGAAACACACCATCAGTGTCTGGTATCACATTCTTTTCTCCACTTGGCTTTTCTGGAATGGTGTCTAACACAGAGTACTGGGTATGCATGTTTGCATTTGAATTATCTTCTTTTACCGTCTGTGAGGCTGATGTAGTCAGCTTCTTGGATTTCATTTCCTTAAGTTCTTTTTTTAATTCATCTATTTCTGTTTTGTCTTCTTGTACGGTCTGTGTGGCAGATGTAGTCAACTTCTTGGATTTCATTTCCTTTAGTTCTTTTTTTAATTCCTCTATTTCTGTTTTGTCTTCTTTTACGGTCTGTGAGGCAGATGTAGTCAACTTGTTGGATTTCATTTCCTTTAGTTCTCTTTTTAATTCCTCTATTTCAGTTTTGTCTTCTTGTACGGTCTGTGAGGCAGATGTAGTCAACTTCTTGGATTTCATTTCCTTTAATTCTTCTTTTATTTCCTCTATTTCTGATTTCAGTTTTTTCACATCATTTGATAGTTCTTCATTTGATGGATGCCTGTGTGATAAACTTACATTTTCCATAACTGTTGTTAATTTTGTTATCGCATCTGCCACAGCATTCGACCTTTCCTTTTCTATCTCTTGTTTGTTTTGTTCTTTAAAAGCTGAAATATAAAAATAATGTCTTATTATACATAGACATATACAGGTAATCCTAAGTCGAAAGTACAGGCCATACTTTATGTAATCAAGTATCAGTGTGTGAGGGTTAATTGTGTTCATTAAAACATCCAATAATGTTATTTAACCCTTTCAGGGCGGATAATGCCGTGATAAAATTATTTATTTTGGATTAAGACAAAAATGGGCCTGTCCCCTTGCATTATACCAGTCCCAAGTCCCCCCCACGACCAACAGGGCTCTGCCACAGACCCCCATCTTTAAAGGGTTAAAAATTGTGATATTTTATTATATATCACACAATTAATATGCCCTTACCGGAAATGTCAATTATCGGCCTCTCATGTGTTGCAACCACACTAATCAAAGAATCGTCACTCTGTTGGTTGCGATGTATGGTGATAGGTAGGACGTTTTCCTTCGATGGTACAACCTCAAACGTATATTGCGGCAATAATGAACTCACATCCGATACTTCATTTGCCATGGAGGTCTCACTACTTCCAATAACGGTAAAGACATCTCCTTCTATGTTTGGAGTCAGTGGTATGATCTGGGTCTTTTTGCGAGGTGGCTCTTCATGACCTAAAAATTGGATATAATATTAACTATATTATTAAAACAATACACTTTCTTGAATACAATTTCAGAAAAAATATATGTCATATTTTAAACTCTATAATATTATACTATAGAAATAAAATTGTCGAATACACCAAATTATGAAAGAACAAATAACTAGCAATTAACAAGATTAAGGATTTTATTATTATTACCTTCAAATTGGTCCAGTATTCCTTCGAAGTTTGTTCTTTTTTTCGGAGCATGTTCCATTCCAGAAGAACGTTTTAGGTCTCTCTCCCGTTGGCTACAGATTCTACTTTCTTCCTCTTCTTCTTCTGCTTCAAGACGCATTTTCTTCAGTGTCTCTTCTCTAGTTTCTCCCAATTTAAGAGGTGTAGAGGTTTTTTTCAGATAAATTGAAGAGATTGGTTGTACTGTGATTGAAGGAGAAGCAGAGATAGATGAGGAAGAGTCAGAAACAGGAGAGCTGGAAGGACACACAGCAATTGGCGATTGCGAGATGTCAGACGATAGTGAAGATACTATAGAATGAGAAGGGGAAAAGGAAGAAGACTCGGTTGATGTAGGAGGCTTTGAGATAGTGAAAGCAGCCGATGATTGAGAATTTCTACAAGAAGAAGACATTGCAACTTTGGTAGTGGAAATGCTTTTTTTTTGGCAAATGTGCGGTTGTTGTAGTGTTGAATGTAGGACTGTTTGGTGTTGAAATATTTTCTGAACTGCTATCCGAACTGGGTATTGGAACTACTTCCTTCTTTCCAGATCCCACCCGTCGTGCGCCAGGTATACCTGAAAAAATATAATTTTATGTAATGTGGCTGATAAATCCGTGTTTTCCTAAGATATTCCGGAGGTTTATATTATACTCAATAGTGATATGTAAGGTCAACATGGAGACTCTGTACAAAGTTTGTAAAATAGAAATATATTTAAATATTTACCTGTTATAGTCTGTTCGGATGTGTAACGAAGAGCCAACTCATCAAGCGCGGTCAATTTCAATTTAACGGGAAGCGCCACATTGCCTGTTTGAGAAAGGTGGGTATTTCTATCTCTTGCCTGTAAATCAATAGAGGTATTGATTAGTGTGAGTTACAGTCTATTATTTTCGATAGAATCATTATTATACACCATTTTTCCATAAAGTTGTCCATTAATCCAAAGCGATAAATAAATAAACATAATATAGTTAAAATAGACCGGTGAACAATAGAGTTCGCAAAGTGATAGATGCGTATCAACCCCTAGAAACGTGTCGAACCGTAGAAACATATGGACGCCCCCCTTGGCGGCTCGCGTACACACCAGACAGACAAGATAAGCCTTGTGGCGCCATCTCACGGTATCCGTAAGAACAATAAAGTATTGGACGTTGTCGTCGTAGCAGAGTGAACGTCATCCTGCGAAGGTTAGCTAAATTGAATGTTTATCTATAATATTATGATAATACTATAACTAAAGGCAACTATAGGTTGTAATAGCTAGATTATATGTTGTTAGATATGTTTATAGTTGTTGGGGTATATGGATAATATAGAATAAAGTAAGGTTTGGCCATGCTAAATGCGTGCGAATGATTCTATAAATGTGTGTACATTTAGATGACACGTTACATTACGTCTGTATGAGCTAATATTGTACATCACCAATACAATATGATACATATTGACAGTATTAATAGGTATTACCTACCGATGTAGTTTGTGTATTTCCGTTATTGAATTATATAGAACAGCATTGATAATAGTATCAATACAAAGTAGTCATTGACTTTCGCTATGTATGTATGGTGATCAATGCGAAGCCGATTGAATGTCAAGATGTAAAATAATTGGTATAAAATATTTAATGACAATACAATTTGATATTTGTATGCCATACAAGAACCCAAAATCAGAACGTGCAAGACAAATTAAGGCAGCAAGTGCTAGAAGAAGTTATGAACGCAGAAAAAATCTAGAAGAATTCAAAAGAAAACGAAAGGCTTACACACAAGTAAGTATAGGGGCCAATGATACGTATAAGCTTTACTAATGATGACTATACTATGGACGTTTATACCGGTGATCTACATATGTTGACTGTTGTGTCTTGTCCAAGACAAATACGAGTGTTTTTTCCCCCGTAATATTAGGAAACATGCTTACTGTGGGCGAAACGTTTATTGTTCGAGGTCAGTTGCATATTTCATACGGCCTGACGGCATAGGCGGAGGGCCGTATGAAATCAGCGAATTTTAAAAATATTTATAATTCATTTATATACATGTAATATATTATTATCTCTATTTCAATTATTTCTTTAGAAATATGCACCAAAACGAAAAAAAGTGTGTGACCTATCGAAGGAAGAACTACATAAACGTCGACAACAAAAGCAACGGTGGGCCACAAAAAATCGAATTGAAAATAAATTGAAAAAAGAAGATAAATCAACAAAAATAGGTAAGATTTGAAACATGTTGCACATTAGTACGAAGATTACCATTATCTAAAATAGCAATTGAAGGTGTTGTTCAATAATATATTATTATTATTAATGTGGGTAATGCTTAGACTGAAATAATTAGTATAACAAATGCAGAGTATTATTATAATTGTGTTGTGAAAAACTCTTTCGTTTGCTCTCTCCTTTTAGATATCAGCATTGGAATTTTTTTTTTCCAATGCTGATATCTAAAAGGAGAGAGCAAACGAAAGAGTTTTTCACAATTTGATCCAACATTGGGAGAAGATGGGCTAAACATGGCTGTGTGTAGTGAGAGATTCCAGTTGGAGCCAAACGATCCCCTCTCCTGTACATTCACCAGGAGGGAAAGACCACATGCCAATATACAAACCACTCTATCGCACCTCACCTGATGAGACCAGACAATGGTCGAAACCACACGTACCACCCCAGAGCAAAAACAGCCGAATCGAATACGGCAGGGCCAATAAACCAACATTGATAAAAGGGAGAGCTCAACCTACACAGAACACATTGATGAGTGTTCATTCGCCATAACAGATTGTACAGAAAGAACCAAGAAGTGGAAGATCTGTCCAGTTGTGACAGAACTGGTTGAAATAAAAAAAAAAAAAGGAGAGATATGGAAATGGGAAACAAAAAGGAACAGCCAACCACAAAAAACATGGCCGGAAACAAATAATACGAAGCATTGGGTGGGCGCCAGCCTCACACACTTGGAAATAACACCAACCGAATGTGGACATCTAACGAAGAGAGACTAAAATACTACAGACAACCACGACGCAATCACTAAAACTCTAGGTTCAGACGACCGTGTCTGAACCGTACGATGGGTAACGGAACCTGACGGTCATGTCGGGATCCGGTCAAGAAAACAACAATCCAAATAAGTAGAATTAATCTTAGTTTTGCTTCTAAAAATTCCATATATATATAAAATATTTCATTAACCATACTATCAGTGCTAACATTTTTTAAATTAATCAAAAAACTAATTAAACCAAAACAAAGTCGGATCAGATGACATTTGACCGACTAACTACAATGATACAACATACTAAAGGAAAAAGGAAATTATATCATGAAAAGAAAGACAAAACAACCCTTAATAAAACAATCATCACGACACAGAGATAGGTGCAACCTGTCCCTGTAGCAAGAACCAATCAAAGACAAAATCAGAAAACCACAAAAGGAGAAAACAGGACAAATGAACAAGTAAATACAGCACCCCATATCTCTCACAAGTCACACTTGGAGCCACATAACCACACACACACAGGCAGGAGGCCACGGCAGCAGAGGAACCAACCAATAGCATTGCAGCTCCCTCAGAACACACGGATCTAAGCCAATCGGAATCCAAGAAACGGGGTTGGGAGGACAGGAGCGCGAAAATATAACGCGCCTGGTCCAACTCACTACACTGTGGTCGTGATAGCGGTAGGGTAAAGTCTACATGCCACGTTCACCTACATATTATTATAATTGTGTATTTGATAATACCACAAAATGTTAATAAAAAAGATGACTAATTTTCACTTATTTTTCCGTAAATCAGTGCAACCAGAGCCAGGAACTTCTTTCGTATCCGAAGAATCTAACATCCAGGAAGCACAGGACAACGCAGTTAAGGTGACAAATATGTTACCTGTGAACACAACGTCGAAAGGGAAAGGAAAGGGAAAGGGAAAAACCTCCAAAAAAGGATCTATGGATAGTATAGCTTCACGGTAAGTACATAGAAAAATAATTATTTGGACTTTAGATAAATACAATTCCCACATAAAAGGTTTTATACAATAAGGAAAAGAAATTTCATAGATATTTTTGATATAAACTTATAGGAACAAGTTATTTTATTGACCATATAAAGCATATATATATAATTAACACAATTGTGAGACATTATTATAGAAATCAAACCTTATACTATAATTACAAAGTAGTGGTATAATTATCTGAACCAATATGCAGTATGATAATAAAAATAATATTTTTTGTAATATTAATTTCATTTATTTTTCTCATTTGTAGCACTCGTTCACAATCAGCGAAACAGAGATTGGAAGAAAAGGCCCCAGTCCTGAAAAAAGAAAATCGAAATGAAGCAGAAATGAGTCCAAGAACAAAATTCGCTCTTGTTTTGGGACTACAACGAGTGAGATGGTGTTCTCATCTGTAAATGCCAAAGGCTATGTCTCCTTAAAAGTAAATAGCACTTTTATAACTTATATTCACTATATTAATTTTTAATTATAACACATTCTGTATCAATCATTAAGGACTTTTATGATTTGTTAATAATTCACTGAGGCATGTTATATTTAAGGTGCCTGTGTTCTTACCCTATGTAAGGATGTTCAGGGTTGCCTATGGGTTTTAAATATTATTACAGTTGGTTACAATCACCTATGTAGATAACCATTGACCAATATACATCAGTAACTTATTATAAAGTAATTTGTTATCTTATAATGATTACTTAAGTGATATCCATACAGTAAATTAATCATAATGGCCTTGTTAATATTGATCTAATGACTAGTGATTATTAAAATTTGTTTATAAAATGGATCCATGCTTTCACTTTTGTTAGTTACTTACACGTTTTCTGGCCTCAGATAAAAAACACATGAGTTTTTTTTTACATTCGGCTACAGTCCTCGGCACCATCGCAACTAGATTGACACGCTCTGAAAAATATATTATTTATACAGTAATGAAAATTTTATTATATAAAACTGTGCTTTATTATAAAGGAATTTGGTATCAAATTCACCACTAATCACATTGAAAATTTAGTTTAATACTATATTATTTGTTAATACAAAATCTTTATATTTACCGTGTACACGTTTCCATGCCTCTGCCTTTTCAATACGAGTCCCGCCCATACCCCCATGTTGGCCTTTAAGTATGTGCTTTTCCTCATTAGCACACGATAGAAGAGCATGCATAGCTGCAGCTATCCAACAAGGTTTATGGTGAGGGGCTGTCGCTGACAGCGTAGCTTCAGAGGAAGCCATTGGTCTACAAATAAATCACATTACATATATTATGGTTTGATATTAATCTACCACTTGGGGACAAATGGTTCTACATACACTAGGTTATAGACGAGTAATAAGTACTTGTCAAACCGCTTGGGCGATAATACGAGAAAAATATGCATTCAAAACAATAACAAAAGGTATTGACATCTGAGAAAAGAGAAATATAAACAAATATAAGTTGTACACTTATTTTACACAAATGCTAAAATAATGGTGAGGTCATATCATTATATATTACCGTTTTACGTCTTCTTTGGTGCCTCAATCGATTACATGATATGTCCCGATGCGTGAGCGATATTAGCTCAGTTAGCACACAACGTGCCCTGAAGCTGGTACTTGGCACGCTTTGCTGTATAGAACCTAAGACAGTTCTATAAGTGACTTAGGCAAGGACAGTTTTAGTGGCGAACAACATGCCGAAAGAACGGTTTTAAAAACCTTTCCCACCCGTAGAAATGTCATACTGAAATGTCCATACTGTACTAATATAGAGTTTAACTTCAAATAGTTTAAATAGCAACTGGAGCTGTGTGAATATTCGTTGACAAATAATTATGGTATAATAAGCATATCCAAGATTGGTAACTATCAATTTTTCATCTCATTATCATTCCATCACTAGTTTATTAGGCCTGGCGTCCACCTACTACGATAGAAATTTAGACCTACCGATATGGCACCGATACAAAAAGTAAATATTGGAGACATATCGGGAAGGTGCAATATCATAGACAAATGTCTAGACATGCCAATCCACCACTCTTTGTAAGGTTTTTGTCGGTGCCTAATCGCAGAAACGCAGTCAACAACCTCGATATTAGGGGACCTTCCGACGCGATTTTCACTTTTTATCAGTAAGTGCATCGTAGACCATATCGGAGCCATATCGTAATAGTTAGACCTTACACTGGGCCGGGCCTTACACTGTATTATACGAAATGATCCTTGCCTTGTATGAAATTCATATTGGTATGAGATACTTTATGGGAAATTAAAAGTTTCTAAAAAGAATTTGTATCTGCATTAAGGGAACCATGGTATGCATTACAGGAAAATGCCTATCATTCATATTGAATAACACTATTTGAAAAACCCATTGACTAGGGCCGAGTCCGATATCCTTACCCTCTTATCAACATGTAGATTATGATTTTCATATGAGGTTCTTTGACCGATATCAGTATTGATAGATCATTTACATTCCATGACACAATTGAAACTGGACTCTGTGCACTCCAGGCGAAGTAGGAAAGAAGGTGATACACAACGTTGCTAGAAGCCATGTTGTGCGAAGATAAGATGTGCGTTGGTCTCATTTAAAAGACCTGAAAATAAAACCTAGTACTTTAACTCGCAGCGCATAGAAAGGGGTAAAGAATACTGGCCTCATATTACATTTAAAAGGATTAGGTGCAACGGCCGCGGGCAGGATTGGTGCGTCAGCGAAACGGCTATTATGTAGAGAAGCCAAAGGTTACACATAGGGCATGACAAATAGGGACAAGTTTGGAGTGTGTAGGAGGGGTGCCAGCCAAGGGTACGGTAATAGAATCAGGCACCATTTACAGTACAGCGAGTGAATGTCATATTGCAGCATACCGCATGATATGTATATATATAGAGAGAGAATATGGTTTAGTGTCTGAATGGGCATAATCATATATGTAGACTTGCTCAAATCTTTGATTATGGATATTATTAAGAAATAAAACTACTTTTTTTTTTTTTAAATTTCACAAGAAGTATTATTTACAAAGACATTCTGCGTCTTGCAGGTTTTGTGTGTCTTCTAAAGTCAATTTCACACAACTAATAGTCAGGTAACAATACGTTCAGTGCATCTAACGGATGCATATGGAACACTGGTGATATGAGTATGTAATGAGATGGGATGGGAGAATACAGGTCACATACGATACAGTTAAACGCAGTCTAACAACACCTTGGATTTCATCTTTACGTACTTTTTGTACTGAGCTGGAGAACAACTTTGCAACTTTGGACTCTCTGTATCCCAGAGAGGAGGGGTGAGGTAGATGGAGGGGTAGCTATAGGATGCAGGGACTGAAACCAGATCACCATATATGGTGTGGGATTAACCGACCATGTAGGGCACTCTAAGTGACAAATCCTAAATATCATAGACGATAGAGCTTTGTAAAGGCTTTATTGTCTACCAAATCGCTGGAAATCCTGCCAACAAGGACTATCAATGCGATTGCTATATCAGCAGACTGGAACATGATTAAGGATGTTATTTTTCCCGCTGATAATAAATATTGAATTCTTTACTTTCAAATAAGTCATCATTTTATAGACGTCTCTTATCGTTGATGTGAATTAAACAATTTTATTTACAATGTTTTAAAGCCACACACCTGTTGACTCTTTTAATTGATAACGGAATGGAAACTTCACCAGTGTGTGGTATCTGGGTAAAATGCTGCCCAACCAGACTTGCTCCTCCGTGGATATTGGTCCTTCCCACGTGATCATTCATCCATGTGTCTACATGACTTGTATGCCATGGGACTTTTCTCCATCACATCCTACTTAAGGATTTCATATTCTTTAATCAACTGTTGTAATAACTAAGCCTCAACTACCAGCACCATTTAATACTTTAATTTGTAATAGAGAATATCAGGCGTGTTACAAAATGGGTGGAATTTAATTTCCAAAGAGACCAGAAACATTTTGATCTAACCTTAGTCTGGTGGAATCAGTACTTTAGGTGTCAGGTAGCAGACCCGTAAAAAATGTGAATAGACAACATGATGGAGGTGGGATATGCCGGAATTCTTTGTTCTGCAATGATACACTAATATCGTTGTAATATTGACGGGATTACTCCGATAGAACTTGCAATACAGGTTTAATTCTGTTACGATGTAAGTTACCTCATGCAACGTAGAAAAACAAAGGATGGCAGTTGAGTTCGATCCGAAAGTGAGAATACAAGGGTCGCAACTATCAACTTGGTTAATTAGGGTAACTTCACTACTATATACTACTTTTTAAAAAATAGAAAAGAGGAGCAACAGCTTTAATGATAATCAATATTGTGTAAAACCTTTGCATACCTGCAATTTTATAACACACAAAAATGACTTAATGTGTGTAAATTTGGATAAATAAAATTGATTAGGCCACTCAAAAAAAACCATGTTTCTCATCACCGCGCGCATCAGAAAACACGATTTTAGAAGTTTTTTTTTGTTTTTTTTTAAATAGGTGAACCTTGATAGAAATTATGAAAGGTATGTGTATTTAGTATCAAATTAAAGCTCCTGATGTCAGGGATGCATTAAATGTATAGCCAGTAAAAATCTGGAAACCCCGCGTAAGCAGAACCCCGCATAAGCAGCCACTTTGGCCCGGGTCGGAGGTGGCCGCTTATGCGGGGTTTTACTGTTTGTCTGCCATTTTTTATATACCAAAAAAAGCAAAAAAAAAGCCCAAAAAAAGCGCCCTCGTCATATTTTTCATGGCTTATATATGTTAGCGCCCGCTGTGACAGCGGGCCGTAGTGGATGGCAGTGGATTTGTACGGGAACGGGGTGTGCATTGCAGAGCAGAAAAGTTAAGAAAACGGATTTTTAAACGATTAGGAGGTATACAGTAATAAGAAAACGTGGTGACTACGTGGCTTATCATTTGATGAAAAAATACGTTCCTTCCCCCAGCGGCGTCGGGACGTATTTTCATCAAATGACCTCGAACGACCATCCGTACGAGCTCAGTAACTACGTTTTCTCATTTTACTGCCCAGCTGGACAGGGTTACTGGAGGCATCCACAGAAGGCCCTCAGGGCAAGAGCGCGCTAGCAATCACACCCCTGGCTATTGACCTACTGCCTCCAGGGCGGGGCGGCGGCGGCCGGCGCTGATTTCCTCCAGTGGGCGGGGCAGGAGCGTGTTCGGACGTCGAGGCAATCTCAGGCCGCGGAAAGGGGAGGCACTTAATGGCGGGCTGTGTAATAATGGACGAGAAATCACCAGGAGGTCTATGAACGTCTGGGCATTTGAATAGGCTGTGGACCAGCGTGAAGATGTCGAGTGAAGTGTACAGGCAACGAGGTGTGTTCTGACAAGCGCAGCCTACAGCGGCGATATAGCAAGCATTTCTGGGGATTTCACAAGGGGAAATAGTGTGCCATAAGTTAGGTTTTACTTTCAATGCATATACATTGATTTTTTTATCGTCTTATTCCCTCAGTACATGCGCAAGCACTCTCTTTTCAATATCAAAATCTATCATCATGTGAATATGGCATTAACATATCAATTAAAGATTTCGCTTATAGAACTCGGCAATGGGTGTTTAAAAGAATATATAAAGATAAAAGACAGTAATAAAGACTGTACAAGGCTGGGTCTATAAATACATGGGCATAATTACATTAATATTCCAGATAGAGAAATTAGACACACAGACATTTAGATATGATATATTTGTTGGAAAGTTTAAATTAACACAGTAATGTGACCATGTACAAAGGTTTGCATCATTATCAGGTATGCCACAAAAAGAGGACTTACTGGCCCTCCAAAAAATATGCAGCCATGACCTTGTCAATCCAATATCGAAGGAATATTGTCATTTTCTATCATTATTATCTAGGTTAATGAGGATTCTGAAATGTGATACTTTATGTAATAGACGCTGCCACTATTTTAGGAAATATTTCATATAAACAATACATGGCGCTTACATACAGTTTCTAATCGTTTATACGATATTCCCTAATAATTAGTCAAAAGGTGAGTAATAAATACAACAATTCCGTGATTTTGATCTGCGTGCCCAGATTGACACAATACTTCTCGCTATCGCTACGTGTCAACTACACTGTGAATACGACCACTTAGATCAAAATCATGGTAATAATGTGTATGTATTCACTGGAATTACATTGCATACACCTACATAAAAGTACTTCTTTATTTCATCACCCTGCACAGGATAACCGTATCTGTGACCAAACTTTGAATTGGATTTTATCATGATATAGTAGATCTCCTTTTCCCAACATATATCTTCCTATCCTATTACAAGGTTTTGCACTCATTAGTTGTAATATCAGGCAACGGTTCTAGTGTAAGAGTATGGCATTTCTTCATGGCAAGGTCTCCACAGTTCATTGTTAAAGGACTGATATTAGCTGTAATTGTCAGAGGAAACGTTTCCCAGTAAATGTCACGTAGGTAAAATGTCTAATATCAGCCGCACAACAGAATGGCGTTACGGCGGTAACCCTTTCGATACCATCCCTGCCAGCAGAATCATTGAATTGTTTTCGTTGTTTTCTTTTTCATTTGAAGAAAAACACTATATCTCTGCCTGGAGCAGTTCTTCCACCTTGGCATGGTCGGTCTATACAGTGTGATCATGTATATAGATACAATATTACGATAATTTCTATCTGAGTGGTCGTATTCTCCGCGTATTTGACAGGTGGTGAAACTCCGAGGGCGAGCAAGGAGTATTGCGTAGTGTCAACTACAAGCAGATTATGGCGGCACAGATCAAAATCATGGTATTGTTGTATTTATCACTCACATTTCGACTACTTATGATTTTTGTTGTTGAAAATTATTAGAATCCGACGTAAGCGCCGTGCATTATTATTTGGGATAGTCCATATCATGCCCGTCAGGTGGCCGAAAAGGGCGTATTCACCCAGGAGAATATGACGTTTCAGAATCTACTGTGTAGCGATCTGTAGACTCCATAGGTTTAGTATGCAGGGCCCGTATTAGAGGTGGGTAACATTATGATGATGGTGGTGTAAAATAGTTCAATTGCACCAAAGACTGAGAAACTCGGCATCCTCTTGTGCACAAGGTCTGACACTAACATGGGTTGCCCATGGCCTTTGGTCAGGGGCGGTCATTGCTCCCCCTGGCGCATTCCCTAACCCCGCGCACCCTGCGCACCCCCCTCTGGTGTCGGACACGTGAACCACGCGGTCACGTGTCACCGCACCGCTCTCATCTACCCCTCACTCTATTCCTGTACTTCACCACGTACACACGTACATTTTTACTTCCCACCCACCCTCACCTATCTCTCATACTCCTACTCACGTAGGGCTATTTTATATACATATTGTATAACTATATATATACTTATAACTCCGTATTGTATAACTATATACACTTACCATAATTGACATTTCACTCAATTGGTCAATTATCCAATATGTATTTTCATACTATAATTGACTCCATTATATTTGTCAATTATTACTTATTTACCTTGTTTCATATTAATATCTTACTGTATTAATGTTTCCTGTCGATAAGGTTCTCATAAAATTAAAATAAATTGTATTTGCCCAAACTCTCGACTCTCTTCATGTGGTCAGGGATCTGGGGTGATGTGGACTGCAGGGGCCTTGTGGGTCAATCCAAGAGTGATAATAGAAGGGTCACATCCCCCAGCCACGTGCCGAATAAGGCCTGTTTCCATTGGCCGATCTCCCGTCACCGATCTACAGTCAGGAACCACCGACAGACTTTTGGCACTGTGGACCAAATATCGGTCAATGGAAACAACCAAGGTCGTGTAATGCCTCACGACTTTTTCTGTTTAGATTATGCAATGTGGCACCACCCACCACTGAGTGAAAGCTAGGATACTGAGTGAAATCTACTACCCTCAGCGATTTTTCTATACCGACGCACAGTCAGTGGCACCACCGACAGACTCTCTGTGTAACTCAAAAAGTCCATTGGCCGACATAAACGGTGTGGATTTTTTTGGTGTTCTCCTAATAGCCCATATCTAATGGCCATCACCGATATACAGTCGGGACAACCGACGGACATTTGGCACTGCTGACGCAAAATGGAAATAGGCTATTTGGAGAACTAAAAGATTCTACACCGTTTTCGTTAGCCAATGGAAACAGGTCTTTACCCTGCGTTTACACTACTCAACTCAAATGTGGCGACTTTCGATCGTCTAGCCTACAGTCGTCAGGTGGTGCCCGATTACCCAATATCGGCCACAGTAATCATCAACCCAAGAATTTCTTCAAGCGTTTACGCTTTCTATATGGTCTGATGTCTAGCCATGGACATATGAAAGTCGTCAGGGGGTGCAAAATTCAAGAATCTCCGCCTATAATCGTCTACTGTAAACACCGGTTTATGTGGTGTTTCCACCTGTCGACTAAAACCCCAGGGATAATTTTCACATTGTACAAAAGTCAGTGGTTCTCCTTGTGAGAGGTCGGTGATACATTTAACCAGTGACCTGGGAGCTGGTTCACTAGTTTTGTGACATGTCTAATTGGCGTCTATGACACCATAGGACAAGTTTAGGGTCTTTAGACTTGTGACAAACCAAGTAGCGGCCCTAACGAAAAGACAGACCCAAAACAGTGTGTGTCGGGTTTCAAAAGGATTAGACATTGCCACGTGCGCCGAACAGGGTGTGAGGTAAGTGCCTCAGCGCAACCCCCTTCAACACTCTCGGGGCACAGATTCGCCACTAAACTTGTAACAGTTACCAACCTTACTTATGCTGGGAGAGTTGGGGTGCACACGGTGAATATAGCCTACGTGGCTAAACTGTCTCTCGCAACATGACCGGTTATAAACGCTGGGTCCCCACACTCTCTTCAATAAAACACCTTACCACAAGGGGTAACCAGCATAACAGTGACACAACGTGCGACATTAGATGTGACATTGGTTCTGATACGTGAACTTCCTAGTGTCCATTCTTGCTTGCACTGTTGGTGCCACTTCTCATGTCTGTCTAGCTGTATTGTCACGAACTAGTGAAACAGCACCCTTCACTGCATAAATGGAGTGGACACTGACAGATTTTTTATTGTTAAATGCAGACCGCCACCAATTGATTCAATGTGCTTTGGTTTTGCTGGTGATTGCAGGAGTCGGTCGCTGGTGCCAACTTGCATAAGGTAGGATAGGAAAATCGTTAATCATTTCTGTTTCCACCTGACGATTATTGCACTAAATGTGTCGCATAATCAGATGCGCTTTTCATTATAAGTTTGGAGTTAATGTTTGTCTGAAAAACTCATCCTGGTGAAAGACGTCTTTTTTCAATAAAAAAAAATGCAATACTGGTATTTTCTCGTTTCTAACGCTGTTATATTAACAGAGAAAGCGAAAGAGGAAATACTGGTATTTTCTCTTTCATAATTCTTTTATTGATGGCCTTAAATTCCTTATATTCTTATATCATTTGTAAGTTATTCCAGTAGGTACTAGTCTGTGCGTGATAGACTTATACGCTAAATATATTCAATGTAATGTATACATCAAACCTCTGTTGTTGTACACGACGTCAACCCTGCTCATTTCACTAGATGAATGATAACAGGAGGTGATACATTGACAAGAAACGATGGTTTTGTGGACAGGCGGCCGTAGACCACGAGTGGTTGATGCGTAGTAATACACGAGCGAAGTATGTGTATTACGACGTCAACCCCGAGTTGTTAACAGAGCCGCCTGTCCACAAAACCATAGTTTGTTGTAATTATCATCCATCATTTCGAATTGTTTAAACCCAAGAATTGCCATATCAAAGAATATAACAAAAGGGACCATTTCTTTGCTCTATAACTGAAAGAGACTATTTTTCCCGTATACCATGGTTTTGAGGCCGTATACCACAGATTTGAATCCGTATACCACAGTTATGGTATCTGACAAGTTTTATATAATGGGTCGTGGTTTACTGAGTTCCCATACATTTTCAATGGGGACTTTGTATACCATGAATGGTAAATGTGACTGTCATACACGTTCATGGTTTGACAATCCCCCTGTATACAATCAAGGCAAAGATATCAATATCACCGGGTGACGTTATGACATTTTTGCAGGCTTGCGTGACAAAGGATTGCCTGAGGGAGTTAAAGATAACTACTCTGTATCTGTCTCACTTGTAATTACCAACCAAGATGTTCGGGATGAAGCTTTTAAAGGATAAACTTCCTATCGAAAGGAAATGTTGGGGCACCTAGCTTTGTTAAGCAGACGGTTAATATCTTTTTAATGGGGGCCTAATCGCAGAGAGGTGGTCAACTGCCCCGATGAGAGGTGACCTTCCGACGCGATTTTGATTTCTTATTGGGAGGTGCATCGTAGCACATATCGCAGCATATTGGGAGCTCAGTGGATGCCGGCGCTTAGAGGCATATCCGAAAATTCCTGGTGGCACCACCTCGTGATTTTTGAATATTGATATACTTTCCTGTCACACTGGCTCTTTATAACCTATCCTAATTCTAAGTGAGTAAAATATAATGTTTTGTCCAGTTTGTACTAACCTTGTAGGTAAATAGACCTACTTACATTTGCATGATTCATGTCTGAAATCTACAACAAATTATAGTTTTCCTCAATTTTTTCAAAAGCAAGGACAGTGATTTAAAGTTTTTTTCTAATATTTATACGTGTAGTATTATGAAGGAAATTGATGAGTGTCTGATTTGTGCCCCCATTCGCCATCAAGTTTGAAGTTTGCAGTAATATGAATGCAGTGATAATTGGGTGAATAGTCAGAAGCCCTCCAAACGAGATGGCGAATGGGGACCCAGATCACACTAATATGTTTCTGATCTTACCTTAGCCTGGAATTATACATCTGTTTATTGACCATTGAGTATGAGTTACTCGCAAGTATGAGTTCCTAATGTTAAGCCTATGGACGTTTATACCAGGCTAAGATAAAACACATTTACTATATCCTGTGAAAATGACATGGGTTTTACTATATGAAAACGAAGGTATTGGGGTAATATTATCGTAATGTTAATTTCTTGATAAAAGACTGGCACCGTGACTCTAAATTAGATATGTTTTAACAACACTTCCAGACCATCATAGTCAACTTACAATGTTATTGGCAAATCGTCCGATATGCCTTTAGAAGAGAGCTACGTACCGGATACGAAGGTACCGGAGAAAAGAACATATGTATTTTTCTCTGTCCTAATTGCATTGAACACAGATCTCACCGGCAATGATGTAGGCGAAGCAGATGAATTGTATTTCCATTTACTTCACCTCATCAATGATCAGGTAAAACCCAAATACTAATCTGCAGTTCTTACAATGCTGTCAATGGGTTCAAAGTCACAGAAAGGACATCACTGTCTAGAAGATCATAATGTGATAAAGCGAAAAGATCACCATCAAAGCTAGTGATATAGTGTGTGCTTCTATGCTGCTGTCATTGCGGAAATATCATGAACGGCTGCCGGCGACCCATCAGATATGTATAACACTAACATGAAATAAAGCGATGTATAATTAACTCGGGACATTTACCTTTTATCAGAATGCTTCCTTTTCAGCGTAGCATTAAGGAGAGCTGCCAACGTCAGCTACATAGAGCCTTTCTCTTCATATCTTATTAAAGGAATAATCAATTAATTAGAGGATAAGGAATGGTTGTGTTCTCAGATTAATCTATTACACACAGACATCCTGTTCTGATAATCTTGAAGGAAGTCCTTGGTTCTCCGTAGGAGATTATTTATGTCGACCTCAAGGATCTCTGACGTCACGAATCACTGCCTGAGTGCGTCACAGGAACTTGTAAACTTAAGGAATTTGGTCTCATTCATTGTAGACTGTCATTAGGAGCCATAGAAGGAGAGAGTTGGTGGTCAGGATTCTGACATTCAATATTTCTTAATACACATAGTGTCACTGCGCGAAACTAACCACTTTATATATGTATACGCACGGCTTATATAAGTATGCTTTTGCGGATACAAGGTCATCCTATTCCCCGTGTGTATACGCCTTATCTACTGGCGTATATACGTGTCCATGGTGCGGTCATACATGCGTCGTATATACGCCTGATTCTGTTGTATTTACACCACTATCCAATAGTTCCGATCTCTACCACATGGGGACTCTACTGGAAGCATATTTCATTTTCCATTAACCATCTCGCCTAACCCTCGCCTATGCCCCGCCTACAGACTATCACGGAAGTGCATTTATCAGCTGTAAATTGACTTGTTTTCATATATATATGTCCATATTTCACACCAGCGTATGAGGCATATACAAGACGAGAGGAAATATCCTCTGCGCAACATGTATATGCCGGTCATATACATGTTAGATACGTTTGGCGTATATAACATAAATAAAGAAAAAACACCAGCACCCGCCAGCACACCCCCACCTCTACCAACACAAAGTGGCGGGAGGCGGTGGCAGGCAGTGGCAGGCAGCGGGCGGTGGCGGTCGGACTTCACTGACTCATAGTCAATAGTCTCAACTTCTTAAATGCTTATAAAGGCTTACATCCATAACCCAACAGAAGAGTGGTGTTTGGAAGTGAAATCTGTTAAATAAACATTTCAAAAACCAATTAGGCTGGGTTTATTATATGTATTTACTGAGGAGATAATAAATAGGGATTTTTTTTTTAGAAGATTTTTATAATCAAAATCTATAATATAACATTGGATTTTCCATATACAAAGGACTTAATAACTAATGGCAAATGAAATATGCTAACAATGGTGTCCCCAAGTGGCAGAGATAGTGGTGTAAATACAACAGAATCAGGCGTATATATGACATATTATCGTAAAACTGGATGAGTTTTAATCTTGGCCACCGTATTCCACGACTGAAGTCCGGAGCCAAAACTTCAGGAGTGGAATGCGGTGGCTAAGATTAAAACGAATCAGTTTTTGATTTTATCCTACCCTATCTCCTCGATTTTGGAATATTACGTGATAATAATGCTGTATGCCACTAGTGGCATATAAAACTCTATATGCCAGTCAGCGTGGCATACGGAAACCCAATGTTAAGCCTATGGGATTTTATATTAGGGGTAGGATAAATGACCGCAACATGGGCACTTATATATGCCTACAGGTGAGGCGTTTACACATAGGGAATAGGACGACCTTGTATACGCAAAAGTATACCTATATACGCCAGGCGCATTCACATGTAAAATGGTGGTTTTCGTGGAGTGCATGAGTGTAAAAACACCTTGCTATGAGAATCCTGTACCAGAGGAGAATTGTCTGAGTTAGGGGAAAGGTGTCACGTACACCTGTCTCAGGTACATTAGTCTACATGTGAACCCCGCCTAAATCATCTGAGGTAATATGCACTCCAAACTAATGAAGGCTCAAGAAATGCGGAGAGAAATTTGATGCTGCAATCACCATAACAGGGTATTCCACTAAGAAAGATTGCATCGAGCGTCAAATTACGGGAACCTGATAGATAAAATTCACTAAGAAATTGTAAATTTTGAAGAGGACTGCTAAGAATGGATTCTGAGATTGGCCTAGAAACTGCTGGTTCGGTGGTCTAATTTGGATTACTTTGTAATTTGGCAAATCGTAAATTAGTGTCGTGGAGATTAGTCCTTCTCAGAAGCGCCACAACTCACACCTCAAGGTTGAGACAAAGTTGGGTTCTCTTTCCCCTGGAAGACAGTTTTGATGAGGACCCTCTTGAAGACTCGAGCGTAATATTATAAACTAAAATTCTATAACAAGAATTGCGTGTATTTGCTGTATATATATATGAAGCCGTTTTCACTCTGTATGTTAAGATACACCAGCTATGTTAATATTTGGAAGCATTGGAATACTCATCATAATATAGATTGAATCCCATGTATCAATAATGGATATAAAGGCTGCTTAAACAACAACAAAACTTAAACCCTACTGGAACTATGAAGACACATAGCTCTAATGTCATGAACCACTGATGGATTTTGGCACTGCTGACCCAAACTCGGTCAATGGAAACGACCCAGCTGGTGAAATGGTAAACCCATGGGCGTTGCTCAGGGGTAATCATTGCCTCCCCGGTGTCCCCCTCTACCGCGCCTCCCGGGCACCCCTCCTGCCCCCTCGCGGCTTTCTCACCTACCACGAGGTCACGTGGTACAGCCCGGTCCGGACCCCGGTCTCACTTCTTCTCCACCCGTCCTGCAGTACACACGTACTACAGCACCTTTTCGTCTCTTTGGCCACGTGCTCGCAGCCCAATACTCCCCGAGTATAGGCCAGCACACCATACATACGATAGAGTGCGATAGAACGATAGAGAAGAGTGGAAATGCCGAATACCAGGAACACGCCCATGCCTAGCACGTCTCAGGCACCGCAGGCGGCCGCAGGCTCCGAGGCCACGCTGAGGGGATCGACAGAGGCGTCAAACGAACACGTGGACTCCGTTTCTGACAACAGCTCGACGGTCAAGACGTCGAGAATAACGGCCCTGGAGGGGAATGTCGCTCAGATACTCGAGGCGATAAAGGGACTTCAACGGGCAAAATCACCGTCGAGGGCATCACAACCGGCGACCGTCAGAGAGGCCACCGTCGCGGAGGACCGGACCAGGGATTGGGCCCACGATCAGGCATCCCGTCTCCCGGCGCCCCGGCAGCTTCGCGACCGGTACCTCCCAGAGGAATTCCTCCAGAAAGAACTCGACCATGAGGGACTCCGACACGACCGCACGGCCGGTAGGTTTAGTTCAGATCTTCATACCATTAGATTACTGTCTAAACCATATATGTATGTGGAACGTGAGGGCCTCTTCACCGTGAATCAGAGGCTCGAGGTCAGGGGCACGCTCGGCCCCATGGAGTATGTTAGCGCCTTCCTGGTCATGATGGAGGACCACCGGGCTGTCCCCGAGGAGGACAGGAGGGACATGTACCGCCACCTGTCCCAGGTCTCGTTCGATGCTCAGACTCAGCCGTGGGCCGGAGTCAGGCGTTGGTCGCAGTTCGTGTTTGACCAGGTCGAGGCCGGGAGGATTTACTGGTCCGACCATGTGCGTATACAGGACGAGCGGGTCCGGCTCGCGATGACGGCGACCACGACGGTGCACGACGGTCAAGACACGGGCAAGGCCGGAGGACGGGAGCTGCCGTGCCGGGCATTCAACTCGGAGAGGGGGTGCCGCCAGCGGAACGGCCACCAAGATGGCGGAATCAAATGGCTGCACGTGTGCTCCTTTTGTGATTCGGTCGGCAGGATGTGCACGCACTCCATACACGGGTGCAACAGGAAGCTGTTGTATGGTGGCGGGTATGAGAGTGCTGCACCAACACCTGCACCTGCCCCACGCCGGATGCCGCAGGCCGGACACACGCTCCGCACCACAGACCTCTCAGGAGTGCAGAAACAACCAACGGCTTAAAAAAACGGACCGGACGCGCCCCACGACTGAGTGTGGCGCGTGTTACACCCCTCGGACCCAGTATGTGTGCACTCAGCGAGGGGGCTCCGGTCAGGGAGTGCACGACCCGTGACGTAACACCTCATGTGACAACAACACCGCGTGCCGAGCACGTGGGAGACTCACACCAGCAGAAAACCCCGCCCCCCCCCCCCCCCCCCCCCCCCCCCCGAGGAATACACTCCCGTGTATAGGGGCGACGGCGGGGATTCTGAGCAATTGGCTCGGCAATTGCCCCGGGAGGACGGCAACGATAATCTACGTATCGACTCCGATGCCGTTAGGGAATTCTGCGAGACAGGAATCCCCACTCCCGGAGTCCGGACCGACCCCGGCACGTTCGCCGGACACAGGCGGGCCTACTGGCCCCACTTCTCCGCCCCCGGGCCGCCGGGACACGCCGACAAAATACGACCGGGTGCGGCGTACGGGGATGCCCAACGCCCTCGGGGGCCCGTATCGTGATCCCGACTGATCTCAACATCCCAGTCTGGATCCGATACCTCTCGGGTATCCCCGGAAAGGAGGAGCTCATTGATTTCGTTAGGTTCAGGTTCCCTCTGGGGTACGCCGGCCCGGTTACCGACACACGGGGAGTGCCCAACCACCCCAGTGCCACGGGATACCCGGACCAGATAGCGAGGTTCATTGACAAGGAGAAGGGGCATTCCAACCTCATGGGTCCATTCGAGGACCCCCCCTTTCACCCGTGGTGCCACGTGTCGCCGTTAATGACACGCGAGAAGAGGGGTACATCTGATCGGCGTGTTATCACGGATATGACGTACCCCAAGGAATCCAGCGTTAATGGCTATATCGTGAAAAACTCTGTCTATGGTGAAGAGAGAGAACATGGCCTCCCGACCGTCGATGGCTTCGTCGGTCGCCTGGTGGCCTCGGGGCCGGGGAGCTATATGTCCACCATCGACATCGCACGGGCATACAAGAACTTCCGGTGCGACCCCCTCGACTGGCCTCTGCTCTGTTTCGCGTGGGAGGAGGGGTACTACTGTGATACGGACATGCCGTTCAGTGCCCGCGCCTCCTCCTACCACATGCAGTGCGTAGCAGATGCCATCGTCAAAATCCTCGGTCAGAAGGGGGTCGATGCCGCGATGTACCTGGATGACCTTATCATCCTCTCCCCGACGGCCGACAAGGCGGCCGCCGACTTCGAGACAGCGCGAGCGCTTTTCAAGGAACTGGGCCTCCCCGAGGCCAGGGAAAAGGCCCAGCCCCCGAGCCGGGTTGTGACGTAGCTAGGGATAGTCATAAACTCCGTGGATATGTCCCTCAGTATCCCCCGGGACAAACTACAAGACGTGCGGGAGCACGTAAGGGCCGTCTCCGCCAAACGATCGCTGACGAAACGACAGCTGCAGTCAGTCCTCAGTCGGGTCCTCCACGTCTCCAAGTGTATACGGCCGGCCCGACCGTTCGTCAGCAAGCTGCTCGAGGCCCTCCGGGGCATGGCCGGCTACTACATCAACATCAACTCGGAGATGCGGCAGGACCTCCAGTGGTTCCTGCGGTTCGCCGAGGGATGGAACGGCCATGCCCTGATACCTCGAGGGCCTCCCACCAAGTGCATCATAGTGGACGCGTGCCTCAGCGGAGTAGGGGGCACGGATGGTAGATACTACTATTGCGGGAGGGTCTGCCCCGTGGAGGACCCCGTGGACTGCATCGCCGAGCTTGAGGCCCTCAACACGGTTTACGCAATGTGCACTTTCCTCACGGATCGCGACCGAGGGCTCATGTGGAAGTGTATTGTGATAACATGGGAACCTGGACGGTCCAAGCCAGACTCCAGGTGGATTTCGTGTAAACACACGTCCCGGGGGTGCTTAACACCGTGGCAGACGCCCTCAGCCGAGCCCACCTGACCTCGAGAGACTTTGCCACGGCCGTTAATTATATAAATTTTCATTCTCTCGTGGAAGTTATTCCCTGCACTCACGCTTCTTTCTACCCTGTGTTACGTCTCGCCTGCAGATCCGGCGCTACGATCACTCCAGACGAGGGCATCTGCGCGGCAATGCAAGGTGGGTGCCCCTGGAACGGTCGCGAACCAGCGGAGTGCTGTCGCGACCTACCTAGCCTTCTGCCGGAGGATGGGGGCGGACCCCCAGAGACCCACCGTGAGCTTCACGACGGCATACCTAGAGTACGTCGCGGGCCACGCCCCCTCCCCTGCGACGGTCGCGAACCAGCTGTCGCACGTGCAGTCGCACCTCCGGCTGATGGGCGGCGATGTCGCGGCGACCGAGGACTTCCGGGTAAAGCGCGCACTGGATGCCATGAGACGGAACAAGGAATACCATCCCAACGTCAAGCCTCCGGTCCCAATGGACGTCTTCAGAGCGGCCCTCACGGCCCTGACAGACTCCCCAATACACATCGGGCTGAGGGCCGCGGTTCTGATCATCTACTTTGCCGCGCTGCGGCAAAGCGAAGTGGCTCCACCATCTACGGCAAAGTACGACCCGGCGCGACACCTGTCACGCCGAGACGTGGTCGTCACGCCCACTCAAGCATCGATAAGGGTCAAAGCCGCGAAAAACATGCAGAGGGCGGGGGAGGAAAAGACAGTGGTGATACGAGCCTCCCCCGAACCGTCTTCCTGCCCGGTGCGCGCCATCAGGACCATGCTCGCGGCCGCTCCTACGGCCGACCATACGGCTCCATTCCTCAGCCTGGCGAACGGAGAAATACTCACTACGAGAACCCTGTCGAAGGAATGGAAGTCACTCCTCCAGGCGGCAAACCAGCCCCCTACCTACACACTCCACAGCCTCCGGAAGGCTGCCGCGACGCAGGCATTCCAGGCCGGTATGCCGGAACTCGCCATCCAGCGGTACGGGGGCTGGAAGTCTTATGCCCACCGGACCTACATCAAAGACACTGATGCCACCGCTGTGAACCAAGCTTTGATTAGGTCCCTCAACAACAATTCTTAATATTTTCTCCCACCCCCCCTCTCCTTATATTGGCTCTTGGCTATTTCATTATCATATACAATTACCTACGTATTTTTCATACTACTGTATTGTATATCATATTTTATACTTATATTAATTGACCTTTATTATACATGTCAATTACCATTATGTAATATTACTTACCATTCATATCCATATTACATATTAATATGATCGTCCAGTAAGGTCGACATAATTTTATCAATTCTATTATCATAAAATTCAATAAAATTTTATACTCCCAGCTACTGCTTCTCTACTTTCATCCGGGGATAGGGTAATGGTAAACCCATGGGCGTTGCTCAGGGGTAATCATTGCCTCCCCGGTGTCCCCCTCTACCGCGCCTCCCGGGCGCCCCTCCTGCCCCCTCGCGGCTTTCTCACCTACCACGAGGTCACGTGGTACAGCCCGGTCCGGACCCCGGTCTCACTTCTTCTCCACCCGTCCTGCAGTACACACGTACTACAGCACCTTTTCGTCCCACCCACCCGCAACCTTTCTTTCTTTCTTCCTACTCACGTAGGGCTATTTCATTATCATATACAATTACCTACGTATTTTTCATACTACTGTATTGTATATCATATTTTATACTTATATTAATTGACCTTTATTATACATGTCAATTACCATTATGTAATATTACTTACCATTCATATCCATATTACATATTAATATGATCGTCCAGTAAGGTCGACATAATTTTATCAATTCTATTATCATAAAATTCAATAAAATTTTATACTCCCAGCTACTGCTTCTCTACTTTCATCCGGGGATAGGGTAATGGTAAACCCATGGGCGTTGCTCAGGGGTAATCATTGCCTCCCCGGTGTCCCCCTCTACCGCGCCTCCCGGGCGCCCCTCCTGCCCCCTCGCGGCTTTCTCACCTACCACGAGGTCACGTGGTACAGCCCGGTCCGGACCCCGGTCTCACTTCTTCTCCACCCGTCCTGCAGTACACACGTACTACAGCACCTTTTCGTCCCACCCACCCGCAACCTTTCTTTCTTTCTTCCTACTCACGTAGGGCTATTTCATTATCATATACAATTACCTACGTATTTTTCATACTACTGTATTGTATATCATATTTTATACTTATATTAATTGACCTTTATTATACATGTCAATTACCATTATGTAATATTACTTACCATTCATATCCATATTACATATTAATATGATCATCCAGTAAGGTCGACATAATTTTATCAATTCTATTATCATAAAATTCAATAAAATTTTATACTCCCAGCTACTGCTTCTCTACTTTCATCCGGGGATAGGGTAATGATCTATGACTTTTCTTGCTTAGATTATGCAATTTAGCACCACCAATCACTGAGTGAAAGCTTGGTCACCTAGTAAAATCTACTACCCTCAACGATTTTTCGATACAGACGCGCAGTCAGTGGCACCACCGAGAGACCTTCCAGGTAACTCAAAGATTCTACATCCTTTTCGTCGGCTGAAATAGGCCTATATGATAATCCATGCCCTGATTACATCTGTATATTACGTGGTTTATGTGCATGTCGTTGGTATATTGTTTTGCATTTATGGTAAGGTATCCCTAACTATGTTAAAAGTATGGTGGTCACTGTTATCATACATGGAAACAAAGAATCTGCCTAAATAAAATTATAATTTATTCAATGGTATTACTGTCACCATTTCCATTTTATCTTGGTCAATACAACCACAGCTTTAAAATCAACTGTGTCTGGTGTCTTTTCTAGGCCACGACCGCAACTAGATGGCCAAATATGTGGCATTCAACAACGCCAGACGGTGGTCGTCATAGCCAACAGACATCAAAAGATAAACCTAGTTTGACATTTCAGCAGTTATCATTACAGAGATACAAAACAAGGCAAAGTGCGAGGCTATATTTACTTCAGCTTCACTTCACTTGTGATGGTGGGGATCCATATGTGTGGTCGTTAAATCTAATAACCTAATCTCTAGTCCGTTCATCTTGTATGAAGCCCAGAGCACAGTCGGCTAGTGATGAGCTATACATTGAAGCTCGGAGGAGCTCATGGTCTGAGTATTCTCTGTCACGTTTATTGAAATAATAACTACTTTGTCTCGCCCCTGGTACTTTTTTCCCATAGGCTCAAAATTGGGAACTCGTTCTCCATGCCACTATGAGTGTTGCAGTCCATTCTCCATGGTCTATTTCTTGTGCATTGTCTATTACTTTAGAGTTTAAAGAGGTGAGATAAACACAGAACGCAACTCGTTTTGGTTAAAATGCTTCATGATATTTACTAGGCTATCGCCTTGTTCATATCACTACACATCAAACTTGTGGAAAACGACGGCTCTGACCAAAACATGTTAGTTTCTTCTTTATCATTGCAATAACAATAGTGATTGGCTGGTGTTACATTTCATGGTTCTTGCTGTGTACAAGGTATTAGGCACTGAAGCATAAAACCGCTTGAATTATCTTGAGGTCATTGCCCTGAGCCTGTTGATCTGCAATCTTCCCTTTTATTCTGTGGACCTATCACTGCGGGTAAGTTCAAATATCACATTCTTACGTGAATGAAATCGAAGCATCAGGAATGGGATCATAAAACCATGTTCAGATCATTTGAATGTCACGGCAGTTACTATCGTAAAACTGGATGAGTTTTAATCTTGGCCACTGTATGCCACGACTGGAGTTTGGCAAAGTGACTTCATGAGGCGAAGCCGAGTGAAGTCCGGAGCCAAAACTCCAGGAGTGGAATGCGGTAGCCACGATTTAAACGAATCAGGTTTTCGTTTTATCCTACCCCGTCTCCTCGATTTTGGAATATTACGTGATAACACTTCTGTATGCCACTAGTGGCATATAAAACTCCATATGCCAGTCAGCGTGGCATACGGAAACTCAATGTTAAGCCTATGGGATTTTATATTAGGGGTAGGATAAAGGTAGCACACTTCTATGTATCAACATGCATATCTAATAAGACTTCATCAAAACTATAGCATGCGTGGATATATGCACGTTCAGATCATTTGAATGTCACGGCAGTTACTATCGTAAAACTGGATGAGTTTTAATCTTGGCCACTGTATGCCACGACTGGAGTTTGGCAAAGTGACTTCATGAGGCGAAGCCGAGTGAAGTCCGGAGCCAAAACTCCAGGAGTGGAATGTGGTAGCCACGATTTAAACGAATCAGGTTTTCGTTTTATCCTACCCCGTCTCCTCGATTTTGGAATATTACGTGATAACACTTCTGTATGCCACTAGTGGCATATAAAACTCCATATGCCAGTCAGCGTGGCATACGGAAACTCAATGTTAAGCCTATGGGATTTTATATTAGGGGTAGGATAAAGGTAGCACACTTCTATGTATCAACATGCATATCTAATAAGACTTCATCAAAACTATAGCATGCGTGGATATATGCACTTAGTAGAATCTGCTGTTTGAAGCCCTGAAGCTATATCATGAGATATTATTTTATTATCCACTCCATACGGTGTATCCACACTAAACCTATAGAGGCTTCAAATCCCTACTGAGTAGAACAGTGGGGGCCGTATTCTATTCAGTAGAATACGGAAAAAAGCCATTAGCGTACAAAGTAGTGAGTGATGAGATCAGCGTCGTTTTTTTCTTTCCTTTTACAACTTATATTTGGAATGGCCGTATTCGCCTTGTAGTCGACACTACGCAGTACTCGCTATCGCTCGGTGTACCACTACGCACCAACTACGCGGAGAAAACGGCCACACAGATCAAAGTCATGGTAATAATGTGTATATCTTTATAGCAATAGGTGTCATATGCTGTTGGTAATGGACTTTTATAAACATGTAAGTACATACATGAGTGAATGATGTCTGAGCACACCATTTGTAATGTTGTCATAGCAACCTTGGTGAATCTCTTCTTCTCCAGTCAATACTTTTTTGTGTATAATCTTTAACGCTTACATTTTTGTGAGTATAATTTTTAGGCCTTAGCTGTTCTAAATAGGCACATATATGGTTTGATGTAACATTTTAATAGATAATAAGTCGCATATTTTACGTATAGATATCTTTGAAATTCTTTTTTTCAAGGAGAAGATTAATGACTAAAAATATGCAGTAGGTGATCTTCCGTTTCGAAGTCACATAGAGTACATAGACATAGAACAGAAGCAAAAATGCATCACATAGACAGGACAATATACAGTAAACACAATATACTGGGAATTTTTCCTGAAGGTCTCATCCATTGTGTCATCAGAGTTCACCATCATATGATAAAATGTATGGTTGATTTCTTTGATTTTCATCTTAAAGTTATCCATCTTTTTTAGATGATGTACACTAGCAGGGAGTTTGCTTCAAAATTTGTTTCCTAAATAAGGTAGAGAATGCCTGCACTTCACGGTTCGAGGTATTTTTGACGGTAGTTTCCCGTCGTTTCCTTTTTGTCAGTATAATCAATCTCTCTTAGATGAGTTGGGTCACTACTCCACCACTTAATTTCCATCAAAAGATGATTTAATCTCCGTACATTAATTGGTAGAATTTTACATATTACAAAAAGTTCAATATTGTGCAGATCCCGTGCGTTTGTTTTACCTATAGCTACTCTCAATGCGTTATTTAGCATCATCTGCAGCTTGTCCCTTGGCATACAATATTGGACGATGTCCGCGTACTCTATAACAGACAGCAGCCTATGCTTCACTAGTTGGATACTCGAAGTCATATCTAGTAAACATCTGGGTTTTTTTAAAAGATTTTTATTGCGTTCGACTTTTACAAATCGTTCTTCCAGGCAATATCATGGTAAATAACTCAACATAACCATTTTAATCAAAACATGTAAAGGTGTATACCTTTACTCACAGGACACTCTATTTGCGCATTTCATAATGAAAATAATAAGATTTCATCAAATTCTAGGCATATCGAGCCAGTGCTCACCTCACCCTTACCGAACATTGTGTTGGTTTATTACTCTCCCGTCGCTCGCCGCCATTTTCCTTTTACATATGTCCGCAGTAGTGTGACTCCTGCACAATCTACCAGTCTCTACACTCTACAGCTATCCTTTCCAGTATGAAAATTGTAATAGATATATATGGAAATAAACAAGATGTAGGATGCCTAGCTCAATTTCACACATGCATGGAGAATTATTTAACCTATGACATTAATATATATATATTCATTCAGTATCGTATATAAAAAGGACAATGGAATAGAGGGAAACTATGTTCCGGTGGGAATAAGTCAAAATTACGAGGTAAGGGTTTGAAAAATTACTGCCCAAGGCGTAGCCACGGGCAGTAATTTTTCCAAGCCTTACCGAGTAACTTTGACTTATTTCCACTGGTACGTGGTTTCCCTATTCCTATATACCTTCAATTGTCAGCTAATATCAATAAAAACGCAATGTATCTGAACGGCAACCTGGGCAGTAAACGTCAACCTGGGCAGTAAACGTCAACCTGGGCAGTAACTTCAACCTAGGCAGTAAGTTATTCCAGCCCCAGCAGCGTTAAGTAATCATAGGTTGTTCGCTCATAGGTATATAGGAATACACGATATGTCTATGTATTCATTCAATGTGGCAAGCAATGGGGATGATTGCAAAGAGATATTAGTTATGAAACAGAGATTGCGAGTTATGTTATTACAGTGAGTGTAATATAAGAAGAGTGGAAATCAAGATGATTGGTGGAGTATCTGGAGACTAGGAAACTGTAAGTAGGGATCGAAATAGTACGAGAATAAATGCTCCACTTAATGCACAGCGTATGGGCAATTCAATTTGAACAATACATTTAATGACTGAGAAACCACGTTAAAATTAGATAACATCTGTATGAGACCTATCCCCAACACAACCGAAATTCCTGCTTGAGACAAGACGATATAAGCCTGTTTGCTGTAATAATTAAGGCATAATTAATGATAACAGTAATAACCATAAAAAGGCTAGCAACACGAATGTAATTCCCAATGGCCCGAAAAGACCAAAATTTGTAGTATATAAACCTGAAATATAAAAGAGTGGAACTAAAAGTAAATTATTATCCCCTGACCGAGAGGTAGGATGATTACATACAAACAGATGGTGTCATAGTACGAGGCTTAATCGTTAGCTGATCCAATCTCTATTGTACTCTAGTTGTGACCACGAGGTCTTTGATTTCACTGAACTATTCCTGTCGTTATAGGACTGATATTTTGCTTATCATAATTTTCTATCATCAGCACACTCAACCCACCTCATCACATCACATCCCTGCACCAATTACCTTCC
The DNA here is from genome assembly GCA_950022655.1 of Alentia gelatinosa. NCBI lineage: Eukaryota > Metazoa > Annelida > Polychaeta > Phyllodocida > Polynoidae > Alentia > Alentia gelatinosa. Next base: position 108,432,162 of record OX465579.1, read on the forward strand.
CGGATCCATAAGCGATTTGTACTGTAATGCGGTGATTGTCAACAGGAAGAACTGTTGTCTTCGTCCGAGGTTGTCAATACCTTAAAAAAGACAGACAAAGAAACCATAGTCCACCCCCGCACTCTTATCTTTGGATGGGGAGAGAGACGACATGCCGCATTGCGATACTCAGTGTCGAGTTTCCACCTGTCGATTATATCTATCGATTATAGCATTTCTCACCGCCGACCGATTATGCGATAGATTTAGTGCAATAATCGTCAGGTGGAAACAGAAATGGTCAATGATTCTTTTCTCCCACTACCACTACTCAAAAGTCTGTCAGCTTCCACCATATTTTTGCCCTGTAGTTCACTGATGATGTACCACCAACCTTTCACAAGGAGAACGACCGACGGACTTTTGTACACCATGAAAATCATCGATGGGGTTTAGTCGGGAGGTGGAAACGCCACATTATTCTTCTCATTCATACCAAGACTTGTTCTGCCTATCTCTTGGAGCCCCTCCCACCCCACACCCCCAAAACTTTCCCGGTAACTTTTTTTTTTTATAATTTTTTTTAAAGGTTTTTTTTATTTAGACTGGAGTGAATCCGTAGGTGGATACATTCACCTCCTATCTTCCCGGCGCTCCAGTTTCTGAGTTCCTTTGCCTAGAAGTGTCTACAGAGTAGACTTACAAACATTTTTCGCAATTTGATTCGCAATCATCTAGTGTCTGGGTGTGTACTCTGGTTGGGTTGACAACATTAACCTTTTCCGTGAAGCACCAGATTCCCCTTCACAGCATTACGCCACAGGTAGTGTCTGCCGTTTAAATGAGGAAACTAGAGTTCGGATGGAAAAAGGTTTATTGCGAAGTGTAGGCGCGCGGGGCACGAAATTTGATATAGCAAGACAATAAACCATGATTAGCAAATAACTTGATACACCTTAAAAGGTTCAGGTAATTGATCAGCAAATGCCAGATGATTAGCAGTTATGCTGTAAGCATGATTAGCAATTACTTTGAAAGACCTTAATTTGTTTCGATAGAAAACAGTTTTGCTATAATGACTATGAGAGTGTGAGTCTTTGCCGTACGTCCCAATAACGGTCCGTTGGCAGAGGGGATGGTCGGGTTAAATCACATGCGGTATCTACTTGTGTTCGCCTCAAACCAAGTAGTTTTGTTCTATGTAAGTTCTAGAAGCAGAAATACTTAATAGGATGTATTTATTGCTTAACAAATTGATAATGAAATTCAGCTTTAAGGTGGTTCTATTCTGTACGGTCAGGGTACAGTGCCTTGTTTCTGATTCTGACTCCCGATAAAATCTAATATATCATGATATGTTCTACATACCTCTAAAAGATTATTCATATTCATCCAATATTTCAATAATTATAGTATATTTCAATATCAAATCTCTGCCTGAGATCTCCATTGATATACAGATCAAATCGTGATCATAGTTTGTGTTTTTGATCCTCCAAAGCCATTCCGATGGTCAACGATTTATACCCATGTCCACGATTTGAATTATCGGAGACCTTACGATAGGCTACGATTACGGCATTTCCAATCGTAGCTTATCGTGAGGTCTATCGTAGACCATCAGCATTGGTGGGGGTAAGGGTTTATAGTATCAATAGCCCTCTCACCATGAAATCTGTATAGAATTAAAAATGTACCCAAAACATTAGTCCATTCCCATGGCGCTTAATTAAAGAAAATACTGTCACATTCAGGTTTCTTTTCATCTTTTTTTCAGATGAGGTAAAGATGAGCGAGGATGCAAAGAGGGATCTATTCAATTGTGAAACCGTATTCGAGTTTTTTCTTTTCATTCATTTTAAACAATCGACTTCTATTCGGACACACACCTTTTCTAATTGAAAAATCACAATACTACAATAATCTTTCAGCTGGATAACATGAGAATTGGAAAAAGAACAACGATGGTGTCAATCAAGGTCAACATACAACTTATTCGATTAGTATCTTTACCTTTCTCTTTTATTATCATTATTTGCACAAATAAAGTACAAGTGCGGACTCTACAGAACAGGTTTACAGGCTGACAGAACAACCAATACAAGGATCCTGACAAGAAAAGTTCCACTTCGATATATAATAGTATATACTTGGTGGTAAGGATGAAATGAGTTTCAAGTGTTTCGTAAAGCTGTACAGGCACCCATCCTGAGCCTCTTTTGGCAGATTATGCCTTGGGGTAATAGTTGTGTATATGGAGCTTTTCTTTTGAAAAGGAGGCGCGTGGTCTTTTTTCTGAATGATCAGTCATTTTTCTTGTGATCTAGTTTTGGGATTAGTTTTGGGAAAACAAGTGGCTGCCTACTTTCGAGAATATAAAGATGTGATGTTTGTATTAAGAATGTCACAGGGTGCTTCCTAACAGGTCCTCGCTCCAGATAGAGGTTAAGGCCTAACCGTTTGGACTGCCACCCCCAGCGTTTGAACTATCCCCTGTCTTTGTTTGGACTGATCCCCCGATAGGGTATATAAGGAGGCAGATTTGCACTCACACTCACTTGGAACCCAGACACCATGGCGTCAACATCTCCAGGCTGCTCAGCATTACCACCACTGCAGTGTCAGGCTTGAAATACCATAGGACACTAGGCTACAGAGGCTTTTACTGAGGATTGGGCTTCTCCATAAGCTACTATCACCCCAGCACTGGAGGAAAAGATACTGATGACTGCTACCACTACATTGGATCATCTATATCCACAAGTCAAGGAGACATTGAACAATAACTGAAATTGATAGACTGTGAGTACTGCTTTGACCAAGAGGACTTATATTATATGAACACTACAGAAGTGTATATGATTTTGTATGTTGATGAGAATTGTTATGTAACTGTATACTTTGTTATAATATATGTTATTAATACATATCTGTGTATGGTTATCTGTCTTCCTCATTTAGCATAGAAGATATTCTAAATTCTCTTTTCTTAGGCTACTGTACGTGACAAAAGATTTTAAGTATTGTCGTCTTACATCTAACTTCTGAACATTACAATTTAGATGCAGGGATTCAATTGGGAGGGTTTGTGAGAACATATGCGCAGTCTTCTGTTCTGTAGTTTCTGGAATTTGGACTGTAGGGATTGATTTACGCCCGAAATAAAATAACCCAGATAGTCAAAGATTGTACTTGACTTTTGGGATTATCTTCTGTTGGGAATTGATGTTCATTCAAGCACATGGATGATATTAGACATTGAGTAACAACCCAGATATACAGTTTTAAAGTGATGTCTTGACACACACCACTCTGAACCCGTCCATGGATATTTTTTGTCTTAACCTCTTTCGGAACCCAATACAGCTATATCCAGAGTAACCGATGACTAAGTTGAGAGAGACGTTTGTAAGAGCGTGCCTGCACGCGCTAAATACATCATCAAGAGTTTAGAGGGGTCCAGATAGACTTTCAGTGTACTGCATTCATACTATCATTTCACTATCTGTGTGTTAAAGATGATAAAAAAGCAAATATGCTCAGTTAATGAATGCAAAAGAGAATGCCCCGCCCAGCATGAATGTGAGCATGCGTATAGCGGGACAATCATGTACAAATATCACCAGGGAGCAGCTTGGAGCTGTGTGTACGGGCCGCCTACAGGGCCTTTATAACGCTGGCGACCTTCGCGACCTTGTGTCGTGTATGAGTACCATGTGTAACTCTACAGACCCAGCAGGCATGCCTCAAACTCGGGGCGTTCTCAGCACCCTGAGCTCCACCATATAAGGCCAGAGCCTCTGCAGGGTGATCCATTCTACCCAGACAGGGGGGAGAGTGAACATACCTCTACCTGTATGCACACAGGCGTGATTACAAAACAATGACAGGCAATACCAGCAGAGCAATGACCACAGCAAGAAAACATGGTAACTAATACAATGTATCAATATCTATGTATATCTGTGTACCTGTATCTGTGTATCTGTATTTATACAGGATTGTCGTACTGCGTTGTATATGTATTCTAATGAATTTACAAGGCCAGGTGAGAGAAAAGGTCCAGGCAGTCTGTCTGTGTATCTCTCTGTCAGTGATGTATCTCTGTGTATGTGAGTGTCTGTCAGTGTATGACTCTGTGTGTCTGTATGTATTTCTGTCAGTGACTGTTTATCTATGTATCCATGTAATGGTGATATTATATATATATATATATATATATATATATATATATATTATATTCATGTTATATAAGATTTACCTTCCATGGCCCACCTGTAGCTTCCAGGGTCCCACACTCTGAACTGACCACCATTGCCTGGCTGGCTGGCTCCTATATACCCAACACAGCGCCGACTGCGACATGGGGACAGGGTGAGCGGCGTGGGTCAGGTGCACACTACATACACACAGGCCGCCCTCTCACCGTGTGAGAGGGCAGCGCAAATTTTTAAAAATTATCATTGGGAGTAGTTCCCGTATTTCAGCTTTAATCACTGTGATAATGAGAACAGAGCAGTGAGCCAGTGTCACAGTCACAGCTGACCATGACCAATCACTCAAGACCAAAAATGCCTCAAGACCCACTTGTGCTTGATGTGTTTGACTCCTAGATAGGCAGTTTCAGAAATGGCAAGTTGACTGGGTGCAAGTGGGTTACAGAAAACTATCCATAGGCTGAGTTTAACTCAAATCTGTTAATTGTTATGCATATATAATTGCACGCTCATTCATCAATGATGAACATACTATTTGCTACTAGTTATATCATGGTAAAATTCATGCACTTATGCTAAACAAGTGGTGAATTTAACTAGAAGCAGATGATATGTTCAACTTCTATGAATGAGCGTGCAATTATAGATAAATAACGGTTAAAAGGTTTTGAATATACTCAGTCTATGGATCATAACTGTAACCCACTTGCACCCAGTTAATATGCCCTTTCTGCAACTGCCTGAGTCTAGGACCCAAATATATCAAGGACCAGGGAGGTATTTTATAGATAAGGTGTTGCATAGACCTGTTGAGTTGAAACGATCACTGATGGTCTAAGACCTATTTGGATATAGCTTTGCCATACATGCGTAGGTAAGATAATTCGACTGTGCAACGGAAACGGTCATTATCCATAATCGTCACTACTATAAAACACCCCCCAGTAGGTCAGTGATGTATTTTGGTCTCCAGTGATTGGTCATGGTATTGGACCCTGATATTCGTAATATTGAAAATTAAAACACATTTAAATTGTATACCAAATCTAGAAGGAAAGACAGTATTCCAGACTAAGCCCACTTGGCGAATCTCCTGAACGTAGTTCAATGGACATTGATGTTGAAACAAATTGTCTTCAGAGACGAGTGCATACAATTTGTAACAAAGATGATCCGTGTTGTACTCTGCGGCCTGTGGCACATGTATCTTGTTGTATTGACACTATGGGCATGTGCAAATTGATCTCTTATAAAATGTATTATGTTTGATAGGACATTTGATGGATGAGAGTATGCCTCCCACCCAACGCTCACCATGAAGCGAGTGGGGCAGGATATGAAAATCAAGTCACATAAGACTTGATATCCACCCCGATTTCATTGTCAACAATACTACAATGAATGGACAGCTAACTCAAAACATCTACATTATGAACGATCTCGGTGATGGTTTAACTTGACATGTATGTCATGATGTAATTTTTAATGTTGACAGTGAAATAAAAGTTCTGGAAAAAGGTCAGTTGGGCCTCTGAGACACAGGGCCTCTGCTCCTTCCCCAATATCACAGTTAATAGCACATAGAGAACCAGTCTGCCGCTCACCGCACCAAAGACTCTTCAAACCCGCCCACCCACAACCAAGTTTCAAGTTCTACGCCATAAAGTCTGTCATGCCTCTCATGGCATAATTCCCTTTGGAATTTCAAAAACTCACTTTTTCAGGTTGTTAATACTCGATCAACGACTCATGTTTTATTACAGGAACCACCTGTAAATGACTGTTATAAACTTTCAACGTTCGTTATAAACTTTTATAACATATATACATATCAAATATGATACTTTAAAAATCATCGAACTGATATCAAAAGTGAATTAATAAATTTTTCAATTCCAGCATGACTCAGAGTCATAATTCTTGGTAGCAAGTTTGAAGCCCATGTGAACACTCTAACCTGGGTATGAGCCGTCACACTGGCAAACAGTTTGGTAAACAAATTTCACCGTCATCAACTCTGGGTATGGTTATCTAATGCATGAACAATTTTGGGCGTTGGTATTTGGAAGGTCCCTGAAATAGCCATGCCTCCTGCTTTGACTCCGTGCAAACATATCAATGAGTCAACAAGAACAGCACCAAGAAGTGTCAACAACCGTCTTTATATAAACAATCAAATTGTTCGGGAAAAGATGAAGGATGCCTATAAATAAAAAGACGTAAACTAAAATACGCTATTTCAAGGCATCACGCTGGTGCTTAATTAAAGGTCAAGACCCTTATTTTAAATTCCCGTAAAGCACCATTAATTGACCTCCATCTCTCAGAATTATTGTCAACACCCATGGCTTGTCGTGTGGTTTATAGCCAGCAGAGGTTTAGCTCTGATCAATTAGTGTAGCGCCTGCTTACTTCCCCACCTAAAACATCTGTGTTCGTGGTGTTGTTGTACCTGACATCAAATAGCCGTTAAAACAGTGTGAAGGGTTTCCATTGGCGTAGAACCTCACTTTGTGTCTCTATGTGGCTGCGGAAGAATACAAACACGTGGCAACCCTTTGTAGTTTAATAGAATCCCCATTTTGGGTGAGAGGTGTTTTAGTGACTTCATGTGCTTTGATCCTTTAGGGATTAAACTTATAAATAAATATCATGTAATTATGACATGGATGTCTAGAAAAGGCGAGTGGAAATTCGTAAAATAAACATAAGCTATGAATAAGATCAAACCCTAAGGCCCGGCGTCCACCTACTACGATATGGCTCCGATATAGTCTACAATGCACCTTACGATACAAAATTAAAATCGCGTCGGAAGGTCACCTAATATTGGGGCAGTTAACCACGTTTCTGCGATTAGACACCGATAAAAACCCCATACAATGCGTGGTGGCATGTCTAGACATATATGTCTACGATTTTGCACGTTCCCGATACGTCTCCGATATTGAATTTTTGTATCGGAGCCATATCGGTAGGTCTAAATTTTGATTTACAGTAGAACCCCGCCTAACGGACACCCCGCGTAAGCGGACACCCCGCGTTAGCGGACACTTTTGCTCGGAACGGAATTTTTTCCCTCTATTAGATGTTTATTTTAACCTCGCGTAAGCGGACACCCCGCGTTAGCGGACACCCCGCGTAAGCGGACAGTTATTTCGGTACGAAAAGGCCTAAAACCCCGTGTAAGCGGACACTTCCGACGGACACCCTACCAAAAATAGACTAATCTGTCCTTTTTATCAGTGTGTGTGAGTATATTCATAGAAAATACATTTTGTGATTCAAGGTTTAATAACTTTGTACCCAATTAAGATATCAGAAAATGGATTTCAGATCTATCATCACCTCTGTCTCCCCTATTCATCGGTATATAACACATTTATATTGGGCTGGAGGAAACTTGAAAACCCCGCGTAAGCGGACACCCCGCGTAAGCGGACACTTTGGCCCGGAACGGAGTGTGTCCGCTTACGCGGGGTTTTACTGTACTTGTATTACCTTTGTTTAAAATACGACGAAGATGTGCTATTAATATATGAGCTCAGCTGCTAATTGGCATCACTTACCAACGAAGAATATCATATAACATACGCGAGCTTCAGTTGAAGTCTTATATGATAAGCTGCATGGATCTCAGTTATATGGCGTTCAATATTGGATACATACACAATTTAGACCCTTTTCAGATACAAGCAGTTGTGTGCTCCGAGGAGTTGACGCGTATTAATATCTGAGTACAGGCAAGGATATTGAGCAGAGTCAACTCTGAGGAGCATGCAAGCGCATTTACCTGAAACCAGTCTATATTGTATTTATTATCCATTTTTATCTGACAAGTGGCGTGCCGATATGAGTTCATTGAGGTACGCATTTTTTCCGTATGCGGACTTTATCGGAACCCGGAGCATACAACATATATACATGTATATGCTCTGAGTATGGTGATACAGAATCCCCATGTGTTTTCACTTTGTGGACACTTAGTATTAGGTGGATGGGTGGAGTCAATAAAATCTATTCAAAAACAAAATATGAAAAGATTGTGGAATAAGCGTGAAATTGCATGTATCACATTCCTTTGTAGTATAACATTTATTCAATGGTCTCATGAAAGCATAGTTGTACTGAAATCTTATCAAAATTTCTTTATTGTCATTCATAGCTACGTTATTAATCCCTGGAATTAGTGACTCACCTATCGCAGGTAGGAATTCCAAGCTTTGTCTCGAAAGGGTTTTAATAGCTATGATAGATTCTCTGATCCGGTATAACTAAAAGTGCGTCATCAGTAATCAATAACACTCTTATTTCTCTTTATCAGTGGCGCTTACAAATATCGGCCCCACCCCTGACTATGAATGCTTCGCACAGAACAAGGATCTCAAACAAATGAGTGACTCATGCAAAAGAAGGCTTTTCACAATGTATTTCCTGCGCGTCGGTGCATGGAAAGACAACCATAGAATTTGGCACGCATTTGTATTAACCACAGAGAAACATGTCGGAAATAAATAGCTCTAAGCGCGCAAGTACTGAATAATATGCCATTGGGGTATACCTTATCAAAGCGAATCATCTGTTTCGTCTTGAAGAAAGCGCCATCAATCCCAATGCCTTCTACAATATAGGCATGGAACAGTATAGATTTCTTTTACTAAGGTAATTACGTATGAGAAAACAATCCGTAACCTGGCGTTTATACTAGATGATTATGGCCGGCGATGCTGGCATTTTGCACTGCCTGACGACTATCAGGTGTAAAGGGCTAGAAATAATTTAGTAAAAATGCCAAGCATGTGGTGACTGAAGATCATCTGATTTTGTCAGAATACTCAATTCGGCACCATCTGACGACTATTGGTCACACTCTAACGCCGGCAACTATTTCAAGCTGGATTGAATTAGTCATCAAGATGGGCAGCAATTTTGTGAAAATGTAGTCATCAGTGTAAATGCTCGAGTACATTCTGAGGTCAACGACTTTTGCAGCGGACATTGCCACCACCTGACAACTATTGATCTGATGATCTACAATCACCACATATTTAGTCGTCTAGCATCAAGCCGCAGACACACCAAGCCAGAAAGGCAGCGATTTCTGGAATCGCCAACACAAAATGGCGTGTATGTGAGCTATTGTTTCATATTTCCCTTGATTATTGCTTCTGGTACCTTATATTATCGGTGGGAGATATCAATATGAAAAAATATCTCAGATGTATGCTATTTTGTATTGGCGATTCCAGAGATCGCCACCTCGACTCGCTTGGTGTGTCTCCGGCTTAAACGCTGGGTAAATGGCACATGGGATGTTGAATACTTCTTCCTAGATGTGTACATGACTGAGGTCGGATGACGTCATTCAGGCCTACAAGAAAGGCAACGTCCATTTGCACAGCGACGCGCAGGAAACAATCACATCAAGGGCAAAAAGGTACACAGCATGGGGCGGTAATCAAATGCGCGTTTGCACAAAGTCGCTGTTTGCTTCTTGTTGTACCAAAACGAACAGTATTTAAGGTTACGTGTTCATTCATACTGGTGAAGGTCTTGTGGCACAAGCTTTGGTTCGCTTGCAATTGAATTAACGACTGCTGGATATTATATTCATCATCTTCGGCATAGTCCATATCAATATTCTTACAATATGATAGTGGGTAAATGTATATATCTCTATATATATATATATGTATATATATATATATATATATATATATACATATATATATACTTACACAGGGCTTTAGGCCCTTTCGTACCGAAATAACTGTCAGCTTATGCGAGGTGACCGCTTACACGGGGTTAATTTAAACATCTAATGGAGGGGAAAATTTCCGTTCCCAGCAAAAGTTAACGATGGCTTTATTATACGAATAAAGGTCGCTGCACAGATCAGTCGTTTCCGTGTTGCTTAATTCACTCTTATTACTCAAGGTACTCGCACAGTGTGGGGGCAGGCTAAAGGCAGAGCTAATCCGGAAGTGGTCTCTTCAGGTCCAACATCAGAAGTGTCCCAATAGACTCTAGTACAGCCAGTTGTCGCCAGGGCCAGGGCACACAGGCTCTCATACTGGGACTGTTTTGCACTGCCATTTTAAGGTGGGAATTCCTACCTTCTTCCCAACATGCACCTGGAAAATGGCGGATCGCTGGTTCTAACCTCATGTGTATTGCGAACCAGTAACCAGCAATATGATACAGTATCCCTCTTGTCAAACTGATCCTATAAATAGGACAGCCAACCATAAAATTCCACTCACTAAAGGTGGCTGGCCACTCAGAGCCATGCTCTGTTAGACCTTCAGTACCGTAACCCGGAGGCGGCGCGGTGCGTGAACGGACTAGTGTCCCAACAGCGCTGGCGCTGCTGCTTTTATAGTACGGTGATGACGTCACGGCGTCCACCGCAGTCCACTGTCAGTGGGTTTCAGTCCACCGTTGGTGGGTCTCATCGTCTTGCATGCGATGTACTATACACCTATGCCTAAAAATACTCCAAATACCAACCTCTGCTATGCAAGTGGTAGTTGAAGCGTACCAGCATACTGTGCCGGTATGGCGCCATACCACCATACTTTGAACACTCAATCTGATTGGTTAGGAAAATCAACTGACCTATTTATGACGCTTTGCCGCGGACATCGCGATGCCTTGCGTAAACAATTGTTACAAAATGTAAAAAAAGTCGATCGTAAGCAAATGATTATTCAAACATGCTATTTGTGGGTATGTATGAAAATATAGGAAATAATGACCAAATAAGACTAGCATAGCGATGCACAGCAATCTAATAACTAGTATATGAAGTGTCAACCGATATTACGATACATAGCAACACGAGTGCGTGTAATAACGGAAATACGTAAATAAATCATAAATTATCAATATCAGGACAAAATAAAATCATACAGGAAATTAATGAATAATATTATGAGACTAATATTCGCAAAACAAAGAATTTTCTAATAGTTTTAATTCTATTTACGAAATCGTGGCTATGAAAATTGTGGTAAAGCATGCTAGCGAATTGCTGGGGAACCAGCTTAAGTTCAAAGCAGAAAGTTACTTCCGGCCGCCCAGACGACTTTGATTATTGGTTAGACATAGACACATTTTTGTGAGTGTTCAAATATTTACGGATATTTAGAGGTGTATAGTACAAGTGAAACTTGTTAACCTAAGTGGGAAGGGTCCTTGTCCCTTGTTACTTTCCCAAAAGCTACCGGAAATAATGGAAATACGTAAATAAATCATAAATAATCAATATCAGGACAAAAAAAATCATACATGAAATTAATGAATAATATTATGAGACTAATATTCGCAAAACAAAGAATTTTCTAATAGTTTTAATTCTATTTCCGAAATCGTGGCTATGAAAATTGTGGTAAAGCATGCTAGGGAATGGCTGGGGAACCAGCTTTAGTTCAAAGCAGAAAGTTACTTCCGGCCGCCCAGATGACTTTGATTATTGGTTAGACTAAGACACATTTTTGTGAGTGTTCAAATATTTACGGATATTTAGAGGTGTATAGTACAAGTGAAACTTGTTAACCTAAGTGGGAAGGGTCCTTGTCCCTTGTTACTTTCCCAAAAGCTACCGGAAATAACGGAAATACGTAAATAAATCATAAATAATCAATATCAGGACCAAAAAAATCATACAGGAAATTAATGCATAATATTATGAGACTAATATTCGCAAAACAAAGAATTTTCTGATAGTTTTAATTCTATTTACAAAATCGTGGCTATGAAAATTGTGGTAAAGCATACTAGCGAATGGCTGGGGAACCAGCTTAAGTTCAAAGCAGAAAGTTACTTCCGGCCGCCCAGACGACTTTGATTATTGGTTAGACATAGACACATTTTTGTGAGTCTTTAAATATTTACGGATATTTAGAGGTGTGTAGTACAAGTGAAACTTGTTAACCTAAGTGGGAAGGGTCCTTGTCCCTTGTTACTTTCCCAAAAGCTACCGGAAATAACGTAAATACGTAAATAAATCATAAATAATCAATATCAGGACAAAAAAAATCATACAGGAAATTAATGAATAATATTATGAGACTAATATTCGCAAAACAAAGAATTTTCTAATAGTTTTAAGTCTATTTCCAAAATCGTGGCTATGAAAATTGTGGTAAAGCATGCTAGTGAATGGCTGGGGAACCAGCTTAAGTTCAAAGCAGAAAGTTACTTCCGGCCGCCCTGACGACTTTGATTATTGGTTAGACATAGACACATTTTTGTGAGTCTTTAGATATTTACGGATATTTAGAGGTGTATAGTACAAGTGAAACTTGTTAACCTAAGTGGGAAGGGTCCTTGTCTCTTGTTACTTTCCCTAAAGCTACCGCATTCGCTCTAAGAGCTCATGCGGTAGCTTTAGCGAAAGTAACGCGGGACAAGGACCCGTCCCACTTAGGTCAACTAGTTTCCCTTAAGTACCTCCCTCACTGTAGCCTCTCGTACATGGCCAGACCTAGACTTGCTCAAGTCTTTGATTATGAACATTCATTAAATGATTAAAGAAAATCGGTATACAATTCATTATAGCATGTGTCCTTCTCTGACTGGCCCATGAATCAAAGAATTGTCCACTCTGACCAGAATCTGCTGTTTATGACCCCAAGTCACTCCCTGTAACCCTATACCTCCCTCTACCCCTCCCCCCTCCTCTCCTCCAGTTCCCTGCCTGCCTGTGTTGTCATAGCAATATATTTCGCCTACTCCTGACGATGTCTTGATTGAGATCAAAGTGAGAGGGTATCAATCTCCAAACAGATATCCTGACCAGTAGGCAGACCTCTGCTTGGGGAGTGTGGTGCAAAATCGCGCCAGTCTACACAGCCGATTACGGATGAGACCAGTCCCTGTATCACTCAGAAGGGGTGGAGGGGTAGGATACAGGGACTGAGGCCAGTCTAGGCCAGACCCCTCCCCGAAGGTGGGTCATACTCCTCTCTACCGGCGGTGGTCGTCATCTGGGCTCCTCCTCCTATCCTTTACCTAGAGCTCTGCCGCCTGTCACTAGATATATATATATAAATAATATTAACCTATAATAAATAGGTGAAAGGATTGAACACGAAACGGGGATGGCAGTAAATATATATAAACATGGGTTTATTAAAAACATTTACAATAAACCTGAACATCTAGATCGAGACATAGAATAGGCTAAGCCTAAAGGTAAGACTAAAACACAACTCGTTACGTCACACGCGACCTTGGTGACCCCGTTTCCTGGTAACTCCACTCCGACAACAAACAGCTGACGCGTATATTATACGCCAACTAGACTTGTCGAGTCCTCCGCGGTTCGGCGGTTAATTAATTTATATATATATAATAATTTATATAGTGACATATATATATGTATATATATATATGTATATATATATGTATATATATACAGTAGAACCCCGCCTAACGGACACCCCGCGTAAGCGGACACCCCGCGTTAAGGGACACCTTTGCTCGGAACGGTTCCCTCTATTAGATGTTTATTTTAACCTCGCGTAAGCGGACACCCCGCGTTAGCGGGCACTTTTGCCCGGAACGAAGGGTGTCCGCTTACGCGGGGTTCTACTGTATATATATATATATAAACTAGTTGTCGTTAACGGAGAACAGTAGCTGTTGTTGATAACTTAAGTAACATGATATAGTGTATAGTATTAATATATATATATAATTGATGAATACAATATAGTATATATATATGAATAATAAGAAGGACTGTGTTTTGGACGTGTCAAATATTCATTTTATACAAAAATCTGCCATAACAAAAATTTGTTGGAGAAGTGGCGGGATACGGTGACGCTAGTAACAAACTGCGTGACCGGTGGTGGCACTTGTGGCGCTAAATAGTTCCAGGGAATCCGTTTGGTGGCGCCACTTGTGTTTATTGTTAGATATAGTTGGTTCTGTATCTTAACAATATATATATATATATATATATATAATATCATGGAACCAATTAGTGGTAGAATAATGTGTAGAATAATATGAACAATAATTGACGCGAAGGCGTGGATGGCGGAATAATTAATAAAACAGGGTTTATTGTAAAAGGTAACATTGGGACCTTCCCCTGCCTACACATCAAGAATTACAGGTAAGCTAAATCTTGTAACCTGAAAAGTAAGATTAAAAATGAACTGCTCGGTTGAGCAAATCACAGCGGAATGAGTATTTAAAACCACGGGCGTTACCAAGTAACCTCCGGTTACCGCATCAGTAACCGGGATACCTAGAAGAGTGGGTGTGACGCCTAAACAACAACAACAACAACAAGACCGCAGTGAATATTTGCGGGAGTTATATTGGTTGATAATTTATATTTATATAAGCATGGTTATATAGTAATATAATATCATGGAACCAATTAGTGATAGAATAATATGTAGAATAATATGAACAATAATTGACACGAAGGCGTGGATGGCGGAATAATTAATAAAACAGGGCAAAAACCCGCCAGACACAACAGAGTTCAATTAATGATACTCAAAAATTGAGAGGCCAATCTATCTGAGGAAGCGACTGTGAGGGGGGTCTCATGCAAATAAGAGTATACTGCTGATGAGGACCAATTACCCCGAGACTTGATATCGCCGATATCAACACCGATATCCTTTAAAAACGTCGCTCCCCCGTGCCTCAGAGAATGGCAAGACACCTTGTCTTGTCCAAAGCCACAAATTCTGGAAAGAGACTTTAATTTATTATTGAGTTTCTGATAATTCAAAGGCAAGAAAACTTTGCCTGTAGGTAATTGAATTAAATAATCCATTGGCTTAGGATTAAACATATTAAAATAAATCTCAAAGTATTTTATTATACAGAAAATCGAATTAGGAATACGATCTAAGAATTTTTGGCTTGGTCCCTAATTGGTCAACTTTGGAAGAAGTAATTTTTATATCCAAGTGATCCTGGGATAAAGTTAAATCCCCTCTCTTTAGAGTGTGTGGGGAGAGAGTAAAGTGAGATTTACGCAATAGGCCTCTGAAGCCTAGCAAACAACATAACCAATAGACCAAATCTTCAAGTGAAGATAAATCCATTTTGTCAAACATTGACCTCATATCGATAATAGTTATTGGATAGCGAGTATTACTGCTAGTATCTCCTAAATGAGTGAGTCCTTTCAAAGTCATTTTCACCAGAAAGTCAGTAGACAAATCTGAGAAACCACGCAGCTTATTTTCGAAGTTCACTGCAGAAATGTAGTTTTTAATTGAAACAGGTTTTAGATACTGGGATAGGTAGATACAATACAAGGATAAATGTGAATTCGTAGGTGGGAAACAGACCCAACCCCTATCGTTGCAAAAACGATAATAGCAAGATATTTGTTTTGACCTGACCTTCCTGGTGTTTTCCGAAATGCAACTGTCCAAAACAATTCTTTGTTTATCCTGTAAGGCCTCCAAAATTTTATCTGTAACAAAAACCAGACATGCCCTTTTCTTTCAAAGTCTTTAAGATTTTTTCCGATACACCCTTGTATTCCAAACGAGAAAGTTGGTCTGCCAGAACATTATCAGCTGACCTAATGTAGGATGCTTTTAGACTCAAATTATTTATAAAACACACCCAAAACAATTCTCTGAGCCAATTCATGCATTGTTTGTTTTTGCTTCGGCCTGTCTTAATCATCGCTAATACTTGCATATTATCGGTAATGATACTTATTTTGCGATTTTTGTAATTATCGGCCCATCGCTTAACACCAACCAATACAGGCCAGAGTTCATACAGATTTATATTTTCCTCAATAACTTCCATTTTCGGAGAAAATTCAAAATGGCAATCCTCAATTACTGGACATTTTATATCATCCCAGGAGCCATAAAAATAATCGAGACCTGCCCAGGCCCCAAAGCCTAGCATCGATGAATCTGAAACAATTGGGCAAAATTCGCAATCCTTTTGAATAATTTCTCTTCCGTTAAAGAGTCTGCAAAAATCGGACCACCAATTTAAATCACACAGAAGTTCCTGGGTTATCGCAGTTTTTCCTTTTCTAGGGATAGAGGAGGACAAATCAAAGATTCTGCGACTGAATGTCCTACCCCCCCTCACCACCTGTGAACAGAAAGAAATTAAACCCCCTATTTGTTCTAACTCTTTCTTTGTCACGTGAGATTTTTCTTTTAAATGTTCTACAGCATTTTTCAGTTTTACTAATTTTTCCTCTGGTAAGGACAACGATAGATCCTCGGAATTGATTAAAATACCCAGAAAAACTGTACATTTCGATGGCTCAGTTACTTTTGACATCGATATTTCAAACCCGATATTTTGAAGAATTCTGATTAACCCATCACGTTTAGACAAACATTCACTTTCGCTAGAGCCTATCACCAAAAAATCGTCGAGATAATTCGTAATGCCTAAAATCCCCTCCTGTTGTGCAATGTCCACAACTAAATTCGATACTCTGGTAAATATGTTAGGCACACATTTTAGGCCGAAACATAGGCGTTTATCTTCAAAATATGATAAACTTTCACCAAAATCCCACGAGAAACCCTGAAACATGGTTTGATCAGCTCGTATATTCACAGAACGATAGGCGGATTTTATATCAACAACGCTCATAAAATCGTTTCTCTGTAAATCTTTTACAGCATCGTATACAGTATTGTATGAAAACGATTCATAAGTATCACTCATAAAATTGTTTATGCTAATTTTATCTGGGTAAGAACAATCGGTTATTGGCCTAAGTTTACCGTTCGATTTAATCACCGCGCCTAGCGAATGAACGCATTTAGGTCTATCTGAAGCATAGGCTACTTTGCCGGTTGATAATTCATCTTTGATAATTTTACTCATTTCCCGATAAATGGGAGGATCAAGAATGGAATTATAATTTTCACAAGCTGGGCCTTATGATCACCTATATAATGAATGCACTCGCAAACATTATTAAAACAACTGCTTTCGTTTCCCATTAAAGAATTCTTTACACTCCAAAAAGGAATTGTTTCATTAACCAACGAAACATCGAATTCTGAATCATTATCGAAAAAACAATTACCGCTACTACCCGTAACGGTTTTTTCATTTTGAATATCGGGACAAGAGTGATCAACTAGATCACTGACAAAAGTATCATTAATACCGACCTTTTGATACGAAACAGGTAAGTTATCCAAACTTTGATACACTATATCACCCTGAATAAAACCATCTGATACTTGATTGTCTTCACAACTGGTAACCGCCGAAACGCCTGCATCATGTACATCCTCCGCGACCTGACCTGACCTGACCTGACCTACATCTTCAGGAATGCGGTTAATCACGTGGGCACTATTAATACATTGATACAAAGTATCTGTTTCGCTATAAGTATCACTACGGTTACCATGTTTTGCGTTTCATTTAGAACTCGTTTTCCTACCCTGACAGGAGTAAGCGCCATGACTTGAAGATGAGCACACGCTGCAATTGTGTCGATACTTACAATTAACGAAAGTACAACCGCTTTCGCTTTTATTGTAGGCGTTACAGGTATGGGCATTACTTTGAGGTGATACTTTACTCTTAGTTAGTCTTGAGTTTCTTGAGTTTAGAGTACCATCATATGAGAGATACCTGACAATGTCGCTTGGATCGATGGTATTGAAGGAGTCACCACCTTTTTTGTTTGCGCGATCCTTAACGGATTTATCATACTTTACCAGCGCTTCACTCAGAAAAACTTTCGTTTTTGCTTTTTCTGTAATCATAATGTGATGGTTCAAAATACCAGTGATATCTCTATCGTTCTCTAACATTTCCTTCATCATTTTTAGATTAACTAACGTTAGACCTTCGAAAGTTAAAATTTTTTCCCCTTTTTCTAAATATTTGCTGGAATCATATTTACCATATTTTTTCTTTCGTTTGTCTCTGCTCCTTGAACGAGAGCTATCGTCTGAGCTAGCGGAAGATGAAGAAGAACTTGATCTTGATCTCGTGGTAGCGACCTTTCGACGGCGATTCTTGCCCCAGATGATCTTGAACGAGTTCTAGATGACGAGTTTTCTTTTGACGATACCATCTTTAATATCGTCGCTATAGAATTCTCCGAACTTGTCATCCTTCCCTCCAGTCGCGAGTTTCTTTCGTCTTGCACCCCAGCTGAAGAAAACGACTCGGTCGTTACGCCCTCTGAGAAGGCTGCTCCTGTGGTCGACTGCCCGCCGGCTTGCCCGTCCATCGCCACGGTGGTAGCCCTCGATTCAGCTAAAGTTTGGGAAAAATTGCCCAAATTCTCCCCAGAGGTATCCGCCCCTGAGGACTTCTGTGTATCCTTCATTCCTTCATCCGAAGAAGCCTTCTTCTTATTTCTGCCCATATTGGCAAAGAATATTCGGCGGTTAATTAATTTATATATATATAATAATTTATATAGTGACATATATATATGTATATTTATATGTATATATATATGTATATATATATATATATATATATATAAACTAGTTGTCGTTAACGGAGAAGAGTAGCTGTTGTTGATTACTTAAGTAACATGATATAGTGTATAGTATTAATATATATATAATTGATGAATACAATATAGTATATATATATGAATAATAAGAAGGACTGTGTTTTGGGCGTGTCAAATATTCATTTTATACAAAAATCTGCCATAACAAAAATTTGTTGGAGAAGTGGCGGGATACGGTGACGCTAGTAACAAACTGCGTGACCGGTGGTGGCACTTGTGGTGCTAAATAGTTCCAGGGAATCCGTTTGGTGGCGCCACTTGTGTTTATTGTTAGATATAGTTGGTTCTGTATCTTAACAATATATATATATATATATATATATATATAATATCATGGAACCAATTAGTGGTAGAATAATGTGTAGAATAATATGAACAATAATTGACACGAAGGCGTGGATGGCGGAATAATTAATAAAACAGGGTTCATTGTAAAAGGTAACATTAGGACCTTCCCCTGCCTACACATCAAGAATTACAGGTAAGCTAAATCTTGTAACCTGAAAAGTAAGATTAAAAATGAACTGCTCGGTTGAGCAAATCACAGCGGAATGGGTATTTAAAACCACAGGCGTCACCAAGTAACCTCCGGTTACCGCATCAGTAACCGGGATACCTAGAAGAGTGGGTGTGACGCCTAAACAACAACAACAACAACAACAACAACAAGACCGCAGTGAATATTTGCGGGAGTTATATTGGTTGATAATTTATATTTATATAAGCATGGTTATATAGTAATATATATATATATATATGCTGTCACGAGTGAAAGGACCTTTTGTAGATTGCATTTTAGTTTGCATTGAAATGTATGGAGACATTATTGTTCTGGAACACATTAGATCCATAGTAATTATTTAGTGCTCACATGAAAACCCTTTGAGATTAATATTCATTTATAGAATGGCACAATGAATATTGTGATTCATGGACATTCGTGGGATTGTCTGGACATTTACAACAAAAAGAATTCACAGTTTAATGTGCAAGCTAAGAATAACACCATTATTGAACTTAATTATTACATTGGCATCAATATACAATTTACTTCAGTGAATGTCGATGAATATTTATATCATTTCTATATAGGAAAAGGTTACATCCCTGCGAGATCAATAGATACAAAATGTTCTTCCTACGCAGGTGTATCGCTGAATGTTGCTGTTCAGATCTGGATATTATGTAAAACGTAATGCATTATCTTTCCACGGGCTTTTTCATTTGTTGAATCTGGACGCAGTAGTATAGTGTCCAACTTATCTACACTTCTTTGATGTGATATGTGTCATACTATCGTAAAACCGGATGAGTTTTAATCTGGGCTCCCGTATGCGACGACTGGAGTTTGGCGTAGTGATATCACGAGGCTGTCATGTTTGTAATGTTTTGTGAAATGTAGGGAGGCTCGGTATGCTTCTTGTTATCGGGGATAGTGCATTCCAACATATGGCTCCTCTGTACAGTACAGGGTACAGATGAGCCATATGTTGGAAGGCACTATCCCCGATAACGAGAAGCATACCGAGCCCCCCTACATTTAAACGTATATCAAAAGACTGTATGAAGGAAAGTATTCCTAAATATCAACCCTTATCATTTCTCATTGTTATTTTCTGATTGAACCTATGTAATCTGTCACCTTTTATTGATAACCTATACTTGTATGATACCTTGGCGCTGGAGGGCCATTGGGTATTGTAGCTATACGGTTAACACTTTTTTCTACATAGTGGAATATACTTGGATGTGTCATAACATGATTACACAAGGTACAGCACATACATACGGAATAATCTCAGGGACGGCCAATGTGATGAAAAGCAACCAACTGTATAAGGCCCTGCGTCCACCTACTACGATAGAATCGTAGACCTCCTGATATGACACCGATACAAAATGTCAAAATCGGTGCCATATCGGGAAGGTGCAAAATCGTAGACATATGTCTAGACATGCCAATCCACCACGCATTGTATGGGTTTTTTATTGGTGTCTAATCACAGAAACGTGGTCAACTGCCCCGATATTAGGTGCCCTTCCGACGCGATTTTGATTTTGCATCGGGAGGTGCATCGTAGGGCATATCGGTGCCATATCGTAGTAGGTGGAAGCCGGACCTTATTGTACGATTGATACTATAACAAAGAAATGCAGTTATTTGTGTTATATGTCATTATTACACATGGAAAGTGTAATAGAATATGATATATATTAATGGTTGTACGAGAAAGATGGTCAGTTTGTGTCTGAGTGTTAAGAATAAAAGTTATAATATGGTTGAGCAACCAATGATTAGTCAATGATTATAGTGACACATATAGTATATGCTTAGAAAATATGGTATGGTCGTGCGACTATCTGAGCTATTACATTGATATGTTTATTTAAACGCTTATGTATTATATACGACTCTCTCTCTCTGTAAAACAACTGTGAGAAGGTGAAAGTGATTGTCGAAAATAACATTTTATTTAAAAAAAACATCAAGTAAAGAAATTTCTGAAAAAAAAAGATTCGTACGTACTACATGCCGACAAGCTGGCTTTAGAATCTATCCGACAGAGTACCCGCTTCATGTTTCTGTCGCTGCGCGGGTGTTCTTTTACTTTTACAACATATCATTCCTACGAGTGTGGATACAATATACATATTCTGACAGGTAGAATAGCTTAAGGCTAGGCTAGAGTGGCAGGGTGACATTGTCACAAAACACCTTGGATTATTGAGTTGGACAAAGTTGAAAATCCTTAATCGCACTCTATTATTTTATACAAATGTACGAACTCAGTGTGAATGCGTACTGCTCCGAGGGGTACATATATTGTTCACAGATCTCACTAAACGCCTTGTAGCTTTGTACTTGTGCCCTTGTATACCGACAGACTTTGGCATGTCTAACTTATCCTACCCCTAATAAAAAAAACTCCATAGGCTTAACATTAGCGGACTGTATTTGGTCTACGGTGCAGGAAAATGAAATTTATCGCTCTAGTGGGACACAGTTGTCAAATGACATCATTTGAAAAGCGACCAATGTTTATCACTGAATATCGGTGAGTTTTATGTTATTTCTTAATTTGATGAAGTAATTTAGACGGGATAGGATAAATTCTAAACCAAACTCGAATTAGTCGTGTTGTTTATCACACTACGGCAATGTCGCGTATCACTACACTCGGCTTCACCTCGTGCAGTAAACGTGACATTGCCATCGTGCAATAAACAACAACACGACTACCTCTCTTTTGGTTTCTCCTAGTTATCTAACGTGGGGTATCTAACGTGGGACATTCATGTGATATAGCTTATATATGTGAAATGAATCGATAACAACAAGTCCACTCGACGAGATGCGCAGCGGACGTCACACTAATGCGGTCTATGAATTGTTGACGCGATACGCAGCAGTTTAAACACAGATAGACTGGACGTCGGGCTAACCAAGGCAATGACGTTGTCAATGGCAGCGAGAGGCTTTCTCGCTTCAACAATGATCTTTATAGAATGTTTCATTGATTTCAGATGTCTTGTCGATAAATCAATTTTCTTAACATTGGCCATTAACGTGATATGGTCTATATAGCTTATGAATATAGGCAAAATTTGTCAATCTCAACAAGTTTAAGAAGGAATAAAGGTAATAAGAAAGAAACCGATAAGTGTTTGGTCTGTGTCCTCGTTCGGCATCGAGTTTGGAGTGCGCAGTAATATGAACGAGGTGATAGCCGAGTGAATATTCTCAAGCACTCCAAACGAGATGGCGAATAGGGACTGAGACCAAGCACGAAAATGTTTCTGATTTTATCTTAGCCTGGAAATATCTATCTTTTTATCACCCGTTGAGAATGAGTTACCATACTTGCAAGCCTGTTGAGAACAAGTTCCCAATGTTAAGCCTATGGACGTTTATTCCAGACTAAGATAAATGATAATATAAAACCATGGTGATGGTGACAGTACAGGCTGGCTTTTTTCGTTGTCCCTGATAAAGAGAAATTACCCATAGGCTCCACTCCACCCATGCGCATATGGTGTGGGGGGTGGAGCATAGCTTTTAGAATCCGTTAACAGAGCCTGATTACTATAGTTCATCTTTAAGGTGATTGAAATGGGTTGTCCATGATGTAGTAGTCAGCTCCTGCCAGAATGTCTAGAATTTGTGCGCTGTGACATTGATATCTGTTAAGGAAGTTTCACCTCTTAGCTATGACACGTGGCGTGCTATTGTCATAACCGTGACGGCCTTAGTAGAGTCTTCTCCCAATATAAGATTGAGGATGGCTGACAAGTGGTGGGCGATGAGAGGTGTCTCCAGGGACCTGTTTCACTAGTTTTGTGACATGTCTAGATGGCGTCTGTGACACCATACAGACAGATTGGGGTTCACTAGTTTCGTGAGAACACAAGTAGGTGTGATTTTCACTTGTCGCGAACGGTACATCGCCAACTATGACACAACATGCGACATTAGATGTGACATGCATTATGAAACGTAACTTGCACTGTTGGTGCCGCTTCTCATGTCTGTCTAGTACTTTTGTCACGAAACTAGTGAGACAGGTCCCAGATGTTATCCTCTATATGGTATGAAATACCATGTAGAGCCAAACGACAGGATGGCGACAGATTGGAATAAGGATGGCAGCACGAAAAAACCTGCCACTGGGACTGGAATCTCTCCCGGTACAAGATCTCTTGATGATAGTGATCTTTTTCCAGTTGTGAAACATCTGGCTCCCCATAGAACCAACCAGTGACGGTCGGGTCGAAGCACTCGCACGCCGCACGGTTCTATTTACCGACGCGAGACCTGAAAATCAACATAAACGGCTCTCGGCCAATCAAAACGCCGCATTCGGGGTATGCTGACAGACAGTGGCGTCGTCCGCTGATCTATTTCCCGCTTCTCTCTATTCCGTGGTCGCAAAGCGTTGGGTGAAGAAGAGTGTCAAACTTTGCTACGCCTCGTCTACCCGCTACAGGTCCCAGATGTTGTTAGGGGTTAGTTGGACAGCATATGGACTGTCAGAACATGACAAGTACTGGCAGTGATGGCTTGTGACGTCTATAGCCTGGAAACCTGGGCCCTGTTTTTAGTCAGGATCATTGTGTGGCCAGGAAGGCCCAAGACCAACCAGCGATTTCACGACAGTTTGGACGACAAAAGATGGCCAGTGTGCTATAGACGGTATCGTAGTGCGCCACGGACGATCGCCGCTAAAACTGTCTCAAGTATAGAACTTTCTTAGGTTCTATAAAACCTCTCTGTGCTTATTTAGAGGATTTCCCCTGCTTCTGATACGAATTTAGCAATGAAATTCTAACACGAGTAAGGGATACATATAACCTATGACAATTCTAAATATGAATGAGACGGCCGTACTATTCCGAAGATATCGGTGTTTGAATTTGAAATATCGGGCCATCGATCGGATATCGTACAAGCACTCTCCTTGCAGATCTTTCGCGGTATACAGCGTGGAATCTCTGCTGGGAGAGTGAAGGAAACGTAGAGTGAGGGTAGGGCTACACTGGCCACCAGAGCAGAATTTGCTATGACGAAATTCAAACGCCGATATCTTCGGAACGGTGCGGCCGATGTTCTTCATATTTGGGACGATAATAGGTTATATGTATACTTTACTCATGTCAAAATTTCATCACTTAATTCTTACAGGAAGTGAATTTCCGCATTCGGTATGACATGTCCATAGATGTCTTAGGACTATGACAGTTTGGGAGACAAATTTACCCACATGACCTTACATTTATCGTGACTATAGCACACCTCAGACCACCCTAAGTCTCTTAGAGCAGCGATAATTACCCGACCCCCTAAACTATCCCGGCTATAGTACACTGATAGCAAAAACATGTCGCCCGTAACGATGGTCGTCACTAAAAAACAAGGCCCTGAACTAGCATAGAACCAAGAGAGCTGGCGTGAATGACAGTTCTAGGTCGTTCACTATCTAGGCGTTACCTGTCCCATATTTCAATGGGGCAGGGTACCACTCTAGTGACGTCTATTACTGTGAGATATGGCAAAGAATGCTGGGCCCACAGCAGGCCTTGCGACCATAAATTGGCAGCTAAAGATTTTCTTTTATTTGGTAAAATTAAAGACATTAGCAATAACCTATTGGCGTTCTTCCTTACATATGTCAGGAACAGCACAGGCTATCCGGTACCCTACAAGCAGACAGAACAGATAATTCGTACACACGGACAAAAACATTGCTGCAATAGGGATGTAGGTATTAAATACTTTTAATCAGTTTCTTTCCATTAATCAAGCACGAGTTGTAGCATACTATTGAGTATTGTTCATCTTCCGATCGGGCGGTACACAGATCGTATGTTCATCATTAATGAATGAGTGTACAATAATGAATGAATAACAATAAAAAGTTCGGGTTACATGTCAGTCTATGTATAATTTTCTGTAACCCACTTGCACCCATTCAACTTGTCAATTCTGAAACTGCCCGAGTCTAGGACCCAAACATATCAAGCACCAGTGGGTCAATGAGGTATTTCGGTCTCTAGTGGTTGGTCATGGCCGGCTGGGCATGTCTCTGAGACCCTGAGACACTGGCACCCTGCTCCTTTCCCAATATCACAGTGAATAGCATGCAGATCTATAATGAAGGGTTAGTTTTCTGGAAGCACTCTGGAAATGAACATGTGACCACTCTAAACTGAAGGCAATGTATTTAGGGCGTGCAAGCACGCTCTAACAAATAGGAGATTATATCATAGTCTGACTGATATATGACAGGGGGTTATATCTGTTTGGGTTTGTATTTAATTGGTAAATGGCCAAGAAATGTCAGGCTTGGTTAGCGTGAAAATTGGTATATGTGACTATTATTGTAACGTTAACCCATGCAGGGCGAGTGAAGCCTTGAGTCATTCCACAGTGTAGGGCGAGTGATGCCTTGAGACAGATTATTTACAGTATTTACGATATTATTGTTTTATCAAGAAATAATAGATCAATAAAATTGAAACTTACAGATAATATATACTTATGACATAATATTTAATATCATTAAGTAAAACAAATGATAAAATTAAGGTTGAAGTGACATATCATGTGATCAGACAACCAAAACTGGGTTTAGACAATAATAGGCTCGCCCCCTAGCATTACACCTGTCCTTGGTACCCATCCCAACCGATATGGGTCTCTCAGAGATACCAGCCTGTAAAGGGTTAAAATGGCGAGATTGGTTCGTTAGACGAAGCAGAGGGAGCTCACGACCACAGTGAGGAAAGGCTAACCCTGAGTCGGTTTATATTCCCGATCATTTCCCGCCAAAAATGGTGTTCTCCATTCTGATTGGTCCCTCAGAAATAACGAACTTCGCGCCTATGTGGCGTGTTTTGCGGTGGCGGTCAGGCCTGACTGAGTGTGATCGGTCAGGTGGTTAGGGTTGACACTCTAGGCCTCCCCACTCAGTGTAGTGGAGAGTGGTGAGGGGTGGGTGGTGGGGGTGCGAACTGGGGAGAGGGCAGGAGGGAGGGGGTGGTGTAGAGTGTTTTGCAGGTATGGGAAGCCTTGTATCCCCTAACCTTGGTGACATTTTCCACATTTTTCCGTGTGTGTAGAGAGGGATTACAGATTGCTTGCCTTTCTGTGGTTCGACCTTCCAAGAGGTCTCATCAGGTGAGGTGCTGTGCCAGCTGCTATTTGTCTGTGGTCTAAGTGTAGGTGTTTCTACCCTTAATGTTTGAAAAAAAAATGATAGGGTTATATTTGATGGATAAGAAAACCAGGGGTTTCCTTATCCTGCCTTTCCTCATGTTCATGAGCTTCGTACAAAGACCGTAGTTTGTGCTTCATAGGTGGTAATTTTTTCTCGTTCACTATTTTGATTTTCAACGTTGAATAGCTGTTGGAAAAAAAAAATTCCAACAGCTATTCAACGTTGAAAAACAAAATAGTGAACGAGAAAAAATTACCACCTTAAAATGGCGAGATTATTTAGTATCTGAGACGGGTTCACAAGAAGTATGTCAAATGTCAAGCAAGCATATATAAATGAAAACCATTGTAATTAATGACGGTTCTTCTTCAATACAAACAGCAAAACAGGGAAATGGGAATATGCTTTTTCCTGTACCTATCTCCTTTGAATCGCTACGTTACACCGGGGACACACCAAGCGACTCAAGGCGGCGATCTCTTTATTATCCATCGTATACAAAGCCCCCATTAAAAATGTATGGGGACTCAGTAAACGACCCATTATATAAAACCTGTCAGATACCTGTGGTGTACGGATTCAAACCTGTGGTATACGGCCTCAAAACCATGGTTTACGAGGAAAATAGTCCCTTTGTGCTTTAGAGCAAAGAAATAGTCCCTCTTGTTATGCCCTTTAATATGTAATTACTAGGTTTAATTAATTCGAAAAGATGGATAGTAAATGCAACAAACGATGATTCTATGGACAGGCAGCTCTGTAAACCACTCGAGGTTGACGTCGTGATACACTCGCTAGCGCTCGTGTATTACTACGCGTCAACCTCTCGTGGTTTACGACCGCCTGTCCACAAAATCATCGATTATTGTCTATGTAATCGCCAACACAAAATGGCATGAATGTGAGATATTATTTCATAGTAATATCTCCTAATGATAATTTAGCGCGAAATCAGGTGAAATATGAAATAATAGCTCACATATAGGCCGTTTTGTGTTGGCGATTCCGGAAATCGCTGCGTCTCTCGCTTGGTGTGTCTTCGCCTTGTGAATTACTACTCGATTCAAACGAGATGGTTTACAATCTCTGTCGCTAAACTTACATAGGTTCCCCCTATAATGAAAAATTACATGTTGGACAGAAACCAAACATGTCACTTATGTAGCAAGCTATAGTGTTTTTTATGTCAGCAAGCGAAGGTTGTATATTTGTTTTGAATCCAAAAAAGGGACAGGATAGTCCTTGAAATAACTTTGCAAATACAAATTGTTTGAATGGGTGGCTGGGTGTGGTCTGTTTTGTGCATGGCCAGCTCTAAAACCAAATTATCCATTTTGGACATCATTGTTTTCTTTTGATGTTGCAAAAGACCTCAGATACAAGGCCCGATGAGTACAACTGGCAGTGGCTCAAGGAGGAAGGTAGTCAACTTATCGACCAGTATGTTAGAGCAGTATATAATTTATGAGCTATCCTAAGCAAACAACCTTGCTAAGTTAGATGGGTATTAAAGGTAGTGGCTGATCAAATGAACTGACAAGTCATTATGGTAATCCTTGAATTATAGTGCTTGATATACGTTTGTCCATTTACCTTTGTTCATTTCACCCCTGGTATTTCTTCTCCATAGAGTTAGCATTGGGGACTCCAACGTCCATGAGATATTTAGGGAAAATATGCAATGGGAGATTATGTCACAAATGATAGCCCATTAGGCAATGTGATTCTAGTGGTTGATTTAAGGACCTGTCAGATAAAGAGGCAACTCTTTAATACAATGAACAGTATCAGTACTGAAAAAAACGTATTTATTTCTCGTAGCACATACAAAAAAGGTTAGGCCACTCAAATTTTTTTTAAATAGATGTACCTTGATAGAAATTATGAGAGGTATGTGTATTTAGTATCAAATTAAAGCTCCTGATGTCAGGGATGCATTAAATGTAGAGCCAGTAAAGATCTGGAAACCCCGCGTAAGCAGCCACTTCGGCCCGGATCGGAAGGTGTCCGCTTATGCGGGGTTTTACTGTATGTCTGCCCTCTTTGATATAGCAAAAAAAAAAAAAAAAAAAAAAAAAAAGCGCCCTCGTCATATTTTTCATGACTTGGTGATGAGAAACAAGTTGTTTTTTTTGAGTGGCCTTAGGCTGCATTTTTTCTCTCTCAGTCGTGAGATTTTCAGATATATACATAATTAATCAGAGACATATAGAATTGAAACAACTACATCGAAATCAAAGCAGGGAATTTAAGTTAATAGTAAATATTAAGTTGGATGAATACATAGTTTGATGATATGATAAGTGCAGAGTCAGAGTGCGGTTAGTATCACTCTTTGGCAATCATGTTGGTTATATCACAATATTGTTCGCAAACAATCTCAATTACTAAAAATATGAATAATATCAATATAGATTAACGTGAGAAAGAGTATCGTGATAAATCCAATGACAATTTTTGTTGCTGCAATATATTTTACGCCTGCCGAAGTAGTAAGTTATTACCAATAGCATATTAGCAGGCAGTATATCATTCGGTGTATTTGACTCTGATACCCTTCCTGACACATGAAAAATGTACTCCTATGCACAGAAGCAGACCTGGACTACCATATCCCTGCGCGCATAGAGCTCATTACCCCGATTTTCTTATAGTTTATACTGGTGAATTCCCTCTAGCCAAAGCAGTCGTTTCTAGAATTTTTGCCACTGCTGTATGAGAAAAATAATAACTTTGGTTTGATAGCGATAATGAAAGGTGAAGTCTACACGCATTACAAAATGACACCGGGGGATATACGGGGAAAATACAAATGTATTTTTCCCCGAGTTGATTTGCTATACACGTTTCTTGATGAAATGACATGGAATCGGATGAATTCTTGTTCAAGTGAGGCGGAATTCTGACTGGAGGTCTCAGATACTCCTCCAGTAGTGTGGGGATCATCACATGCCCACCCTCCTCCAGCGGCCTCTGCCACACAACACTTCAAAGGTTGAAGAAGCAAAAATAATATCAGAAATTTGATTATGTTTACAAATGATATTAGTTCTTCGACATCCCCTTCCTCTTCATCACACACCCAATGACAGCCCCTATGCCTCAACACACTAGCCATGGCTATTACCCTACAAATCAGAATTTCCAGATAGTTGAGGTATTAGTCCTTCATAACTGCTCTTTTGGCGCAGTTTGGCGCAGCTTTTGGAGCAACGTTTTATCATCCAAGTTATACAAAGCGTCAATAGAAAAAGGGAGTGTGTATCACCATATCCGGAGCATACAGATATGATGCATGCTCCGGCTGCGTACTGAAAAAAAGTGCGTACCTATATGAATTAATGGCGATATGCCACTTGTCAGGAAAAGGTTGGTGATAAATACAATACAGACCGGTTTCAGATAAAAGCGGTTGTATGCTCCTCGGAGTTGCCTCTGCGCAATTTCCTCTCATAACTCCTCGGAGAATACGACCGCTTGTATCTGAAACCATTTATTTATGTCCTTTTTTTAATTTATGCTAAAAGTTCTAACCAAGGTTAAATATTCCACTGTAGGATTACAAAAGAAATAACATCAAACAGTCGTTACATGCATACATTAACCGCCCATGATTAGGGGGGGAAAGGTTGGGATATGTACAGTATAATATAAAATTAAATAAAGATGAGGGGGTTAATATTATGTATGTACTCCGACACTTACAACTTTTACTGACAAAATGAGGCACCAGCAGCTGGGACACCAACCAGAAATGCAAACAGTCGATAGATAAAGAAAACTTTCAAAAGATAAACATATCACGACAGCAGGTTGTACAACCACCGTCTACACCAAAATGTACAAAGTATACAAGATAATGATCACCTGTGATGCCGATGTACAATGGTCAACCGAGGCGCAGGTGACCAGAGTAGACATCTTTTTGTTAAAACATAAACCACGAGCAGAGACCATCAATGACTCCCTCATATGTAGACTGGCTTTGCATATTCTATTAGTCTTAATTACTGCTACTATCGGGAGTTCGCTTTTTGGTATTTGAATCAAATCAAAATCTGGACGGATATATATAACCATTTTAGTAGTAATTTTGATATGCGGCTTTGCCCTCTTCAGTTTTTTGCCATTCCATTGGCTGGTAGCACCATCGTGCTGCTTTACACCTCACATGTAACATACCATAGACACCCTCATGCACTCGTCTCTGTTTGGAAAACACTCCTATTTGACAAATCTGTCCGATATAGTATAAGCACTACATGTGTATTTATGCAGATATTCGATAAATAATCTAACATATTGGCACTAAATGGAAAAATTATGTCAGCAGCCTTTAAAAGGTGGTGCTCTCACATGACTTATAGTAGCCTGTGGTGCGGGTATCTTCCTTGTCATCCTTGGTCCCGCTTTGTCTCTTGTCGAAGAGGGCTGTGATCTCATCGATCGTCTTGCCCTTGGTCTCCGGCATCAGGAAGTAAAGGGAGACGATGAAGAAGGCGAGAAGGACGGTGAAAGGAATGAAGACCAGCTGTTTCAGCGCGCCCTGTGAATGGAAACACCAATAATTTCATCACCAGGTGCAACGTTTTATGTGGACGCAAACTAATTCATGTGGCCCCTGTGGTACCACCAGGGCCAGTTTTGTAGTTTCAGGATTAAAACCCAGCCGTCTGATAGTTAATCATTTACCAAAACCTTGATTGTCACCTGGAAGACCGCACGAAGAAAGTAATGTAATTAATAGGGAAAAAAACCTCTGTGATTGGTGGCCTCTTTAAGATTGTTTTTCGGGTTATAGAAAGTTTTATTTCCCACATTCTTTAGGGTACAGATCTGAAGCCTAATATCGCTCCCCGTGCAACATCACAAATAATATTGCAAGATCATGAATGAAAGGTCATGTATTAATGGGTTTAGTTTGTTTGTTCATTTAACGTCCCAGGGGGTCGTTGCTCCTATTTCTGTGGTATCTTTGGCTTTTTATTGGATCGCACGTTTATGTTTTATGATTATTCAACGATCCGACTGGAAAAGCGTTCCTCCCTAATATCAGATCGTGTCCCTATATTTACACGGCATCGCTAATATTTACAATGTCATAACGATACAGCAGTTCAGGGGCTCACATCTGATGAGATAGGGGAAGAAGGTTCGCGTAAAAATGATCATTTTACGCGGCAATGAGATATAGGATTACACCCAACCCAAGCCAGGGTAGACCTTAAGAGTAAGAGAGTAAAAATTCAAACACAAAAGTATGCGATACTTTTATTGAAAGAGTCAATAACTTAACTGATTTTAATGACAACTGGGATTTCCTATAAACAGATGGCAGGTGGCATCTTGCTGCAGGTTGAGCTTGCAAGCTCTGTGCTGTGATTGGCTGTTGAACCAAGAGCCGATGAGGGATGTCTCATTCTGGTCTGTCGCACATAACAGGAGGCCGCTCATTTACGACAACTCAAGGTGTCATGGTAGGCAGGCCGAGAACTAACTATCATTAGCAACAACATGATAACAGAAACGTTTGCATATTTCCAAATGCCTTCCCGCTGCATTTTCCTTACCACATACATTTTTGTCCCTGGTTCACGCATTACGATTAGTTCAGATTGCTATCACTAAATTAAAATGATTTATACATTTCATTCAGTATGATCTGTTCTTACAAATTTCACAGAATATGATAATCTGCTATTATTGATATGTTTATTGCTTGGAAGAGCGATAGGCAATTATCAATGGAAATAAAGATCTGCTGAGGTGGACAGCAATGATAAATCTGTTCACCCTCTTGGTCACCTTCCTGCCAAGTGGTGTAGGCTGGATATGCTTACATGCAAGCATAAATTAAAGCAACCAGGGTGGGGAGTGAGCTCAGTGATAAAGAGCACTGGACTCGTAATCCCAAGGTTGTTGGACTTTGTGGGTTCGAGTCTCAATCCAGCCACTTTTCTCTTTCACCCCCAGCAGTGGTAGATTTTCTGCTATATCAAATCCTTCTCATACCATGTCTATGTGGTGTGGGACGTAAAAGAACTCTCACCTCGATAAATGTGTAGGGGTGAGATTTCTACCTTAACTCAGATTCAGTCTAATAAAATACATTGGATGTTAAACAACTCAAACAAACAAACAAATAAATCATAAAGGGTATTTTAAGAATCTATGGAGATTTGATGTAATCCTTACCTGGAGTGGAGTAAAGACTTGGCCAACAATGAAGTTGGAGAGCCAGTTGATGACGACTCCGATGTTCACGGCTACGGACCTCGGGCCTTGTGCAAACAGTTCAGGTACCAACATCCATGGAATAGAACCTAGCAGGTAGAGATATAGACATTATTATCCATGGTATAAACACAACACTGCCTGATGAAGTCTTATTAATAAGACGAAACGTTGCAAATATCCAACTCAACTGCCCCGTATCTCGATGTATCTTAATCCCAAATAAATCATTTTTTACCTTAATCAGCTTGTCTGGTTTTATGTGGAAC
Organism: Alentia gelatinosa; assembly: GCA_950022655.1. Lineage (NCBI taxonomy): Eukaryota > Metazoa > Annelida > Polychaeta > Phyllodocida > Polynoidae > Alentia > Alentia gelatinosa. Next base: position 108,465,100 of record OX465579.1, read on the forward strand.
TTTCCTACAAACTAAGTATCCATGGTATACTAAGTACCCCATGAAAATGAGTAAAAATAAATGCTAAATAAAAGAAGAGAATGTACGGGTACTAAGTAAACCACTACCCATTGTTTACAACCTATCATATACCTTACCATAACTACGGTTTATGGATTAAAAGCTGTGGTAAACGGCCTATTATCTCACCCTGCTATTTTTTAACCATAGACTTAACATTCAGAACTTGTATCCAACACCCATGAGATATGAAGGGAAAATATAAAATGGGGGATTATATCACAAATATTAGCCCATTAGTCAATGTGAAGGGTGAGATAAATTCAGAAGACCATTCAAGTTTAGGGTCAGAGCTCGATATCATCTAGTTTGACTCGCTACATAATTCACTCAGCTTCGCCTTGGGAATTACTGCGTGATTCAAACTTTATGGGATACGAGCTCTGACCCTAAACTTTAATAGGTTTTCTCTATAGTATTTAGTCTTTAAGCATTAGTATAGGTCACAGGGAATCAGTCTGAACATACAATTATTGATATTTTGAAATCACCAGGTGGCGCCACTGTGAATTGTAGGATATATGCCTTTAATAGGAATCGGGAATTGGAGATCAACCACCTAAATTCTGAACTATAATACGCAACATTAAACCATTGCTCTTCTGTATCTTCTCAACAGCCCCGATGCCAACTCACCCTTAAAATGAAACTGGTTAAAACTTCTATGAATTTCATATCAGGGGATCAGCGAGAGTGTATGGTTAATAGTCGTCGGATTTCTCATTAAGCAAGGGCTGATGAGAATCCCTACTCTGTTTCACCAGTTTTCATTTAGACTTGCATTCCTAGATTGATATGGGCTTACATGAGTTCCCCCAGCAAGGTCCTCTCAGAATACTACCCATCAATCAGCGATAGGCGCCGAAAACATGCTATTCCTATGAGTAATGGAGCGTGCTATTCATTATCTCTCCCCAAGTACAAGTTTAGCCATAGCAATAACGTTAGTAAAAATACTCAACGATCACACTGGTAGAGTGACAATACTACACCGCGGTCGTAGCAGAGTCAATATGAGATAATTATATAGAACTGCATCGAGAATCGTATAAATAGAAAATACTACACCGCGGTCGTGGCGGAGTGAATATGAGATGATGTCATACGCTATTAACCAACTGGATCTGCGAAGTAATTTGAATCATTCTGATATTGTGGTGTTATTTGATGTCAGTGAAAAGGGTGAGATAAATCCAGAACCACCCTCAAATTGTAAAATACACAAAACTCCCCTTGTTTGGATGGGCTTTGCCTCTATGACGATTGCGGCCCATCCAAACTCGTGGAGTATTGTGTTTTTATACTATTCTTGATGCAGTTCTTTATATTTACATCACAACGGTCGTCAATGATCAAGCCTAAGAATAGGCGGCTCTTTGGTCTCTGTCTGGAGCTACACTTTCATGCAGATACACTTCATGAATTGGATTCAGAGGCTTTTTATAAAAGCTGTAATTGAGGTGGACTGAAAATCTGTGGGTAATTTGAGGAGAGGAGAACTGCACAACCGCCACCTAGCGTAATAGGACTGAAGCGCGAAAAAGACTGGCGGCCGCAACAGGAACTAACCGGCCTCTCACGATATCTTAATTTTTTTAACCCACCCACCCACACATCTCTTAAAAACAATAGTCCAAGTAGGAATTTAAATGGACCATGCCCCATTGGGCTTAATTCCTCAAACGAATATTCATTAAATTGTCGGGTTCAATAAAATCTCTGGGTGTACCCTGGATAATAAAATCATATATCATATACAAAGACATATATATGCATCAATATTAATACGCCTACTTTCGTATCATATTTAACAGTAGCTTATAAATACTTACCAGGTCCCACCGCAAAGAACACTACGATGAGCAGAGCGAATGTAATGGTTAATATCCGCAACCAGGCAATGTCATCCTGAAAATAAAAGACAGATAGGTTGCTATATCAGTTAGGATGGTACGAGGGTGTTGAACTTCTTTAGTCCGTCACTAACTACTGGTTACATTATACGGATGAGCTCTATTTTCTAACGGAATGGATTTAAGGAGAAGCTATTATCTCAATATGATTAGCATAGATATATTTTATGGTATAACTATGCAATACAGTCACACCATGTTAAGCCTATGGAGATTTATATGAGGAACTAAGATATTTCTGACGGTGGTGCCCTCTCTCAGCTGAAGTTCTCAACTTTAGGTCCTTACTGTTTCTATTATTTCGTGTGACACAGGACTTTTGCCAGGAACCAGCAGATTTAGTCTCAGGGGCTGATCACATGGCAAGGAGATAAAAAAACTACAGTCTAAATTATGTTTTCAGTACAGCTAGAAACAAATCCTAAGGATAGAAGTACATCTGTGTAGAGGAACCCAAAAAATAGTAGCAGGATTCAGTTACGAAATACACGAGAATCTCACTCCCGTGGGTCTTCAATCTCCAACCCTAGATCGGGTCCACTCTGTCCCTATGTACGGGAGCAACTTCAAGCGGATTCGACCAAATTCTAACGTTTTAAATATGGTTACCTACTACATCTAAAACGTGTAAATTTCTGTGATATCCGCTTGGAGACTCTCCCACACATAGAGACATAGTGAACCAAACTTAGGCTTGGAGACTGAGGCGCCACGAGAGTGAGAATCTCGTGGAGGGAAAACTAGAATCTGCTCTTCTTTTTTTGTAGATCTATTGGCTGAAATACCTTTTCTATCATGATTTATTTCGGGCCATGCTGGAATCAAAGTTTAGTAATGTAGTTTTTTTATCTGCCAGTCTCGAGAGAAAGCACTGAGATCACTACGCTGGTTGCCGGCAAAATACCTGTGTCATACGAAATGATATTCGCGAATTTCCGATTGTTCCCCGTTCACCTGCTAGAGGGCACCACGGCAGTTAGGAATTGTTAGACGAGAGGCAGGGTGCACAGAGGTGGTAGCTAAGTACAAATCGACGAAGTCGCTAGTAGGTAAATATATCAGGTACCCTGTCGGAGATGACGAAGCAGATGGTGAAGGCGATGGAGAAGAGGAACATTCCGCAAAGTCCCGTCAGGTGGAGCGTCTTGCGCCCCGAGCGGTCCATCAGCGGAATAGACACCAGCGTCATCACCACCATGATGCCACCTACCCCCAGCGTCGCGTACTTCGCCGTCGACGGCTCCAGGCCCACTTTCGTGAAGAGGTCAGTGGAATAGTAGAAGATCTGAAGATATCGCATTGAATTCATCATTCTCAAGACCGCCCGTGAGAGAGAATAATGTATTAGATTACATTGGGAATGGCTTTAACAGTAACAATATGTATGCCAAATGACACTAATATGTTATCTAATATGATATACTCGTTCCCGACATCGTATTTATGTTATCATTCTTATACTGAAAATGGCTTTAACAGTAACAATATGGGTGCGGAATAACAATAATGTGTTATCTAACATGATATGCTTGTTCCTGACATCGTATTATGGTATGAGACTCCAAGCATATGCTACAGACAACGTACTTTTTGGTATCTGATATGTAACTATGATATACAAGGTACCAATCACTGTAATTGCTTATTTGATGAAAAGATCCAATTTATTAACTGGAAAGAAAACGAAATGTCTTTTCCTAACATAACATTCAAGAAGATACAGGCAAGGGAAACTCCAGACATCATAAGCTGAACTGACTGTAAAATGTGTTTTGTTATCAAGGATAATCATATAAAATGTATGAATTTTGTGGAATCTTCACCAGACAGTAAGATTAAGTGACAATTTGTAGACGTTTGTCAGTCATAGTTTAGATAAGTCTTTATACGACAAAGTTGTTCATTCTCCTCTTTTTATTAATTAGATAAAACAAAAAACAAAAGGGAGCAGTTTCGTTTGGACCACGAAAGCGCAAGACTATGGCTAACGTCAATTACAGAAACACATGTTCATTGATATACTGTTTTTTTAAGTTAGTTTTTTTTTATCTAAACGGGAGTTTTCTACTAGGTTAACATAAGATCCTATTTTCAGTAGGCACCAGGGCCAGAGCGAAATAGATATGGTATTAATACATGTTGGTAATGTACTTATGTGCACCTTTATTATATAATGGATTTGCTCTCTTTCCCCCTTCGTTCTTTCTATCTCTCTTTTTTCTTTCTCTCTCTCTCTTTCTCTCACTCTTTCTCTCCCTCTCTCTGTCTCCCTCTCTCCCTCTCTCTTTTCTCTCTATTCTCTATCTTTCTCTCTCTTTCTCCCTCTTTCTCTCTCTTTCTTTCCCTCTCTCTGTCTCTCTCAAAAATACAATTTATAGTGAAATAAAAGGGACAGGATTCGGTTCCACACACCATGGAGGTACATAGTAGGTAGGACATGTACTTACGCAGTTTATGCCTGAGAACTGCTGGGAGAGATGGAGTAGGACGGTCAGGACGAGCGGGCGGCGGAGGTAGGGCGACCTCAGCACCTGGAGGAGCCCCATCTGTCAAAGAAAAACGGTCAGTCAATAGGCCTTTTTCCGTAGGCTGGTGTCGCACCTTATCTGCTTAGTTACCCCATGGCTGAAGCCAAACATTCACCTGGCAACCTATTCTTTAGCACTGAATCACTAAGTGTATGAGCAATAATACGTTCAAAATACCTGGCTACATTATTTCCAGAGAAACAATAACGATTGCATCTTATTCTATGGTATTCCAGCTCAAATCTGGTATGCCACACATGCATATTGCCTCAATAATAGTTTAGATATAGCATAGATAATATAGGATCACCGAAATTGAATACACATTAATACATTGGCAGGCCTAGCTATTATAGGCTTATCTTTCTCCAAGTTAAAACCAAGACAATTATAAACTATAAAGTTTAGATAGTCCAGACTCATTGATACAATGTCTCTGATTGTTCCAGCAGTCTGATCTGTCCAAAACCAACACTCCTGCAATCACACCCACCGTTCACACTCTAGTTGTGAATGCTGTCTATCTCTATACGTATGTGGGCGGGTTCTGCCATGTTTGTCCGAGCGCCGGCCTAACGAGGGATCTCACCGTTAGGTGGCGTTGAACGGAAACACCTGTATTGGCATAGACACTCAAATGAATGGCAAATATCTAACTTGCACTCGCCAATTATCATATTACTATATACCTATAGGCGAATGTCTTACTTTTACTGTCCAGTAGTACAGATTCCGTTCGTCAGTGAGTGACGAAAGAATATCCATACGTACCTCCGTACCACATGACCACTCATTCTGCTATTTGGCGAGTTGTAGAATGGCATTCTTAATGATTTCTAGGTATATAATAATAAAGAGACACAGTGTGAGTGAATTCCATCTGTTCCTCGATATTTTGGTCAGAAATACCTCTGAACAGATTCCATTCAGTCACACTAACTATGTCTCTATATATTATCACATCAAAGCTACCATTACCTTGCCTGGTGGTGGTTTCTTATCTTCAGAATCCCCAGGAAGCCTTCACATCCCTTACGAAGTGTCAAGTTGCTCATACCAAAATGTTATAGTCCTTTATCTCACCCCTGGTATTTTTTCTCCATAGACTTAACATTGGGAACTCGTATCTAACACCCATTAGATATATAGGAAAAATATCCAAAGGGGTATTATGTCACAAATGTTAGCCCATTAGTCAATATTAAGGGTGAGATAAATTCAGAAACCCATTCAAGTTTAGGGTTAGAGCTCGATCCTATCTCATTTGAATCACTACGTAATTCACGCGGCTTCGCCTTGTGAATTACTACATGATTCAAAGCCGATGGGATACGGGCTCAGACCCTAAACTTTCATAGGTTTCCTCTATAGTGTTTATACGTCCTGTTCTTCTATTATATATACCCCATTAGATCATTTTGTGTCCATTTTGTGATTTTGTACACAACTCGAAGAGAAAGATTCATACCGAATAGAATGGTATGCGGCATGTTATTCTTGTCTGACATAATTTACCGTCCTTCTGACTAAACTAAGTCAATTCTACTTGGTTTCTTTAAGTTTCAATAGATGGTTCATTTACTGATATGTTATTAAATAAAAAAGAGCAAGCTGGTGTTGATATAATCGGAATACAATTCTACGGATAGTTATTTGATCTTTGAAATTCCCTACAAAAGGGAAGCTAATGATTAACAGACTGCTGTGTCATTGAATGCCATTGCAATTGCAATGTTAAAGAGACGTGATGTAATCACAATTCCTACTCTATACTTAGTTAAGATACCATTGATTGTTCGGTTACAGTTCTCACTGAAATTAACAATACATTTACTTCGCAGAGGGATTGGATGTTTGGAAATAAGAGTTGATGTGAAATAAAGAATGAGCGTGCTCAATCAAAAAAGAACCTACCATAGCCACCTGGGTTGGGGCTAAACAAAACATTTATCAATAAATTTAGTTACATACCTTTTCTGAGCTTTCCGATTCCTTTTCCTTCTCCATATTTTCTATTTCTTCTGCCACTTCATCCGGACTCTCAGCTCCTCTCAGTATCATAAGACCTGAGAATCATAATTCAAATACTTTTTTTTACAAGCATTGGCTTGTAGTAGAGGTGGTTTTTTTTAGTGTTTTTTTAGATCTAGCCACGTAATAATTAATAATTCAAGGTAATAGATCAAATAGTACATCATGCTAAGTCCAGTTCATATTACCAGGAATTGATATGCTTACAACCAGAATATGCAAGTTCTAAATAATCAGCGACTCCCCCTTCCAGGAAATAAAAAGAACAAAAGAAGAACAAAACCCTACAGCTATATAATAAAACTATAAAATCGGAAAGATTAATATGCACAATAACCAATATCATTCAGTTTTCCTTGAATCGATCTCAGTTGTCGAAATCTGGTTGACATATCCACTCTATCACACAAGAATTATTTCCATGGTAAGAATTCCGGTGAGAGATATGAATTTACCATGGCTTTCACTAGATGGCGCCACTTACTATGTGTGGCTTTTTCCTTTTCGTCCTTCGTCAGGAACAAGTAACTTGGACTCTCGGGAACCAGGGGCAGGCTCAGTATTTGCACGAGAGGTGGCGCTGCAGTCAACCCTGGAGGAAGAAATGAGAGTGAGAAACAGTAGAACAGCCCTATGTTATCTTGTCATATCATAAGCTGTGAAAGATCGCCTGGAAAAGGTTGAACGATTGTAACGTAGTGTAATATGCTTGAATACAATTTCTTTTAGATTAAAAAGAGCTTCAGATGGTGGTGCAGCCTGGATGTTACAATATTCTTTAAAAAGAACCGTATCCTCTTCACAATCGTCGAATTCTTTATTTGGTACCATTATACTTAAAGTGCAAGTATGTCCGTTTGATAAAAAACAGCAGTTATTCACCAAAATGGGCAAAAGTGTTGGTTCACAAACTGCCTACTTATTGAGAATCTGAGTTGCTTTAGATAAGACAATCATCATCATCAATTATCAATGACCTTACGATAAACAAAATGGTAGTTTCTATGTCATTCTACAAGTTTCCATGTTAATCTATAGCTAAACATACGGCAGGAGAATGCCATATTTTTCATTTCAGTTGGCATGGGGAAACAGTGCTGTTTTCGTTCAACCGCAAATTTTTGAGAAAAAAAACACACTCAGCTATACTTCGTGATAACATCTTCAAAAGAAAACTTATGCCATACAAACAACCATTTAAAAAATCGTGACATTTCTTGATAGCATGTACATAGTGAATGATGAATGGCTGTAAAAAGTACATGCAGATGGTTATCTCTTTTTTTTCTTCAGAATTTCTTTGTTTATCGGTTCTTCGATAAAGGGTGTGTACATTACCATTTCGAGTACAAGTCAATCGTGACCATAAGCCAGGATTTAATTTGCATCTTTGATTGTCCGATCCTCACAGAATAACATTGTGCATAGTATAACTTCATGTAAAGTGTCTCGTGCGATACTAAGTACAGTCTTTTGTCTCACAAATCTGATTAAAATGTTTCTCCAACTGAACTAAGGAAACACTTAAGAGTCCTCCAATACAACAGAACGATGAGCGATTCTGATTCGAGCGTTATACATCAAGGATCAATAAAATCATCTCACCAAGAAGCAGGGGCCACAAGGTGGGGGTCCCGAGAATCTCGTCGAGGCCGAGAACCTGCGAGATGAGCATGCCCACTGTGACGGCGAGCTGGTTGAGGGTGCCGAGAGCGCCGCGAATTTTGTCAGGTGCCACCTCAGAGTTGTAGATGGGTGATAACCCAGTGTACAGGCCTGTGTGGGGTGTCAAAGATGCTGAGTTAAGTCACTGATTATCATTTTGATATATCAAAATACTACCCGCGCCAATGTCGTCTTTATTGTCGTACAACACGTAGGTGGCGTACGGAGTATCTATGTGGCATACGGGGCATGCACAGAGGCGACAAAGATTGGATATTTCAGGGTATATAATAATACGAAACGGGTATACTGTGTCTGTATGTGATAAATTCTTGATTAAATTGACGATAAGATGAACCTCTGCCATCGGGATCGGTTCATCCGATCGTCAATTTCACATATTTATCAGGTACAGATATGTATGTATTAATGGTGATTATGGATTGCTAGAATAATTAATACCGTAAATTACAGTAGCACATATTGGATAGCTGAAAGTGCACAGCTATGTCGTTATATGTATAAGGATGAATGATGGCATAATACTGAATATTGTTAAAGCTGTAAGTACATATACGAGAAAGGGCTTTATTTGATGGCAACAAACTGTCATGGAAGGAATATAAAGGACATTCTGAAGTAAATTGACAGTTAAACGACAACCAGAACAATTTTACTCTATATCAATCATCATTAGTATATTCCATATCAATTATGTTACATAACCCACCAATATTGTACAATGAATGATTGTATTAAATAATAAAATGAATTGAAAATCAAATATTTTACGAGATGAAAGATTTTATCGGTTGAGCCCTCCCCCCTTATATTTCACGAATCTATCACATAATTAAATATCATATTGACTTATTTTAACATTTTCCTCTCAACATCACCTAACAAACATCCTCAGCTGTGCTAAGGTATTCTGAGCTTACTGATTCCCTCCTTTGATCCCGTGCATATTTGCTTGTTTATGCTTGTTCTTAGCTGATCACAGTCTGTTTTGCTGCAACAACTATTTGATTTTCCCTCACTCCTTCTGACATATCATTTCCTATGTATTCTAATAGAGCCTGCTTCAGTTGCATACAAGTATGTTGTTTCAAATGGAAGATATATTTAAGTATTATTTAAGTCAAAGGAGCCAATAGAGGTACAGATTATCAATTGTAGATGCGCCCCAGCTGCTTTGTAACACATTGGAGATCTCATGCATCAAGGTAACCAATAAATCAACTGTATTTTTATTTTCACTGTTTCCCGTGTGACAAAATGATATGCATACGTCCCTCCGTACCACGTGGCCGCTGTTATTCTGTCATTCTGCTATTTAGTGAGTTGTAGAATGGCATTCTTAATGATTTCTAGGTGCAGTAAATCCCTGCTTAAGGGGCCACCCTCCGTTCCATGCATAATTAAATAAACATTTCTGTTCCGATCAAATTGCCCCCCTAAGCGGGGTGCCCCCTTAAAGGGCACAATCCACCAGGCCGATTTCTCACCCGATCAATTGTTCCTAGGCCCTTAAGAGGAAGCTCGCGTATTGTAATTCATTTAATTCTGATAATAATAGTTTAATAAATGACCATTTTCAAAGATTTGAACAAATATAGGGCATCCAATAATAATCGGCGATTGTCTGGCTACGGAATCGGCTACCGTCGGTCCAGTGGAATTGTGCCTTAAGCGAAGTATTCCCAGAAGCGGTGTTTTACTGTATATGATAATAATGAGACACAGTTAGTGTGACTGAATGGAATCTGTGCCTCGATATTTTGGACAGACATATCTCTGAACAGATTCCGTTGAGTCACACTAACTATGTCTCTCTATATTACTATTTCCTCCGCTAACCCTACCCTCTCATTCAATCGTATACGTTTTCAGAGTTAACAATTCCCCTCTAACCTCAGCGGATCATCTCAGATATGGTAAAGAAATAGATGGTAGAATAGTACAGCTCATGAGATCTAGATTAAAGAGTATAAATATAGGCATTTTTTGCACATGTTTGTTTTGTAATTGTCCTGTTTTGACCGGTCTGTCCTTTTTGTTCTGCTATGGGGTCATCCACTCCCACTCTTGTACGCAATAGAACAAAGAGGGACCATACGCAAAATTTCCCCCCACCCCCCTTAGTGCGTACGTACTTTATGGATGGCCCCTATGGTGGAAGAACGATAGTTTACCGGTGAATTTGTATGTGGTTTTTTTTTAAATTAAACAAAATCTCGTTTTCGAGCGACTCCGAGCAGCTCACCGTACCGCAGTTGAAGCCCACGATGAGGCGACCGATGATGAGCATCTCGTAACTTGTGGCTAATTTACTGAAGCCCATGAGTGCGGCGGCCACGATGCCAATGCCTGTGTTCACCAGCATTCCCCCGCGCCTGGAACACAATATGGCGACATGTATGTTACAAATACGTGTGTACATTGTATTGCTACATATGTATATGTAACACATTTCTACACCGGATGGGATTCCCTTCTTCAACATGCTTGGCAGTGTATTGGAGAGTATCCATTCAACACGTATTCCCAACACTGTTAAGCATATTGAATGAAGTCTTTCCAATACATTGACAATGTTCAATGAAGTCCGTTCATCATACTGGAGGGTTGTTATGGAATGCGCAACCAATAATAATAGTACGGAACACACTTGATCTTAAAACTTTTAACTTTGAATGAAGTCTTTCCAATACATTGACAAGCATGTTGAATAAAGTCTTTTTAATACACTGCCAAGCATGTCGAAAAAAAGGGAAACCCATCCGTTGGTGAAATTTGTCATTATGATATTAACAAAGTTCTCACATCCACAAGGGACCAGAAAGTGACAGAATGTGAAAAATGATACCAATCTAGACTAGATTAAACCTTCTCTAGTCCATATCAGAAATGTCTGTGAAAGCCAATACCTTTTCACAGAACATTCCGATCTGTCACTTACTCGTTAGTCGCGTTAGTAGCCTTGGCTTTTCCTGATGATCCTACCACAATCTAATTACATGTAACAATAAATAGTATGATATTATATTGATAATATCATATTGATAACACCGTCTTCATGATAAGGTTGAGCAAAGATTACTTTTGTGATGTTGCGGAAAATACTTTACCAATATTCGTAGTGGTGTGTAGTATTAATTGCAAGAGAACATATTTTGTGGAATAGGTTTATAAATATTTCCTTGTATTTTACCATATATTGGGCCTCGCATTCCCATACAGATTAATTGGCGAAATTTCTATTATGAGAAAAGTCTTTTTTGCTCGATAATCGCTAGAACTTGCACGTCTTTGTATCATAAATTTGTGGGACACGTTATAGTGAAGAATGTGGCGCTTATGTTAAATCCATTCTTCATATTGGAGGTTCATTATGGAATGCGCAACCAATAAAAGTACGGAACACACTTGATCTTAAAACTTTTAAATCATTAACTAAGAAGAAGCTCAGAGCCTCTGTTGAATTTAACCAATCGATCTCGTTCTGTATTTATCACGAGCATATTACCGTGTTCAGGTTTCTTTTCTTTAATATATCCTTCAAACTTCTGAGTGATATCCTTGTACCATCATGTGAATCTCTTTGCTTTTGTATTGTGAAGGACCTTTATGTTATAATTCTCTGCAAGTATAATTGTGTTATTTCGTGCTCAGCGGTTGCCTAGATCGTTAAAATCAGTCATTTTTGACTGAGATCTTAAGCTGTCTTTATGGTTTTATGACCGAAAACATGGGAAGCTTCATGTGTCTGCTGCATTGTATACACTGCACGAAAACCATCATTTTACATATGAATGCGCCAGCCGTATATGAGTAGGTATTTTGCGTCTACAAGGTCGTCTTAATCCCCATGTGTATACACCTCATCTGTAGGCGTATACATAAGCGTCCTGTGAACAGGGCTTCACTGAGAGCGGGCGGGGGGAGGTGGGGGAGGGCTTCCTACTGAGGACACCTATACTTCTACCAACACAAAGGGCGGGAGGGGGCGGGGGCAGAGGGTATTTTCTCTCATATACGCCGGGTGTGAAATACAGCCAAGACGCGTCTGTCGAATATAAGGCCTGGGCGTATATAAATGAAAACAAGTCAATATTCAGCCAATACATGCACTTCCGTGATGGCGTATATATATGAATAAAACGGTGGTTTTCGTGCAATGATACATATGACCAATAGAGGAATGTAGAAAAAAAGTCTGACCTGCCGAACTTGTCAGCCCACCACGCCCCGAGCACGCCGCCGAACATGCCGCCCGCCGCCGTGATGGCCACGGTGAAGGACCAGAGCAGGTTGAGCGTGCTGTCCGAGGCCGGGGAGCCCGTCCGAGCCACCGTCGTCTCGTTAAAGAAACCTTTAATCACCTAGCAGGGGAAGAAAGAGTCACTTGGGGAAAAACTAATTAGGCCACTCAAAAAGGAAAATTGTTTCTCAGCACCGCGCGCATAAGCAAAAACGTTTTTAGAAGTTAGACTAATAGGTAGGTGAGTACAGCTCGACTGCTGTACAATTCGGTCTGGTGTAGGCTTTATTAGAACAATATCTTTAGTGGTCTTTTTAGAAGTTGTTTTTTGTGTGAACCTTGATAGAAATTATGAAAGGTATGTGTATTTGGTATCAAATTAAAGCTCCTCATATCAAGGATGCCCTCATCATGTTTTTCATGGATCGGTGATGAGAAACGGAGTGTTTTTTAGTGGCCTTATGTTCTACCCGCTTACACCTAGTGCTTTTGACAATAAAGCCAATATGAATGCTGTGTTAAGACAACGGTGCTTATCTATGGCATCTATCCGGCTTGGCTCTTGATACAGATGTTTCAGTGTCTTAAAAATGTATGCATAAACATAAAATATATTCTCCTGTATACATAGCTACTGGTTTTTGTCATGACATATAACTGATCTGCCACATCACTATCTATCGCATCAGACCTGTGGATAAATGTATTTATCTCACCCCTGGTACAAGTTCAGCCATAGGAATAACATAATCAACGATCACTCCTATAAAGTAACAATACTACGCCATGACTGTGGCGTAGTGAATGTGAGATGACGTCATATGGATTTACCATGTATATTCCAATTATTTTGATATTGTTATGCTATTTGATGTCATAGAAAGGGGTGAGATGAATCCAGAACTGTACTCGAATCATAAAATACATAGTATATCGCATCGGAGCTGTCGATACATGTATTTGGTATTGAATTAAAGATGAAAAACCAATCCAATGGGAGTAATATGTGCCGTCGTTATTAATGATAACTCCGGCTGCCTGATATATATTTCAAATTTATCTCACCCCTAGTAAAGTTTAGCCATATGAATAACATTAAAAAGATGTATATAATGATTACCCACATTAAGTGCCAATGCTATGCCATGGTCATGGCGGGGAGATGGGAGATGACGTCACAAGTAACTGGCCAATCAGCGGCCAGGATGTGAGAAAGTAGATAAGACATCAACATCGAGATTTATATGTTCCTAACTAGATTTGCAATATAATTTGAATTATTCTGATATTGTGGCGCTATTCTAATGTCATTGAAAGGGGTGAGATAAATCCAGAACCATATTTGAATCGTAAAATAGACAATACTCGCTTGGATGCAGCGTAATCATCACTTGGCTTCGCCTCGATGACAATTGCGGTGCATCCAAACTCGTGGAGTATAATCTATTTATATGATTCTTGATTCAGTTCTATACAAGTCTATACAAAATATTTCGTCAAATAGCTGAAAGGTAGGACATGTGCTGCACGTACCATCTGTGGGGCGTTGATAACCCCCGTGTTGTACCCAAAGTTAAACATGCCCATGGCGGATGAGATGATGGCCAGAATGAGGCGTCCTGTGATCCCCTGTGTGCCAAGGAAAATGAAAGTTTAACATGTGTCACTCAACAAATATAGCAGGTGTATTCTATATCCAAAAAGGAAGCAATTAGATATATATTGATTAAATTTTTTAAAAGTTTAATTCCTAAAAGTGTGTCAGAAGTTTAAATCATTCCCACATCTTGGTCTAGTTTCTGATGCGTAAAAATGAAATAAAGAGAATGGGAGGGTAGAAAGTAGAAGAGGATGTTATGGAATTACGAAATATGAAGAAAAAATCTTGATAAGATTATACAACACAGATAATTGATGTTACTCCTACCCTATCTGACAGACATTCGGGCACCTGGTAATAATACTCTGCCCTAAAGGTCTAGGGCAGCATACAAACAGCTGTAACTAAAATGCCAGCCATAAAGCCATTCTCCACTGGCCGATGAAAACAGCATTGATTAATTGAGTTCTCTATATAGTCAGTTGGTGGTGGCCAACGACTGCACGTTGGTGTCTAAAATTTCGCTGAGGTTACTGTGTATGCCTTGTTTCTGTCGCAGTTGAAGGTCCATACTGATAGAATAGGCCTAGTCCTCCAAACTCAATGACAATCACCGATGATTTCAAACCCCTTTGATTCTGTAGGAGGGTAAAGAAGTTGGTGGTTGGTGGCCTTATTTCATAATCTATGCATGATCAATCTGTGAGCACTTCTCAGTATGAAGGCATGTTTCTGTTCACCGATCTGGCATCGGTACAACTCAAAAATCGATCGGTGGTTCTCGACTGCAGGTGGGCCAGTGGAAAATGGCTTCATGACTCATTTCCGTTGGCCGATTTCTATTCGGTACCGATCTAAAGTCGGGAACCACAGATGGACGTTTTTGGTATGCCAACATCAGATTGATGAATGAACACGGGACTTGCGGAGAATGTTCACCGATTATTTTGGCATAGATTATGTAACAATATCAGTTTAATCTGTGTTTACCTTGAATATACAATACAACCATGCCGTATTTACTGTAAATATGCACCGTTTCTCCACATAACGTAGAAAACTGCTGTACGGAACAGTGTTCCGTACGGGAAAATACGGAACACCTTCTTATACACTTTGACTAAAATATCAGTTGTTAGGCCAAAATGAATTAATGCTTTTTCCTAATTTCGGGTATATAGTAAATATATAACGTCCAACCATGCTTGTACAAGCCACAAAACTTGATGATGAATTCACCGTTCCTACAGAGCTCGCCATAAACGCCTCGTTCCGTATGAACCGTAAATTATCATCTCGTTGTGTGGCTTGTACAGCATGGTCAGGACGTTCTATATAAATACAATAGAACCAGTGTACATGATGCACCCATAAAGCCTATTTCCATCATTCAATTTCCCGTCACTGATCTACAGTCAGGAACCACCGATGGACTTTTAGCACTATAAATCAACGCAAAACCGGTCAATGGAAACGAGCCAGCTAAGCAATGACCACCGACTTTTTCTGCTTAGATTATGCAATTTTGACGGATTTATGAAAGTCTTTAAACTGTGAATACTGAGTAAAAACTTGGTGACTAAGTGAAAACCACTACCATCCCCGATTATTCGATACTGACAAACAGTTGATGGCACCACCGACAGACTTTTAAGGACCGTTTTCATTGGATGATGAAAACAGTGTAGATTTTGTTTGTTCTCTTAAAAGCCAATTTCCATTGGCCAAACCGATATACAGTCAGGAACCACTGACGGACCTTTAGCACTGCTGATGTAAAATGTAAATAGGCTGTTAGGAAAACATAGAGAATCTACACCGATTCTGTAGGCCAAAGGAAATGGGCCTTTAAGGTAAAGGGGGCGTCCACCAACCACGACAAGGCTATGACAATGGGTTCCCGACAAGGTCCACAATTGGTCTATGATTGGAGGCCTTGTCATGGTTGGTGGACCCCAGTTCCCGACAAGAGTCTACAACAAGGCCACGACAAGGCCACAATTGGGCTGTGATTGGAAGTTTGTCGATTGCCTTCCGACAAGGCTACGACAACATCGAACATGTGCGATTTTTTCCATGACTGGACCTTTGTCGTGGTTTCCTCGATATCACTGTCATAGTGTGTCAGTACCATGAACGTCTTTTTTACGGGAACCAGTGACGTCTACGACACGCTCTGACAACACTGTTGCAGACCCCCCTTCTTACAACAAGGCTGCGACAAAGCGCCGATTGGAACTTTCTTGTCGGCGCTTGTCGTAGCCTTGTCGTGGTTGGTGGACTGATTAAATCTCCACTGTTTTCGTCGGCCAATGGAGACGAGATTCAACACAGACAACTCCACAAATCACTGAGGAAACTCACCGTTTTCTGTGGGGTCAGCGCCGTGGTGGAGCTGACCTTCTCCATGGTGTCTACGGCGGTGTCTGAAGGAGATCAATTATATAATAGTTTTAGAAAAAGAGACATTGAAAGTATAACAAAATTAAATAACAGAGGACTGAGAATACTTTTGGGAAATAAATCAAGACGCTTATCTGCAAAAGGCTATGAGTGACCTGTGTGATATTGATACCCTAGAGAATAGGAGGAACACCCAATTATTATGTGTCATGTACAAAAATAGAAACAATGAAATGTGGATTGATAGCCTGAAAAGGAGAAAGAGGACCCAAAACAAGACACTCTTCCAACTAAGTACAACAAAGTGTTCCAGCGTATACAACAGCCCCTATCAAAGGGGAGCACGAATGTGGAACATGCTCAGTGAAGATGTACAGAATGCGCCTGACAAAGAATGTTTCAAAAGGAAACTGCAGTATGCTAAACAAAAAACTAAGGATACCGGATAATAACTGTTATACGAACGGATGAAATAAGACCCAAGAACTATATCATACACCATCATTATTACCTCTTTGTATCTCAATCTTTGTTGTGTATACCTTTGTTATATGTGCCCACCAGACAAATAATATATGTATGCGTTGTAATTTCTGAGATGCCTGAAAAACTCAACATTGTTGAGAGGCATTTGTCAATAACAAAAAAATTAAAAAAATTATAATTAGTCTGAAATACATCATCGTCAGATTCAATTTTACTCATATCCACCACCCATGGAGTATTTAGAAAAGATACCCAACAGGGGACTATGTCACAAAGGTTAGCCCATTAGTCAATGCGAAGGGTGAGATAAATTCAGAAACCTATCTAAGTTTATGGTCAAAGCTCGATCCCATCTTGTTTTAATTGCTACGGAATTCATGCGGCTGCACCTTGTGAATTGCTACGGGATTCAAACTTGATGGAATACGAGCTCTAACCCTAAACTTCCATAGGTTTCCTCTATAGAATAAGTGAAAATAAAGCGAATGATTGGCAACCAAGCTTTTGTCATTTTTATTTGTATTGAAGTATTGAAATATTACCAAATCTACTCGAGATATATTCTCGAGTCTGGCGGGCTGATTTCTTTTTGCCAATGAAAACCCGGTGATGCCTGACAAGGACATCACCAGCTGTCAATTAGCTGAGAGAGAAAATAGAAACCCTGTGTAAAGTTGCCAGGTCTTATGAAGAAATCCTAAATACAAAACCTAAAGAAACAGTAGTTTCTAATGCTTTATGCCACTACGGTGTGTATGTCACTCTTAGTGTATGATTTGCTCGTAATGATTATTACATTATATGATAAAGACGATATAGATACGACAATGTCTCGCATTACCTTACCTAAATAAGGATATTTTGATTTTATTTCTATGACGAATTATGAACACAGAAGATACGTTTTGCCTACTTGTATAATGTCGCTATCACTGCTCCCAGGTGTTATATTTGGAGCCTGAGGGCTGTTGAATAAAGTCCGCTCGTTTCTGGTGCTGGTGCTGGACGATACGATTATTTCAACGATAAACGACATCTTGGCTGGTTTTTTTTCATTCAATGTTGTATGATAATACAGAAGATACTTTATAAATGGACATATTTGTATGCAACACATTGTAAGAGCTTTAGGTTACTTTGATCATCAAAATATTTTATGCTTACAACACATTATTTTATACAGCACTATGGCCTCAAAGGCAATTCCAAGATACATTTTTTGTCGTTCATAGTTTATTCAACGGCCCCCAGGCTCGTATGGAGGAAATCAAGGTAAAATACATCTGCTATGTACAGAAAATGCCATGTAAAATTCATGCCACAGTTAACAAGTCAGGAAAATCCCCATACTTCCGGGAAAGAGGCATTCCTATATAATACCACGATTGAATGATACTGAATTAAAAAGCTTTACCTCAAGGCACTATTTCCTATTTTGCTGAAAACGCCTTCGGTATTTTGACCGGGTTTCAACATAAAACATATTCAATCTCCTCCATGTTTTTATAACATGTATTCCCGATTATACAAGAATCACAGATAAAGTTCAAGCTTAGATCAATGCAACACAGCTTACGGGTGCTAAGAGTGTTCATAGGGTGTAAGATATTCACCTATAGACTTATAGGTTAGATATCTCCACCACCCCCTTCCTATACCCCACGGGTAAGAATATCGCAGGAAGATGTTGTAGCTATAATTTAGAATGTGTAATGCTGAATAGCTTATCTAAATTTGATAACACCTTGTTGTGATATGACATATTTAACACTAACGTATGATGTACGTATACCCTAATACAATACGCGTTTCATTAGGCCCGGCGTCCGCTGAGTTCCGATACACAACCATAGGCCTTATGGTGCATCTCCAGACACAAAATCGATATCCCGTTGGAAAGTCAACTTCAATCAGTAGACGATACTAAAGAAGAAACCAACAAGTTTTGGTCAAAGTTGCCGTTCTCCACAAGTTGTTTGCCTAGTGATATGAATGACAACAGACGAGTGAATATCATATTGCCTTCAAACAAGTTGGAGAACAACAAGTTCGACCAAAACGAGTTGATTTCTGTATTTATCTCACCCCTCTACACACTAAAGGAATTGAAGGCACACAGGATATAGACCATATAGAATGGACTGCAATACTTGTAGGGATATGGAGAATGAGTTCCCAATGTTAAGCTTATAGGACAAAAATACCAGGGTAAGATAAATCCGAGGACGCACCGCGATGCACGCATCATAAGTTCCACTGTAGGGTATCGGGAGCTCAATAGGCGCCGGTGTTTATGATGGCTATAACCAACACGTATTAAGAGGGACCAAGTATTCAGGGGGACCAAGCTACTTCATGGTAGATATATCGAATGAACCGATCTTCTTAATACATTCAAACCAGGCTGCCTTTAGCAATATTCATGGAAACTTAGATATTTACCATGAAAGTTACTATATGTACGCCTACAGCAAATTAATGTTTCTAACTCGAAGACTGTGCAACAAGTGAAAAAAATGTTTATTTCCCCTGACCTTTTCCCTGAGAATACATGTATTCCAAGTAACCATTAAAGTACTTGAAATTGAAGTAGTATTTCTATACCCAGGAATGCTATCTGATATAAATGCATTGATAGGCCAATAGGGTGGAGTAGATAATAATAGAGCAAATAGAATGTTCTTAATTGATAAATGATCAAGCAATTATAAATGAATAACAATCAAAAGGTTTAGGTTACATTCAGTCTATGGATAGCTTTCTGTAACCCAATACAAGCACCAGTGGGTCAATGAGGTATGTCGGCCTCAAGTGATTGATCATGGTTAGCTGAGCAAGCCTGTAAAACCCTTAGACACTGGCACCCTACTCCTTTCCCACTATCACAGTGAATAGCATGCAGATAGTAAAGGGATGGTTTTCTGGAAGCACATCTATAAGTCTATATGTGATCACTCTAACCCTTAGACAATGTATTTAGGTATGCAAGCACGCTCTATATAACACAGCACAAGAGAATACGATGTTTAGATGACTCTATGAAAGCTAAATTAATTTCATCTCATGATTAGTCTATATTTATGCATTTAAGCCAAAAGTAATATTGTATTTCTATGTTGTAACCCATGACCGTAATACAAGCAGTCTACCTATGTCAAAACCAGTCTTGGTTAGATGACATGTTGAGAAAATCCATTTATCCATTATAGTTTATTAACTATTAGCAAATAATATGTTTATCTTTGATGAATGACTGTGGAATTATAGATAGATAACAATTAAAAGATTTGGGTTACATTCAGTCCATGATCGTTTCTATACCCTATTTGCATCCTGCCCACTTGTATTTCTGCAAATGCCTGAGTCTAGGACCCAAACACATCAAGCATCAGTGGGTCTTGAGGTATTTCGGTCTCGAGTAATTGGTCATGGTCAGCTGGGCATGCCTCTAAGTGCCTGAGACACTGGCACCCTGCCCCTTTCCCAATATCACAGTGAATAGCATCCAGATGATAAAGGGATAGGTTTTTGCAGCACGCTGGAAGTCTATATGTGACCACTCTACCCTTTATTTAGGCAATGTATATATAGAGGGTGCAAGCACACTCTAATAGATAACACTTAAAAAAGTTTGGGTTATATTCAGTCTATGGGTCATTTTCTGTAGCCCAGTTGCACCCAGTAAACTTGCCATTTCTGAGACTGAGACTAGATTCAGATATATCAAGCACCAGTGAATCAATGAGGTATTTCGATCTCTTGTGATTGGTCATGGTCTTTTGGGTACGTCTCTAAAACACTGAGACACTGGCCCTCTAGTCCTTTCCAACATCACACAGTTTGCACGCAGATAGTGAAAGGTTAGTTTTTAGCAGCCAGCTCAAAGTCTATGTGACGACTCTAACCTTTTAGGCAGAGTATATGAGTGTGTCGTACACGCTCAATAAACTACATATATATGTATGTGCAATGAGATGACCTGTGTGTGAAGTGGTGTCTATTCTGCAATGTGCTTAGTTCAGAGGGAATTTAAACCATATATTAATTAAAAACCGAATAGACTGCAATGTATACAGAGTCTGGAGCATGACAGTTGATAAATTCCATTGATTTAGGCGTGCCTAAATGGTGGGGGTGGAATGGATGTGAGCAAATGACGAGACTCAATCCTCGACCTCACTTAAATAGGAAATTAAAGTTAATCGTAAATGAAGTAAGTCCCAAATCAATATCAAGAGAAGGTGGCAAGTGACATGGCAATCCAAACGCCCCCTTTTCAGAAACAGAAATGTCAGCCAATCTCTTTCAATACCACATGAGAAAACTCACATGCTGCCATGGCTTGGAAAAGTATGTCACACTATAATGCTTGTAAAAACCAGAGGTATTTATATTTACATTAAGCATTGCCGGCATTGCCAGGCAGAACTACCAACTGTCCTATAATGGATGATCGACATATAATGGAAGACCGCTTGGTGTCCCGGTGAATTGTATATGTCGTTGTGTTTGTAAATGAATAAACCCTTAAAAAAAAATCTGTCAATAACACACACATATATACTGCCTTCCTGTTGCTCACCCTACCAGGTGGTACAAACCAATAGTCGCATATGGATGAGACAATGTGTGCTGAACCTACCCGGGTGATGGTGACTATGTTGTACCTCCGAGTCTCTGTCCCTGAATGAAAAACGTATTCAGTAGACACCAGGAGCCTTGTTTATCACGCACACCTTGGTGTCCCTCATGCGACAGAGCCTGGAGGCCCTCGCTGCACTCTTCAAACAGACTATTCGCAATATACCTCAAAGCAGACAGCCTAAGTATCTGTTTGGAGAACTCTCCACCTGTCATCCCTGCATTGACATACAGTCCACCCACGTTATGCTGGTATGCAATCGCACACGGAAAATAAAAACCAATACTCTCTACAGTGACCAACCATACACGGGGTTCTTGTTACATATTTATGATCTAGGACAGGTTCTGAAGTTCTCGAGATATTCTTTAAGAAATCTAAGCTAAGTCATGTTCCAAATGCTCGTAGTGGGAGTAAGAAGTACCAAATTACATCTTTGGTATTTTCAGAACATTGTTTTTATTACTGTCAGAGCTACTATACGGTCATTTTCATATGTTTGGTTTACAATCACACTAGTTTGTCGCAGCATTTTTCTTGGTGCAAATCATATCAAGAGACGTCACGAGTTTGAGTCTGAGTTTATTTATGCCACGCATTTTGTTGGCTCAATAATTTCACGAGTCGAAGACGAGTGACATTACTGAGCCAACAAAATGAGTGGCATAAGTATACTCAAACTCAAACGAGTGGCGTCTAGATTTTATCCTACCCCGTTTCCATATTTTTTCAGTATCAGAAAGTAATGGCATAAACAACACTTTATGTCACTACCCGTGACATAAACAAATCCCATGTTAAGCCTATGGCGTTTTTTATTAGGGGTAGGATAATACATGTTTTTCAACCACGGGACATATCTGGCAAACAATAAAAGTACGGCGATCATCAGGCCTTTGACGCCTGTTTTTCATACTCTTCCCTGCCCTTTAAACAAAGTTTGGATGGCCACACAGCTAACTTCCCTATGAACTAGAATGAAATCATTTCAGGAACACATTGCTCTTCAACGATAGTATCACCTTTGGAGGAAAGTTTATCATTAGACTAGACAGAGACCTTCCGGAGTTACCATGCCCATGTATTATGATTCCACTTTCCTCACTATATTTCAACAGGAAAAGGATATTTTTCTGGTCATATGTGATTGTTGAAATACAAGTAGAGCTCTGTGGTTGCAATGAATTGCCTCATGTTGATTTAGTGCAGAATATGTGTAAATGACGATGATGGGGAGGATTAGAGGTATGCAGTATGTTTATATGTGAAATACCAGGCCTAGGGTCTGATTAGATTCTTCGAAATGGTTTGAATAAACTTGCCTCCTGTTAGGTGAAACTTGTGAATTATTGCAGATTATCTCTTCCATCAAGTATTGGTTCTTGCATACTGCATGGATATAAATAAAAAGACCCAGACCAAGATAAACTAAAACACACATATTATAATTTAAGGGATGGATGGCATAAGAATGAAAATTACTGTGCCCATTTTCAGATATCCACCTTGCTCATAATTTGATAAGGAAGGAGATGGTCTTTTCATCAGATGTTTTGAACATACCCCTACAAACTGACAAAACGTGAAGAACCTTACAAACAAAAAGTTAATGTATTATAATATCTATGTGCATTTAAATGCGTAGGTGGCAAATATGAAATTTCCTTATGAGAATGGAATATTGTAATGGTACAATCAAATTGAAAAGTTACCAGTGATCAATATATGACACTGGTGACAAGAAATCAATATGATATACATATGTGAAGCACTGTACTGTTTAAGTTCAAATGCTGTAAAGTTTCTGTGAAATAATACAAGAATGTAAGCAAGGATGACGACTATAATCGATTTCAAGCACCTGAAACATTAAACAATTGAATCATGTTCATTAAATGAAATTAAGTATAATTCCAAGTATTGATAGTTTGGCAAACCCATGACTTGACATGCGAGCAACAATCAAATCAAAGAACATTTGGTGCATAATGTGTAGGACAGTATCCATTATTATCACTGCCTGCCCTTATCAAGTTTTCTATGAAAGCGTCCTTTGCCCCTCTTGCGATAGTACCACGATAAACTTCATTATATCACACATATCATGATAAAGAGGCCAGGAATAAAGCCAAAGAAATGCAAGTCATTGTTTATTTCTCTGTCTGTCGTACGATTCAGCTACGTTTCTCCTACACAGCGTCAGCAGTTGACATTATATTCAGGTCCATCGCAATTGCTCAATGTATACATAAGTGAATGTATACCTGTATACATACGCACAAATGTATAAATACATGCGCACTTATGAATACACCTAATGGCATAATTCCTCTGTCATTGTACGTTTGGTAGAATCTAAGATTGATACTAAGCTTGATATATAGTTATTACAATAGAATAATAGCAGCTACTGCACTTTGCCTATTATTGTGTAACACAACCCTCCCGTGATAATGAAAGAGGCCTCGTCTTATAATTGTGAGAGTCATTCAATTTGTCATATGAAACCAATTTTATATTCAGAGGTATGCGATTGCATCGTCTTATGAAATGAAGAAATTGTATTGTGCCTTACAGAGAGATAACCTAAGGGTCATCCAGATAGCGGGACTCTGAATAGCATTAAGATCGGGCCAAAGGGCGACTTCATAGAACAGGCGATACAATGTGGCCAGTGAAATACAAGAGGTTGAGAAGTGAACCCAAGACAATGTCTGTGTATACAAAAACTGCTCTAACCCACTACATTTAAAAGTACCTTGATTATTGCTCAGATGCCTTGTCAAAATACTCTTATGCCAATTGAAACTGACCGATTCACCCATCAGTACCTTTTGACACCCAACGCTCTCAATATTTAAAGTTTGTGAACCTCTGAAGTGAATGTCTTAATACGGAATCCTTCCTTTTTTGTGGCTTATCTACAATAATTGTAATGAAGGGGTTCGTTTAATAATATAGGCTCGTACATGAAGTCCCGTTTCTGTACACCAATGAGACCAAGGGACGATGAGTGTAAACTACCCTTATGGACGACCTTTTGAACGGTTAAGACTGTCTAAGCAAAAGAACTTGAATATTGTTTCACGGTAACCCCTGTAGGAGGTGCAGAAACGATGTCGCGAAGCGGTGGCGTCCGCCATGTTTATTTTTCCGTAATGACGTTGGTGTTGTTACTCTCGTCCGGTCACCTTTAAATTCTGTTAGTGCGACAAATTGCACCATAGTGGGCCGTACTCGATATATGCTACACCCCCGTGAGAGGGCAGTATTTGACTGATGTTTGCCTACAGGTATATAATAATATATCATACGGCACAAACCTACCACCTGCTCATTATAGTACTTCATTATTTTGTCTGGACTCTGCCAAGAAAGACCAATACTAATGAAATTATTCACCCCTGAAGTAAAATGTGTGAATACATTTCCTCTGGAGCTCGCATCTTTGACTTGAATTAAGGACAATATGAATAACCATAAATACATGTATTTATGATCTAATTTATGGCAGTGCCTCCTGATGTTTCATTCCGGTCCTCTGTTCACAGAGTGCATTACATTCTCCTGCAGTTTGCTGGCTCTAAGCTACACCGCTATAGGTCGAGCAACCATATATGATATACAGGGAACTGAAAAGTATCTATTTTTGAATTGGTATACAAAGATTCCCATAACTTTGTCTTTAAAGAAGATAAATACTTGTAAAATGTACCATTTCAAACCTAAGATTGTCGGTTATGTTGTCAAGTATATAGTAAATTTCTTTGGATAATATATCTTTTTTCATTTTTGATATATTTTCTCTTAAACCTTGTTAAAAGTTAGGCAAAATATTTGACCTCTGGAATAGGAGTAAAGATTCTAAAGAATTTCTTATGGAAGCAAAATCTAAACCCAGTTTAGGTAAGTAAAGATTTTTTTCACAATCATTTTGATACCTTAACTCTTGTTGTACTCCTATTAGAAGTCAAAATTTGTTATCACATTAGAAAAAGTATGAACAAAGCCCCTTCTTGTGACATCTGCCATATGTCAAGCTATAGGATTTTCTAGGGAAACACTATTTGAATCTGGATCGCACCATAGTCCCTAATATGCCTTCCTGGCCTATAACAGTGGGTCATAGGCACACTAGTGGTTAACTACTTCTGGAGAAGAGTGCCCACGGACAGGTGTACATGATAAATAAAATCTGGTCAGGTGTAAAAACACGTGAAGGAAATCTATGCAGTGACCCATGATGCTTTATCATTGAGCATGCAACCAGGTCCAAACACGGAGCAAAGGTCTCTATGATACTATAATCTAGCCTGTGTGACGATTACATAAACCATCTAGACATAGTACAGATAGATAAATACACTGTAATCCATAACATCCCTACGTACATAAGCCATGTTAATGTGATGAATGGACATTTATCTCACCCCTGGTATTTTTGTCCCATAGGCTTAACATTGGGAATTCGTTTTCCATGCCACTACGAATATTGCAGTCCATTCTCCATGGTCTGTATCCTGTGTGTCAACCATTCGTTTAGTGTGTATAGGGGTGAGATAAATACAGAAAGCAACTCGTCTTGGTCAAAGAAGTAATTCTACAACTTGTTTGAATGCTTCATGATATTCACTTGGCTGTCAACTTGTTCATATGACTGCATACCAAACTCGTGGAGGACGATGACTTTGACCAAAACTTGTTGGTTCCTTCTTTTTTAAGATACCTATACGTTATGAAGGGTTTTCCTTCCCTGCAGACACGAGCTCGGGTTGTAGCAAAGAATAATAACGATGAACACTATAAGACTTAAACTTATGGTAGAGTCAAATGACCTACTCACTTTCTACAGAAAGCAAGTCAATACGCACTGAGGTCTATTTATGTTTTGTTGGATCGGTCCGAGGAAGAACGTCTTATGTAAGATGGTTGTACCAAATCTTATTATTTACCTGAACTTAAAAAAAAAAAATGGAAATCTTCACTGTGGTCCCATATTATACAAGACGATGGCAATAACGGCACGAGGCTGAGAGGCCAAGTTCCATGAATAATGTCAATCTCATCATGTCTTGTATAACTTGCGACCATGATATATTGTTCTATATTTATCATATAGAACTAATAACATTTTACCATAAATTGGTGCAGAAACCATGTTGAAGCAAAGTCTGCATTCCGCTGGTATGTCAACGTGTTCAATATAACAGTGATAGGCACAACGTGCCGTACACAACGCTTACGGCATGTATGTAAATATTACTAGGAGCATTGATAAATGTGCATGGAATTATGTATGAATAACAATTGAAATATTTTAGATACACTCATTCTATGGATAGTTTTCTGTACCCCACTTGTACCCAGTCAATTTACCCTTTCTGTAAGTGCATGAGTCTAGGATGCAGACAGGTCAAGCACCAGTAGGTCATTGAGGCATTTCGGTCTCAAGTGGTTGGTCATGGTCAGCTGGGCATTCCTCTAAGACCCTTAGACACTGGCCCTCTGCTCTTTTCCCAATATCACAGTGAATAGCATACAGATAGTGAAGGTATTTTTTGGCGGCAAGCTGGAACTCTATATGTGACCACTCTAACCTTTAGGCACCGTATATATTGTAGGTGTAAGCACGCTTTAAAAAGTATGTGCATGGGTATGAAATAAAGTTTTATATCAACAATGATAGGAGAAACAGTTTCAGGACCAGAAGACAATTTTCTGTAATGCTCATTTAACCTTAGACTATGCCGCACATTTTATATCGTGTAAATTCACTGGCCCAGATAGTAACCATTAGGACAAGCTTGGCAAGGCTTGTTTTACAAACGACCTATTTCTCGTTCTGTGTCGGAGGTGCACCTGAAATCAACTCATCTTACATTCATGTAATCTTTCTCTTCACTATTACCATATATTCGACATGGTGCACGGTACCGATAATGGCTGTCTCGGATTATAATGCACATAAATATTTCTTTGGGGATTTTTTTTTTCAATTAGTCTTAGGTAGACTCGTTTCTACTGGTAAAGGTATGCACTGAAGAGCAATATATACACTGCGTATCATTGAATATTCTCGTGACTGTTTTAGGAACCGGGCCCATGCTAGCAGGCCCTACGCCCATGCACCATCTACAACTCTCTATGTAGGGTTTTAAATGTACACTAGCGACTTCGTCGGGTCCGAGTTAGTGTGGAAAATATTTTTTAAAAACCCAGAAAAGTCAAAAGCCAATACGGGAAACGAACTCCCGACACCCGCATCCCTAGCCAAACACTCCGCAGACTGCTCCACAGAGCTAGATGTCTGAAGGGGGTCAAATACTTAGAGTGGTGGCTGGAGTGGTGGTGGGTGGGGGGATGTTGTCAGCGGAGTTTTGAAAGGGCTACCAGAACCATTGTAGGGAACCAGCGAAATGTAATCTCATTGGTTTCTCACGAGAAAGGTAGATTAGAAAACTACAGTTCTAAATCATGTTTTCAGTATGGCTAGAAACAAATCCTAAGAATAGAAGTACATCTGTGTAGACAAACACAAAAAAGAGTAGCAGGATTCAGTTAAGAACTGCACGTGATTCTCACTCTCGTGGCTCTTCAATCTCCATGCCTAGGTCTGGTTCACTTTGTCTCTACCATACTGATATCAACAAACCCTCCTCGTCCATTATAGCCCTCTGGTAGCAGTCTATGTACCTGTAACTGATAACTAGGAGCACATAGTATGTTCATCATAGATGAATGAGCGTGCTATTATAAATGAATAACAATTAAAAGGTATAAGTTAGATTTAGCCTATGGATAGTTTTCTGTAACCCACTTGCACCCAGTCAACGTGCTATATCTGCCTGAGTCTAGGATCCAAACATATCAAGCACCAGTAGGTCAATCAGGTATTTTTGGTCTTGAGTGATTGGTCATGGTCAGCTGGGTACACCTCTAAGACCCTGAGACACTGGCTCCCTGCTCTGTTCTCACCATCACAGTGAACATCATGCAGATAGTAAAGGGATAGTTTTTAGAGCATGCTTGCACACACTAAATACATCATCTAGAGACCTAAAGGTTAAAGTGGTCACATATATACACTTTCAGCGTGCTGCCAGAAAACTATCCCTTCACTATCTGCGTGCAATCCACTGTGATAGTGTGAAAGGAGCAGTGTGCCAGTGTCTCAGGGTCTTAGAAGCATGCTCAGCTGACCATGACCAATCACTCATGACCGAAATACCTCATTGACCCATTGGTGCTTGACCTTGATATTTGTGGATCCTATACTCAGGTGGTTGCAGAAATAGCAGGTTGACTGGGTTCCATTAGGTTACAGAAAGCTATCCATAGACTGAATGTAACCCAAACCTTTTAATCGTTATTCATATATAATTGCAGGCTCCTTCATCAATGATGAACATTCTATTTGCTCCTAGTCTGGAAGCACACTGAAAGATCAATGTGACCACTCTAAACTCTAAATGATGTATTTAGCACGTGCAAGTACGCTCTAATAACCTAGTCACGGGCTCCGAGTATTGTAGCCTACTGGGCAGCGACCTGTGGGTGTGATATAGGCATGAACGGATACATAACAACACACCACACCACGTTGCTCTGTGTGTACAGCAGTCTGGTGACTGAAACTCAGCACACACTGACTGGGAATATCACAAGTATAGTATGTACCATGTACAAAACCACAGTGGTTTGAAACACCACGGTTACGTAGCACATGGAGATCCAGTTATGGCATCAGCTGAGCAAATGTTATCTAGTCGTGGAAATTCCGATAGAGAGGCTGAGGCATAGACTGATAGACAATCATTGCGAGTAGATACCCCCTCCTCCTCCTCTCCCAAGGACATGTGGGTACTTACATTTACAGTCCATGGTTGAGATGGGCCTCCGCTTTGATCCTGATCCCACTGGAGGACGGGTCATTTTGACTTGGATCGTGTGAAGTGAGGGCAGAGTGAAGGCACACGTGAGACGGGCAGGAGAATTAGGTCTCCACACACACAAAACTAGGTCCCCAGACCGAAAACTGGGTCTGTGTCCGCTAAGACACGTAAAATAGCCACCACAGAGACGTCGGAAAAGTGGGCGGCGGGGCGTGGGACAAGAGTATGATTTGTTCCCACGCCACTCTATAGGGCCTCTAGGTCCCTGCTCCTAATGTTTAAAGAGTTCTTATACAAATATATTTGTGGTCGGGAATTTACCAGGTAAGGTATCAATAAAGGGCCTTATGAGTTAAGGCAAAGTTAATAGATATACATGCCCTACATATTTGTCTTATTGCTATGGTTTAGGTCTGATATTTCAGGATTTGGAACGATAGTACTGGGCATAAAAGACTATGGCCTTCGGGTAATAAGTTGTATATTGTACCTTCAAAGGAATAACTTATGAAAAATAAGTTTAAGGCTTAATTTGGAATTACACAAGTGAAGGCTGCCTTCTCGCTCCCCATATTACATATCATATGGTCGGGCCGTCTTCATGTTGAGCTATTTTGGTCGTGGCCTCATTCTGTGTATAAATAGACTAGCACAGTAAATCCCTTTTGTAACAATTTTCCCTTTAGCTGTCATATAATGTTTGTTAAAATGTTATTAAAACCCACTTATGCACAGCCTAATAATATAAAAACTATGATATATGCTCTGGCAATAATTTGAATTCGTTGTACATATAGATAAAGAAATGATTCATTTGTATGTCTAAGGCAATATTAGCAAGATAGAATGAAATAATGATTTACACCCATGCTTATAAAACCATTTATATTTATAACATTATAAAAGGTAAAACAGCACGACCACTTTGGTTTCAAATTTATGTGGCATTTATTGCAGATTGTAGAACCGACGTTTATATTTATTGGAAATATAAACGTGGCACCATCACAGGAAGTTCCTTACAAAGTAGTTTTTACAGGACTTTCTGAAACACTTTGAATTGTGCCTCTATCTTCATTCTAAGTATTTGAGAAAAATGGGAAACTTTTTGTCACTTCAGAATGACAGTGTTGAGACTGTTGCCCGCCATAAAAAAACATCAAAAGTGCTCCCCGAGATGAAAATCTTAGAAATGTCTCAGCCTTATGAAACCTAGCCCTTACAAAGTAGTTTATACAGGACTTTCTGAAACACTTTGAATTGTGCTTCTATCTTCATTCTAAGTATTTCAGAAAAATGGGAAACTTTTTGTCACTTCAGAATGACAGTGTTGAGACTGTTGCCCGCCATAAAAAAACATCAAAAGTGCTCCCCGAGATGAAAACTTTAAAAATGTCTCAGCCATATGAAACCTAGCCCTTACAAAGAAGTTTATACAGGACTTTCTGAAACACTTTGAATTGTGCTTCTATCTTCATTCTAAGTATTTGAGAAAAATGGGAAACGTTTTGTCACTTCAGAATGACAGTGTTGAGACTGTTGCCCGCCATAAAAAAACATCAAAAGTGCTCCCCGAGATGAAAACTTTAAAAATGTCTCAGCCTTATGAAACCTAGCCCTTACAAAGAAGTTTATACAGGACTTTCTGAAACACTTTGAATTGTGCTTCTATCTTCATTCTAAGTATTTGAGAAAAATGGGAAACGTTTTGTCACTTCAGAATGACAGTGTTGAGACTGTTGCCCGCCATAAAAAAACATCAAAAGTGCTCCCCGAGATGAAAACTTTAAAAATGTCTCAGCCTTATGAAACCTAGCCCTTACAAAGTAGTTTATACAGGACTTTCTGAAACACTTTGAATTGTGCCTCTATCTTCATTCTAAGTATTTGAGAAAAATGGGAAACTTTTTGTCACTTCAGAATGACAGTGTTGAGACTGTTGCCCGCCATAAAAAAACATCAAAAGTGCTCCCCGAGATGAAAATCTTAGAAATGTCTCAGCCTTATGAAACCTAACCCTTACAAAATAGTTTTAACAGGACTTTCTGAAACACTTTGAATTGTGCTTCTATCTTCACTTTAAGTATTCAAGAAAAATGGGAAACTTTTTGTCACTGCAGACTCACTTTAGCTTAGATCATAAAAATTATGAAAATTAGGACCTGATCTGAAAACTTTTTGACCATCCTAGCCTTATAATCTATACACCATACATTACATATTTTAATCATTTTTCTAAAATACTTAGAATAAAGATAGAACTATAATTACAAATCGTTACAGAAATACCTGTAATAACTGTAATGCATTTCATATATATTCCTGTAGCACCATCTAGTGGCAATTCGCGGAACTACGCGCAAAACGGTGGCCCTGCCTATGGCGGGTGTATGTATTAAAGTGCGGCAGTGATCGGCCCACGGCAGGGCCCGCTTCCAGTCCATAGAGTTGTATGTCCATGGTTAAGCCACGGACTTATATCTATGGGTAGGAAACG
Organism: Alentia gelatinosa; assembly: GCA_950022655.1. Classification (NCBI taxonomy): domain Eukaryota; kingdom Metazoa; phylum Annelida; class Polychaeta; order Phyllodocida; family Polynoidae; genus Alentia; species Alentia gelatinosa. The sequence goes on from OX465579.1 coordinate 108,497,081, forward strand.
CGGGCCATTCCCGTGTTTGTTCAACGATCTGTTGGACTCGGCTACGCTTGAGTGCATTTCGCGGGTATAGCGCTAATTTCCGTACGATCCGCTAGGAAAAATTTGGCAATAGTTCCATTTTAAGCCACCAGGGTTGAAAGTGGCGCTGCTGATGTTGTTTTTTTTTGTTGTTTTTTTTAATAGGTCTTTTTCCACTGGTCCGCAATGCGCCTTATCTGCTTAGTTACGCAATGCATGTGGCCAAACATATCCCTGGCAACGTATACTTCAGCATTGGAGGACTGAGTGTATAAGCATAATAAGTTTTTTTAAAGTTACGGCACATTTTGTGTCACAGCCTGCCTGAAAATTAGGGAATTTTGCCTGCCAATCCAACCCAAAATGACACAAAATGTGCCGTAACTTAAAAAAAGTCTAGTGAACTTAGAACCCTAATTCCAACTGTCCCATGTAGGTACATACCTGGAATCGACTGACAAATACTTTATTAAGGCCTAGGGACATGGGAATGAATTGAAAATAATTGTTTCCCAAGACTGACTGCCTGAAAATCAGGGAAATTTGCCTGCAGGCCCCAACTATTCTAAGACAAAATGTGCCGTAACTTTAAAGAAATCTATTGCACTTAGGACCCTAATTCCAACTGTCCCATGTAGGTATATATCTGGAATCGACTGAAAGATACTTTATTAAGGCCTAGGGGCATGGGAACAATTTAAGAATCTGGATTTTATGGATTTTCCCCTTGGAAATCAGGGAATTTTGACTGCCGACCCAACCAAAACTGACACAAAATGTGCCGTAACTTAAAAAGAATCTAGTGAACTTAGAACCCTAATTCCAACTGTCCCATGTAGGTACATACCTGGAATCGACTGACAAATACGTTATTAAGGCCTAGGGGCATGGGAATGAATTGAAAATAATTTTTTCCCAAGACTGACTGCCTGGAAATCAGGGAAATTTGCCTGCCGGCCCCAACTATTCTAAGACAAAATGTGCCATAGCTTTAAAAAAATCTAGTGCACTTAGGACCCTAAATCCAACTGTCCCATATAGGTATATATCTGGAATCGGCAGTAAAGTATTTATGGCAGTAAGTGGGCTGGGGGTTCTAGACAAATGGCATATTTTGAAGGGGTGTTGACATGGGAAATCCAGATTTTGACATTTCTTCCACCTCAAAAAAATTACCCATCTAGCAGGCCTTAATGAACTATTTGTTGGTCGATTCCAGCTATGTTCCTACACAGAACAGTTGTCTTTATGGTCCTAGGTGGTATGGGGATTTCTAAACAATTGGCACAAATTGGGTGACTTTAGCTCTGAGCGCCTCTGAGAAATCAGTCATTTTCAGATGGTCAGCCACAGAAAGTCAAACTTTTAAAAATATTACCCATCTAGCAGGCCTTAATTAACTATTTGTTGGTCGATTCCAGCTATGTTCCTACACAGAACAGTTGTACTTATGGCTCTAGGTGGTCTGGGAGTTTCCAAACAATTGGCACAAATTGGGTGACTTTAGCTCTGTGCGCCCTTGAGAAATCAGTCATTTTCAGATGGTCAGCCACAGAAAGTCAAACTTTTAAAAATATTACCCATCTAGCAGGCCTTAATTAACTATTTGTTGGTCGATTCCAGCTATGTTCCTACACAGAACAGTTGTCTTTATGGCTCTAGGTGGTCTGGGAGTTTCCAAACAATTGGCACAAATTGGGTGACTTTAGCTCTGTGCGCCCTTGAGAAATCAGTCATTTTCAGATGGTCAGCCACAGAAAGTCAAACTTTTAAAAATATTACCCATCTAGCAGGCCTTAATTAACTATTTGTTGGTCGATTCCAGCTATGTTCCTACACAGAACAGTTGTACTTATGGCTCTATGTCTGCTGGGATTTTCCAAACAATTGGCACAAATTGGGTGACTTTGGCTCTGAGCGCCCCTGAGAAATCAGTCATTTTCACATGGTCAGCCACAGAAAGTCAAACTTTTAAAAATATTACCCATCTAGCAGGCCTTAATTAACTATTTGTTGGTCGATTCCAGCTATGTTCCTACACAGAACAGTTGTACTTATGGCTCTATGTCTGCTGGGATTTTCCAAACAATTGGCACAAATTGGGTGACTTTGGCTCTGAGCGCCCCTGAGAAATCAGTCATTTTCACATGGTCAGCCACAGAAAGTCAAACTTTTAAAAATATTACCCATCTAGCAGGCCTTAATTAACTATTTGTTGGTCGATTCCAGCTATGTTCCTACACAGAACAGTTGTACTTATGGCCCTATGTCTGCTGGGGGTTTCCAAACAATTGGCACAAATTGGGTGACTTTAGCTCTGAGCGCCCCTGAGAAAACAGTCATTTTCACATGGTCAGCCACAGAAAGTCAAACTTTTAAAAATATTACCCATCTAGCAGGCCTTAATTAACTATTTGTTGGTCGATTCCAGCTATGTTCCTACACAGAACAGTTGTACTTATGGCCCTATGTCTGCTGGGGGTTTCCAAACAATTGGCACAAATTGGGTGACTTTAGCTCTGTGCGCCCTTGAGAAATCAGTCATTTTCAGATGGTCAGCCACAGAAAGTCAAACTTTTAAAAATATTACCCATCTAGCAGGCCTTAATTAACTATTTGTTGGTCGATTCCAGCTATGTTCCTACACAGAACAGTTGTCTTTATGGCTCTAGGTGGTCTGGGAGTTTCCAAACAATTGGCACAAATTGGGTGACTTTAGCTCTGTGCGCCCTTGAGAAATCAGTCATTTTCAGATGGTCAGCCACAGAAAGTCAAACTTTTAAAAATATTACCCATCTAGCAGGCCTTAATTAACTATTTGTTGGTCGATTCCAGCTATGTTCCTACACAGAACAGTTGTACTTATGGCTCTATGTCTGCTGGGATTTTCCAAACAATTGGCACAAATTGGGTGACTTTGGCTCTGAGCGCCCCTGAGAAATCAGTCATTTTCACATGGTCAGCCACAGAAAGTCAAACTTTTAAAAATATTACCCATCTAGCAGGCCTTAATTAACTATTAAGATTCCAAATACGTTAACAGATAGGATTTCAGCACAGGAGTCACCAGCAGGTGACAGCACAAGTGAAATGTTAGTTTAGCCACGATCGTCGAGGTGGCGCTGTGGTTCAGCTGCTTGGTTGTGTGTACGGTAAATAGGTACACGGACGTCTCGGCCCCTTCGGCATTTCGGGCCCCTTTTTGTGCGGTCATCTCGGCCCCCTCGCGGCCGCGTTTCCCACTCCCACTTTCAATGGTTAATGATGGGGATTATGTTAGGGAAAGGGTTATTGATAGGGTTAGGGTTAGGATAATGATGGGGATAATGTTAGGGAAAGGAATCAGACAACGAAGGACGACTTTAAAGAAAGGTTTGATATAAAACAGAGGTCAGACAATGAAGTACGACTTTTAAGAAAGGTTTGATATAGAACAGAGGTCAGACAATGAAGTACGACTTTTAAGAAAGCTTAGATATAGAACAGAGGTCAGACAATGAAGGACAACTTTTAAGAAAGCTTAGATATACAATTTAGGCGAAGAAATTGTGTCCGAGTACAGAATCTCAGCAGGATTTGTCTGAAACAAACACCCCGTGAGGTACATGAATCCCATGGTGTGAATCCCACTTGAGGAGTCCCACCCTACCCAAGGCTATGTTATGTGTTTTCAAGGTACCGGTATACTAAATTTGATTAATTTGTTAATAAACGGTAAACATAGTCTTGTCCTCTGAACCACTGTAATTACCGACCAACCTTTGTAAGTGCACCCCTCTCATAAGAAGAGCGACAGAATATTGTCGAAACCAAATAAAAACTTATCAACAACAAAAAAAAGATCTCACACTCTCTATTCTGTACAAAGTTCTCACTGTGCTCTATGGGACAAGAATTCTTAGCAAACTAGGTTTAGAGCCTTGAGAATCCACTGGCCTGCCTCCCGTGCTAGAGACGTACATCAATGCAACCCAAAGATGCCTATAATTTCAATGATGGGAATACTGTGCCCTAGTGGGCGCCCTAATGGCTTTATTTGGACTGGAATACAGAATACTACTTAGAGAGTGTGAGATCTTATGAGAGGGGTGCACCACATCGCGCCTATTATACAGTGATTTTCAGATTTCTACACCTCTTTGTGTATTCGTGTTGGAGATAACGGGTGCATGTGGGGATAAAACGGGGATGACATGGATCGGTTGATTTATGAGGTGAGGTGTTCTATATTTAAGGTCATGCATTGAAATAAAGAAATGGTCTAAATGTATTTATATTCTATTCGGTTTAATTATTTTTCAGGAAATAAGGAAGATGATGTCAGCGAAAAGAGAACATAAAAATCTAAATCAAGGCATGTACAAATAAGAAAATGGTGCATTATGTAATACATGTAATATAAATGCATATACATTTCCCCTTATCCCTGGATCAAAGAGAGAAGGCCGGAGCTGGGCAAATAAAATGTTATTGAACTTAATGAAAGTCTATAAGGATTATTTGTCCTTAATAATATCAATGATAAGTTATTGATATCAATTATTAATCATATATGTCATAATGATTGACTAATAGAGTAAAGAGTCAATTATAATGATTATTTAATATAATAAAACGTATGAGAAAAGGCCTACGAAGAAAGGTGAAGTTGAAGAAGTGTAGGTTGGTAAAAAACTGGTATGTATGTATGTATGGTGTGAGAGCAAGAGCGAGAGCGAGGGGGGTGAGGTGAAGTGGAACCGCACGTGAGGTGCGTAGTACAGAGGTGAGTCACCAGGGGGGCATGACCACCCCTTACCAATGGCCATGGGAAACCCATTGTATTGTCCATGAAGAATATGTGTATTCTTGTATCAATCATGATCATAAATTTGATTTGTGGAGGAGCATTGTGTACTTCATTTATTTTATGTCTATACATATGTAATAGAATACTACCAAGTATGGTATGAGGTATCATACTCTTATACCCCATGCATTACCAAAGAGATCACAGAATCCATATGGGAAGAGGAATGATATTGTGAACGTGTGCTAGACTAGCAATGATATGTGTGGTGTATTACAAGGTATTAATCATAGGGAGAGGAAGAAGTTATTGTAGAGGAAACCTATGGAAGTTTACGGTCAGAACTTGTATTTCATTGAGTTTGTATAGCCTAGCAATTCACGAGGCGAAGCCACATGAATTCCATAGAGATTCAAACGAGATGGGATCGAGCTCTGACCGTAAATTTGGATAAGTTTCTGAATTTTGACTAATCTCACATTGACTAATTGACTAACATTTGTGACATAATCCCCTGTTGAGTATTATTTTTAAATACTCAATGAGCATTGAGTATGAGTTCTCAACGTTAAGTCTCTGGGGAAACAATAACAGGGGTGATATATTTATACGGAAACAGGGTTACTGTGGCTGCACGTGATAAATATGCGGTATAATTTGCAATGAAACTAACCTATGCCAAAGGCAGAGGTTCATTTTATCATCAATTTTACCAAGTATTTATCGCATACAGACACAGTATACCTGTTTTCGTATTATTATATACCTTAAAATATCCAATTTTTAACTTTGCTTCTGGTGGAGTTTTTAGATTTCACCGCCGTACATGCCCCTTACGCCATATACATACCCCATACATCACCTAGGTGTCGTACGGATATAAATACGACATGGGTAGGAGCGGGCCATATGTGTAGGTTATACTACCACAGGTATATAATAATAGTACAGACGCATTGGTGGTGAATGGAGGCAGAGAAATATGGGATAGGTAACACCCGCGAGATATCTATATGCAGGTTACCTTAATATTAGTCACCCCATTTTTACAATTGTTAATGTTGGGGAGCAGTCTTTTTATTTCTTTTTTAAACTTGTTTTTGAGTCATTCCATTGCATTTCAATATCTAGATTATTCCAAAAAGATACACCTGAAGGCTGAGGTCCTTCGCCTCCTTATTGAGTAAAGTATTGTATTGTGAATGACTACAAGAATGTAAATTTTGACTCAATAAAGAAATTTTACCAAAAAAAAAAAAAAAAAAATGATAAATAGGAGATCTTTTATATTTCTCAGTCCTTGGCTTCAACAATGTGATATTGTCTTTGCCTAATGTTCTTGCGACTTTAGGCAAAGCGACTTTACAACTAATAGCATCATTCTCCTTTGCTTGCAAGTCTGGACTTTTAACTCTTCTAATACTTTACCATTGCTGATTGGTCGTTGATTGTCTCTTGGTCTTCTCCACAGGGCTGCCCTCATTGCCTGGTAGATCACCCGGTTGACTTTACTAGAGAGTTTTTCAGTTGCACTGTCAATCAAGTAGGAGCAATGATCAGATAGTGGAAGTATACATGTTTTAACTATCCTCTTAGCAGTAGCTTCTGAGATCAGACTTCTGATTTTTCTAAATTGGTACAGTTTCTCATTTACCTTTTTGTAACTTTCAATGGTATGTTTTTCGTAAGTTAATGACTCATCGATGTGGGCTCCTAGGTAGTTTAAACAAGGTACTTCGGCAAGAACACAGTTATCTACTTTGATTTCTGATTGGGTTAGTCGAATCAGTTTACTTTTCTCGACATAATATACAATTTTTGACTTGTTTACATTAATAGTTAATCTGTTAGCCCTGTACCATTCACTGACAGCTAGGAGATGCCTCTGAACGTTTTTCTCCGTAATTTCAACTTGTTTGTGGGAGCTTACTATGACAAGGTTATCGGCATACATTAAGCAAAATTTATGACAGATGGAATATTTTTCACATACAGGATGAATAACAGGGGTCCAAGAGTATGGACCCCTGTGGAACGCCACAGTTAACATTATTGGAACTCGATTTGTATTCCCCATACACAGTATGTATTTCTCTACTTTCAAGTAGCTTCTAAACGGTGCTTAACCCGGCTTCAGATGATTTGTAAAGAAGGATTTCATGGTTGAGGCAATCAAAAGCCATTTTTATATCGATATAGGCTGCCATTTGGTTGGCATCAAGACTGCACCACCTGTACTTCGTCCCTTCCTGAAGCCAAATTGTGATTTACTAAGGTATTGTTTGGATTCTAGGTAATTATACAAAATTTTGTGAACAATCCTCTCCAAGACCTTGCCAATAACCAGAAGGACACAAATCGGTCGCCAATTTGATACCAAACAAAGATTACGCCCTTTATTCCAACTCAATGGGAAGCAACCTTCTAAGATACTTTGCTTAAATAGGTATGTGATAATGGGGATGTTTCCCGATGATATGTGAGTGAGCACATAGGCCAGGCATTCGGGCTAAAGATCATGCATTGAAATATTGGAAGAACTCATTGGAAGATCTCATTGGAAGGACTGTAAATTCCCTACAGAAATAAATAAAGAATTTATAGAAAAAATAATAAAGATTACCCTTAATGCAACAGTATGTACTCAATATGTAAGTGAGCACATAGGCGAGGCTTCCATGCATTAAAATAAAGGTTACCCATAATGCACCAGAAAATGTCGGGCGTTACCTGGCCTTATATGTAAGTGAGCATATAGGCCAGGCTTCCAGGCTAAGGAAGCCAGCGCTGGGGAGGACTGCTACTGCAGGAGGGGCATTGGCAAATGAAGGGCGTTGTTGAGAAGAGGGAGGCAGACAGGCCGCAGCCGGCGAGCGGGGTCCCGGGGGCGACTCGTCACGAGATGGGCCCCGCCTCTACCCTAGTCACGACCGCCACTTCTCATGATGTGCCGATTTAGCAGCACCACCTCCAGTCGGGCCGGCCCCCGGGCTGAAATCAACTCAAATTGGGTGTCGGGATGGGGTGTCGGCCTTGGCCGCCCCACGCCCTTGTATTTTTCCTTATTAGGTTAACCTCGGCCATTTGATCCCACGCTGGTGCCATTGGGCATCATTTGTAGGGAAAATTGATGCGTGTAGATGCCGGGCAAACTTCATTTGCGGCCGGTGACGGAGGAAATACAGCAGGGGGCGGCATTATAAGTGTGGCGTGCTTGCGGCCGACCAACAAGCAGATTTTAACCTGTTTAACTCGCTGCCCTTTTAGTTAATCCAGCCCCGCCAGGGCCAAGGGTGATCACAAATGTCACAGATTACACGATTGAGACAGCAATCGATTTTACGCGCCCGCGTTGGCCCGACAAAGGCCCGGCCCGGGCACGTCGGCCCGGCGTCGGCCAGTCGTCCACCATGGGGCCGTTTCAATTTCACATTTGGCGAGATTCCGCCTATTTTCTGACGGCGCCGCTGCCGTCCCTGCCCGGACGCTTGGCTTTTGTGTGCGGGAGGAATCCCGGGCTCTGATTTGATTTGCAGTAACGACGGCACAGTGCTGGGGCTGGGGCGGGGCTGAGCCGCTCAGGAGACCAGTGTGAGCTTTAAAGGCCAGTTCACACTGTGCGACTGGCGTGAGGTACCGCACTTGAAACAGGAGGTGTGCCAGTCGCAAGGTATGGGCAAATGTTTGTGTGTGAACCACCCCCCTTGCGACTGGAACGCTTGTGATTGGAAGTACATCGGTATGTCCAGTTTCAGACTAGCGGTACTAAATATCAATCATGTTTGATATTCTAAAACCCCTTGCAACTAGGTGTACCTCCAGTCTAAGACTGGGCGTACCCGGTACACCCAGTCTACCATTAAACTTGCAGTCCACACTGTGCGTTTTGAGGTACATATGTATGCCCAGTCTCAGACTGGATATACCTTTGTACCTCAAAATAGCGTGAACTGGCCATAACGTGGGGGGGGGGGGGGGGGGCATACTGCCCTGGAGGTTGGGGAAGCCATGGATGGATGTTGGGCTGGGTTGGATGCGAATGAGTACAGGATAGGAGGAGCCATACCTATTCACCTTCATGCTTACACTTGGTGTGGTTTTTGATACATGAAATGTCTATATGTGTGCCTATGTGTTTGTGTTATGGACAAATGTGGTTGTATGATGTTGCTGGGGCTGGGGCGGGCTGAGCCGCTCAGGAGGCCAGTGTGAGCTGTAAAGGCTAGTTCACACTCTGCTTCTGGCGGGAGGTAGTGATACCAAATATCAAACATGTTTGATATTCAAAAATGCTTGCAACTAGGTGTACCTGAGGTACCTGCAGTCTAAGATTGGGTGTACCAGGTAAGCCCAGTCTCAGACTTGCAGGTCACACGTTTTGAGGTTCATAGTGTGTTTTGAGGTATGCCCAGTCTCAGACTGGATATACCTTTTTACCTCAAAATAACATGAACTGGCCATAAGGTAAGGGCCATATCGCCTAGGAGGTTGGGGAAGCCATGGATGGATGTTGGGCTGGTTTGTGCGGGAATGAGTACAGGAGAAGAGGAGCCAAACCTATTCACCTTCTCTTTATGTGTGCCTATGTATTTATGTTATGGACCAACATAGTTGCCTGATGTTGCTGGGGCTGGGGCGGGGCTGAGCCGCTCAGGAGGCCAGTGTGAACTGGAAAGGCCAGTTCACACTGTGCGACGGGTGGGAGGTACCGTGCTTGAAACTGGAAGTGTGCCCAGTCGTAAATGTTTGTGTGTGAACCACCCTTCCGATTGGACTTCAGGGGGTCTTGCTAGGGAGGATTGTGTAAGTTGGAAACAGTCCCTTTTGCTATAGAGCAAAGAAATAGTTCCTATTGTTATACCCGTTGATATGGCAATTACTGGGTTTAATTTGTTTGAAAAGATGGATAATAAATACAACAAACGATGATTTTGTAGACAGGCGGCTCTGTAAACCATTCGCGGTTGACGTTGTAATACTCTCGCTAGCGCTCGTGTATTACTACCCGTCAACCCCTCGTGGTTTACGGCCGCCTGTCCACAAAACCATCGATTATTGTCTATGTATTCTATATATGTAGGACAGTGTTATAGCAACAGACGTGCTAAAGGATTATAGCAGGAAAGTATGTGAAAAGACGGGGTGTATCAATGTTTCACCTCCTTCGTCCACCGCTTGCGACCACGTAATAGAGAGACAAGGGAAGCGGACACGGGGAGGTTCCCGCGTCCTGCTGCGTGCCCTAGATTCGGCGTGTTTCATTGGCTGTGGCGCTCACGTGACCCCCAGCGGCGTTGTTGATTGGAGCTTGACGCACGGCATGTCTCGCCGTGCGTTCGACTATTCGTCTGAGTGCGCTTGACGTCGAATCGCGTTTATGATCGACTATTTGCCTGAGGCTTACTTGTATGTGTGTGTACATACGGAATCTCTGGCTTCGAGAGAGTCCTGAGTGGGGGTAGGTCTACCCCTACTGTCTCAGCTCTGGTCAGGGCTGGGAGGAGAGGCCTCAGAGTACATCACTGTTGTACTGACATGAACCAAGTCTGTCAGTGCTGTTTCAGTGGTTTCTTGACGGAGTGGGGAAATTTTGCGTTCCCTACTCCCTGCATTTCGTTGTGTGTCGGTAGCTTCTTCTGTAGTTTACCCTGAACCGAGCCAGTCGGTCCAGGTGTAAAAACCACGGCGGCCAGCACCGTGGTGTGTCTTGTTGATTACGTTGTTCTCTCGTGTTTTCGACTGTTTTCCAGTCACATCAGGCAAAGTGCGGTAGAGGTACTTCTGTGGTCTTCCCTACGGTTTTACTGGCCGTAGCAGTCCTTAAATTTTCGAGTTTTGGTCCGGTGCAAAAACGTGAAAATGAATCTCTCTATCAGATGTAGTCCCGATAGCGTCGTTGTCTGTCCCCAGTGGTTGTGACTGTACTGAGTTTAATTTTTGTCCGTTCCGCTAGAGCGTGTGCCCCGAGGTTGGAAAAATATTTTTTACGTGGCATTTGTTTCGGGGTGAGACTTCTTGGAGGCTATCAGCCGTACCGGTTGTCCAGAGTGTTGAGACCATGTGGAGAGTGGGTTTTTAGTCGATGGATCCAGTTGAATTCTATCTTGTTGCGCAGTCGTGTGGCTTCTTTTGATTCCGGGTGTCGGTATATGAAGTCGAGTATATGTACCTTTACATCGTCAGTACCGTTGTGTGTGTTCTTGTTGAAGTGGTTGGGTATTTCGTTCTTGCTTGAGTTGTTGTTGATACAGTTGAGGTGTTCTCGGATATGTTCTTTTATCTTGCGTTTCGTTTGTCCTATGTATTGCATATTGCAGGTCTTGCATTCTATGCAATATATTACGTTGGAGCTGTTGCATGTGACATTCCATTTCGTTTGGTGTTGCTTGCCCATAGCGCGAGATGTTATCTTTACATCCATGTTCAGAAGGTTGCAGTACTTGCAGTTTGGTTTTGTGCATCTATTGTCGTTGGTCTTTCTGAGGTCTTGATTTGCATTTTATTTGTCTTTTCAGGGTATGGATTGACTTTGCTTGTGGTCTTCTCCAGGCGTATGTGCCTCTTGTCCTCCGTCGGCTGTGCCCGGGGTGGCTTTGCATTTGCTTTTTGGGTGGTAGTCGGTCCTGGCCTTGACTAGGAAGTCTCTCACATTCTTTGGGCGTTTATATCCTTTGATCAGCTTCTTTCGGTGTAGGTCCTTCGTGATGGTTGATCTGGCGAGGATGTCCCAATTTTCTGTGATTATTCTTCCCACGTTGTTCGTATCTGGTTGGTATGTGGTCACTAGGACCAGACCATCATTTTTATCTTCTTTCTTTTCCTTGTCTTTCAGTAGATCCTCTCTGTTTTTCGCATCTACCCTTTTCTTGCATTCGTCGATTAGCTTCTTGGGGTATCCCTTGGCTTCAAACTCGGCTGTCTTGGTCGCGCAGTGTTTTTGGTAGTCTTCGTCTCTTTGGCATATTCTTCGCAGTCGCAAAAACTGTGAAAAAGGCAGGCTTTTCTTCGTTGCGGGAGGATGGGCCGAGTTGAATTCCAGGTAAGTGTTGGTGTCTGTCAGTTTGGTATACAGGTCTGTGTATATGCTTCTCGAGCTTCCGTCTATTTTCACCATCGTGTCTAGGAAGGCGATCTGGGTCTTTGAGTGTTCGCTGGTGAATTTGATGGAGGGATGCTGTTCGTTGAGGGTGTCTACCCATCTTACTAGGGATTCTTCACCGTGTTCCCAGATGATAAAGATGTCGGCTTGTTTCTTTGTTTGACGTTGTATGTATCTGATGGAGTGAACTACATCTTCATCACGATACGTTGTCTTCTCCAAACTAGTCATTCGTTTGAGCAGTTCCGATTGGGTCGTCTGTCGTTCCCTTTCCCATTTTCGGTTGAGGTACGTCATCAGTCTCTTGATTTTGGAGTTTGTTTCCGCCTTGGTTTCTCTTTCGTAGAGCTCTTCTTTGACCGTTTCTAGGATTTGGTCAACCTCGGGGCACACGCTCTAGCGGAACGGACAAAAATTAAACTCAAAGGATTATAGCAGGTTTAGGTTGGGCGGATAAGGTGGGAACATATTTGACTCCGCAGTACATTTGTAGTTGGTTAGGTTGTATCAGGACACGTTGGGAGGGATACTTGTATTAGGAAAAGTGTACACAGAATGCCACAGACTGCCACCTTCACCTGATGAGTGCAAGTTCGGCCCGTTGAATAATCTAGGCTCGTGCATAAAGACTGCACGTTAAGGAGACCCAGGGACGATGTGGGTCAACTTTATTTGACACTTATGAACGACCTTATGTCTTAGCGAGGAAAATTAGATATTTACCTACTATATTTAAAACGTTAGAATTCCGTCGAATCCGCTTGAAGTGGCTCCCGCACATAGAAACATAGTGAACCAGACCTAGGCGTGGAGATTGAAGAGCCACGAGAGTGAGATTCTCGTGCAATACTAAACTATAACCTGCTACTCTTTTTTGTATTTCTATACTCAAACATACGTTTTTCTCTTATGATTCATTTCGAGCCATGCCGAAATCAAAGTTTAGTATTGTAGTTTTCTGTTCTACTTTTCTCGTGAGAAACCAATTAGACAACAACCTTTCGCTGGTGTCATTACATATCAGTTTGGACGTCGGTAACAAGCTAATACCTGTGTAAGGTGAAATAATAGCCCTTTCATACTAAACAAAAACCCTTGGACGAGGTTCAGAAGAGGGTCTTCATGTACGATCCTAGATTATTCAACGGGCCTGCAGGCAGTGTCGCCCCGTCACTGGGGACGTCAAACTAGGTGTTATTAACTTCAAAATCGACATCTACCCTTAAGCTGTGAAGCTACTTTTATGAAATGCGAATACATGTACATGGATTTATAGTTCCACTTGTTATTATCTTCTTTAACATAGTCACCGGTGTCTCTGGGGATAGGGGCAGGGTTCGATCCCCAATTATCCATGAACATCTAGGTATGGTTTACATGGAAGGTTAGATGGAATTACCAATAAAGAAACATCTAAAAACAGCTGCACTGTTAACTACATGATCTTCATTTCGCAAAAAAAACAAAACACAGAATGGGTACACCACCTGATGTGGGCTCATACTAATACAGAAACAACATCTCATAAAATGATGAGTGAAATCAGCACTTGTCACCACAAAGGACATAAAATCACCACCACTAGACTAAATACATCATGACTAGTGAAGAGCAAACAGTTTATGCCCTCCCCCATCCTAATAACTCATCAGACATTATACCCATATAACCTACCATCATTACTTATATGCACAGGCTGTAAGCCTCACTTGTTATTCTCCAATGTGATATAATGAACAACGCTAATTACTGGAATAGCATGTACATTTGATCCACCAAAGTGGAATTCCTATGGCTGGACTGAAGGAAGACAGGCCTAGAGCCTATGAAGTCCAGGGTAAATAAATGAATAAAAAAAAAAAAAAAAAAAATGACCACTAAAGAGGAAGCATACAAGTCTTGTTGAAAGTCACCGACCTTAATGTGTTTGACGCGGAGCGACATGAGGGGGTGAAGCCATGTGAATATAGAATAGCGTTCAAACGAGTTGCAGAATGAGTACTTTGACCAAAACGAGTTGCTATCTGTATTTATCTCACCCTGTACACAGTAGAAGAATGGATAACACACTGGTTATATGACGTCATAGGCCATAGGGAACGCACTAAAATACTCATAGGGGCATGGACAATGAGTTACCAATGTTAAGCCTATGGGCACAAAAAAACCAGGGGTGAGATAAAGAGCAATACAGAATGAATGTACTTTCTCATCATACATACTGCCTTTAACCATGTCGAGTCAGCTAGTTACACGTCAGGGTATTGCCCGCGCCGAACTTCATCTCCCTTTTCCTTGCACTATTCACACGTGTGGACACTTGCTAGTGGCGTCGCTTGGTGGTCAATAGAGCTAGTCATATAGACGGACTAGAGGGGAATATACTTGGCTGCGGTTTACAGGGTATGAGGTTCCAGGCTTAGATGAATAAGGTGTGTGAACATAGACTGTATAGAATCTAACGTAGCAGACGGCACAAAATCTAACGTCCATACAAGCACGTACATATGTACATAGATATTGTATTCAATATATATATATATATATATATATATATATATATATATATATATATATATATATACATATATATATATATATAAACTAGTTGGCTGGCAAGTGACGCTTGTACCTGCGCTAATCAATTACCTGTACACCGGTGGCTAGTAGCGCTAATTGGGTGGCGCTACTGAGTTTATAGATAGATATAACCTATATATATAGATATATATGTATATATATAGGTGTTTTTTTTATAAATATATATAGATATAATATATATATATAAATATATGTATATACATGTGTATATACATGTATGTATATATAGATTTGCCTGTTAAGAAGGCAAACACCATCTATGCTAATGTTTAATACTTAGATAGTCCCATGAGGATGAACCGAACAAGTAGAATATTTTTCATAAGCTATATATCATATTGTCTTGATATATGTCATAATTGCAAATGCAGATGATTTTATTTGATCAAAAGAAGGAAAAACTCTCAGTATATCCTAAACAATCAAATAAAATATTCATTTACAGCTACGACGCCCTATTGTCTTGTGGGAGCATATTTTTCTATTATCATTATTTAGTAAAGGTTTTTCAGATACAATTCATGATCAATCATCAGGACGCCACGAGTTTGAGTCTGAGTTTATTTATGCCACGCATTTTGTTGGCTCCATAATTTCACGAGTCGAAGACGAGTGACTTTACGGAGCCAACAAAATGAGTGGCATAAATAAGCTCAAACTCAAACGAGTGGCGTCTAGATTTTATCCTACCCCGTTTCTATATTTGTTCAGTATCAGAGAGTAGTGGCATAAACAACACTTTATGTCACTATCCATGGCATAAACAAATCCCATGTTAAGCCTATGGCGTTTTTTATTAGGGGTAGGATAAATTGGAAACTGCAATAGTTACATCTAAATTTAAAAAAAACTATATTAAGGCGAATGTGTCGGAATGTTTAGCGTTTAGACCTACTCATTAGAATTTGAAATGAACTTAATTGAAACTCCTGCATACGGTCGCTCATGTACCGTGTTGCTTTTAAGCTGGGAAGTCCAAGGAATTGTCCGTCATTTGTGGTATTTGTACTCGTGGTTTTGTGTTGACTTTGTACAGGACGCCAAGATATCATTTCATTATCAATCTATTCAATTCAAGTGCAAAAAAACTAGAGGCAAATGGTGATAGCTCTCATACAGTGAAAGCAGAATTGAGATTAAAAGGTCGGTCTTATGATCCTTCAAGTAGTCCTGTCACTACTGTAGGCAAAATAGTTTCGAGGGATATTACTACCATTGGGATAATTTAGCACTAAGAACCATTCAAGTTTAAAGTGTTGCCAGATGCCTCAGGTGTTCTATTGATTTCTACAAAAAAAAAGCAATAGGTGGGGTAAAACAAATGATAACATACAAACTACTCAGATTGTAGCACTATTAATAAGGATATCATAGGGCACAGAGCAAGTGTGCTATGTAGGTGGCCATCTTGCCCCCCGAAGCCATCCAAAACAGCAGATGGTGGGACCAATTATCAATGGATTTTATCAAAGATATTTGTTGAGGCTTGCCATGGAGGAATTTTAGCCTCATATCAATATTATCTATAAATTATGACAACTGATAACAGTGGTTGCCACCGACCACAGTGGCGCTATCTTACAATTTCCTGGTGGATGATGGCAGAACTAGCAACCACTCTGTGCCCTATAGAATAAAAGGGATATTTGTTTAACAGTGTAAGCCCGGATAAATGTAACTCATCCACTATAATCGAAGTGTTATAGAGTATGTACGTGACAAACGTTTTCCCTTTCCGGGTATGCATTGAATGTAATGTTTTCAGAGGTTAATCTTACATCACCATCTGTCATGTTTCCTACAGTCATGTGTTTATGTTTCCGATAACATTACCATCTAATATTGGAAATCATGAGCATCAAGTGGTTGGTTCTCCGGTATACTGAAAAGTTATGTACTTTACTTACAAAAGGAAAAGTGAAAGAGAGCATCGTCATGATAAGGTAAAGGAAGTATGCCCAGAACTGACCATGTAGAACTTTAACAATGGTAAACATAATGGCTTCTGTATAAATAGTGTAAATCTTAATGGGAAAAATGTTAAAACCCTACATAAAGGGAGAATTACTGGTAATTTATCATTCACAGCACATTAGATTCATCAAGTAATAATACTCCAAGGTCGTCAAAGGCCGATAGTGTCGTAATATTTCCATCGATAAAACTGTAAATGGGGATAATTTCTTGACGTTCTTCAGTGGTCGACCGATAAGGCCAGGAACATGTGGTTCTTTATGGTATATTTAGATAAGCCACCGAGGCTATGGTGCTCACACTGGCCCGAGTTCTGATGTGGAGGTTGGTTTGGCAGACAAACATCGTCACCAATTGCGAATTCTGGCCACTGTTTGAGCACTGGAGAGTTCGGCCTTGGGCCAAGAGGAGGCAGCACTGAATGAGAAGGCTGGTGTTTGGATCAGAGTCGGCCTATAAAGCGGTTTCAACTCCAGACCGGCTTGTAAATCACTCGACTCCCCCTCCACCCTGCACAAACTCACCCTCCTGTGCATGCTCTCTCACCCCTGCTATCAACACCAAGCAGTAATGAGGCGGGCATCTGTGCCGGGCCCCCGCCACCGGCATCAACACGCCGCCGCCTTTATTGGCCTCCATCGCGAGGCCTTTATGGTCACACTTAAACATGATGTTTGGTGTAATTCCCTCCTATTAATACAAATCCGCCCGGCAGACTGTACTGATTGGTTTTTAGCAGGGAGGACGCCGGGTCGCAGCGGCTGCGTCGACACTGCGATCTGTTCTACTCACTCCGCTGGTACCTTGCATGGCAATGAACAGTTCTATTATTCCAGCAGCACCCCTCCTGTGCCTTCTCTAACGCTTCCTCACACTCTCCAAGCATAGATCCTGCGCCCGACTTGTATCTCTACACCGACCTGCCTATTTGGGGTAAAATCTGCCCAACACTCCAATAATTTATCTATCCTAGTAATTCTGAGCAATTTGAAGAGTAGGCTCTACCTTATGATTTATTTATGAAAGGGATATACATGTATCACAGAGTAAATATTATACACTTATTCCTGTTGTGTGAGGATTGATAGATTACTTTCTTGTGTGGTGAACATGTATTGCAGGGTTAAGTTTTGTCAACTAGAAACATATGTTCACTGGAAGGGGGGGCCTCATCAACTCTGGATCCACACTATGCAGAAGGTAAGAGTTGAAGGGGGAGGAGCTAGATTGTCTGTAAAGCTCATTTCACACCAACAGTTTTTACTGATTTTAATGACAGATTCTTCAGCTTATATACAGAGAGCAGGTGGCATCTTGCTGCAAGTTGAGCTTGTAAGCTCTGTGCTGTGATTGGCTATTGAACCAAAAGCCAATGAGGATTGACCAGTCTTGTTCCAGTCTGTCACACATGCCAGGAGGACCGCTCATGTTATTGACAACTTATGTGTCATGTCAGTGTGCCCTGCCCCCATATGGGCAGACTGGGAACAAGAGCAAGCAATAATAAGGGTAAACAAACAATTTATTACGTGGCTGCCATATGGTAAACATCAAGACAGGGAGGAGCTGTTACAAAATGATGACTGTCCTATTGCAGTCATTTTGGTATTAATACATAAGGGCAATTTAGATGACTAATTTCTTCGCATAGAAACCAATATAATTGGTTACGATAGGGATGTAGAGACCACAACTTTACACACTGTTCTGATGCCCGAATGTAGTACAGTAGAACCCCTCCTAGCAGACACCCTGCGTAAGCGAACATCCCGTGTTAACAGACACCTTTGCTTGGAATGGATCCCTTTGTTAATTGTTTATTCTAACCCTGTGTATGCTGTCACCCCGCGTTATCTGACACTTTAGCCCAGACCAGACGGTATCCCCTTACGCGGGGTTCTACTGTATGTGACCATGGTATATCATATGACCGGGTTGGAGCAGAGATTAGTAAGCCAAACGAAAGATCTGCAGGGAGAGTGACTTTTCCCTCACCCTCTCCAGGCGCCCGTGGATCCCGGCCGGCCGTCCGGGGAGGGTCACGGGGACGACAGCGGGATGAAGACGTGTAGGCCCGGCGACCGGACGGCCAGCCCCGCCGCCGGCAATCATAACTCCTTTATCAAATATTCAAAGTGGCCCCCGTCCTTGCCGATTTGCTGTGACGTCTTCTTTATGGCGGTGCCATTAATTGTAATATTCGCTGGTGCACCGGGGTTTCATGGAGTGTGGCGTTGGAGTGGGGGAGGGGTGAGGGTGGTGGTTTGTGTAAGGTGGAAACGTTTTACTCTGGTCATTTAAAGGCATATCCTACAATTCATTGTGGCGCCACCTGGTGATTTTTAGATATCGTCAATTATCAGTAAAAAAAAACCACCCT
This sequence comes from Alentia gelatinosa, assembly GCA_950022655.1. Lineage (NCBI taxonomy): Eukaryota > Metazoa > Annelida > Polychaeta > Phyllodocida > Polynoidae > Alentia > Alentia gelatinosa. The sequence continues at coordinate 108,515,942 of OX465579.1, forward strand.
GGATGCTTGTGATTCACCCTAATGCCAAATGATCTAATCAAACGATTTTGTCCAGTCTATCTTAAACCAATTGGTAAAACAAACAGATCTATATAGTATATGTGCTTGATTTACATGGGAAAATCGTATCCCTGATGAAGGTATAATTACATAGCGAAACAGGTCAGAACATACCTCAAACTTTCAATGCCTCCTTATCATTTAATTAAGAAGACCAGTCAAGATCGGTTTAGAGGGAATATCTTGTCGAGTTAATTACATAAAAGTTCTGAAGAGTATGGGTTTCATCCATTCTCTCAAAAAGAGCGGGGTGGTCTTTACCCAATAGTACTGAAATACGTAGTACTATATACATTTATATAACATATGAATGTTTCGAGAAAATGACATTAGCTCTACTATGTGAAAAGCAACTTTTTAGTTTTCTATACATTCTATTATGATACTATCATGATATCGACCTCTAAATCAAAAGCTAGCCTAATGACCCCCATTTTTTAAATCATTAATGTGTTCTACAACATTTTGAGATTACCATATCAAATTTTCAGGTAATTTAACTGGTGTAGAATCACTCATCTGGACATGCGTCTAATCACAGAAATACACACTCCGGGCTAGATTGTTCAAATCGAGCTTTTTTCTTTAATCACATCATTGTGTATCAATTGATAAATTGATGATAATTCTGCCGACTACCGTATTTCTATATACCAAGACAAATAATCGAACACTTACTCATACCTATGATACTGCAAATCCTTTCCTGGCCATATTTTACAAATGGCTGATTAATCAATGTAGTGACTGTGATTCTTAGTATTTTGATTGATAATTTTATCTCTCTTATATCGTCATAATTCCTTGTACAATTTGTCATCATGACTTTTGTACTCGTATCAATTATTATTTGTAATGTATAGTCGTTCTTAAAATGTCTTTTGATAAATACATATAGATTGGCAGTGCAGCCTTAGTCATAATTGTACTCCACATCCAGGGGTTGACGGTACTGTAAACTCTCTTAACGCTAATAACAACATTGCAGAAGCTCCACTTCTTGTGTTTACTCTACTTTACCTTGTTTACATTTCCTTCTACCAAGTTGCTCTACACTGTCTTATTTACTATTCTACTGTTACATTTCTATTCCTTTCTTCCTTCTGTTCCCTACAATGGGATTTACTTTTTGAGGCAAATAGCCAGATAGACAAAAATGTATTCATTAAATCTGGATGAATGCGTTGCAAGTTCAGTATCTAAGAATTTTTGGAAATAGTGAATTGTCAGATATGCCTTTAACAGGACAGTAGTGTATCTCCAGAGCGCACATTCGGGCCTCTCACCATTATCCTACCCCTAATAAAAAAACTCCATAGGCTTAACATTGGGTCACTGTATTCGGTCTGGAGTTCAGAAAAATGAAAAATATCGCTCTAGTGGGATACACTTGACAAATGATGTCATTTGTTAATGTATAAGTAATTTAGACAGGTGGGGTATGATAAATTCTAAACCAAACTCGAGTTAGTCATGTTATTGTTCATTGCACTCCGGCAAGATCGCGTATTACTGCGCGAGGCTTCGCCTCGCGCAGTAATACGCGATCTTGCCGTCGTGCGATAAACAACAACACGACTAACTCTTGTTTGGTTTCTCCATATTATGTTCCCCCCATTCTGAACCCAGCAAATCAATATAGAATATTTGATTGCTGGTCTTTTTTCGGCCTCTCATTCCTGGGGCTGGTACTGACCGAGGGTTTCTATTTTCCTATCATTCCTCATTTGAATCTGTCACTGGGTGCCCACTGAGGGGGCAAAACCCGACTCCCTCTGAATCCCATCACTTAAACCCTAATCTGTTTTATTTGAATTTCTTTGGACTGAATAAATACAATTCATCACCTACCACAGACTGCAATGCATTTCGAGATTTACATTGAGTAGTTTTAAAATAATAGGGGGTAGTGTAAATCTATCATGATAAATGCACATACACACATTTAAGTATTGTATATCTATGTTTATATACTCTTTGTATTTTTTTCTCTATAGACTTAACATTGGGAACTCGCATCCAACGCCTATGAGATATTTAGGAAAAATATCAAATGGGGGATTATGTCACAAAGGTTAGGCCGTTATTCAATGTGATGGGTGAGGTAAATTCAGAAACCCATTCAAGTTTAGGGTCCGAGCTCGACCCCCTCATGTTTGAATCGCTACGCTATTCAAGCGGCTTCGACGTGTGAATTACTACGCAATTCAAACTCAATGGGATACGAGCTCTGACCGTAAACTTTCATAGGTTTCCCTCATATTATTTGCCATCTCACTCTTAATTATCAAAGCGGTATACTCTATAATCCTCTATAACATATCACTTAAAACCCGTGGTGACATGAGTTACGGGTAGAATAAACTAACAAGACAATTATATGGAGAGATTCACCAAGTTACCAATACTGTATATGTATGTGGACATCTCGATATAAATCATCCATGGTAAATATGAAGTCACTTTTATTGTTGGTCAAAATACTGATTGCAAACATGAACTTACACCAGTCGGGAATACAGTGTTCAGACTTGTGAGTTTGTTTTCATTTCCATCTAACCTCATTGGTTGTGGTAACCTCCCTTAGATCCTATTTGAATCAGAGGATCGTGTCGACCGACAGATGGGAATGGAGAGTGTATCGGGACCAATAAAAACGACTTAATTAAACCGAACCGCCCATAATACGAGATCCGGTTTCTCCAGTAAGGCCAACCGTGTTAGCAGATGTAGGTAGGCAAATAACTGGTAGCCCCTCCCCTAATCCACTTAAGCCCCGCCCACTCATGTCAATCAACCACATTATGATAGCGCCGACGCTTGTCCGTGGTATGGGAGGGTGGGTGGGTGGTGGGAGTTGGCGGGACTTCTCTTCTCTGTGTAGGAACTGGTGGCGGGAGCGGGCGGCGGCAGAACTACTGAACTCCACATACCGTAAAACCTACGCTGGCAACCAGAGCTACACAATGTGAGCTCTGGGCGGGTTAAATAAGCGGCCGCCTTGACCCAGTAGCGGGACCTGCTTCTTACTCTTTCGTACTGCTTGGAGAGTGTGTTATCTCACAATCTCAAAGTCAATTTTCAATTTACTTATTTAGTTTTTTTGTATATATCTTAAATACAAGGAACATAAAGTTAGGATTTGTCATCAATTTGTTTAGCTATGAATATTTCTCACCAAGAATTTCTGCTTTTAGAGCCTACAGAACTACTTCGATCGAGGCACACCCTGAGTGATCCCGTGTGGGATCTAACCCACCAACCCCTATGTTGTAGAAAGGGGTTGGTTGCTAAACTACATGTAACCCCGCTTATAAGCCGACCCACCATTTCAGCAAAATGCTATAATCCAATTCTGGGGGCAATTCAACTTTATGAAAACCCCGGTTATAAGCCGACCCAGGCTCTAAAAGCAGACCTACTTAATATGAAATACCCATAGCTAACAAATTGATAAAGAAACCAAGATTTATATTCAGGAAAGGAATGGTAAATTGGCTTCGAGGTTATGCTATAATGAATACACTCTCAAAACAGTATTAAAGATCTGGATGGAGAGTAAGAAACAGGTCCCGCTACTGGGTCAAGGCAGCCGCTTATTTAACCCTACCAGAGCTAACTTTGTGTGGCTCTGGTTGCCAGTGTGGGTTTTACGGTAGTGTGAGTACTGAGCCAAGTGTCGTCTGCGCACACTAGGTGGCGCCAGGAGTCCGGAGCGCTGTCTCTACCTTTCTCTGCATCTCCCTCTCTCTCTCGCCACTACCGCTACACACTCACCCAACTCAGTGGACTGGATTTGGTGTCCACAGCGGCGGCCACTCTAGTACTCCTCACGCCCACCAGGCGTCTCTGGTCACTGCAGCGCGCGCTGTGGGCGGGAACGGAAGCGGGCAGACGACAAACGCAGTGAGGTGTCTTTTCACCGCCGCCACTCAGTTTCCCGTCGACTGGCTCACTCTCCAGTCACACCTGAGGCTAGCTGTTGTCGTGGAGGTTCCCGCTTTGCAGTCAGTGTATGTGCAGTGACACAGTACTGACGTCGGGACCCACCCTAACCCCCACCCACCCACCCACCCACCCACCCACCCTCCCACCACCCGGGTGTGGAGTTGTCTTGCAGTGCGTAGTCAATAACCAGCGACCAGTTGACGACTGCCGCACACTGCCACTGGACTTGGAGCGTAGCGGGTGGGACACACACGGACGGACTGACCCCCAGTCGTGCACCATGCCCACTTAGAGAAGTACCTCGGCGAACACCTGAAGAAGATCGACGGGAGGCACGGGCACAGTCGCCGACACATGCCGCTGCCGCTCCCCGGGTAACTTCCCCCAGCGACAACGGTCAGGATCCATGTCCACGACGGTTATTATTTATCATTGTCTGTGTATCGCATTGACAGGAGAAACTTTTACCAGGAGTTTTTGAGCATCGTGTTTTACGTTAGGGTTGTGGAGAGTTCAATCAGATCGTTTCAACTTCCACTTCCAGACTGTCTACAAATCGTAATCAACAATAGTAAGGCTCAGCACCAACTACGAGGTATCTATCAGTATGTTCGGGTTAAATCTGTGGACCCGACCTTTCCTCCCGGGCGCTCCGGGCGCCATGGGTATGGAGGGCCCCGGCGGCATCCCCCGCAGCCACCCGGCGCTGGGGCTTGGCGCCGCGCCCACCTACCTCCTCCCGGGGCTCTCCGCCGCCGACAAGGCCGCCTCCACGGCCGCCATGCACTCGCCCTTCGCGCCCGGGTCGCTCTTCATGTACCGGCCGGACAGCATGCTCCACCCGCACATGTTGCGGGTGAACGTGGACCACGGCCTGCAGCACCTCTCCCAGGCGGGGGAGGCGGCGGCGGCGGCGGCGGCGGCCGAGCGCGCACTGCCACCGCACTCCCTGCGCCCGGACCCGCACGGCGCCGGCTCCGACTCCGGCAGCGTTGAGTCCTACCCGTCCGCCTTCCAACCCACCAAGCGCGTCCGGCTGACGGCCGGGGAGGACGGCCACGCGCGCACGCCGAGCCGCCACTCGGACAGCGGGCACAAGGCGGGGGAGGAACCGCCGACGTCGTCGTCGTCGTATTACGGGGATCGGATGTCCGGGGATGACGGTCGTACGGCCTCCAGTCGGCCCAGCCCCGGGTCGTCCTCCGTCCGCAGCCCGGACTCGGCGCGCGGGTCTCCGCACGACGCCAGACATTCGGGTGAGTACCGTACCCTGCCAACCTCTAAACTACCATGTCTTTTCTCCATCATTATCTCACCCTTGGTATATATTTTTCTCCATAGATTTAACATTGGGAACTCATAATTCAACGCCCATCAGATAATCCCCTATTTAGGATTATGTCACAAATGTTAGCCAGTTTGTCAATGTGAAGGGTGAGATCAATTCAGAAACCCATTCAAATTTAGGGTCAGTGCTTGTATCCAATCTCGTTTGAATTGCTACAGAATTCACGCGGCTTCGCCTTGTGAATTACTACGCGATTCAAACTCGATGGCCGCAACTGTCACAGGTGTCCTATATGCCATCTCGCTCCTAGTTATTAATGCGATATTAATCTCTGAGCCTAGTGTCGTACTTCTAAGTTACTGCATTGATAGAATATACTTGGTTGAAAATAGAAAAGCATTATGAATTTCAATAAATTCATACTTCATTTCAATTACACCCCCCCCCCCCCCTACCAAGTAATGACTATTGTATTTTCTTTCTTACATCCACATCATATTTCGACATGAGTCCTGTTCTCATGTGAGTATTTATTGACAAAATGGGGGGTCCTTGATGACATATCTATATTTGAAATCATTTCAATTTGAAAAAGAATATAACCTCGTGGAATGTTCATCAATATGCTTTGAATTTAGCATAGGTTACAGAATTTGAAAAACACGTAATTATTCTTATAAGAATATCAAACTTTTTATATATTGATATAAGTGAATTTATTTGCCGGACACTGACTTTATATAACGCCAGTTACAATTCACAGTAAAAGGGAGACAAAAGTCCCATCACCCCTATTACTCATGACCCAGAGCAAAGAGTATTCAACCACCGGCTGTCATATGCATATAGGGAAATTTCTGAGTCTGGTATTTCGCAGTACAAATCTGCCACAAATGCACTAAATCTGTGTCTATTCTATATATAAAAGTACCGCCAAGTGCCTACGGGTCCTCGACAACTTTACGGCTTAAAGAAAAAACAAAAGGTTTTGGTCAATGGTGTTCTCAACGAGTTTGATGCAGAGTGATATGAACGAGGGGACAGCCGAGTGAATATCACGTAGCATTCAAACGAGTTGGAGAAAAAATAACAACTTTGACCAAAACGAGTTACTTTCTGCATTTACTCACCCCTGTGCACACTTAAAAAAAATTAACGACACGCAGGATATAGACCATGGAGAATGGACTGCAATACTCATAGGGGTATGGAGAACGAGTCCTCAATGTTAAGCCTATGGGACAGAAATACCAGGGGTGAGATGATAATATAGGTGTACCCTGCAGACGGGTTGTAAGTGACGCCCATAGCTCCCGCGGCGCCCAAGTGTCAAGGGTGTAAAGTGAGCGGGGCGCGGCCAGTTGACCTGCCCGTGTTATCACTCTGTGTTCTCACCACCACAAGGCGCCTTATCAAAACGCACGCACGTGACTCACGTGAACGCACAAAGACAACGCCGTGTAAAACACGTGACACAAGGACGCAGCACCGCTGGTCACCCACGCCCCGCCCGTCCCGCCCCGTCATCCTGCCCAGTCCAAGCGAAGGCTATATATATTCCTCCAGGATAAAAGATTCAACCCCTCAGTCCGTGTCCCCTTTACTTAGAAGAAAATATAAAAAAATAGAATTAAAATTTTAAAAACTATTTTATACACATGTGTAATGGACCTGTAACGACCCATTGTGAATATATCCTCTGGTGGAGTCTTGAAAATAAACCTGTATTGAAACTGGTAGTCTGTACTTCTCTGATACATTACACATGAAATATCAGACGAGAAAAAGTACATCCCCTTTACTTGATGTTGCACACACACGCACTTCACAATCCAGGTGCATTACATCCCCCCCTGACCCCTCAACTGACGACGTCGGATGTGGTACATGAAGGCAGGAAGGGGGGTTAATTGCTTCGTTGAGTGTCTATTAAACAAGAGGCAAACACCGCGAACGAGTCCATCCGCCCCGGGCCGCCCGCCGCCCGCCACCCGTTGCCCTTGGAGGAGTATCCCCGGCCCTATGGTATTCCCCGGAGACACCAGCTGCGTCTATACGTCACCCGGGGGGTTTACCCACCCCCATACACCTGAGAACAGGAGAATGGGCCATGATTCGGATATAATTCACCTCTGTTGCACAGCTGACTATGGACGGTGATATATACGCGGTATGAGAGGACATAGACCGTGTTATAATTACTAGTTAATTAACACGTATGGGATTGTGTATGTGTGAGGGGTGGTAGTCTGAGGATGATTACACTGACCGCTGGTGGTTAGAGAGAAGTCACCTTTATGTTGGCGCCACTATATTGTCACAATAATAGGTTTAAAATGCATTAATAGACTTTTCTCTGTGGAGGCTTTGTATTGTTAAAACCCATATTGAACCCGATACAGAACTGATAGATATATATTTACCAGTATGCGTATACACCTGTTACTATTAGATCTCTCATACGTTGTAACCTTCGCATATTCGTAGCCAACAGTTTCCCAAACCACTGACATGTCATCTCTCATATACTACTATCTGTAAACAAGGCTATCTAGCGTCAAGTTTGGCCAAGGATACATTTACTTTATAGTGGAAAACTGAGTAAAAAATGTATTATAGTTTGCTACTAAAATAATGAGACGATTAATAATTACCTGGTAAAAATCACTGATTGTGAATACACTAGCTGTGCCCATTTGGTGTTATTGTTGCGACCAGTATAATGCGGTCACAGCATTTCCCCGTGTAAGTAGTATATGAATGTAGACATTGTCAGCGGTTCAAACCTATACCCGTGTTGGTCACTAAATTCTCCTTCCATTTTTCGCTGGGGGTTCCACTCACTTTCTCCGCTACTTAACAACGCGAATCTGAATGGGAATACACAGGACCCTTATTCGTATAAACCACAGGCTCTGGCACATTAACCTGTCGTTTTTAAGCCTCCTTACAAAAGACTACCAATAGGGCTCTTGTGTAAGGGCAGGAATCCCATCGCCCACCATAACCTGAAGACCTCGAAACCTGCCATTATAGAGCAGAAAACAGTGGGTCTTAATGAAGGCCCCTGACACGTCGTTAATGGATCAGGCGTCAGGACGTGGGACTCAGGCGTGAATTGTCACCCCCTATTAGGCAAATTGCGCACCCCACCCGGCCGACGGGGTGCGCTGTAGTCGGCAACTAATGTCCTGTAATACCCGGCTTGCACCCGGCTTGCTGAAGGGCCGGCGGGCCGCTGCAGGCTGGGAACTAGCAGCGGGCGGGGCGAGGCGCATTAAATGGCATTACAGGTGTTAGTAGAGACAACTTAGCGTCAAATAGCTGTAAAATAGAGCCCGCAACAGCGGCGCACAAAAAGATGACACCGAGACATTACAATTTGTCAATCAGGGGGACAAATTGATGGGTTTGTTAGAGAGTTGCCCCCCGTGTTTTTTTACCGGGGTTGGGGCGGGGTTTAGGCGGGAAGCCTGCCTTTTACCGGCGTAGTTCTCTCACTCCAGACCGGAGCCAGGTTACTGAGCGACCCAAGAGCAATTCACCCTTTTTACCACAGATAACCCCACGACTCTCGATATAGTATCTAAACTCTGAAAACAAGCGCGGCTCTTTCCGCTCATCCTTTCAATTGATGGTGTTGCGCAAATTTGAAATAGGGAAAGCTATAAAAGATACCCTATACATCTACTGAAAACTGTTTTAAATGTGGATATTATCAAGTAAACCAGTAAAATGATGTTCAATGATACATATAGTAACGGGAGGTTTTGATGATAAATGTATTGCCAAACTTTCTGGAAAGGTTTGATATTCCTATACCGGAAAAGCTTAGGGTTATTATGTGCGTATCAATGTGATATATACAACGGATATGCATATTAATGTCCAGTTTACGGTTTCAGTAATACAGGGATATCAATGTGCTTTAAGAGACTTCTACAGTATAACATGGGATTAGGAGATGAAAACTCAGTGGACGAGGAGTTATCACGGCCATTTGTCCGTACCCTCCGACCCTCCTCCTACCCTCATCCCCTGCACATTGGCCAACGCCCGAGGATGCTGCCTTAATGAGGTCCTCATGCTAATCAAGGCAATTAACCGGCGTTACACAGGTGAGTGGTCAAGCGGGGGCGGAGCCGCCGACCAAAATGACCTGGGGGCAGTTTGTCGACCGGGTCTCTAACCCAGTTTAGCGGGTGACGCGGCGGGGTGGGTGGGAGGGTGGGAGGGAGGGAGGAGGGGGCGGGGGGCTCAGGTAATTACTGCGTTAAAGCTCCCCTGCAGCCGGGCCGCGTTGGATGTTCCGCCCGTAATGGACGTAGGAGGGAGGCACGGTCATCTCTGTGTAATGCGCGGGTAACCAATCAGTCATGGTGAAATGGGAGCTTGGGGCTATACACGGAGAGCGAGGCACTGGTGGCTGGACACACCAAGTCTACTCTATGTAGGCGTTGAATACTGGAATAAAACTAAGCGTATAAACTCAATCAATACCAAGATTGGAGAAGTTAAACAACTGTGTCAAATTTATGATATAATGAATAAGGAGCTTATCAAGGAAGGGTCAAAACTCAAATAAGAAAGGATAGGCTAATATTAGAGCAAGTATAGACAAGAAAAGATCAAGAGATCGACTAAGATAAGCAGACCATGAAATCGACGCAGTGATATGAAAGGGGTGTGAAAGAGACGCATTGTCCTTCTATTGCATATATGTTACCGATTATGTTATAGAAGAGTGTCTAAATAGGGATATATTGTACAATTGTTCTTGAATAAGATAAAAAGAAGAGGAAAACACTGCTGTATACACAAAGTCCACTCTCTTCTCTCTCTCTCTCCCTTCCAAATGCCAAGTCCCTGACTGCCCCTACACACCATCACAACTCCACACACCCACACCCACACCCACACCCACACACGCGCCTACTCCGTGTTGGTTCTTCCCTCTCGGCGTCCCTTTCAGACGCACGCGCGGACCGGAAGTGGAACTCTCCTATTGTCCAGCTGTAATTGGTTAATATTGCAATCCACTACTTCACAAGACTAGACCCCAACAGACCAGTGTCCATCACCTTGGTGTCTATCCCATTGTAAGCACAGTATTGAATATTGAGACTTTTGATTCGAGCGACTGTGGTGTTTGTATAGGTATTTCTTACCCAGGTGTACATCGGGGAATGGGAATTGTGTAAAGGGAGCATAGGGGTGTTAGGAATGTGCACAGTTTGAAGCTACTTCTTGGAAGGAAGGGATTAGACTGTTGGGTAGTTGGGGAAACAACAGAACAGTCACTAAAGGGCAACTGAGAAACTTAACATCACTTAAGGGATGTCTTTGAAGCTTTAACTTCTGGACTAGGTAAAGGAGGGTGTTTCTTTTCTTAAATCACACTAAGACTCCTAAAATAAGTAGGGTTTAACTCAGGGTTTAACTGGACATATCCTTCTGACCTTACTTTAGTTATGGTCATGAAAATCTATTGAAAAACAAACATACTATTTTTAGTTGTAGATCTCCATGTTCAGGAATAAGAATTCCAGCTTTGGTAATACCAAGACCCTAGTAGTTTCTGACGTGGAATGTGAAATATATTTGATTTGTATTGGTTTTGGGAAACAAACAAGTTTGAAAGGTTAATTTCAATGACCACAATGTATATACACCCCTTTTTCCTGTCATATCAAGGTACCTGTTCCTCGCATCCATATAACTATAGGTTGGAACTTCAGTGGGTTGGGTGTGATGGAGAGTAGGAGTAATTCTGTTTAAATTTGGGGGTCTCGCTAAGTGCAGTCCCCCGTGTAGACACAGGAAATCAGGTAGCGCGTGGAGTGTGGACGGCGTCCGGAGTGAGAGCACACAAGCCCGAGCCTCTCTCCATCCGGCACCGGCGCGTCCCCGAGCCCCGGGCGTCCATCCCCGTACCCGCGCGTCCGTGCCGCGTCCGTGTCGCGTCCGCCGGGCCTTCCGCCTCGCTGACCCGGCCACAGCGCCACTGCCACTTGGCGTCCGATCGCATTCGATCACACGTACGCCGGTGATCACATGTCGCATTAACAGGCCCCCATCTAATTGTGGCCGGGCCACGAGGGCCGCTCCCAATTTACACAATCTCGGCGCGGCCTATTAGATGGGCGGTGACCGGGTCGACCCCGGGGTGCCCGGACACAATGCCGGTCGGACCCCGCCCCGCCGCGCCCCGCCGCGCCCCGCCGCCCGATCACATCGCCGTAATTCTCCGAATCCGGTTAGGACGGCCACTTTATTTGCGCCCCAGTAGCTGCTATTTTGGCCTTTGAGCCGATAAATCTATCAGGGGCGGAGGGCGGGGACCCGGGTCGCCATCATTGTTAACGCGGTGCCGCCCGGAGCCGCTGCTGCCTGGATCACCGGCGCCTGATCCTTGTGTCCGTCGATCCCCTCCGCCCCATTCAAAACCCACCCCGCCCCGTCCCCCACTTCCACCCACAACCCATATTCCCAACCCCCGATCTTTACTCAACACCCTCCATCCCCCATCATCAGCCATGACTCCAGTTCCCCGGTTCCTCATGCCCTTTTCCCGCCGAGTCCATTTCTCCAGTCCTTTCATCTCACCCCTGCTATTCTTGTCCCATAGGTTTAACATTGGAAACGCGAACGCAACGCCCATGGAGTATTGTAGGAAAATACTCAATAGGGGATGATGTCACACATTTTAGCCAATTAGTGATAGGGGTGGGATAAAATATGAACCGCACTCTATCCATATGCCATTCATTTGGGTTTGCTACATAATGTCGCTCTGCTTTGCCTCGTGAGATTACTCCACAACCAAAACTCATGGCATATTGCCAATGGCTATAGATCTCGGTGCAGTTCCTTATTAGTACTCCATCCTGTACCCAGGTCCCCTCCGTCCTCACTCTCCAAGCGTAGGACACGGTTAAGGTGCGGGTTAAGCCCGGTGTACGGAGAGGCAAGGATAAACCATTATCTCAACCAGGGTATTTTTGTCCCATATGTTTAACATTGATAACTCGTTCTCTATGCCCCTATGAGTATTGCAGTCCGTTCTCCATAGTCTATAACCTATGCCACAGCCATTCCTTTAGTATGTACAGGGGTGAGATGAATACAGAAAGCAACTCGTTTTGATCAAAGTCATTATTCTCCAATTCGTTTGTCGCTTCATGATATTCAGTCGCCTCGCTCATATCACTCCGCATCCAACTCATTGAGAACGATGACTTTGCCCAACACTTTTTGGTATCTTCTTTATGACTTCCTGAACCAGGGCTCCACTTGTCCACATAACACCCGAGCTGCTCATGTGCTGAAACCTGAGTCAACCTACATCATCCGTCATTTGATTGCGCTGCGTGTTAAACAAAATTTCTTATGGAAATAGGACATTATATTGAAGTGTTCCTCAGTCAATCATTTTTAGTACACATAGATTTATGTAATTCTCATTTACTGTGGATTCAGAGAAAGGATAAACTTATGTGAAGGGTGAAGTGAATTCTGAAACATATTCACCTTTACTGTCAGAGCTCGATCCCATCATGTTTGAATCGCTACATAACTCACGGGCTTCGCCTTGTGAATTACTACGCGATTCAAATTCTATGGGGTACGAGCCCTGATCCTAAACTTTCATAGGTTTTCTCCATATTAACTATTATGAAATAGCAGTATCATATCCTCACACTTCAGGGACAGTGTCATATGTTATACCGATGATATATAATCTGTTTATTTGACAATTAGTGCACTGTATAGTGCTGAGTTCCATGACAAGAATAGGTCACAGACGGTAGCCCCCCCCCTCCCCCCCCCCCCCCCAGTGGTGTTTCCTCTCGCATTCCTATAGCTCACACAGACGGAATGTTGATTAAATTCCCGACATACCAACCTAATGAAGGCGTTTCGTGGAGGCAATAGGGATCCACTTGGATTCTGAGTGACCTCTATTGCCCCATCCCATAGCCTCCCACCCTTGTAACCCCCACCTCCAGCCGAACACGCATACAACATGGCTGCTGTCTGTTTAACCCTCCGCTACCAACGACGACCACCAACACCCCCAGCGGAATTAAACAGATATCGACGGACGCTTCTTGACCCCTCCCCACCAGAGGTCGCTTCAAAGCTGTCGCCGTTCCCAGATGCGGCGTCGACGGGGGCAGGTAAAGGGGCACTGGCTGTCGCCAGATGGCAGTGTTGTTTGGTGATCCCTCACAATGGAGCTGCGCCGCTCGGTAAGCGGAGCAGTGAGGGTCAACACTGATCACCGGCCTGCCTCCTTCATTAACGTTCTCACACGCCGGCTGCCGGACGAGACGCCGTCCAAACCCACCTCCTTTTTTGAAGAGTCACGTCGCGCGGTGGCTCGTGTTTGACTTTGGTCAAGCGGTCAGTGTGGCTGCGGACAGTGGTGGTCACTCGTGGTCGTGCAGCTGCGCGGAGGGCACACTTTAAATTGGACATCGTCCTCTTTAGCCGCCACATCAAGGGACCGCCTCGAGGAGAGTCAGATACAGATGTGGGGCCGCGGTGAGACCGCTGCTCAATGAGTAATATCTAAATAATTAGTTGGGAGGTTAGCTTACTCTGCTGACGTACGGCAGATGACACACTGTTGATACTGCTTTTGGCCCAAGAGGATGCAGTGTTAAAACTCCCCTCTCCTTGGTACCACATAAAATGGGAACAAAACACTCGGTTCAGCCTTTGATGACATGGAAATGAAGTGAACAATGCAGTAAAACTATTGCTTTGCAATACTAGAAGGACTGGCCTAAATATAAAAAGAAAATACAATTGTATCTACTAAAATTTATGTTTAATTGCACATATATAAAAAGGAAGACAGTATATAGTATCAATAATCTTCCAGGGTTTTAGATATATATATATACGTGTGTTTAAACGTAACTATGATAGGCAACTTTATATCTAAACACCATTTTCCGTGTTTAAAAGCAGACCAGCAATATGCGATGTTTGTGAACGAAAGCCATCTACCTGTGTTATTTGTGTCAACCCCTTCAGTGAAGGTTGTAATATAAGGTTGGACTTGTACACATACACAGTCAGTTCACTGCAGACTGCAAATTGCAGACATCGAGATGCACAATGGTTTTCTCATTACCTGTTATTACAAATCTGCACGCTGTGGATTAGGCCTGGATTCGCAGGACAATGAGTCGATAGGTATCCCTATGGATGCAAAGGGAGTTTAATGACATGTGTATAAAGTACCCAACTACTACTTAAAACGATATTACACGAAATATTTGAATCAACCTCAGATTTGGGTACTCGTTAAGACATCCCAGTGTACATATTTACTGCGGTAAATACTCCTGTCTCTGTTGTCTTCGTTTCTTATTGGTTACCATTGTTTCACATAACATAGGGATTACTATATCTAGAGATCTTTGCAGAAAATAAAAGTTAACTGATGAAAAGGACACTATGACAAAGAGCATCTAGAAATATGTTGAATTTTCCATAGGAATATAACAGCAGCTGCCCTACCAACATCTGGAAGCAGAAACAGTATTGATAAAGTGTGAGATTTCCAGATGGGTGGAGCGTCAGGTATTTTTTTTACAGCATACCAATAGGCTCTACCCCGGAAATAAGTAGAATATTGGCTCGTTGTTAATTACTAATCTGCGTCTTTGATCTGGGAGAGGCGGTGAAAATTGGAGGTAGGGTGGGGATTATAGACAAATAACACAGCTCGCTGCACCTGGTGAATAGGAATCCAATTACCCTATCTGGTGGCGGTAAATGTCCATTTACTGCACACTGTGCCGGGGGCGAGCCAGCGGCTGCGCGTTACATATCAGCTGTTACAGGGCCGAGGTGTTGAGGACGAACAAATAGTCCCTTCCCCTCCGGTCTCTACTTCACACCTTTAAGCTTTTCCAGGCGAGCACAGTGGTGGATAGCAGTTTCTACAGGGCCGAGGATGTCCCTATGCAATATGTCTCGGGGTAGGGGGTGGGGTGAGAATGTCTTATTATGGCATTCACTGAAATTTCACGTGTAACGTGACCTAAAGCATCTCATCTTCGTTACAAATCATTTTTCTTAAAATGACATATTGGATGCCACATGTATATTTCCTTATTTAATAGGATTCTTGTGGGTTTTTTTTCGAGAATCCATCGAAAAAAATGTCGACTTTGTTTGTCATCAATGCCTTAAGGCATTCTCTTCCTTTACATACATTATGCCTTAAGGCACTCTCATCCTTTGCATACATTATACCTTAAGGCATTCTCTTCCGTTGCATACATAATGCTTTAAGGCATTCTCTTCCGTTGCATACATAATGCCTTAAGGTGTTCTCTTCCTTTGCATACATAATGCCTTAAGGTGTTCTCTTCCTTTGCATACATAATGCCTTAAGGTGTCTCTAGTCTCTACTTCTCACCTGTGATAACGCTCCTTCTCCAGTCCGTCCCCGTCTCTCTGCTCACCCCCAGCCAGGCCCCTTTTCCCGTCTCTACTTCTCACCTTTAATAACGCCCCTTCTCCAGTCCGTCCAGTCCCCCTGCTCACCCCCAGCCAGGCCCCTTTTCCCATCTCTACTTCTCACCTCCAATAACACCCCTTCTCCAGTCCATCCCATCCCCCTGCTCACCCCCAGCCGGGCCCCTTTTCCCATCAGCAGGTGTGCCCGCGCTGGTACCGTCCTCACCTGCACAGCGCACGCCTGGCTTAACCATCTCACCATTGAGGAGGCCGGTGACCAGCGGCGGAGGGACCCCCGACGGCTCGCCATTCGGACTTAACGTGTATCATCCATCAAATTAGTTCTGCACGACGACCCAGGCCTTTCAGCCGTCCCCATACAGAGGTGTTCAAGTCTCAAATTGTTCGCCAGTCTATTATCACATGATCTGGCGGCCGCAGCGCAGTGTACGAGCAACGCAACTGAAGCACACTTCCAACATGGACGAGGTATTCTTACCCCCTAGCTCCTACACCCCCATCACCCCATCACCCCTCTGCCTCCTCCCATAGGAACCCCCGCATCCCCCGCCAGCACCCCCCACTCCCCACCCCCAACCCCTTACAGTGCCGCCCTAGGACGAGAGGCGCGGCGGGAATTAAACCGCAGCTTGTAAACTCGCACAAAGACACACCTGACTGCAGTGAAAGCGCTCACCCACCTGTGTCGGGGCGAATTTCACAGGTGTGCGGGGAGATGAAGTCGGAGGGCCGGGCGGGGGAGGGCCGGGCCAGCGATTGATGGCGGATTGAGCGACCGCTCGACGGCCACAGGAAAACGACGGACAAAACGATAGTCCATAAATAACGGCGCCACAGACTTGTTGTGACTCGAAGCTCTGTTTTTTTCGCTCCCCTGCACCACCGGATGCAATTGTGCTCTTGGACTATTCCCACCGACTTGCACCAGGCCTTTTCACGGCCCCGATGACTCAGAGTCGTCAGTGCCTATGTACTCCTTCTCCTACCCTTCACTTCTCCATTCCGCCGATCTCTGCTCTTCCTTTTTCCTTTTCACTACTGTTCTAACACCACCATCACCACCAATCTTACTGGATAGGTTACTGGAGATCTCGCCTTATAAGTCAAAGGGGAATTCGCACCATTTTAGAGAAACATATACAATAAATACACAATATTGACTGGTTTCAGATACAAGCGGCCGTATGCTCCGAGGAGTTGACGCATAGTAATATCCGAGCGTATGCGAGGATATTGCGCAGAGTCAACTCCAAGGAGCATACAACCACTTTTATCTGAAACCAGTCTTTATTGTATTTATTATCCACCTTTTCTGGGCAAGTGGCATGTTGATATCAGTTCATTTTAGTTCATACAACATATCCGTATGCTCCGGGTATGTCCATAAAAATTCCCTGTGTGTTTTCTATGGACACTTTGTATTAGGTGGATAATAAAGACTGGTTTCTGCTACAATCGCCCGTATGCTCCAAGGAGGTCACGTGATGACAGAGGATATTGCGGAGCCGAGGAGTATACAGCCGCGTTTATCCGCGTTTATCCGAAACCAATCAATATTGTATTCATCATCCACCTTTATCTCAATGGTAGAATTCCTATTTTAGTTTTCTTTAGTTATGCACTATTTCTTTCATGGGGACTATTTTTCCGTATGCGTCGCTTATTGCAGCCAGGAGCATACAATATACTTGTATGCTCCGGGTATGTGCATACAGAGTTCCTACATGCACCTCCCTGCCATCTTAACTATAGTATCTCCCGCTACCATCACTACCCACCACCAACCCCAACACCAACACCTTCTGTCCTTTGCCATTCACTGTGAACACAGCAGGGCACATAAAGTGAGTCGTACATCATTTTACCGCCCGGGCCGCGCGTATAGACCTTGTAGAACGTTGCTTTAAGTACAGGACAAATCATGGCCTTGTTTTCTCAAGTCTCCATGGAAACCTCACGAACTACCCCCTCATAGAATAAGGGAGAAAAAACACTGACCACTATTGTGTGAACAGTGAGAAACCTCGGAAGTAAAACTACAGAGTCTAATAGATCACCTTTAACACACACGGCAGCTAGGTGCGACGTGTTCGGTATGGGAAGCACAAAATCAATTAACACGAGAACCTAGTATGTTTTATGTAGGTGCTTCTAGAAATTCTCGCCTACTTTTACGGTAAACTTACGGAGAACTGTTTTATGTTACAATAGTCACTAGCATAGTGCGCTCAACAAATATTAACACAAATATAAGGTTGTATTTCTGTTAATTCCCATGAATGGAGATGGTATGAATCTAATGACAGAATGAAAGTGGGAAATCATACTGTAAAATAGAGTTACATTTCGTTTATTCGTCGCTTCGTTCCTTCAGCGACTCATTATGATGATTTTATTTCTATTCATCTAAATGAAAATAGAAAATATCATAAAAACCCATGTACATGAGCATCGATTGGGTTGATATCCCATAGTAGTCCATCCATGTCATTTACATACTTGCCAGCTTACAGCTTGATGCTTGAGACTGCGTTTATTCTGTTTCCTCAATCATATAGAGAGGCCAGAGTGCCTGATAACACTTCCGGTGCTAGAGATCAAACCGCGGAGAACATTGAAACAGTAGATTCAAAGGGTAAATGATCTGTATGAAGTTAGGATCGGTACCACTTGTGTGTAGCACAAGGTACTTATTCTTTATGACCATTAACAACGGGTATATATATGATAGACATGATGATCAAACAACCTGCCGACAAGCCGCAGTGATCCTGTCCCCCCGGTCAATAGCGATAATCTACCTTCCGCGGTCACTCACCAGCGCAGTGCATCTTCCCACGGCGTCCCCTCACTCTCCCCCCCCCCCCCCTACCCCACACTGCTCCGCTCGAGCAATATACGGACAACTCTCCGCTGCTGTTACAGGCTTCTGGGTCGGAACTACTTTTTGGCGGAGATTTGATGGGAACCACAAACTCAAACTGGTTTGACAAATCTAAAAGTGTGACAACACTGGAAATTAGCAAGAATACATTGTATTACATCTTTCTTAGTGACATAAAATATATTTTTATATTCAATAGAAACAGGAAGTTATAGATATTATGACTCAGCCACCAATGACTTCAGAAGATGACAATTGAATGTGAACTCACTTCAAATCCTAAAACTCTTATAATCTAATCATATCATTTCCGAAGTGATCAAGAGGTTGCCACTAGAGTACTTAAAAAATATATCGATGCCATTTAAAATCGCACTGGGGGAACTGCTAGACACACTACAGAGCTGGAAACTATATTCTCTTGGGTAGTACTACATCGCCCGTAAAAAGGCGCGGAAGGAACATGTTAAAATCCTAGAAGTCCAACATTTCAGAGACAGGTGTAACGGACCACAATAGAACAACACCGACTACAAGATAGACTCATACCATGATCCACTACACAGGTTTTGGTGACAGTATGCTGGAGCGGCGCAGTGTGCTCCCCATCCTCATTCCCTGCTCCCCCCTCCCACTCTCCCGCCATCTCTCCAGCCTAGTCCTTTTACAGCCGCCTTAGGGTTACAAGTTTGAAGCCTGTGCGCCCCGGCCCTGGCGAGAACGGGACTTACTACAGACTATCTCCGGCCTGGAGTGACCGGAAGTGACGTGCATCCAGCGGCGCCTTTGGAGTCTGCCGCCAGGTGATCAGGTGGCGCTGTTTATGGTGGCAGGTGGGCTTTGATCCTGACGCCGACAAGGCACCATAAAGACGCCTCGTGGAGAGGGCAGCGGGGACGGCGGTCGGGCGGGGAGTGCGCCGTGAGGGTACGAACAAACACCGCCAGCCAATTGGCGACGACGGGCTTGGGTTAAATCCAATGGCTTTACACAATTAGAGGTACCCAACCCCCTGCCCACCCTCACACACTCCCGACAGCTGGGCATGCTGGAGTCAACAGGTTTCCGGACAAATATCACACGGAAAGAGGCTAATAAAAATATGAGATAATCTCTCTTGTGGCCTGGTGCCAGGATGTTACAGAACACTTCATTGAAACATAGGAGTAAAATCTTATGTATAGAGCTATTGTTGTTTATATGGCGTGAGTTGTCTTCGCGAAATGATATCACAATGCGGACCTGAGTAATATCTGTAGTGGAAGACAATGAACGGCATGTAAACAACAATATGAACACTTAGGAAAAATACACTCCTAGTCCTACACATCGTACTGATGTATATACACTCTATATCGGGAGTTCAATCATTTGTTTCATATACATTTCTGCGTAACACTCAATTGTTACTTTAGTAACCTTCCTAAAATAGCACAGTTGCAATGTACACCCAAGGCAGATCTATACACGAATAAAGGCCCGGCGTCCACCTACTACAATCGGGAATATAGATCATTTTCTTACACAAACATCTAGACTAGGAGTACCAGAGTGCATCATATTCTGTGTTTAGGTGCACCGTAAGCCCTATCGTAGGCGATTTGGAGGTCAGTGGACGCCAGGCTTAATATCACATTAAAAGTGCAATGATATTATCTTTCAATAACTCTGCCCACAGTGATCATAGATTAGTATGCAAGTCAAGTAAATCCCCAATTGATATTGGACTGTAAACGAAGTTCTATAAGAAGAGAGTGATAAATGTCAAATGTAAAATATATTCATCTACCGACCCGTCCTAAGAGGTATTTGTAAAGATAGCCATCATTGTACGAACACATATATAAATCTACCTCGAACCCAGGGGCACAGGTGCGCCTGTGACGTCATCGCAGTACACAGATATGTACACCTACCCGCAGACTGACAATGCACAGGGGAAACATGTGGACTTATTTATTACTAGACCTATATATTATGATTTACTGAAGGGGAATTCATGAGGTTGAGGGGGCTGGGTCGTCATAATGAGAGACTAATTCATGCCCAAGCAGTAGTTTTAGATTAAAAATACGTAAGGACGGCGATGATATACGTCTCATTACCCAGCTTTACATTCTAGTCGCTCTCCACTCTTTTTCCCGCCATTTGTATTGGTATAAAGAGAGGGTTCCGCTCTCGAAAATTGCAACAATTGTGTTTCATGGTCAATATATAATGCTCTTACTTCACTCTCAATGCACTAGTCAGGCAGCCTACAGTCATTTTTTGAAACACTTTGCTCAAGTAGCTGCCATTTTATAAAAGATCTGTCATTCAAGAATATATGTAGTTTAACTATATTTTATCATTGTGTTTATCTACCTGTCATTCGGCATAGCTGTCCATGCCAACAATAAAATATTGAATATACAATACTGTACGAAACGTGGTCCCAATCATGGCATGTCCATTTGATTATTGCGATTCCTGAACTAACCTTTGTCTCTATCTCTGCATATGAGGCACATAAACTGCATATAAGATAAAGTCTTGGAAGAAGTAATAATCTATCTATATCATATTACATATGTAATAATAATAATTTATTAATATCAATATATGTTATAATGTTGATATATTTTGATATCATAATATATCATGATATGTGATATATTATAAGTATCTATATTATATTATGAAGAAGATCTGATATTATGTTGGCGTCGTGAAAATTCAAGTTGGTGTAAGCTGACCGATTATCAGTTCCGGAATCGCCAATTTCCAATACAGGGGAATCCCACTCTCTGCCATCCCCTTTGATCTCACTTTGTGAATTATTAACTCAAGAGGCAGTAGGCCTACATCTTTCTACTTTATGATAAGCCACCACACATATAATTACACGTACACATGTACCCCATGCTGATTGAGCTGATCCGGTACTCTATACAACCTCTCATCTAGATTACGCGCTTCCAATCCCCCGTCTTTCATGATTAAATCCCTTACTTTTTTTCATCATCATTCCTCCTCTCTTATATTTAATATAATTTGGGTGGCGGGTCATAGTCATAATTACCATTAAGTTAGTCCCCCTAAAATCGATGTAATATTAAAAGAAAATGATCCAGCAAGATTTAGGGATATATATATATATATATATATATATATATATATATATATATATATATATATATATATATATGTATATATATATATATATGTATATATATATATATATATATAATATATATATATATATACCCCTAAATCTATATATATATATATTATATATATATATATTATATATATTATATATATATGAGCCTCTAAATTAAAATTGGTGGAGAACCCAACAAACCAGACACAACACTATTTTTTTAAGTAGTTGTTATTGAACCAAGTGGTACTAAAGTGATGGATAATGAGTATTAAGTGTAGTCACGACGTTTCGCTGATATTTAATCAGATTCTCCAGGTAATCTCTCTATATATATATATATATGTCGGTGTTGCAGGTGGACTGAGCCCGGCGCGGTCGGAGGCGCGGACCCCGGGCGGCCCGCCCCGCTGCCCGGTGTGCGGGGTGGGGCTGGCGCCCGGAGAGGTGGACGCGCACTACATCATGGAGCTGGAGCGCCTTCGCGTACTGGCCAGGTAAGGCTTATCTTATCTACATCCGGCTCTGTAAACAGCCTGTAAATAAGGCACTTGGCTCCGGGTTTAGCGTGTCCATGTCATAACAGCTCTCCACCATAATAGGACTTCCCCATTTTTATTGACGTCTGAAGAGGGGGAGGCTTATGGTGCAGCTACCAGCTTTTAATGACGTCAAGGCACTGGTTGTGTTTTTTTATGTAAGGCATCCTGGTTGATGACAATATGGATAGCAGACCAAGGACTATTTATGTAGCATTCTATTATCTCACCCCTGGTATTTACCCCTCATAGACTTTACATTGGCAACTCATACTCAATTGGGTATTTAGAAATGATACTCAATGGGGGATTATGTCACAAATGTTAGCCAATTAGTCAATGTGAAGGGTGAGATCGAGCTCCCATCTCGTTTGAATCGCTACATAATCCACGCGGCTTCGCCTTGTGAGTTTGCAAACAGAACATGCCATATCTTATGGCATAACCGTGGCATACAGTCACACCATGTTAAGTCTATGGAGATTTATATTAGAGAGATTTAGGGTGGACTAATAAATCAAACTCTCGTTTCTCAGAATGGAACGCGGCGAGAACGGCGCGGAGGGCGCGCGGGACGAGGAGTCGAATGACGGGCGGTCGTCTGGGCCGGGAGTGACGTCATCAAGCGGCGTCACGACGACGTCAGCCACGTCAGCGTCGTCAACGACGACCAGCTCACCGAGCGGTCCACCAGGGGGCGCCATGAGCGTGTCGGAGTCTCGTTATGAGACGTACCTCAAGATCCGCAACAACCGCCACGTCCGGCTCTGTGGTGAGTGGTGTAGTAATTGTTATATTGTAATAATTGTGTTATTAAGATAGTAAAAATGCACCAATTCTATATGTGTCTATTTTAAATGTATAGCCGGAGATGATTGGGCAGGTGAATATCAAGTGAGGCGGCCTGTTTGATTGAATCTAACATGTCAATAAACTTTTTCTATGAAAAAAATTGAAATATACACGTCAAATAATGCATCGCACATTTTGAAGTAATATTAGGAAACGTCCTTACTTTGGATGAAACAGTTTTCCTTCGAGGCTAGTCGGTAATTTGATACTGCCTGATGCCGTAGGCGGAAGGCAGTATGAATTCGATGACTGACCGACAACCGTTTCGTCCCCAGTCAGGGCGCCTGCTTATTATCATACACCTGGAAATTATTCTTAATAACAGAGTTTTAAGCACTTAAAGCATTTAAGCTCGATCCTTACGGCCCAACTGTACTATTCAAGGAAGAACTGCCTTTGGCAGATTGAATAAAGACTTATGAAAAAAATAAAAGTCACAGTGGGCACGAACATTATTACTACTTCAGCCTTAACAGCTGCCATTATTTGTAGACATTCGCATACAGGTAGCCTATACAATAATACTCCTTTTCCTATTTTCTTTCTAGGATTGTGTTTCCTATGAATTCTGATTCTATTTCCCAAATAGACCATAAACAGTACATATTTCCAAAACTCAAAAGAAAACATTGCGTGGTCATCCATATTACTACTATAGACCCCACATGAGAATGTGTATATTTGAAGTAAGGATTGAGAATTTGCAAGAAGATATATTGACATTCAAGATAATGATTGCTCTCCCCTAGTTATTACTATTGCCTTTTAGAACTGTTATTAAGTTCGATTCTTTCTTATTTTTTCTGGTATAGGGATCCTCTCAAGCTGTATTTTTATCCTAAACATTTTTTTTACTTTGGACCCTACGCCTCGTCTACGTTCACTCTGTTGTTATGTTCGATATCTGAAACGAGTTCAAATCAAGTAAGGCAAGATAAACATATATGAAGAAAAAAAACCTGAAAACCACTGTAATCAATGACGGTTTCTTTTTCAATTTGATAAAATATGAACATTCTTGTTCCTCCAGTGAAAACGCGCGCCCGGAGGAAGCGGCCGTCAGACACGCCCCCACACGACGGAATGGACCCTCGTGACGAGGTGGACCACTTCTCCAGCGGCCACCACCCCCACCCGGCCCTGCAGCACCTCCACGCCCACCACCACCCCGCACCGCCGCACCACCCGCACCACCCCCACCACCCCCAGTCAGCAGGGCTCGACCAGGAGCACCACCACCTCCAGGTAAGCCAAATACCTCTCCGTTAACCCTTTCCATAACCGGACCTGGTCGCAGGTGCATATTTTTAAATGCAGCATGCCTGGCACTGGGTCACCTCTGTAGTAGAGGCTTATGTTACAATTGTTTAGAAAATTGATTCTTTTCCACCATCTTTAAATTTGTCTGGCAATCTGTCCATGGTGAGAACTACATGTATAATATCATATTATCTCTATATGTGCGTTTCACATAATATCTGATTTTTTTTTTTAAAGATCCATTTTGAATCAGATGAGATAAATGACATTTTAACAAAGAATGGAAAATGATGGCTGCCTTGAGGCATCATTTGCACTAGCTACGGGAGTGCCCTGGTACATCATGTGCACTTGCCAGGGGAGTGTCTTGAGGCATCATTGGTAAGGAAAGGGTTAAATGCAAACATACCAAGCGAGTCAAGGCGGCGATCTCTGGAACCGCCAACACAAAATGGCGTGTATGTGAAATATCATTTTATAGTAACATCTCCCAACGATAATTTAGCGTCTCGGAAGCAATAATCAAGTGAAATATGAAACAACAGCTCACATACACTCCATTATGTGTTGGCGATTCGAGAAATCACTGCGTTTCTCGTTTGGTGTGTCTCGAGCTTAGGATAACCCAACAACAACTTTCCTATGGACAGTCAATGTGCCACAAGTAGTATGATAAGAAAGGGTTTTCTCTATTAGTAGTCAACGGGTCACAAGTAGTATAATGATAAAGGGTTTGTGGGTGGTATATAATTATTGCCTGTTTTGGGAGTTGGGTCATCAAAGGTATAGAGAAGCTTAGAAAAAGGCGATGCTCGCAGGAATAAAACAGCAATTGGTGGAGAACCCAAAACCTTGAAAATAAGTGACTCATTAACAATTATTCCTAATACAAACACAAGTAAATCTGTGTGTAATCTTGTTCTAAGACGTTACTACCTTCTGTCTTCAACCAGTCTGCGGCAGTCAACACCATCTCCAGTAGTCACCGGACATCCATGATGGAGGCTATGACGTCCCACCTGCCCGTCTCCTCCTACCAGTCTCCAGTGTACCAGACGGCGCCGCACCACTCCCCGAGCTACCCGCCCATCCCCGGCCCGCAGCCGTCCCCCGGCTACCCGCCCGTCGCCCCGCAGCGCTCCCCCAACTACCCCTCATCGTCGGCCTCCTCGCACCAGTCGCCGCCCCCGTACCACGGCGGACACCGGTCTCCCAGCTACCCGCCTCCCGGCCACCGGTCGCCGTCGTACCCAGGAGCAGGGCGCCGGAGCCCGCCCGCCTCCTACCAGCAGCAGGTGGTGGTGGGCGAGCGGCAGACCCCGCCCTCCTCCTCCCACGCCCACCCGGCGCCGGCCTCCCCCCGCCCGTCGTCGCCATGCCGCCAGTCGCCCCCCGCCCCCGCCTCCCCGCCCGCCCCGCCCGCCTCCAGGCAGCCCGAGACGGACGACGACGATGATGAGTTTATCCGGGTCGACTCGCCACGCCCGGAGTCCGTCATAGTCAATGTGTGGTAAGTACCACTATTTAAAAAAATATTTTTTAATTCTTTTTATTATAATTATTTTAAGAGTTTATTACCAAAGTCCGACCAAGCCCAGTTCTTCCGTTCGGCAACATAGGTAACAACATGTACCGTCATAGTCAATGTGTGGTAAGAAAGTTGATTTTTAAAATTATTATTTTAAGTGTTTATTATCAAAATCTGGGCAAGTCCAGTTCTTCCATTTGACAACTTAGGTAACAACCTGTACTTTTGCGTGCCACTTGTGACGCCAGAGCACCGTTGAATAATTCAATAAATGAATAAACAAAGAAAATATGAATAAAAACAAAGAAAAGGAAGAGAAAAAAAGTGAAAAAAAACACACACAAAACAAACCCAGTTATATATAATTTTCGGTATTGGGAGTAACTTCTTACCAATGGTAATACAAATCAAGAAATATAACTGAGCTTACTATACCCTCTATGGGTATGTATAAATGTTGATTTTAAGTTCCATACCCTGGTATATAGCGTGTATAGATGCGTCTGTACTAAGACCCGTCGACCACCTCTCCTGTGCCCAACCCCTGCATATGCTGGTGGAACCAGAAGGGAATGCTTTGAAGTCCCTCTTTTTACTTTGATAATCATTGAAGGATTGTCATAAATTCAAAACCAACTCGGTGCTTAAACTGATGTTTTGATTACACTCAAGCAATAGCGCTGCATATGGTACTATTGGATTTGCGCGATCAAGCCCCCAATATCAACAATCAAGACTCAATGTCAATAGGTTTATTTATTGATCTTGTCGAATGTGAGGGCGAACTTTAATATCTAATTGAATGACAAATCCTGTGTGAGAGCAATATTTTTACCACATGGTGGCAGATGGTGTTTATTGCAATGTATTGACATCGGACCACATGCATGTCTTTAATAGCCCAATATAGTGAATGAAACTGGGGGGGGGGGGGTGCAATATGCAAAGATTATATCAACATGTGTGCATTGCTGTGGAACACTAGAGTATCCTTGGTCGTGCATTGAAACCAGCATACAATATTGTAGTACTGATCGGATTCAGTCTAAATAAATGAACATAGAAAAAAAAAATTAAAAGAGAAGAATATTATAAATAAAAGATCTGATTTTAAAAAAAAAAATCCTTCTTCATAGCCATCTCCCTCCTCTTGCAGCACGGTAGATGGACCGACACCACGGACGGAGAGTAGCAGTGGATCGGACGGCACCTCTTCTCCTCACCTGACAATCCCAGCCTCCCACCTGGCCAGACAACCCGTCTCCATCAAGTGTCAGGTGTGCCAGGTACGTCTCCGCACTCCTGTCAGTCTCACGTGGGTGGGCGTGGGTAGAGCTACCATGAAGGGTCGTAAAACAACGCCCCAACCCCAAAAATTAATGTGATTCATTCTCCAACCACAGAGAAGCATTGTTGTTCCTGGGGGATCCTTTCAAATGGAATCAATTAAGTTTCTATGTCAATGTTATTATTGGTGTCGAGTGTGGGGCACCCCGGCAGGTCTCAGTCGGCGCCTGTGTTTGTGTTCAAGTGGGCATATGGGGAAAGTTAACATTAAGAGGGAATGCTAACATGTCAATAAAACTGAAGGGGTACCACTTACAGCGACAAAGGGAACGATCTCCTTGACACATGTCGAGCTGGTGTCGAGCAGTAGCGAGCAACTAGTCGTCTCTTGTGATCTTCATTGTGATGTTAAACGCGGAGTATTACTAATTACAAATCGTATACAAAGACCCAGTTGGAATTGTATGGGGACTCAGTAAACCACGAGCCATTATATAAAACCTCTCTGATACCATAACTGCGGTATACAGATTGAAATTTGTGGTATATGGCCTCAAAGCCATGGTATACGGGAAAATAGTCCCTTTGTGTAATAGAGCAAAGAAATAGTCCCTATTATTATACCCTTTAACATGGCAACTACTGGGTTTAATTTATTCGAAGTAATACACTCGCGTTGACGCGTAGTAATGCACTTGCTAGCGCTTGTGTATTACTACGCGTTAACCTCTCGTGGTTTACGGATGCCTGTCCACAAAACCATCGATTATTGTCTACTTATTTATGAAGTTTTACCTTTCTGTTTTTCCAGGGAGCGTACAGCCGACCAGTAACATCAGTGACGTGTTGGCACGTACATTGTGAAGACTGCTGGATTAAAACTATGGTGAGTTCTAATCTTTAGCTTTTATTTTAGAGCTGGATGAGTTTATGTGCATGGAGTTGAAACCACTCATACTGAAGGGCGCGCTGGATTCAGTGTATTCTGATATTCAAGCATAGCATAACATGCAAATTAAACAGTGTGATCTTAGATATTCGGGTTTAAACATCGAAAATGGAAATCGCCAATAACAAGAATGTTTGTAGATTCCAAATAATGTATGCCAATAAAAACTTATGTCTTAAAAAAAATAGTGTCTATGTTCTGACTAGAATCACTTTCAGGATAGTACTGTTATTTGTGAAGCCATTCTCATATTTTAATAAGGCTCCCTTAATTTCATTTAAATGTAATACAGTGTTTATTGTCTTTGTTTTGCAGGGTAACAAGCGCGTGTGTCCCCAGTGCAAGTCGGTGACTGCCCAGTCTGACCTCCGCAAAGTTTACATCTAATGATTGCCCTACATAGACACTTGGTAAGTAGACCGACTGTTCAATAATGTATGTTTACTCCAGGTGTACACCATCTAGGCCATCGATGTATAAATCTAAAGCAAACGTCAACCTTAGATACAGTGCATATATATATATATATACGTATCTTACATTTCGTCTTTTCTATTAGTAATTATATAGAACGTCCTGACCATGCTGCACAAGTCACAGAACGAGATGGTAATTTACGGTTTGTACGGAACGAGGCATTTGTGCCGAATTCCGTACAAACTGTAAATTATCATCGTGTTCTGTGACTTGTACAAGCATGGTTGGACGTTATATATTTACTTTATACCCAAAATTTAAAAAAATATATCATTAATTTAATTTTTAACAACCGATATGTTAATAAACGTGTTTGGCAAGGTAGTCCGTATTTTAGTGTACGGACCAGTGGTCCGTACAGTATATTTACGTTATATGGCGAAACGGTGCATATTTAGAGTATATACGGCATAGGTATATAGTAAATACAAGTATGTACCTGGAACCTGCATAAGGGTCATGAAAAATATGATGTGATGAACGACCAATATATGTCTCCAGCGTGCACATACACAACATTGACTGGTTTTAGATACAAGCGGCCGTATGCTCTGAGGAGTGGACATGTAGTAATATCCAAGTGCATGCGAGGATATTGCACAGAGTCAACTCTGAGTAGCAGGCGACCGCTTTTATCTGAAACCAGTCTATATCGTATTTATTATCCACCTTTTCCTGACAAGTGTCATACCGATATGAGTTCATTTTAGGTACACACTATTTTTTCAGTAAGTACTATTTTTCCGTATGCGTGCCTCATCGGAACTCTGAACATACAACATATCTGTATGCTTCGGATATGGTGACACACATTCCCTATGTGTTTTCTATGGGCACATTGTATTAAATGAATAATAAAATGATATTCCTAAATCGTCATATAAAACTAACCTCTGCTATTTCTCTTTTCCAGATCTACCTGCACACAGTCTACACAGCACATACAACACATTGACGGATGTTTGCTATGTGAATTCTTACCAAAAAAAATAAAAAATAACGTCACTTGTAGATTTGTACAATTAATAAAAGAGAGATACGGGATTTTGTACATATTGCACAGACATTTCATTACATTTGATATTTATGAAAAGAAAGTTACTACCTTTATTATCCGATATTCAAAGGTATAGATGTCGTGAGAGTAGGATATTATGATAATATTATTGATTGACTGAACACTGGAATTCCTGTCCACGATTCTTCACGCACAGAAGCACGCCCGGACACTCGTCACGTTGTTTCCCACCTTCTCCTGTTCCTCTTCACTATTGTCACGTTAAATATAAATGTTACCTGTGATTTGCATGAATACCCCTTGGTCGTTGGTGGACCGATGTTCTCAAGCCGGATAGCCTGGTTTAATATTATCAGTGTTACAAACTATACATTTATTTATCCATGTTGTAGATCTGAATCAACAGTTCGAATGCGTAAAATGATGATAGGCAATTGCATAATGTATTTAATTAAGTCAGACGTTTTATTTAAAGAGTGTGATTATATAACTTATAATATGGTGTGTAAGATTGAATATATAAGAATCAAATAAAGTGCCATGAAACAAATGAAGCGTCTTTGATTTTTCCTTTGCAACGATGTTTATATAAAATATATATTTCCTAATGAATAAAAAATGTATATAGCCTGTAGAAAAGTAGTCTACTTATTGATGCCAATTGTTAGACATATCATACAAGATATAAAAAACTAAAGTAATTTTTCACTGCAGAATGAATACATACAACATGTACACAGGACTCTATCTGGTGTACTGTACACAGGACTCAATCTGGTGTACTCATACATAGCTTAGTTTTCCTAGTCAGTTCTTATGCTGACATTCAAAAGTCATTCTCAAGACTAAGATATCCTCAGCCATCTGGGATACGTTTAATATCTTATGCCTGCAAAAGGACAGCGTACAAGGAGACCTGGTATAATATTCAAATTCCTTCATCTACTACTGATCTACCTGAAGAATGATTGTCCCTAAGTGTTGAATAATATATGCTCACATTGTCACTGTACTGGGCCTCGTTGGCGTAAAGAAAAGGATCTTCATGTACGAGCCTAGATTATTCAACAAGCCCCTGGTCCGCTGCTATTTAGTAAAGGGCTGAATCTTCACTAGGTTTGTATTTCAAATCCTAGTGGACCCAGGGAACCATGTTAGATATGATTAAGAGATTCTCCGCAGTACGATGTAGCACAATTCATCGGAACAATACTCGTCTAAGTTGGTTAGAACTTGAAAGAAGTATGGATCTAGATTTCCCCTAAATCCTGGAGTTGAAAAAGAACAGCTGCCGAGTTTATCATAGACCATACTTAGGGGGGTTCTCTGAAGAGAAATGGGTGGGTTTCTGAAAAATAAAGAAAATCTTCATAAAGAAAATGGCATTTCTGGTAGCGGGATGTGGAGTAGGAGGGCGAATACAAGAAGTTCAAAACACTGGTGCGGAAAGATTCTCAACGGAAAACAAATCAGCAAAGTGAGGAATGCCAACTATCGTAGCAGCCGACATTTGACCTGTGCATAGACGTACATAGAACTGCACAGAGAAGCGTATAAATACACAATACTCCACGAGTTTGGAGGGCTGCAATCATCACCGAGGCGAGGCCGCGTGACGATTATGGCCCATCCAAGTGAGTGGAGTATTGTTTATTTTATTATTCGAGTGCGGTTCTGGATTTATCCCTCCCCTTTCACTGAAATTAAATAGCATCACAATATTTTTTTATTTTCTTATTCAAAAAGCTTAACGACAAGAGCAATCGCCTAATGGCGTTCTTCCTTACAATTGTCAAAGGACATACAGTTAATACATACAGGACAAACAAAAACACTTTCACACAAATCTGTATATAACAATTGTGCTCTGCTAGAGAAGAACAACCATAGAAATCAATATACATGATAATAACTTGTATGATCTTCTGATCAGAGCTTTATATAACATTACGTATCAATTAATCTTGTTAACTCCTCTTTTACTCTCGCTTAAAAAAGTTCCCCTCTAGGTAGTTTCTGTAATATCAAAATAATTCAAATTATTTCGCAAATCCAAGCGGTGGGGATAGAAGGTGAAACAAGCTACAACTAATTATGTCAACCTACATATTTCGCCAATCCAGTTGGTTAATGGCGTATGATGTCATCTCATATTCACTCTGCCACAACCGTAGCGTAGTATTGTCACTTTACTGGGGTGATCGTTGAGTATTTTTTTTCCAACGTTATTCGTATGGCTAAACGTGTACCAGGGTGAGATAATGTATATATGCTTACATCTGCATTTAGTAATCTAAGCTTATAGCTATGAAGATATAGTGCTGAACATCTCATAGAGTCGAGTGACCGTTAATGATGAGAGGCAATTAAGATAATTTGCACGTGGTTCCCGAGAAATAAAAACAACTATAGTTTGACAGGCATTACATTCAACATGTCTTTGGCAACTACCTCATGGTTAGCCTTATATTTGATTTTTGATGATATACTGTATCTACAACATACAATTTGCACTCCCCGTTGTATGTTTGTAAACAACTCTGGGATAGGTTAGATCCGGAAGTATAGTATCTCCCAGATGATCTGAGCTTTAAGGATAGAGTAAAAACCTGGCTAACGACGATGGTCGATTAATCGGTTACCATAGTAATTATGATGCTCTTATTGGCTATTGGTACTTAGTACGAAGATACCAATCTTTGTTTAGTACTTGTTAGTACTGATCATGAGAACATACATATTCCGGTAATTATAATAGGTTATGTTGCACTTTCATATTTTGAATGTACGTTGTGTCCTTGTATATCCTGTCTGTCTGTTCCGGCGTATAATGGAAGACCGCCTACTCTTGGTGAACTGCACCGTCGTTAAATATGTTGATGAATAAAAAATTCTAGATATATGGACGTGCTAATTGTGTTTTGAAATGTGCAAATCATATTCTGGAAAGTTAGAATGTAAATTCATTATGAAATTAACTCCCCAAAGTACAAGTTGGCATGACAAAAATACACCAGTGAGCTCATACCCGCAGTGAGGATTGAACTGAGATTCGGAAAGATTACAATTTCCCTTATGTGTCAATCTCCGAAGAATATGCATATTTGGTATAATGATATCACATATAGGATCTGATTGGTAAGGAATGCCCTAATAGTAAAATCACACACGTACCAATTCATTCGTAAAAAGTGCCAGAGAAAATGGTTCGGAATGAGGATATTAGGAATATTAGGCCCGGCGTCCACCTACTACGATAGAAATTTAGACCTACCGATATGGCTCCGATACAAAAAGTCAATATCGGAGACATATCGGGAAGGTGCAAAATCATAGACATATGTCTAGACATGCCAATTCCCCACGCATTGTATGGGTTTTTAATCGGTGTCTAATCGCAGAAACGTGGTCAACTGCCCCGATATTAGGTGACCTTCCGACGCGATTTTGATTTTGTATCGGGAGGTGCATCGTAGACCATATCGGAGCCATATCGTAGTAGGTGGACGCCGGGCCTTATATCTCTGTATTTAAGCTATATCGTATGGCTATAGAACTGTTTCATAGGGTACCGAGAAGTATCTATGGTCTCACGGTCTTATTCACAACATTCCCTTTGTGGACAAAATCTTTATAACAAGTAAACATTCCATCTGAATTTTCCATTTATATACAAATCTGATAAGATCATATCACTTATTAAAAGAATCTCTGGGATGAGAAGGGCATACATGTACATGTATATTATCCAGTAAAACATATATATGCGTAAGTAGATGTTAACAATAACTACATCCCTTTGGAATAGCCTGGGTTTAATACTTCCACCATCACTCCAGAAAATCGTCTCTAGGACACCACTGTTTGTGCATACTGGAACTTATAACTGTAATTCATGATGCACGTTCTATTTGTTATGATATAGAGATGTGGGATACCCATCGGAGATATTACAACCAATAAACCATGAGCACACTGAACAAGAGCGAGATTCTCGACAAATATGGCGCCCGCGGTCATCGACCGAGTTGTCCGCTGGTACCTTGTGCACGCCAGCCGCCCTTCATCACGCCCACGGGGTACCAGCGCGGGGCGGGCACTTCTCCACCACCGGTCGGTGTAGGCACTCCTTGTGGGGATCGATCTCTACCATAAGGCGACCGGCTTCATTTCTCGGGGCAGCCATGACTTGCTCAATGTGAGCTGCTCCCTCCGTGGACGGGGTAAGGGAGAGGAGCGCCTGCCGCCAGTCGATATGCTCACCACCATAATGGTTCCCGCTGCAGGAGTAAATACCCCAAGACATTGCGCCAAAACATATTGAATGGCATGTTTGTTTTTGTGTGCCTCACAATGAAACCTCTCCCTGAGGGTTTTGGTTGTTCGCCTGCAGATTAAATTAACGCAGTTAAACGTCGTCAATGCGTGAGCCGCTAGTAACAAATGCCGCGATTTCCCTTGCAAATGGTGTGCGTTTTTTTGGTCACTGGTCGTTGCTGTGGTTGCCAAAGACTATGTTAGTTTTATGCCCATTTGTTGACGGGAGGAACACGTGGGAGGGTAGGCGGCAGAAATCGTTCATAGCGCCGATCATTGGTTGAGAAAACAAAAGCCTTTGGTGTGTGGTTCTTATGGCTTTCTGTGAGTAGTATAAAAACGGTGGTTTGGCCCGGGCGACAGTCCTACTGTTTCCCATTTAAATGTCATTTCGCGCGGTGATAAATTATTTAGTGTAAACGCACCTCCGCGTGAGTGTGGAGGCTGGTGGTGGAGGTGGTGATGATGGGAGAGGAGAGGAGTAGGGTGACAGGGCTGAGAACCAGCCGGTATCAGGTTAATCCAAGCGGCTGCTTGCACTCCCCGAAAAGCCGGCCACCGGGCTTTGGGCACCCACCCGGACGGGCCCACCTGCTGAATCTCAAATGTCGGCTTGTATTATGAAGCGGTTATAGGAGTTGTGGTAAATCTTAATTGATTGGACAGAGATGGCGCTTGGGGGTTTGCTCAGGGGCTGACAGGGCCGTGCGGCGCCCGCCCGTAACGCTACACCGGCCGTGGAGTGGTCGCACGGTGCGCCCGGCCCCCGTGTTGACACATCCGATTCCCGGGCCCGGCGCCGAGTGGCACCACTTTGGATCACCGACCGCGGATCAAACCGGACAGGAGAGTCACATCGATCCCCGGCTACACGGAGGACAAAGTGTGCTTGAGATGCTGTGAGGGGCGACAGCGACGCGACGTAGATACTGTTACAGCGACAGGTGCCCGCCGCGCATGCGCCAGCCGTGTGTGTGTGTGGGGGGGGGGCGGCACACAACCCCCTCCCTCCTCCTCCCACACACCTCCAGGGTCTTACGTCAGTCCCAATACAAGCATCCCGCTAACTGTCTTAAGTGTCTGTCCACCTCGAAACCTTCCTTGTAGTAAAGTACTTTTTAGGGCGTCCTCGCACGGACATATACGTTGGCTGTATCTGATTGTAAAATCTAGCATTTACTTCACGCTCTTCACTCTCTGTCTCACTCTGTCTCTCTCTGTCTCTCTGTCTGTCTGTCTCTCTCTCTCTGTCTGTCTGTCTCTCTGTCTCTCTCTCTATCTCTATCTCTCTCGCACAAGTGGGGTAGGGCCTGAAGTGTCAAATCCACTAAGGTGACTGAATTTGCATAGAATTCTCATGAGACTATACGACAATGCAACCATTCTTATATAACTCTGTGATGTTAACTAGTTTACCAAACCCTGTACCTGTATGTTTGAATATGTCACTAGATGTTTGTGAACTAGACTGTTTCTTAATATCTTTAAGCTCCAACTACAAGCTAAGTTGTTTATCTCATCTTGGTATATCCTGCCTGAAGTGCACCCGTCTTGTAAGCCCCCTATTTGGGCATGGACGCATTTGAATTATCAAACTGGAGAAAGGTCGAAGATAAGCTAAATAGCCTTTACCTCATCTCCAATATAAATAAAAACCTTTTTCTAAAAAAAAACATGCAAATACATGCGACCCTGCGAATACGTGCGAAATTATTAAAAGGTTATAATATTGTCTCATTCTAGTCGAATTTGCATGAGACAGGCGACTCCCAAGCGACCGCCATGCGAACGCCTGATCCACTGAAGCGAATTTTTCATGCGACTGTGCGAACTCTCGACGAACGTGTGCGACTGCTAAATTCGTCTGAGTGGATTTGGCGCTTTAAACACACCTCCTATCGCGAATCTCACATGCTCTCCTTCCGGAAGGCCACCGTACCTGCCGCTAGATCGCTGCTGTACACCTCCCGCCCACCACCCATCACTTTTAACCATCCGCCTACTTCTCACAACCCGCCTCCCACTGCCCTTTGATACCCGCCTTCTACTCCGTAAATCATGACTAGGAAAATCGATCTTGAGAAATTTCCAGACAAGATGAGAGCAGATCTTTATCCGCAACCATCTACCTAGAAATTTAGAAACGATCTTGAGAAATTCCTTTAAAGAGGACCAGGGTATTCCACTGTAAATGTAAAAGGCCCTTCTTACATATGATTTATCATTTAACATTGGTAGCTGATAATATGAACTCATAATATCAGCTTCTATCGTGAGCAGTAAAAATGTTAAAATTTGAAAGGACTACTTTCCTGGAAACCATCTCAATGGTGGTTTTGGGGCCATCCATAAAGTACGTACGCACCGAGGGGGGGGGCTGGGGGGGGGGGGTCAGAAATTTTGGAAAATCTCCCTATGCTCCCTCTTTGTTCTATTGTGTACAAGATTGGGAGAGGGGGTGGCGGGGGTACAAAATTTCAGAAATTCTGCGTACGTACTTCATGGATTGCCCCTTTAGGAACAGGCCCCTGTATCGTCATGCCACTCGCCCTTTCCATCCCACTACCCAGTGATAGCATCAGCCTCCCCACTGCCCTCAACCACCCCCTCCCACCCCCATCCACCATCGCCCCACCCAGCGGCTAGCCCCCAGTCCGCAGCATCCAATACCCGCGGGTGGGGCAGGGCCCACGCGGTAACCTAACCTTTACGGCTGTAACGGTGTTTTATTGTCGCTGTCAGCGGGCGCCGACTGACTGTGTCCGGTGGTAGATGGTGTGGGGCCCGCGGCCGGGTCCTCCCGGGGATCCCTCTTCGTGATGGGCCGGTGTATGGGCGACGGGTGCTTACTTATTTATGTGGATCTATGTTCCCAGGACAGACACAGCGCACACCCGCCTGGGCCCGGCCCGGTGAGGCTGAGCTATACCGTGTTCTGAATGTCGGGTGAATAGGAGTGTGAAAGAGGGACAGGATTTAAAGGGGTAGATGAGTAGGGTTGACCTAATAAGGAGGGTTAATGCCTGAAGGCAGACCGTGCTAGGGATGGATAATGCCTCGAGGCAGACAGTACTCGGGATGGATAATGCCTTTAGGCAGACCATACTAGGGACAGATTAAGCCTTTAGGTAGACCATGCTAGGGACGGATAATGCATTGAAGCAGACCATGATAGGGAAAGATAATGCCTTGAGGTATACTGTACTGTGGATGGATAATGCCTTGAGGCAGACCATGCTAGGGATGGATGATGCTATAAGGACGGATAATGCCTTGATGCAGAACATGCTAGGGGCAGATAATACCTTGAGGCAGACCATGCTAGGGATGGATAATACATTGAGGCACACTTTTCTAGGGAAGGGTAATGCTTTGAGGCAGACCATGCTAGGGACAGATAATGCCTTGATGCAGCCCATACCAGGCATGGATAACGCCTCAAGGCACACTGTGCAAAGGATGGATAAGGCCTTGAGACACCATGTATGATATTTATGATATCATCCTTTTTACTGGGATGTTATCTCACCCTGGTATTTTTCTCTATAGGCTTAACATTAGGGACTCGTACTCCATGGCCGTGAAGTTCGTGTACGCCATACTGAATGGCTAATTGGGTGCTTTATTTTATCAAAAAATAATGTTATACGGGGTGAGATAAAATCAGAAACCCACTCGATGAAAACAGCTGCGTTCACACTCCACCTGGTTTGACCGCAGATTAATTCACTCAGTTTTGCTTCGTGAATTACTTTTTCTCCCCAAACCTCTGCCCCAATCATACCTTTCCCCCATTCTTTCCTTTACTCGTCCCAGTCTTCTCGTCTTCAATTCTTCAGTTCCCCTATACTCTTCCCTTTCTTTCCTCTCCTCCAACATTTACTAACCATCCCTGCTCCCTTAATATTCGCCGTGCCCTCTCCACCCAGGGCTCCTATTCCCTCTTTCTTGCTGTTGCCTCTGCCCTTCCTTTACAATTCCCCTTCATTCAGTTGTTATTTCACTTTCTCTTTTTCGCCTTCTTCATCCTACTATGACTATCTCCCCTACTGCGACTATTCACCCTTATCTTAGCCTGATATAAATGGCCATGAGGTTACATTAGGAACTCGTTCTCAACAGGCATACGTGTACGGTGACTCATACTCAATGGGTGATAAACAGATGACTATATACATGTTTTTCTTTTCATTCAGGTAAAGACGTACATTCACCTAGAAATAGGCGCTCTTACATGTCGTCATATTCAAGCTATGATAAAATCAGAAATACACTCGTGTTTCATCTGTGTCCCATCTTGTCCCATCTTGTTTGAAGCGCTTCAGTATATACTCACTCGGCTATCGCTTCGTTCATATCCCTGAGCGCTCCAAACTCGTTGGTATACGGGGACTCAAACCAAACACTCATCAGTTTCTTTCTTATTCCCTCATACTCTACCCGTGCACCTCCCCCTTCCCTTTCTCACACGGACCTTCCCTCACAGGTAAACACACGGGGAGTGATATGCTGCCTTGGTGAATGTGATCTTCAGCGTCTGTCAAATTGATCCGACAGGTGATCCTTAACCACTCCCGTCCTCGCCGTCACCGAGATGGGGTGCAGAGGGGTGCGGGGGAGCATGCTTCTCTTGGCAGTAACCCAAAGCCTTCCTACCCCAGCCATGCCTGTGAGTTCGCTCCCGACTTCCCTCCAACCCACCCACTCATCCAGTTCTGACGGTCTGGCTACGGGCGGGTGTCTAAGTCCACCCACTTTGTAACCAAAGAGCCGGGGTGTGTTCGATCGGCCTCGCAACCGGACACGTTAAATTAAACATGTCGTTACCATTGTGTACCAACATGACACGGACATCAAGGACCGACGCGCGCGACCCCTACCGCCGCCGCCAGAGTTACTCTCCCAGCAGAGATCCTGCGCTCTACTTCCTTGTATAAGCAAGCGCTTGCTCCGCGAAAGATCTGGGAGGAGAATGCGCCAGCGCCACCACAACCGGGTCCCCCAACCCACCAACATCCGGGTGTCGACACATCCGGGTAATTGATGACGGCCGCCATTTGCAATCGTCGTGCCATGACGGGGCATATTCATTATAAGGATCAACTAATTATGGGCGGTGAATAGATGGGGATCGTAACGCGCGGGTGTTCTGATGAGGGGTGTCAATAAAGGGGTCGTTAGTCAGGGATGGTGACTGGCACCCTGGCTCAGGGCTCTTGAAGGAGAACCAGGCGAGAAAGGTCAAGCACAGAGGAAGAAGAAGGAGTGGTCAAACAAATAGGCATGACCTTTGTTTCCTCCGGGGCAGGAAGATGGAGTGGAGAAAGGCGCCTGTAGGGAGCATGTCGATTGGCTGTTCGAATTACATTGTCTTCTGGTGGGGTTTCTTCCTCACCTGTGTAGAGTGTTTGGTTAGGGATGATGTGTGTATAGCCAGCATTTTCCTTTCGATGTAAAGCCTATCAAGTAGACATATACGTATTTAGAGAGAGAGAGAACCGTGCGCACAGTTTTCCAGGTATTTTAAAGGCTACAATGCAAGTATGCAACATCATTTCTCCATAGCTTACAAAATTCTGAATACCCGCTGGCCCGAGATCTGGTCATGTTCAACTCAATCAAGAGAGAACCAGAAGTCTCAACTTAGTCCATTCTGAACTAAAGATTCATAACATTTGGGTGTGAACACAATGAAAGAAATAAAAAGGTGGGATCTATTATTTCTGAATTCAGTCAAACCATTAAGAGTCTGTGAGATGTTATGAGAGGGATGGTCTGCCAACTATGTGGTGTAATTTTAAAACCAAGCATTATTTATAGATAATATTGAGGAAGAGGTCGGAAAAAGTATATGTACTTCTGCAGTTATTTCAAACCGATATTTGATTACCTACAACTGTTGTTTTCCAGTTTAAAATTATCTCGAGCTTGTAAAGAAATCAGTATTACTCTCATTATTAATTATTAATCTCCGGATGAATGTGTATTTATATGATGTTCTGTAAATTAGCAATGCACAATACGGGTCTTGACTAAATAATTCTGGTGTAAATAATATCTATGTATGTTCCAAGGAGTTCATCTCCTCACTTTACATCACTATAAATCTCCATTATTTTTCTATGTAACACAGTGAGAACCTTCTCTGGGTGATATCTTATGATCTAACTTGTGACCACATTGGAACTTGAATGAACTAAAAATGTATTGTGTTGAGAGATTGATGTGTGGAAAAAAAATCAGATATATACTACACTTATTATATTGAAACGGCCAAAAGTGTTATAATATACTATGTACTACTTTTAAAATAAATGGAAGTGTGGAGAAGGCGTGTCTAGAGTCCCATGTACGACTGCACAACTGACCAGGTAGGTGATTTGAACCCAGGAAAATCTTATTTAGAAAAAATAAAGAGAGAAAAACATGAGGACGTTGAGTGTTTTATGTCACCAAGCATAGGGAGTCCAGTAACTGACTTCCAGGTCGCCCAACTCGCCCGACGACTCGCCCGTTCTCCCTGTCCGTAAGTTGCCCCGGGTGAATAACATGCTACGGACTGAGCGACCATTACTCAGTCATAACACACAGACTCCAGAAGACAATTACCTTTTTGTCTTCTGCGGGAAATCCCTGTCTCGACAGAGGTTTATTGTATGGACATTCCAATCAAACTGCCATGGAGCGCTAGTGAGAGGGGGACGGGGTGATCG
Source organism: Alentia gelatinosa (assembly GCA_950022655.1). Classification (NCBI taxonomy): domain Eukaryota; kingdom Metazoa; phylum Annelida; class Polychaeta; order Phyllodocida; family Polynoidae; genus Alentia; species Alentia gelatinosa. Next base: position 108,556,707 of record OX465579.1, read on the forward strand.
TAGGGTGGATATGGGAATCCATGGGAGTGGGGCTGGAAGGGGTACGTGGGGGTAGCCACCCGGGGCGGGATCTATCAAAAATATGCCTGGCGTGCGGATGTTTAGTCCCGCTGTTAAACAATATATGGGCCGCCCGGCCGGAGCGCGCTCACGTAAATCACCAAAAGCGGACCCGAATAATCTGGGCGCCGTCCCGCGTGTCGACCGCCGCTGAAATACGGCGGGGCTGAAACATGGGCGACGAGAGCCCGGAGGATAACTCACCCGCAGAGCGGATAACTCATCACCAAGCCGACTCACCCGCCCGCTCGCTCGCCCGCTAGCCGGGGAAGTTCTGTCCGAGTTACCGCCGAGCAGCTCGCACGGCGCATCGGAGTTTCTCTGGAGTCGTGGAGTTTTAGGCCTGGCGTCCACCTACTACGATAAAAATTTAGGCACCGATACAAAAAGCAAATATCGGAGACATATCGGGAAGGTGCAAAATCGTAGACATATGTCTAAACATGTCAATCCACCACGCATTGTATGGGTTTTTTATCGGTGTCTAATCTCAGAAATGTGGTCAACTGCCCCGATATTAGGTGACCTTCCGATGCGATTTTGATTTTTTATCGGGAGGTGCATCGTAGACCATATCGGTGCCATATCGTAGTAAGTGGACGCCGGGCCTTACTCACATGTGAAAGAGATGTAGTTGGCAAGCAACGACGGGTGGTGCAGTGTAAGCAGAGGCAGGAAGTGCTGGCAGGGAGTTGAGGGAGATATTTAGAGTAGACAGTAATAGTCTTAGGGACAGGTAGGAGTCTTGTCGTGAAAATAGAAAAGGTAGTGAATGGCAACCAACTAAAAGTGTTGAACAGACACGAGATGAGGAACTATCTCATCCCTGGTATTTTTGTCCCATAGGTTTAATATTGGGAACTTGTTCTCCATGCCTCTATGAGTATTGCAATCCGTTCTCCATGGTCTATATCCTGTGTGCTGTCCATTCCTTTAGTGCGTATAGAGATAAAAACAGAAAGCAACTCGTTTTGGTCAAAGTAGTCATTCTCCAACTCGTTTGATTGCTACATGATATCACTTGGCTGTCGCCTCATTCATATCACTCTGCATCAACCTCATGGAGAATGATGACTTTGACCAAAATCTATTGGTTTCTTCTTTAGTTCTTCATAATTGCTTGATCTCCTAAAGTTGCTGTTCCACCGGGAGAAGCGAACTAAGCCTATCCAGCCTGATTTCTTGATTAGGTCGTGATATCTCGTACGAACGTTCCTGGCTGGGTAGCTTCAGTGAAAGACCCCCGATGAACGATATTACAGGATGTACACATAGGGGTGATCAGACAAGCGGACCTTGATACGCGGGTAGGCCACGGCCACAGTAGCACGTTACGGTGGAAGGTTGAAGGCGAAGCACACCAAGTGATGATATCCCAATTCAAATTTCGAACAATTGTCCGAATTATTGAAAATGTATGAATGTTGACGAGACGAAAATAACTTCCTATTTTTGTGTAGCCAAGGCAGAAAGTGATTTCCACCTTGAAACCATTATTTCTATTTTTAAGATCATGAATGTATTTATCCTGGAGTGCACTCAGTCCAAAAGGACTGGTCTTAACGTGATCCTAGCAGTATACGGGTTTCATAAATGATGTTTTGTAACTAGGGTACTGCGACTAACATATATACAAAATAAAGAAGCATGATATAAAGTTTTAATGATGAGTAAAAAATGAACATAGTGTGGCATTAGGAGCCAAAATTTCTATTGAGCAGGCGAGTCAATTTTCCATGGTCAGTTAGAAAACTTAGGATACGATATATTAGCCTGATATATAATATATATCATAGGAAAGGATATTATTTAGGAATGTTCCCTGTAAGGGCTGTTTTTTTTTTGCCGTTTGAAGTACGAAGTTTGAAGTGAGTTTCCATTTCACAGGCATTGCACTGTACTGTACTGTACTGAAAATGGCAATAGGAGAGGGGCCCGTGGGGGTGTAGCCAGCATCGGCCAGACAATCTGAGCCGTTATCGGTGATCCCAACCCCATCCTAATCACTCATCAGCCTCCAGTAGACAGATAACTCTCAATCAATTAGCAGAGGATTAGCTGTTGTAATTAAAAGCTTGATTGTCCGCTAAGCGCCCGCCAGTTGTAGTGGGAGGGGCGGCAGCCGTTCAGGGAGGCTGGGAGTAGCGGCGGGAGTGGGGGATACAAAGAGGGTAACGAGAGTGGTGAGAACAAGCTGCATGGCATAAAGCCATGTTCCACTGGCCGACGAAAACGGCACCGATTAATTGAGTTCTCCTAAAACTCAGTCGGTAGTGCCCGACAACTGCACGTCGGTATCTAAATATCGGGGAAGGTACTGTGCATAGGCCAGTTGCATTTGCCGATTTCCTGTCACCGATCTAGAGTCAGCAACCACTGATGGACTTTTGGCACTGCTGACCCAGAATTGGTCTATGGAACCGACCCAGATTGTGAAATGACCCACAACTTTTTCTGCTTAGATTATGCAAGGTGGCACCACCCACCATTGAGTGAAAGCTTGGTCACTGAGTGAAGTCTACTACCCTCACCAATTTTTTATATACCGACAAACAGTCGGTGGTACCACTGAAGACTTTCTGGGTAACTCAAAAATTGTCTGCCGTTTTTGTCGGCCAATGGAAACAGGCCTTAAGAGTCGGTCGGTGGTGCCTAACGACTGCACATTGGTGTCTAAATATCGGTACTGTGAGGGTACTGTGTATGTCATGTTTCTGCCGCATTTGACAGGTCCATACCGGCTAAACTGTCCTCCAAACACAATGAGCATCACCTTGATTCTGTCGGTCGTTGATCAAGTCAGTCGTTGATAGCCACGTTGGATAATCTATGCACAATTAAGCAGTGAATACTTCTCTGCATGCCTGTTTTGATTCACCGATCTGGCGTCGGTATTCCCTAAAGATCGAACGGTGGTTCCCGACTACAAATCGGTGACGAATAGTCGGCCAGTGGAAAATGGCCTATCTGAGATGGCTGTTCCACTATTTGGTAGCAAGTGTTACAGTTTCCATTCCTGTTCAGATTTCTCGACTCTTTAACATAGAAACAAGGAGACAAATACAAATACGATGAACTGTACATAAATATGCCAGATTAATCTCAGTTCTTCCAAATTTACAAACCTACCCAAAATATACCTTGGTTTACATTTACCTACGTGTCTTGTGTTGGTGGTTCAAATATATTGCTCATAGAATATCTTATCCAAATTCCTTCACGTTTAGAAATATAATATAAATGTATTTCATGGCATAACATTATTGTTAATTGTATTCATCATTTTCATCTCTGATAGCGGGCTAGAACTAGAAGGTGTTTTCATAAACTCTTTTATCACAACACAAGTACATTGATGATACCGACATCTATAGAATTGCTGGGACATTATCTTAAAAACCCGAAACGTCAAATATCGTACATTGCAGTCGGCAAACTATATATATCCGAGATCCCAGAGTTGATTATTTACTGACTAGGAGCGAAGATGCTCTGAGTTTGATGAACAGAATATCAGTACCGCAGAATTGGGAGTGGGGGGAGGCAAGGGGGGGAGGGAGACGGAGGGGGTGGGGGCAGGAGTTACAGCGCCGTCCACAGATGGCGCCGCGGTGCGCAGTGACCCCCCGAGCAGTGCCCGACAAAGCCCGACACAGATTATGATCGCTCGACAGGGGTCGGTAGATAGGGGCAGGGGATTGTTCTCCCATTAAATATGGATACGTTAGTTACATGAACTGCTCGTCCGATAGGCGCACTGCCTTTAGATAGTTAGCCCTGTCCACCAGCCACGAACACCCTCCCGACCGCCGCCGACGCCGCCAACTCCGAGGTAGGCCTGCAGAGATGATTCGGATATTGCACTACTATAGTCCATCCAGGACCTTGTGTAGACTTTGAGTGATGTTAGTCCTTATAGACAGTGACCAAAATGACGATTATTCGGGCATTTATCAATCTTGTTAGAACATTAGACATGAGGCTTTTGTTCAAGATTGGATGTTGCTGTTCCACCAATATCAGGTTTGGCGGTTTTTGCCAGCAGATGCTGAATGAAGTGTTCAAGTAAGGAGTCAAGGAGTAGAAGTAAAAAGGAGCTTTAATCAAAAGGTACAAGATTAGACCAATAAAAGGCACATGTTGAGCAGGATAACCTATTAACATCAACGTTATGCAAGGTTACATAATAGGTGATAATCATAAGTAAATCCTTAAAAGCACTAAGACGCTAGACCCTTGTGTCCTCCTCGTCGTTGGGGGGAAGTCAACAGGCGAAGGAGGGGAGGATGGTGGTTAAGCTCATGTTGGTGCTGCGAACGTGTGGAGGCAAGTGGATACTGTGTAGGTTGAGAGAGAGAGAGAGAAAGAGAGAGAGACAGACAGACAGACAGACAGACAGACAGACAGACAGAGACAGAGACAGAGACAGAGACGGAGAGACGGAGAGACAGAGAGACAGAGAGCATTTATTGAAGAAAAAAATGGATTTTGCTAGTCAATCAATGTCAGGCCTGGCGGTTTTTGCCAACAGATGCTGGATCAAGTATACTATTCTGATGTCAGGGCGTGTTATACTCGTTGGTTATATAGTGCATGATGTAGATACATATCGAGTGGCCTCGGGGATTGTCCTTATCACAGTAGTGGAATGACTCTGGTTGGCCTTGCGATGCTTCATGTAACAGTCCCACAGCAAGTTTAATTACCTACTCGGAGGTAATATTCCACGCCTTAGTTGCGCTAGATACTATCGCGCCTTCTGCATTGTCATTCAACCTGAAATAGGATTATATCATTTAGTTCATATGGCATTGGATTAAATCATGCGATGATATAAAAAAAACTAGCACTTCCCGTATTCATTAAAAACACCCACACCCACCATACTCGAAGTAAGACTGAAATCCACGGCCATGTGAGAGGGTAGAAAATTAAAATGCAGATTGACATTGTACTTTATTGCATATATCACTCTTTCTGTATAAAATATAAATTCTATCCGCTGCTGGTAGGCCCTGGTTATATCTCTATAATCTCAGCCTTTATTAATTGCTTCCGCAATCAAGGAAACAGCGGCGTTAACTACAGCTCCGAGTGTATTTTTAGTAGCCTTTTGTTAATTTAGCTAGTGACTAAGCGCGGTTCAGTATGCGCAATGGAGAGAGATTTAATTGTTAATTCCCGTTTAAACCTATAACGACGTCAGTGGATCAGGGTCGTCTAAGTCACTCTGTGCCGAGCACAGGCTTCCGGACGTAGGACGTTGGGGGGTGGCAGGGGTTTTACCGACCAACCCTCCCGCCACTCCCACCCCGGCCCGACCGGCCTCAACCTCCACGAGGCCCCGCCTGATTCGGGATACATTCGCCCGAATCCTGATTCATTCGCTGAGTAAATCCGCGCCGATCCGGGCCGGATATTTGTTGTGTTGGCGGATCTGGCAAGTTTCCGCCGCACAGGGCGACCCTCTCCTCCTCCTCCACCCCCTCCTCCTCCTCCTCCACCTCCTCCTCCTACTCCTACTGCTCCTCCTCCGCCACTTTGTGTCGTGTCAGCGTCCTCCATCCTACACTGGCCGCCAGAGCTACACTATGTTAGCTCTGGTTGGGTTAAATACACGACCACCTTCACCCACAGGCAGTTTTCAGGTGCCCTAGACCTTTGCTTTCAGAGTGAGATATTTATCACTCATGAAGCCATTTTTACATATTCGTATATACTTTTGTGTGTATTTTGAATAAAATAACCATAAAGGTAACTTTTAATATTAATTCGGTGAGCTGTGAATATTTTCTGATAAGTATTTTTGCATTCAGAAACCAGTATGATATAAACCAACTCGGTGTGATAGTGAGAATTCGTGGACACGACCAGGGTTTAACCATACCAACCCCAAAGTCGTAGCTCAGCGCAGACAGGGGTGGGTGGCCAACCTTCCTCCATCGAGCCCTGCCTCGTTTTTGTCTAACTGGCAGGGTTAGGGGCCAGGCAGGATGTGGTTGAAGGCACAGGAGCGAAGCAGACAGGGCTTGAAGCAGGGAAGGTAGGGCCCCGTTTGATAATTTAGGATCGTACATGTATGACCTTTTCTCTATGCCATAGAGACCCAGGGACGAGGTGGGTCAACTTTATTCAACACTTATGGACGACTTTATGGACGGCTCAGACTGTCATAGCGAACAAACTTAAATATTAAGGTTTAAATAAAGATGACATCACACTACAAGCAGACTGTATAACTGTAAACAATATAGATATAAGTTGCGATCTATAGGAGCACGGCAACCATTGTATATACCATAATACGTTAAAATTGTAACACGATGTTACGTGGATAATGTTCCTGTTCTACTGCCTGGAAGATGAATCGCAATAATTGAACGCAATAAAAAATTTATTAAACGATAATCCTTGTACGAAGTACAGGAAAGGGTCTCCATGTACGATCCTAGATTATTAAACGCGCCCCTGGAGCTAACTGAGCAGGGTTCGTGATGGGATATAAACTTGGCATGGTGGGGCGGGAGGCAGGGGGCAGGGCATGGAAGACAGCCATTGGCTGAGACAGTATCGGTAGATTAAAGCAACGTGCCCTAGGGTAGGATTCTGTTTCACGTTGCAGGGTGATATTGTAGTAGAATACTGGTCAAATAAGGGTGAGAGTGGGAAAGACTTTGCGTTGAAGTATGGGACAAAATTATTGGGTGGTTCTAGAATTGTGTCTGAGCAAAAGGCATCATGGTAGGTCAATTAGCTTCATAATGATATTGGCTTCGTGACAGTACCTGTGACTTTAGGGCACTGTACGATGGCATCGGGGGAGGCTATGTGGCTTCATAGCAGTAGCCATAGTTTTAGGGAAGCCTACATGGCTTCTTAGATGAGTATGTGGCTTCATGAGATCAATTTAGGCTTCATGGGATAGTATGTGGCTTCATGGTTGTGCATTTTGTTTTGTGACAGGGCATAAGGCTTACTAACAGCGTACTTTTTGAAAACACCAGGTATAGTTACCTGTTAATACATGTGGCTTCAGCTCACTGTATGTGACAATAACTGATGGTTTTGGGGACAGGCGGCCGTAAACCACGAGAATTTGACGCGCAGTAATACACGAGCGCTAGAGAGTGCATTACTGGCTTTATCAATATGGACTACTGTTTTGCTCTATATCACAAAGGGACTCTTTTCCCGTACACCATGGCTTTGAGGTCGTATACCACAGATTTGAAGCCATATACCACAGTTATGGTAGCTGACATGTTTTATATAATGTATCGTAGTTTACTGAGTCCCCATACATTTTCAATGGGGACTTTGTATACGATGAATGATAAGACAGGGTTTCTGGCTTAACGACAGGGAGGCTGACGGCGTGGCAGAGTTGGCGACAGTATGGGTGGCCGCCTAGCGGGCAAGGGACCGGGGGAATCCTCCATTTCCGCGTTACCATTAATCAGGGGCGGCCATTTGTCGGCGCCGGGCGGCGGGAAAGGTCGGCGGTGTGGCGGACTGCCTTTGTCCCGGTGACGGTGTATCGTTCGTGTATCTGGGCGCCGCGGCCCGAATTAACGCGCGTTTGATGATGGCGCGCGACCGGTGCGGGATTAGGGACGCCCGGAACCGTTCAGCGTCAGCTCTCCCACTTCCCCTCTCCCCTCCTCTATTCCCCCACTCACAACCCACCCCCTGGCGCTCGTGTGATGCCACCTGTCTTCCTGTTCTCCAGCCTATCCCCCTGTTTTAGTTATAGTCCAGCATCAAGTATTGCCTTTCCTTCTTTCTCGTGTCTGTTCAATCCATCTTTTAGTTGGCATCCATTCACTACCTTTTCCATTTCCATGACAAGTCTTCAATCTGTCCCTGATATCATTACTGTCTATATCGTAAAACTGGATGAGTTTTAATCTTGGCCACCGTATGCCATGACTGGAGTTTGGCATAGTGATCGTGAGTGGCATAAGTCCGGAGCCAAAACTCGGTGGCCAAGATTAAAACAAATCAGGTTTTCATTTTATCCTACCCCGTCTCCTTGATTTAGGAATATTACGTGATAACAATTCTGTATGCCACTAGTGGCACATAAAACTCTATATGCCAGTCAGCATGGCATACAGAAACTCAATGTTAAGCCTATGGGATTTTATATTAGGGGTAGGATAACTATACATATTCCCCTCTACTCCCAGTCAGCATGCCCTACCTTTGCTTACACTGCTCCGCCCATTGTTGCTCGCCAACTATATCTTTTTACCATGTGAGTGTCTCACTCCCTATCTATACACTTTGTGCCGCAAGCATCCAACCTGACCAGCAGCTTGTCTTACTACCACCAACTGAACCCCTTCTGTCATCCTATAAGAACTGTATACCCAGATAGTCTCCATGTCTTGAATTTGGTTATGCTTTATTCCTTATAACAATTAATAATTCTTCAGGGAAGCAAGTTCAATCCCGGCATTGATAGGTTTGTTTTGACACAACAAACCGAAACAACGATATCATCGCCAGGGCATGACTGACAAGTTCATATACTACTTCCCTTTGTTTTACTGTCAAACGTATACCATACCATATGTGTCTGTATATATACTGTACTTATAGCCATATGATATTGGCATAAGCACCCTTCATTGCTTAATTTATGTATCTAACCTAGGTTTGGGCCTTTACGTAATGCCTTCACGTAAGGAGGAGAGATTAGCATCTCCTTAGATATAGATACATTGAGAGACCGACTAGCCGCCGCCTTATTATGAGGAGATCTCAACTCCTTTCTGTTCTGTTTACCTTTCTAGAATATCATTTTAAGCCGTGCGCTAACATCCCCCAACCCACCCTCCGTCCGTGCGACCCCCTCAGGCGAACCCTCTCCATGTACCCAGTGTGGGAAAACAAGCCGAGGGGTCAACAGTCAAGCGTTGACACCATGTTGGGGCCGGGCGGGCGGCGCGGGGGGCAGCTTTGTCCGTCGTTAATCGGGGCTGAAGCCGGCGGTCGGGGCGACATGCTGCCCGCCTCCCGGGCCGTTATGACGGCTCGCTCTATGGGCCACCAATTAGGCCCGTCAGCGGCACAGCCGTGCGTTTTGTCGGGGGCACTGAGCCGAGATGATGAGTCCCACCCCCGACCACGTGTCACCGTTTGTAGTGGGAGGAGGTCTGGATTCAGAAGGGTGGGGGGTTATTATCATTGATCATATAGCTAGCCTGCTGGAGCTCTGAGGGTCTGAGGGTTGGGTGGGGAAGCCTAAAGACCCATTTCCATTGGCCGAAGAAAAGGGTGTGGATTTTTTGTGTTCTTCTAAAAGCCCATTTCCATTGGCCGTCACCGATGTACAGTCAGAAACCATCGACGGACCTTTAGCACTGCTGAAGGCCCGTTTACATTGGCCGACGAAAAGGGTGTGGATTTTTTGTGTTCTCCTAGTAGCCCGTTCCAATTGGCCACCACTGATATAGAGTCAGGGACCACCGACGGACCTCTAGCACATAGGAAATATGCTATTAGGAGAACACAGAAAATCTACCCGTTTCCGTTGTCCAATGGAAATGGGCCTTATGTGGGGGCAGGGGGTGTACAGATGTAGTTAACGGTATGACGGTTCATCGTGAGGCCGTGAGAGGTCGCCACACGCGTGGGCACAATGGTACCCGTTTATCACCACACTTCAAAAATGGCGGAGGCCACAGGAGAATATGAAAAAAACAAACACAGCCGACATGAAAAAAGAGTAGCTGATGCCAACATGGTAATGTAAACACGTGTCGACCACATGGGAAGATGATGACAGGACTGTTTAGAGGTTGATTAATTACGATTCATAGTCAAAGTTTTCCTCATTATGTGCTGGCACAGTGTTTAGAAGAATGGGCTTCTGCCTTCTTTGTTATAATATGTACCGTCGTAGCGCAGAACCACCTTTTTTAAATTGAGACAAAACATGAAGCCGTCTTTTATAACCACAGATTCTTGTGTACGATCTGTCAATATGATGTGCATTCATGAATTATTTTTCCCGGCGGCGGGATCGGTTAATGTATGGAAGGTCATTGGTTTTGTCTAAAACATACGAATTTTAGAATATCATCGCAACATCACTATGTGCATCCATGGTGATTGGACATGCCTCTAAGACACTGAGACACTGGAACCATGCCCCTTTCCCAATAGCACACAGATAGTGAAGGGATAGCTTTTTTGCAGTATGCTGGAAGTCCATATGTTACCCCCCTAATAGTTAGGCAATGAATATCGGGCGTGCGAACAGGCTCTAACTAGGAATAAGTAATATGTTCTTCCTTGATGAATAAGCATGGAATTTTCGGTTTTATTCATTATGTGAGTCATTTGCTACAACCCACCTAACTACTTCTACAACTGCCCTTGGAGGGTTCAAATGTATCAAGCATTAGTGTTTCACTGAGTTACTACTATCTATACTGCAGATAGTAAAGGAATAGTTTTTGCAGCACGCTGAACGTCCCTATAACCTTTCCCTCACCTAGGCAGCGTATTTGAGTGTGTTTACCACGCTCAATAATGACAACCATACTGCCCCGCTTCAATTCTGAGCTACCTCTGGCCACCCAACTCTACCTATCCCAACTCAACAATTATATTCATCTGTTGTATTTGTCACTTATAAACAACTACCATGGCCCATTCCCTAGACCATCAACGCGTCTCATGGGCTTGACGAACCAATCCCTTCCCACCACTGTGCCCAATGACTTCAGGTATCCCAATTTCTAACCAACCACTCTATTCAATCATCAATATAGAGAATTCGTTTGCTATCATAATACTTCTAACCATGTACATACTTCCACTCTGACTACCAATGTCTCTTATATGCTCAAGAGCATTTCCGATAAGTTCCATTGGTGATCATCTCCTATAACTATTATTAGACATTGCATTGTGATGATTCATGGACTGCTGAAATCCTACCTCTACAGTATGCAGTCGGTCAACCCGGCAGTTCTATTCCATATTCTTCTTGCCAGCCTCATTTCTTAGATTTGATCTATCTATGTGATGTATATTGCTATGACGTTGAGCAACACAAAACTCTATATAGGCTACAACAACGGCTACGAATAATACGCCTTTACTGCCTATCGTATAGGCACCCAACCGCCACCAATCCACATACACTTATTAACCTCAAATACGTGCCCCTAACCACGAACCTCTCTGTACATCCGTCTATCTGCCAAACGTCACTGCCCATACCCGGTACCTCTTCACACCCCACTGCATTCTGTCAGTATTGTACAACACTGACCGCACCTCAGTTCCTCACACGGAACATACAGATGGTGGGCGGTGAGGAGGTGAGTAAACATGGTCAATTAGGTCGACGACAAACCCGCCAACAACACCGTCAGCTTACCGGGCCCACAGCCAGCCACCACTGTCACCGTCACCACACCAGCAGTTCCCGGTACTGGAGGATCAATGGGCCGACTGTGTGGAGCATGGGCCCCGTGTTCAAAGGGCAGGTTAAGAAGAAAACAAGTTATGGTCAAAATCGTCCATTCTCCATTAGTTTGATGCAGAGTTGGAGAACAACGGCTTTGATCAAAACGAGTTGCTTTCTGTATTTGTCTCACCCCTGAACTGACTAAAAGAATGGATGACACACAGGATATAGACCGTGGAGAACGGACTGCAATAGTCCTAGGGCCATGGAGAACAAGTGCCCAATGTTAACCTTATGGGACAAAATACGGGGATGAGATTAAGCTAATCCTGTGATCCGGCTGGAGACTGTCAGATTGTAAGATTGTGAAAAATTAGATTAATTGACTCTTTCATGTGTAATCGCTACATGTAACAGTTTAAATATGACTATTCACATCATCCAGGCATGATTTAAACATTGCAACTTGAAAAATATATTGGTGGTTTCGACGATTTGTTGACAACATGTTTATGGTCTTAACTGAGACGTCACATAATGACTTGATCTGAAATTTCTAGAGAAGTCTCATTTTGTCAAGGGAGAGACTTGAGATTCACACAATACATTCACACACATTGAATGACATCAGAAATGAATGTCCGGATCTACCATAGACTTAGTATTACATGGGTGCTTTGCCTAGATGAACGCCCCCATTGCTAGAAGGAAGTTCGTAGCACCGCCTACTTCCAGGCTGACTCGACTGATGTTCGCTAGGCATCGCCATTTTGTCCCCCGAGTAGATGTTCTTCACTGCTGGAGGTGAAAGAATTGGTGTTCTTTACTCCAGTAGTGAAGAAGTAAGTGAGTGATAATAGGGAACTGTTACAACTGTAGCCGTGTACACATATGTGTACATAGAGCCTTTCATGTGAGAAAGATCATGTCTTGGATTTAATCTTAAAGTCACCCTACTCTAGAATGGGTTTAGAGAGACAAGCGAACAATGATAAAATCGTGAAAGCCACTTAATTTTGTAAAAACAAAGAGCCAGAAGACAGGTTCTGTCCCCCGAATGGAGTCACTACACTGTCGGCCACCTGGTGACTTCTTCATGAGGACTAGGAGTAAATAGGATGTTCATCATAGATGAATGAGCATGCAATTTTAAATGAATAATGAATTTTAAATGAATAACAATTAAAAGGTTAGATTCAGTCTATGGATAGTTTTCTGTAACCCACTTGCACCCAGTAAACTTGCCAATTCTGTAACTGCCTGAGTCTATCTATAGGATCAAAACATATCAAAAACCAGTAGGTCAATGAGGTATTTCGGGCTTGAGTGATTGGTCATGGTCAGCTGGGCACACCTCTAAGACCCTGAGACACTGGCTCCCTGTTCTGTTCTCAATATCACAGTGAGCAGCATGCAGATAGTAAAGGGATAGTTTTCTGGAAGCACACTGAAAGTTCAATGTGACCACTCTAACCTCTAGATGATGTATATAGCGCATGCAAGCATACTCTAAAAACAATAACTCTGTCGTCTATAGACATGGATAAGGTGACCTATCGATAATTATCCTATCCGTGCCTGATACCTATAATAGTGTCACCATCATCCATCATTTATCCTAGGGGAATAACTTTGGGAGGGCCATTAGGGTTGACCCATCAATGGTGTCTAACTGGATCTACCAAGGTATTACCTTTAGCGGTCAAATGATGCATGATGACAGCAATGTTAGAGAGGAAGGTGTGACTAGGAATCGTAGGACGAAGGAAAGGGTAAGTGAATGAGAGTTTCTGACGGAAGAGTGGACATGAAGGAATGGAAGGTAGAGAGCAAATTGTACAGGAAAGGTCTGACATGATACATGAATATGTCTAGGGCTATAATTTCCGCTAATATTCATGTGCACGTATTGGATAAAGCCGGAAAGTTTTAGTTTAAAGCTATTAAATGAATATACAAAAAAGTTAATGCGAAGAAAATATATGCAGATCCTAGCTTTTAATCTAGAGTTTGAAAAGGACATTTGATACTGAAAACAATTAAATCCCAATCAGGCAAAAGTAACACTAAATTAATTATGTATCAGTAAGATCTATAAAACAAGGGTGAGAGATTTACTTGTTGATAGTCACGGTTCTTAAAGATCATTTCCTTGCATCTAGCTTTCTTGTCTGGTAAGTGCCATCCACCGCCATCACAACAAGTACCATCATTTTAAGTATCAGTTATATATTTGCCATGAATATCATCACTACCTCCACTATTACCAGATCGCTTCCAACACATTATTGCCTGAGATCGATATCCCAACGAATCCTATAAATTCTTAACGACAAATGTTACCGCCATCACTGCAGCTATATTTTCCTTCCATCATGGTTATTACCACTGATACCTGTATCAACACCAAGCTATATCACCATCACATCAAAATTAAAACCAAATAATCATCACCATCATAACCGTATTATCCACCCAATATTAAGTGTCCATAGGAACTCTGTATGGACAATACCGGCGCATGCGGATAGGTTGTGTGCTCGGAAAGTTTAGAGTCAGAGCTTGTATCCTATCCAGTTGGAACTATGTAGTAATTTACAAGGCGAAGCCGCGTGAATTATGTAGCGATTCAAAAGAGTTGGTATCAAGCTCTGACCCTAAATTTGAATGGGCTTCTGAATTTATCTCACCCTTCACATTGACTAAAGGGCTAACATTTGTGACATAATCCCCCATTCGATATTTTTCCTAAATATCGAATGGGCATTGGATATGAGTACCCAATGATAAGTCTATAGAGAAAAAATACCATGGGTGAGATAAAGATGGATGATAAATACAATATAGACTTGTTTCAGATGCAAGCGGCTGTATGCTCTCGGAGTTGACCCTATGCAATATCCCTGTATGTTTTCGGATATTACTACGCATCAACTTCTCGGAGCATATGACCGCATATGTATCTGAACCCAGTCAATATTGTGTATAACCACCAATATCGCAGTGCCATATCTACCACTACTTCTACTTTCACTACCTCATGTTCCCCACCATTTAACCATCACTACCTTCACCACCATTACAACCACCACCACCACCTCCACCGCCCCGCCGCCAGCACCACATAACGGTGGTGGCCGTGGCGGTGGTGGCTGCTGGCAGGCAGGCAGGCACTCTGGTCGGATGTTCCAATCCACTTGTCGCCGCCCACTTTAAGTGGATCATCTTCACGGCGCGGATCGTCTTTCATTTCCTGCGCCCGCCCGTCCCCCAAACAGGCGGCCATCCGGCGGTGCCCGGGCCCGACACCCTCTAATCCGAAATCGATACCGCTCGCCGCCCAGTCGCTTACCCTTCCGCTGACAAGTGGCCCGCTTCCCATCCAATCCGCCGCGCCGGGGGCAGTCAGCCGCCGGCCCAGGTGATGATCTTGATAATTGCGGGGTGCTTGATTTTGTGGTTCACATGGTCGGCGGCGGTTCGCCGGCGCCCGCGACCATTCAGGGGGATCCAAGCGCGCCATGTTGATCAGCGCGCCTGGCTGCGTCCGAAGAGGCGGCGCGGGGCGGGGCGGGGGCCGGGGCGCCTCCCGAGGTCCGCCGCCGACACGCCTCGCCGCACACGCTCACAGCACGCGCCCTTTCTCCGCCGCCAGACACAAAATTGCATCATCAATATTACTGGGATGTCTTTTCTGCCGGCGCCGATGGAGCGCGAGGAGGGCGTCCTCTGGCGGCGTGCCGAGGAACGCGGGTCAGTGAGCGTCCGGGACCCGAGCGCCCGGGTGCGGGGCGTCCAGTCGGCTGACCACTCACCCTGACCACTCCTAGCCTCCTATTCGCACCCAAACTGGCTTCAGTCCCTGCATCCTATAGCTAACCCCACTCCTCCTCGCTGCGATACAGGGGCCTCTTTAATAATCTAGGATCGTACATGTATCCCCTTTTCTGTTGATTTGGGACGATGTGGGTCAACATTATTGAACACTTATGGACGACCTTATGGAAGGCTAATACTGTCTTAGCTAACAAACCTAAACATCATCCTACCCCTAATAAAAAACGCCACAGGCTTAACATGGGATTTCTTTATGTCACGGGTGTGACATAAGGTGTTGTTTATGTCACTACTTTCAAAAAATATTAAAACGGGATAGGATAAAATCTAGATGCCACTCATTTGAATTTGAGTTTATTTATGTCACGCATTTTGTTGGCATCGTAATTTCACGAGTCGAAGAAGAGTGACTTTACGGAGCCAACAAAATGCGTGACATAAATAAACTCAGACTCAAACCCGTGACGTCTCTTCATATTATTAAACAATAACACTTTTAAGAGGTACCGAAAAGGGTCTTCAAGTACGATCCTAGATTATCAAACGGGCCCCAGGTTTGATTACTGGACCTGTCAGAACAACGTGTATATTTGTTGGTCAGAGGAAGGATACATATTTTAATGCATTTAGTTAAAGTATTTATTGAATGTTCATAATCAAAGACTTAAGCAAGTCTAATTCGTGCCCTACCCTGTGTCCTCCCCTTTAACCCTCAGATCATACCGACCCTCCTCATGTCACCCCGATCCTTGTGCCCCTTTTCACTCTGGCCTATTCATACAAACTCCCCTCCAACTCTTACACAACTACTACATGCCTAGCTCCACCCACAGAGCGGTATTCTCGCCCGTACCATATAATCAGTACTCATGCTGACCACTGCTATTCGCACCCTGCCTGGTCCCTGATCTCCCCTTTAAGTGCTGGTTCCACCAACACACAAGATATAGCGAGATTAGTCACAATTTGGTTGTCTTGCTAAATCTTCCCAGGTTTTGAATTATCACCTGCATATTTGCCATGATGCATCGGTCTGGTTAAGCACCTGTGCCGCATTCTTGTAGCTATAGATCACGGTATGCTGTGATATGTCGGCAATAGATCTTGAGGTGTCGCGGTGGTGGAACACCAAAATATACATTGTGATAAAGTACAGATATCATCGTGTGCAACATATCGCGTCAAGGGAGGTACGACATGTCACAACACTGTAAGATATAACAAGATATACCAAAATATACCGTGGCAAATCCATCGTGTTGGTGGAACCAGCCCTTTAACCCACAGATCCAACCGAACCTCCTCTTGCCACCCCTGCTCCTTGTGCCCGTTTTCACTCTGGTCTATTCATACAATCTCCCCTCCAACACTTACACAACTACTACATGCCTATAGATCTACCCACGGAGCGGTGCTCTCACCCGGTGCTGCCCGGACCATATAAGCAGCAGTCCAAGGAGAAGTAGACCTGCCCTTACAACGATAATTTACTGCCATGTTAGCACCAGTGTGTAGTATGTGACTATTGAAAATGTAGTCACACCTTCAAACCTGTAGTGTCAAAACTTCAAAAACCCTCTCTTTTATGATATTTTCCTATTGCTCGCTGGTCACAGCTCTACTCTGAAAACACGATTTTACATCAACTTCCTCATTCCACATATAACCAAACAAATTTATATGTGTGTTTGTAAACTTACTCTGTAAATACTGTACTTGTAACTGTTTCTGCACACTGTGTCCGAAAATCTCGTGTAAAGGAGAGATATAACCACAATAGTAAACACAATGTACAGGAACATATGAAATCTTGACAGAAATCTTCAAGTATGGTAGAATTATTTGTGAGTTTTAGTATTGGATATCATCACAAAGGATCACATTCAATGACGTTTCAAACGGTAATGAATTATGAATATAATGTCCAAGGATTACTTTAGATGAGAATGGCCGCCCTAAAGATCCTGTTACAATATTATCTTCACCTTTCCAGATTCATTCTTATATGGAATAAAAACCTTTTTCAACATTTCTTTTTATGTCATGTAAAGTTGGTGTTAAAGAACTTGACACTGAGGCACCGAGGAATGAACACAAGTGCTCTGGTATCAGCCAAAAAGTACAAGCAATGAATAGTACATACAATTTACCTGTAGGTGGAATATAATATCTTAAAAAAATTCCATCTGACTGAGGGACCCCACCGGGACCCGTAATGGAATGCGGACGGACCCTGAGGTTCAACCACACCACCAGAACAAGGGTAGAAAAGGGTTTTTTTTTCAGATATAATATCTAAATACAACAGTGAATGGCTTTATGGTAAGTTTATGGTGATCTTATCAAAAGGGTTTATTTAAAATCATTTATGATATCGATCATATCATATGCAAGATATACAAAGGTTTTTGCTGTCCATTGGGGTTAGGTCTACAAACTGTGCATTCAGGTATTGCAAGTGACAGGTTTAGCGCCTATTAATGATAGATGTAATCACAGCTTGAAAATTACAGTTTATCAAACTATACACCACTGGTTAAACGCACGTATAGGCTGCACAGTAGAACCCCACCTTACGGACACCCCGCGTAAGCGAAGTCCACGCGTTAGCGGACACTTTTGCTCGAAAAGGCTCCCTTTATCAGACGTTTATTTTTACCCCGTGTAAGCGATGACCCCGCGTAAAGTCCAGGAACGGAGGGTGGCCACATACGCGGGGATCTACTATACATATATATATATATATATATATATATATATATATATATATATATATATATATATATATATATATATATATATGTGTGTGTGTGTGTGTGTGTGTGTATTAGTGTTTCCATTTGAATATGTCCATATTGTGCCCACACACTATCAGCGCCACCGCTGCCGCCGACGTTCTGCAAACTTGTCCGAAACTCCTCCGCACATCTTTCGCAATCGTCCGCCTCCGTACGCCTACAAATACACTGTAATACACCGACAGCTTATGCTATATATATATATATATATATATATATATATATATATATATATATACACGATATATATATATATATATATATATATATATATATATATATATATATGGTCGATTCTCACGAAAGCGGTGCAATTCATGAAAAAATCCAATTCAATGTATCCTATCACCCAATGTTTTATTAAAAAGTAGATAAATTGTAGTTTTTAAGTTGAAAATATTTTTCACTAATCTCTAATAGGGAGCAAGTTACAGGCAAGTGAATTAGAAAACACAAGCACCTGTCATTCTACGAAACGACACCATATAGCACTATTTTTTAGGTGAATTAATACATTATGATAGCACATTTGTGTTTTCCTTGAATATTTTGTATAGAATAAAGAATTCCAAGGGAAAAGCAGTATTTCAGATGCTGTTTCTGTATTTTTTCAGGCTCTGGTTAATATTTTTCATAATATCTCAGGCCTATGCTCAACTAAAGTTAATGAAAACTTGGCCAAAATTGCAGTTGTAAGGAAAATTTCTATAATCATTGACCATGGGATAGTGTTTTATACCACTGAAAATCAAAGAAAAATAGGTTCTCATATAATATTCTCTGGAGGAGGAAGTTATATGGTCGTTTCGTAGAATGACAGTCGTTTCGTAGAATGACATAAACATATGTAGCTGGTGTACAGCTATATTTTTCACCTAGTCAAGTTGTATATGTACAAATATTGTTATTAAGTAACTGCTAATCCTCTTCTAGGGAATTAAAGTGGGTTTTTTTTTCATATAAATCATAGCTGTAAATTCCAATTTGTACTCTTGTTCTAACATCTAAAGGTCAAATCACTGTCAGTGCCAATCTAGAAAAGGGGGGGGGGGGGGTTAACATGTTTTATGCACTACAGAAGCATCAACAAACATAGGATGTTATGTACATATCTTAATATTCTCTGAAAAGTGAATCCTATGCTTCAAAACAACAAGTTATGGGGCCGTTTCATAGAATGACAGTCGTTTCGTAGAATGACATAAACGTGTGTAGCTGGTTTACAGCTATACAAGTAACCTAATCCAGTTGTATATGTACAAATTTGGTTACTTAATAACTGCTAATCCTCTCCTAGGAAATGAAAGTGCTTTTTCCTATAAATGATAGCAGTAAATTTCATTTTGGACTCCTTTTCTGTCAATCTAAAGGTGCTATCACTGTAATTGCTAATTTTACCCTAAAAAGTGAAGGTTACTACCTTTTTCCCATCACAGAAGTATCTACATACACAGGACATCATGTTCAGAACTTAATCTTTTGTGAATAATTAATCCCCTCCCTCAAAACAACAAGTGATGTGGCCGTTTCGTAGAATGACAGACACTTTCGTAGGCCAGTCAGTACCAGTCAGTCAGTATTGGCCAGTCAGTACCAGTCAGTCAGTACTGGCCAGTCAGTACCAGTCAGTCAGTATTGGCCAGTCAGTACCAGTCAGTCAGTATTGGCCAGTCAGTACCAGTCAGTCAGTATTGGCCAGTCAGTACCAGTCAGTCAGTATTGGCCAGTCAGTACCAGTCAGTCAGTATTGGCCAGTCAGTACCAGTCAGTCAGTATTGGCCAGGCAGTACCAGTCAGTAAGTATTGGCTAGTCAGTATCAGTCAATTGGTATTGGTCAGATGGTATTGGTCTGTCGGTCTTAGTCCATAAGGATCAGTCAGTTGGAATCGGTCAGTCAGTCAGTCAGTATGCCTTTATTCTTTAGTCAGTATTGATTAGTTAGTATGGTCTAGTCAGTATCGGTCAGTCAATATTGGTATTGGTCAGTCTGTATTGGTCAGTTTAGATGGATCAGTCAGTATCGGTCAGTTAGTATCAGTCAGTCAGTATGAGTATGTCAGCATTGGCTAGTCAGAATCAGACAGTTGGGTTTTGTCAGTTGGTATTGTTAAGTTTAAAGCATTCAAACGAGCTGCAGAATGACTTCTTTGACCAAAACGAGTTGCTTTCTGTATTTATCTCACCCCTGTGCACACTAAAAGAATGGACAACACACAGGATATAGATTTTGGTCTGTCAGTTGGTTAGTTAGTATTGGTCATTCAGTATGAGTCTGTCAGTATTAGCCAGTCAGTATTTATCAGAATGTATTTGTCAGTCAGTCGGCATTGGTCAGTCAGTATTGATTTGTCAGTATTGATCAGTCTGTATTAGTCAGTTGGTATTGGTCAGTCTGTATCAGTAATTCAGTATTGATCAGTCTTTATTAGTCAGTTAGTATCAGTCAGTCAGCATTTGTCGGTTGAGATTGGTCAGTCAGTATTGGTCAGTCAGTGTGAGTCAGTATTGGTAGTTGGGACCAGTCAGTCAGGATTGGTAACAGTCAGTATTGATGTCTCAGGGTTGAGCTAAGGGTTTCTAAGTATAGGTCTGTCAGTATTGGTCAGTCAGTATTGGTCTTTCTGTATTGGTAGTTGGGATCAGTTTGTCAGAATTGGTCAGTCAGAATCAGTCAGTTGGGTTTGGTCAGTTGGTATTGGTCAGTCTGTACCAGTATTGGTCATTTGATTTTGGTCTGTCAGTTGAGATTGGTTAGTTAGTATTGGTCAGTCAGTGTGAGGAAGTATTGGTAGTTGAAATCGGTCAGTCAGGATGGGTCAGTGAGTATTCACCAGTCTGTATTAGTCAGTTAGCATTGGTCAGTCATTGTGAGTCAGTTGAGATTGATCAGGCAGTATTGGTCAGTCAGTGTGAGTCAGTCTGTATTGGTTAGTCAGTTTTAGTCAGTCAATATTAGTCAGTCAGTCTCGGCCAGTTGGTATGTGTCTGTCAGTATTATCCAGTCAATATTCCTCAGTCAGTATTGGTCTGTCATGATCATTATAAGTCAAGATTAGTGAGTCAGTATTGGTTTATAAATTAAATTTTTTTACTCTTATTCTATCTCTCTAAATGTACTCCATTAGTGTTATTTTACAAAGAAAAGTGAATGTTAGTACTTTTTTCCCAATACAAGAGCATCTACATACACAGGACATCATGTTTAGAACTTAACATTTTTTGAAAAATGAATCCCTGACCTCAAAGTAACAAATTATGGGGCCGTTTCGTAGAATGACAGGTCGTTTCGTAGAATGACATGAACGTTTTTTAACTGGTTTACAGCTATGCATGCCACCTGGTCAAGTAGTATGGTTACACATTTTGATATAAACAAACTACTAATCTTCTCTTATCAAATCAAAGCGTTTTTTATTCAAAATGATAGCAGTAAATTTTACTTTTTGACTCTTATTCTGTCTATTGGAACATACTCTCTCTGTTAATGCATATTTTACAAAGAATAGTGAAAGTTAGTACCTTTTTCCCAATCTACATACACAAGACATCATGTTCACAACTTAATATCTTGTTTAAAATTCCATCCTCTCCCTCAAAACAACAAGTTATGTGGCCGTTTCGTAGAATGACAGGTCGTTTCGTAGAATGACATAAACGTTTTGTAGCTGGGTTACACTTCATACATAGGTAATTTACAAGTCTGCTGCTTTGTAATGGATTTTCTATCAAAGTAGACATTGTTACAAATGTGTAAATAGTTTTTCTCTCACTAATGTCTAGAAATAAAAATACTACAGGCCTTTTAATATGTCGTTTCGTAGAATGACACATAATACCATGGTTGGAGGTGCTTGACTCTTTCTGTTTTCATGTTTAGAGTGTAAGCGAAAATTATTTGGTGTGTACCCTGTTCTGTAGTATAGAGTCTGAACTCTGAATATATACAAGTATGGAAATTGAATTATATTGTTAAAAATTATTTCTGAGTGTCTACTATGGGTCGTTTCGTAGAATGACACAATTGCTATTATTTTCTCTCCTTGACTATGCATATTAAACCAACCCAGATGCAGGAAATTTATATATCAAAAGAACCGCTTTGTTAGGCACCATCATCTGGGAAATAATCGTTTCTCAGGGATACTAAATTTACAAAAAAAATGAGCATTTTTTATTTTTGCATGAATTGCACCGCTTTCGTGAGAATCGACCATATATATATACACGATATATATATATATATATATATATATATATATATATATATATATATATATATATATATATATATATATATATATAAAGGGTTAGGCTGAAGCACACAGAACGATGGTGTTCTGAATGTAAACAAATTAAAATAACTTTTTTTGAAATATAAAATGATGGCTTTATTATATGTAATTAATCAAATTGTAGGCAATGGAATTTTAGAAAGTATATTTTACAATAAAGATTGATAATATAAGATTGTATTTTCCTTATAACACGGATTTGGATAATGGATGTGGCCCCTATGTACAGGCATAATTGGACAGTGACTTCAATATGCGTAAAGATAACTCCAACTGGCCTAGCAGAGGATAGTCATCCTGTACATAAGCAGGCGTTAATATGAGGCAAGATAGGACGACCATATTTACGCCCGAGGAGACAAATATACGCGTAAATTATATACACATAAACTGAAAAGCTCGTGCTATAAATATGACAAGACTGTTTCTGGTTTAACGTAGTGATAACAGAACGAAATTCTGTGAATAATGTCACGAGTCGGTAACAGCTCCTGACAAGCGGTCTTACCTTTATTTCACACCCCAAAACCACAATATTTTGTTGTAAATAGATGTTAAATGTTAAATGAAGCATGTTAAAGTGAAGCAGCCATGGCGTATAACTTTTAACAGTGTGCGAGACACGATACCGTAGTTGATATATACTATCTAGGGAGCAACGGTGCCTAGAAGTACGTAAACAGGTGTAAAATTATACCGTATACCTGCCGTAAGCTTCTACACATGTAATGCAGAACCTTTAACTCTAGAAAATCCATAGCCATTATATGTAATATACAGTTTACTATATACCCATGCCGTATATACTGTAGATACGCACCGTTTCGTCATATGACGTAAAAATACTGTACGGACCGCTGGTCCGTACACTTAAATACGGACCACCTTGCCATACACGTTTAACATATCGGTTGTTAAAAATAAAATTAATGATTTTTTTTTAAATTTCGGGTATATAGTAAACATATAACGTCCAACCATGCTTGTACAAGTCACAGAACTCGATGATAATTTACGGTTTGTACGGAACTCGGCATAAATGCCTCGTTCCGTACAAACCATAAGTTACCATCTCTTTCTGTGACTTGTACAGCATGGTCAGGACGTTCTATATAAATACTATGGTGCAGTATACAAGTGGTATATGTAGCACACAAGGAATGGCTGCAGGTTTTGAAAGTAGTCAGTTGTAATCGTTCGTATCTTGAGTCTAATAGTGGTGGCTATAGTCTATTTCTAGTAGCTGTATGTACCTTTTCTCGACCTGTGATGTGTTTTACTATATACCCATGCCGTATATACTGTAAATACGCACCGTTTTGGCATATGACGTAAAAATACTGTACGGACCACTGGTCCGTACACTAAAATACGGACCACCTAGCCATACACATTTATTAAATTTTGGCTTTTAAGAAAAATTAAATTTTTTTTTTTTTAAATTTCGGGTATATAGTAAATATTATAACGTCCAACCATGCTTGTACGAGTCACAGAACTCGATGATAATTTACGGTTTGTACGGAACTCGGCATAAAAGTCTCGGTCCGTACATACCGTAAATTCCTATATACCTATGGCTGTACACTCTATGCTTACACCACGCTCTGGGGGGTGGAGCAACTATCTGATACTACCCAAGGTTGGTATACTACCCAAGGTTGCCGTATACTACCCAAGGTTGACATTTAGACCAATCAGATTGTCTCTTATTAAACCACATTTGAAGGTATATAGGAATAGGGAAACCAAGTACCAGTGAAAGGAAGTCAAAATTACTCGGTAAGGCTTGGAAAAATTACTGCCCGCGGCCAGGGCCTTGGGCAGTAATTTTTCCAAGCCTTACCTCGTAGCTTTGACTTCCTTTCACCGGAACATAGTTTCCCTCTATTACCATCACGTTCTGTGACTTGTACAGCATGGTCAGGACGTTCTATATAATTACAGTATGGGGCTTACTACAAGTAGATGCAGTCTACTAAAATTAAACATAAATGTAGTCTGTTAGTCGGAACTGAAGTCTACTAGTAGTAGTTACAGGACTTTCAAGTAATTAGTCGTCAGGCTATCAGCAGTATATCGTTACGCAATATACTAGTACTACTAGCAGCTACAGGGTCTACACGAGGGACCGGAGCGTGGCATGTAAACTGGTTCCCTGCCCCATTAAACAATGGGACAGGTAACGCCCAGCGAGAGCAGCTTGTGATTGACCTCGAACTTTCGCTGCTACCCCGTTGATTTTCAATGGCAAGGAGAGCCAGCCCAATAACTTTGGTTCCCTAAATAACATATTAGTACTAGTTTATAATGTACGATGATACAAAATGAAGTAATACCACTCCCTCTAGCGGGTTATTCAGCATAAAAATGGCGGCTGTTACCCATGATGCACCGGAAAAATAGCAGGCGTTACCTGGCCTAGTGTGTGAGTGAGCACATATGCCAGGCTTCCAGGCTTCGTTGTGATTCTGTACTCGAACACAATTTCGTCGTCTAAATTGTAGGGTTCCATTTCCCTGAGACATGTTTTCCCCCCTGCAATTGTTGGCGGCTTTTACCCCCAAAAAAGGAATACAGAATCTCATGAGATTTTAACTCTGTGAGGTACATGGGTCCCACCGTGTGAATTCCATTTAAAAAGGAACAGAATCACATGAGATTTTGAACCCTGTAAGGTACATGAATCCCACCGTGTGAATAGTATAGCGTTACTCAATCTACTAGTACTATAGTTACAGGACCTTCAAGTAATTAGTCCCCCGTCTGTCAGTAGTATAGCGTTACGCAATCTACTATTACTATAGTTACAGAACCTTCAAGTAATTAGTCCCCACGCTGTCAGAAGTATAGCGTTACGCAATCTACTAGTGCTATAGTTACAGGACCTTCAAGTAATTAGTCCCCCGTCTGTCAGTAGTATAGCGTTACGCAATCTACTATTACTATAGTTACAGAACCTTCAAGTAATTAGTCCCCACGCTGTCAGTAGTATAGCGTTACGCAATCTACTAGTGCTATAGTTACAGGACCTTCAAGTAATTAGTCCCCAGTCTGTCAGTAGTATAGCGTTACGCAATCTACTATTACTATAGTTACAGAACCTTCAAGTAATTAGTCCCCACGCTGTCAGTAGTATAGCGTTACGCAATCTACTAGTACTATAGTTACAGGACCTTGAAGTAATTATTCCCCACGCTGTCAGTAGTATAGCGTTACGCAATCTACTATTACTATAGTTACAGGACCTTCAAGTAATTAGTCCCCAGGCTGTCAGTAGTATAGCGTTACGCAATCTACTAGTGCTATAGTTACAGGACCTTCAAGTAATTAGTCCCCACGCTGTCAGTAGTATAGCGTTACGCAATCTACTATTACTATAGTTACAGGACCTTCAAGTAATTAGTCCCCAGGCTGTCAGTAGTATAGCGTTACGCAATCTACTATTACTATAGTTACAGGACCTTCAAGTAATTAGTCCCCAGGCTGTCAGTAGTATAGCGTTACGCAATCTACTAGTGCTATAGTTACAGGACCTTCAAGTAATTAGTCCCCACGCTGTCAGTAGTATAGCGGTACGCAATCTACTATTACTATAGTTACAGGACCTTCAAGTAATTAGTCCCCAGGCTGTCAGAAGTATAGCGTTACGCAATCTACTAGTACTACTGGTAGCTACAGGGTCTACGCGAGGGACTGTAAGGTGGCGTGGGGCGGGGCTATAGGTCCGGTCTCTCACCCTGTTCACCACCTGTCCCCAGAGTGCCTCCTGTAAGTCGGAGTTACCGCCGGCGCCCGGCCACAGGGCGCCCCGCTAAACCCCCTCCATCACGGCGCCAATTGATCCCCGACCAGAGGATCCCGATATCATCATGATTATGGAAATTGCATTTTCTCGAGAGATCATATTTGCCGAATGAATATTTTGATCGGGGTTGGGCGCAGGGCCCGCACGGCCTGAGGCGAAAGGGTCGGTGGGACGGATTGACGGCACGTAAATACCCGATGGCCTATCGCGGCCGGGAGGTGCGTCTCTTGAATAATGTCTTTCCCATTTCCAGCAGTGATCATGAGATTATTGGTGTTTGAATCCTTAAGTGTTTCAATCGTCCACGGGGCGGTGGTGGTGCCCGCACCGCCGGCCGGCCACCCCTGCCACCCTTCCTCCGGGGCCCAATGGCCAGCTTAGAGAAGTCACACATATGGATGCGCCCCGGCTCCGACCTCTAGCACGATTAGCACATATTTTTCACTTAAAGATGGAATGAAATGAAAGGCATAAATCATGTATAAATCATGGAGCAGGGCGGGCGGCATTGACCGGGCTCTCCGGGGCTCACCTCCGGGGGCGCCGGGCACAAATCGCCGGCTTTACGCGGGCACCGGGCGTCGTTAGCACCCGCCGACCCATCAGCCGCCCGAATCACCAAAATTCATGACTTGTGCTTCGCGCCTTGATTGACGAAAGATTAACAATTTCACGCGCGTTTTGATCGTCGAATGCTCTCCGCCCTCGCCAAATATTCACTCGGCCGGCGCGGCGGACCCACGATCGATCCGCGTGTCACGGTTGATTTGTAGGCTCTATAGGCCGCGCAACCATTCTGGGGACTGAAAACTAGCTATTTTTGACTTGATATACAACAATTCTCATAACTTAGGCTGTAAGAAAGATACACATTTGCAAAAGGCACCATATTAAACCAGAGATCACCATGGGTTTCATTGTCATATGTATTTTTAATTTGTTGACATAATGTTTTTATGTATTTTCGCAGAAATCATGTTAAAAGTTAGGCAAAATGTTTGACTTCTATAATATGAGTGAAGATTCCTCTTACAATCATTTTAATGCCTGAACATTTGTTGTATTCATAGTAAAAGTCAAGATAGACTGTTTTGTTATTCAAATAGAAAAGTTGCAAAAGTCCCAATTTATATCATATGTCAAAGCACTGTCATTGTAGGCAGAAAATGGAGAAAAAGGTTTGGTTAGAAATGATGCAATATTTCTATATTGTAATTTCAGAGAATGTTTTTTCCTTTAGCTATTATTTATAAAGAAATTCTTACTTAAACCAATTAGATATGCAACACAAGACGCTTTACAAGATTTCTTAGGGGAAAACTACTTGAATCCGGATCTCACCATAGTCCCACATATGCCTTCCTGGCCTATAGGTGTAGGGGGAGGAGGGGAGGGCTACTCGAGCCCTTCATCGAGCTGCTCCCCTGGCGCCCTCTTCTAATGGAGCAGCTCACACCAGGGCACCTTTACATGTAGGCGCAGGCACCACGCTCTCCACAACTCCAGTCGATTGAAAGTTTTCAGCCGCGACGTTGTCAGGGGAGCGGCTAGATGCCAAGGTCGGAGTTCTCGGCGATGTTCTGGCAGTAAAGGAGGTTTGGAAATTAATTTTCGCTCACAACTTTTAACACCAACTTCCCAATAACGTATGTATTTTTTTTAAATTTCTTCATGTGATACTAAGTAGTTCTTCTGCTCAAAATGACACTTCTATAACACTAATATTGGTATACTGCCATGGCTGGACACACATTAAGTTATTAATGTAATTGTTCATTACTTTTCACTGGAGAAATTACAGTATTACGAAGCATAAATAAGTATATTGCGACCCAATGTGTATGAACGAAATATACCAGTGTAGATAAACAGGGCCTAGCAATATGCCTCAACCTTCTCTCACCGCTTTGCAAAGTTTACGCATATGAATGACATATATCTTTTGGTGATCAATGCAATGACTTAAACTTTGACGCACAATTAAGAAAATGATACTTTGAAGCATTACATGGCCAACAATAAAAGTCGACTTAAGACATTCCAATGTATACACACAATATTGACCTCTTAGCTTCATATGCTATTGGGTTGCTATATAAATGGGCCAAAGTAAGGCCCGGCGTCCACCTACTACGATATGGCTCCGATATGGTCTACGATGCACCTCCGGATAAAAAAATCAAAATCGCGTCGGAAGGTCACTTAATAACGGGGGAGTTGGCCATGTTTCTGCGATTAGGGACCGATAAAAACCCCATACAATGCGTGGTGAATTGGCATGTCTAGACATATGTCTACGATTTTGCACCTTCGCAATATGTCTCCGGTATTGACTTTTTGTATCGGAGCCATATCGGTAGGTCTATATATCTATCATAGTGGATTTGATTAACAGGAACAGTGCTCCAAGACCTTTCCGAAGAACCAAATGAGGAATTTACAAGTAAAGGCAAATATCAAAGAGGCAATAGTACTGACAATGTCTTATATCTAAAAGAACAGAACAATTTAGTTGTAAAGCATTTCCAAAGCTGACATCAAGAAATGTTTTAAAAGTGTCCAAGTCCATGATACATACTAAAATTGTAGTACCCTGGTGGGTAAAAAAAGAAGAAATGAGTTCAGGTCATATTCTTTCAATAGAGAAGAAAATATGCATTTTACAGACATAGATAGACAATGCAAAAACACATGGAAAGTATCCAGCTTCTAATGACAATGCGGACTTGAAGTATATATATACGCACATATCTATTTAATGGCACTGGCAGTTGTACCACACATTTTATCTCACCTCAGTATTTTCTTCCTTAGGCTTAAAGACCAACGCACACTAGGCGACTTTTCCCGTTTTTAGCGGAAAAGTCGCCGTAAATTTACGGCCGTAAAGTTACGGTACAATATCGCTATGTGTGCCATGGTTTCCTTGCGATATCGCAGAGGCAATTATGCACCCCCTTTTCACCCCCTTTCCCCCCGCTGATTTGGGGTTTGTCGCCGACTTTTCCTTGAGACTTTCCTTGAGACTTTCGAATATAACATGTTATATTTTTTCGCTTGAGACTTTTGACTTTTGGTTGCCACCTCCCGCTGGGCGGGCCGTTGGCCCGGGTCTCGGGTCCTGGAATTATGCTTTGGGGTCTTCCAGGCCTGGAATTCTCACAGAGAGACTGGAAAAACCTGGAAAAACCTGGAAAATATATTTTTGAATAAAAAAATTCTTTTTAGTATAATTCAATATCATACGTGATATTGAGTTAGAATATATAGGTATAAATAAAGGTTAAAAAAACCATAAGTGCCAAAATGGCCCACCTCGCATCTATTTTGTAGCTACCATAAGTCAGTTATCCATTGTTGAGACTTTCGGAAAGGGAAAGTCTCAAGGAAAGTCTCAGGGAAAGTCTCAAAGTGTGCATGCATAGGCCTTGAGATTTTCGGGTAACCTCCTGCTGGGGTGACTGACGCCCGAACAGAATTTGTCGGCGACTTTTCCCGGCCCCTGCTGTGTTTATTGCACCCCCTTGCGATATTTTTCCTAAAAAGTCTCAAGCATATCGCAAGGAAAAAAGTCGCCAAGTGTGCGTTGGTCTTAACGCTAGGAACTCATACTCCACGGCCGTGAAGGTAGTGCACCCAGTACTCAATGGCTAATTGGGTGAGTTATTTCATTGCTTGGTAGTGTTTCTTATCGTGTATAATCAGAAACACTCAATGAAAATAATCTGGTTTGACCGCTATGTAATTCACTCAGCTTTGCTTCGTCAATCACTCCGTGGTTAAATTCGGTGGAGTACGGACCAAGATATTTTCATCTCGTGAGATTCCTTCTAACTCTGCCATGACTAATTATATCTCACCAATGATTTCAAAGCACATCCGGATGTAGGTCAACCAATGCCTTGAAAGACCTGTTTCCCCTATAAATACGATCCTTCCACAAAGGGTAGCAATACTTGGTGGAATCTATTAAACTTCACAGGCCAGAGAGATCTATGCAGCAAGCATTGGTGGTGTAAAATACTTCCCCGATTATCGCCATGGTAACTACGGTGTATCACACTCTATGAGGATATCAGAATGTACTTTAGCAACACCCCCTGCAGCGGCAAGGACATTACTCTTGTTGTGGGCTCCGTTCATGTGGACAAGTGTATTCTGTGAGTGGGAGACCAGTGAAATTTGCTATGTGCATTAGGAATGGTTAATTCAACATATAGGTCACAGGTGTTCCACACCCACACAGGGCATCAGATTTATCCCTATAGCGCGTGTTTAAGGTAACGCAATATATAAATGCACTGCTTCATAACTTATCCCTTACTTAGGAAACAGATGAAATGATAAACAAATGGTCTCAATGTAGTTATTTCTACTTATGCTCAGTCTTATGATATATATTTACACGTTCCTGCATCGGCACTATATACTAAAGATACATTTAATCTTATGTGATATTCCAAACAGAGGTGGTTCGGATTCGCCATATAAATTGTCATACGATAGGAAATAGGCATTACTTACCAGATTAGGAATATGATAATGCCTATAGAGCATGAATGTTGACATATCGATAAGTATAAAGAAATCTTTAGAATAGAACTCTGTCAACTCTGCGAATGGATATCAATTCAAAATGTGATTTGTGTTTATTGTCCATGAAAAAAGACCAAACAGTCGGTTTATGATAAAGATATATTGGTGTTGATAAACATTGTGCGACGTTATCAAAATAAAGGCATAGGGTGTACACCTGTAGAAAACATTCATCATTTCAAAACCAGTGACCATGCCCTCATACCGGTGAATTCTGATAGGTATAGACTGCAGATGCCGCTGGCCCCGTTTATACAGCCAATTTGTCAAGAGGGTGAGAACACCCTAAGCCCGACTAGCAATTCATGGAATGTCAATAAGGGATCCAAGGCCTCTGCTCCATGAATGCGCTCTGGTTGGGTCGGGATGAAGGGCGAGCTTCTTCTTCGGGAGTCTTGTTTGTGGACCGTGAGTCGGGTCATACAGGAGGCCCGCACTTGTCTTAATATGTCGCCTCTTCCGGTGGCCATTCATCATGCCTCTACCGGACTCTTGCTTTACTTTATAGTCCCCTCCCCAACATGCTTTTCAGGAGAACTTGATTAATTGGCCCCAGGACGCATTCTTGAGCCGTGCGTCGCTGTTACCAGCACCGACTCACAACCCGTGGGGCCTCCGCCTCAAAGGCCACAAAACTTTACAGGGGACAACATTTACCACCCCCTATGAAAACGCTGCGTCATTTGTCGTGGATATTTCAGACCGCTCGCTCTCATATTAAAATTCCATGGACTCACAATGCAAAGGGGCAGACAAAAGCAGAGGTCAAACGCTCCGACATGGCTTCGTGAGGGCACCGTAAGAGTTAATTGAAAATAAAACAATTAAGTGAACATTTGAGCGAATGTTGCGGCTTGTGAGACGGGCACTTGTTTGTTGTCACCATGGAGCTCTACTTAAAGGCTGCAGCGCGCCAGAAGAAACTTTGATTTGCATTTGGTCCAATTTGCTCCGTCCGCCATTGTGACCCTTGTGTGCGGCCTGCAATCCAAGACCACGTTTCTTGTATTGCAATCTAAACGCCTTGAAGTTCTTTGTCGGACATTGAGACTTAACGGAGGGTAACCTTCACAGGAGTACACTTGGACTTCAATAGCCCAGTCTAAACAAATAGGTTTAAACAAACATTAATGACTTTAAACGGCAGCTAACCGTACCGAAAATCTGGGATTTGGAGGGGTAAGTTCAAACAGATTACCCTCCTAAATGCCATTACATTTACAAAGGGGATCCCATCAGTGTGTGTAATCTTGATATAAACACAGAACTAACACCGGGTAAACGACGTAGCCGAGTCATTCCGGTTTATTCTTGGTCGTGCTCTTTGGTCACAAATGACTCTTCACATTCCTAGATATCACCACCGGAAGTGGCTGTGAGACGCGGACCATCATGGCGACGGCATCCACTTCTGGAAGGGCCAATCATTTCCTCTATAATCAACATCTCTCTTTCTAGATAGTGTCTGTATTGTGTTATTCTTTTCAAAGGGAGATGAATCAATCAGTCACACAGGCGTCGTGCAATCAATAACAAAGAGGGTGATATGTCTAATCATAACTTCTAACTCAATTGATTCCCCTATAACACACAGAAACTGGCTTACTGTTTTCGTACGTCAATACTATGCGGTCAATTTATTGACCATATAGTGATATACATCCTTATGCCGTAGGTAAAGGGTATGTGGTCAATAATTTTACCAGGTATTTTGATGTACGAAGACAGTCAGCCTGTTGCCGTATTACTATTTATCTCACCCCTGGAATAAATGTCCATAGGCTTAACATTGGGAACTCGTTCTCCATGCCCCTACAAGTATTGCAGTCCGTTCTCCATCTTCTATATCCTGAGTGTTGTCCATTCTTTTAGTGTGTACAGGGGTGAGATAAATACAGAAAGCAACTCGTTTTGGTCAAAGAAGTCATTCTCCAACTCGTTTGAATGTTACATGATATTCACTCGGCTATCGCCTCGTTCATACCACTTCGCATCAAACTCGTGGAGAACGACGACTTTGACCAAAACTTGTTGGTTTCTTCTTTAATACCTAAAAATGGCGAAATTGTTCCTAGTCACATGATCACATACCCTCTACGTCACACTGTGACGTACGCCATTGACTGGAGCGGGCAGTACACGAAGTTGATACAGCCATAGGTATGTAATAACATGTGGATCTCATGCTTTGACTGAACATTAAGTCTACACCTAGGTAAATGAAGCGAACTCGCAATTGTAGGCCATATACAGGTTTTTTTTATTATATACCTAGCTATGGACGAACATTTACAAAACACTGCTCGGGGTGCAGTATAAGTACTGTTCGGGCTCATTGTGACGTTGTAAATGACCACTAATACGCGACCAATAGGCTGTGAATCGACGACTTAGTTTGTAAATAGAATTGCATTTTTATGTTATTTAGGTATATACTTAAAAGAAAACGTGATGAGTGAGGCTGCAGCAGTGCCGTCCTCGGCCTGGTGCCCTATAACTACGACACTCCACCTCTGACATCGGGCCGTAGTTCTAGGACAAATGACCTCGAACGGCAATCGCTATACTGGCTCCCTAATTACGTTTTCTCGTATTACTTACTATAAGGCGATAGAGTCACCCCATTTATCCAACCCCTAATATAAAATCCCATAGGCTTAACAATGAGTTTCCGTATGCCACGCTGACTGGCATACTGAGTTTTATATGCCACTAGTGGTATACAGAATTGTTGTCACGTAATATTCCAAAATCGAGGAGACGGGGTAGGAAAAAATCAAAACCTGATTAATTTTAATCATGGCCACCGTATGCCACGACTGGAGTTTGGCATAGTGACTTCATGAGGCGAAGATTAAAACTCACCCAGTTTTACGATAGAGTTTTATATATTTGTGGATGGCAGTTGTAAGATACTTAAACATTGTATTTGCCCCCGGAGCATCACCTTGTACCTACAGAACAATACCTTCTTGGTTTTTCATTCTTGCAACAAACAATAAACGAAAATTTATTGTTTGCATCATGAAAATTCCTTTATTTACGATCTTTTATTATTTGCTGACAGAGCGACATATATAAAATACTGAGCATTTGATATATTCTTCCTTTGTTTGATGAGATCATCTATTATTGGGGTCACTTAAGTGCTGGGACTTATATAGATCTAACAATGATATACAGCAATCGATGGTTTCGTAGACAGGCGGCCATAAAACACAAGATGTTGACGCGTAGTAATACACGAGCTCCAGCGAGTGGTTTACAGAGCCGAATGTCAACAAAACAATGTTTTTTTGTATTTATTATCTATTCATTATCTATTTTATCCAATAAATTAAACCCAGGAATTGACATATTGAAGGTCATACCACCAGGGACAATTTTTTTAGCTCTAAATCACAAAGGGAATATTTTCCCATATACCATGGCATTAAGGCCGTACACCACAGTTTTTAATCCGTATACCATGGTATTGGTATCTGACAGTTTTTCAACAGTGAGTATATAGCGGCTTCCTGAGTAGGCCCTACCCATACATTCTCAATGGGTATTTTGTATACTATGGATAGTAAAATGTGTTTCTCCAAGAGGAAAACGTCGTGGATAATCCCACTCTCATTTCCCCAGTGTCACTTTTGTGTATGTAGACAATTTCTGTATAATGAAGTGTGGCACACGCCATGTTCTTTTCATAGACACGGAGATTGGCAGTACTAGAAAAAGACGGTTATTATGTTATACTTCCCTTTACCAATTTTCTTATTGATAAAATCTTAACGCAGAACAATTACGTTGTATTCTGTAACCCGTAAAAGGTGTGCCTGTCACCTCACAGAAAAACTCTGTAAATACTAATTTTTCCGATGGGTCATCGCCTTGTGATAAAAACAGGTAGGGAACATGATAGAAGCATACTGTGACTCCCCTTTGTTCTTTGACCATGGCCTTTTCCCACAGGCACATAAAACGGCACCACGAGTCACCGACCCCGCCCCATGTCGTCAAAGGCACCTTTTTATGGTCGCAGTGCACGCGTGCTGCTTGGAGTGGACACATGCTGTATTATGGAAACTAATAAGAGAGCTCTTGACCAGTGTGCAGATTATAGGCGCCCCAGGTGATAAACAGGCGGACATGGGGGCCCGGCTGCTCTGGCACCTCCCTCTCGACACCACCACCGGTCGTGCTGTATTATTAGTTTTCTCCTATATACTCGAGTGCCGTGCAAAATTGGCTGCCAGACAAGGTTTAGAATCCAATTAATATTGTTTGAACGCTGTATCAGTCGGCCCACACCCGTCTAATCAACCGGGCGTCGGAAGAGCGGCCACCACCAGTCGGCGCTGGCGTCAAGAACCACCCAAGATGGCGGCCGAGCCGAGACGCTGCACTCTCCTCCCAGATCGTTCGCGGCGATTACTAATCTCTGCCTCAACCCAACGAGTATAGAGTTCTCTATACTCGTTGCTCAACCCAATGCTGGTTCCCCGGGTATCCGCTAAGGACAGGGGGAA
The DNA here is from genome assembly GCA_950022655.1 of Alentia gelatinosa. Taxonomy (NCBI): domain Eukaryota; kingdom Metazoa; phylum Annelida; class Polychaeta; order Phyllodocida; family Polynoidae; genus Alentia; species Alentia gelatinosa. Next base: position 108,592,044 of record OX465579.1, read on the forward strand.
CCAGTCAACATTTCAGATTCAAAACAAGGCAACTGTCAAAAGTTGTGAAACTCAAACAACTCGTATATTGTGAGTTGTGGTATATAGAAATTGTTAAATCAGCTACACAGACAATCCAGCAGTTTCCTTTTCAGCTTTAAACCGCTTTATAATGTGAATCCATGGTCGAGTAAACTGACCCTTCGAATGAGCACATGTGGCATGTTGACAAAACAAAACCCTGCAACATGCAAGGTGCTTTGCACTGAAGAAAGTAACCCCAGAGACTGTGTCCGGTTTGAAGAAGCAAATAACAGAACTGAGTGTAAACCATTTACCACGTAAATATGTGCTTCTCTATAAAAAAGTAGAACCAAAAATATTGACGAAAGCGCTAAGAATTTATGGAATATTTGAATAACTGGCGGATGGGAAAGCTTTGGTCCCAAATAGGTAGGTTGGGGCGGAGATACAAGCGGTCGCAGGAATTAGAGCGCAGGATCTATGCTAGGAGAGTGTCGAGACGCTGGGGATGGGCGCGGGGCGTACTAAAACACTAGGCGGCGCTGTAACTGCGGGATGGAGGTTGGGAGGGGGAGGGCTGCTGCAACAAGGGGTGGGGTCGTAAATTCTCTTGTTTCTCGCCGGTCTCATTAAAGCGGCCGGGCTCGTCAGCCGGCGGGACCGGGGGATTTATCGGCAGCCCGGAGAGCTCGACGCGCTACTCATGTTTGCTGGGGCTAATATTGCGACATGGGCGCCTGTCGTGCGCGCGACAACCGGCAATATCAACGTGATTGACTACTCGACTTTTGTTTCGTCGCGAAACAACTAATATGACAATTAGTACGATTAAGAGGCTGACGCACGTAAATTACAGCCAATTAAGATCACAGGGGCGGGCTTCCTCGCCGGGGGAAATAGCAGAGGGGAGCCTCGGTGTTGATGGGGAACAGAGCCATGATTAAGGAGCATGTTTGGCATGTTCATATTTGGTATAGCTTGACGGGTCTGTAAGCCATGTTAAATGCCACTTGCCATCCTTAAGCGGCGGCAGGGGAATCCGATGGAAATTTCACTGTAATCTCAATAAATAAACAAGCTTTGGACAAAATATTAAAGAAAATGCTGTCCTTAAATGGGTTGATTCAATGCCACACCTTTTTGAGTCTCTCAGAAATTGGTGAAAATCAACGATTTGATTATGTAGTGTTGTTTTTTTTTTCACGCACAAATCGTTGTTTTCTTTTTCTATGTGCGGGCCGCACGTGAGGTAGTCCAATGGAGTAGGGGAGTGTGTACAGAGACCTGTCGGGCGGAGGGTGCTTTACCATCTGGCACCAAACACAGGCCGTCCTTGCAAATGGCCCCTCCCTCACCCCACACAGCGTCCCGCCGCTGGCCGCGCGTCCCGCACGTCGCCCGGTCGTTAGTTACACGGCGTCCCACCACGCGCTGACAGCGTCCCCCGCCCGGACGCCGACGCCGCGCGCTTCTCGCCTTTCTCCGATCACGATCGTCTTTCTCGGCCTACTTCGGGGGTCTTTTCTCCGGGCAGGCAGAGCTGTGGTCCCGGGCCCGGGTTCCGCGTGCCGCCCTGTGTATCGCCGCCCGGAGTGGACCTGCTTTTGTCCCGGGTGGTGTGGGGTTTTTTTTCACACCTGCCATTCTCCCGCTGGTAATAACGTGTCGTGGGGTGTTCACTATACAACACTGTACTTCCAGTGTCTCCGCTGCCGGCCCATTCTACCCCGTAATATTAATCATTTTTCAATGTCAACTTTTTTTTATGATATGATAAAGCTTTTCGTCTTCCAATTCTGGCTGTCCATATCCGATGTTAGCTCCTGGCATTCATCGAGGATACTGTGTACAGTTAGCAATGTTCAGTTAGCACCATGTACAGTTAGTGCATCTGTGCCCTCGATATATAAAAGTACATGTTTATAAGTGTCTATATGAGTACAATCCTTATCTATCATATAATATTTAACAAATCAAGTAGTATTGAATCAGGAGACATTTATCAAACCGTTCCAACATCACCTTACTCATTTATATTTATATCTAATGACATAAGATACTTTCTATTCATCACAAATATCAAGATATACTGGCCGTAATATTACATTGGCAGTTGCTAACGCGTAAAGCTTCCAGCTAAGATTTCTATTTAAAATGAGCTTTCACCTATAGACTTAGAGGTAAAACAAAAGCGTTTTTACGACATACGTTTTCACCTGAGTTCACAAGTACTTAGTTATGGGATTATTTGGTGCTTATTCTAAATATCTGAGGAAAGAGAGAGGAGGGTAGAAATTAATTGCTGATCATTATACATTGAAATGGATTTAGATGTATGCATATACAGACGACCCCGCTCAACTAAACAGGGATGTCAGTTGGGGTCAGGGAAAAAAGTGGAAATATGTTTCAATTGGATTTTTCTGCCTCAGAGAGACCGGGAAAACTAGCATAATATGGCTTTGTCGGCCATGGCATGAGACTGAGGGTCTGTGGGTAGATTAAAACCATTGTTTTATTGACATAAATGAGGCTAAATCATTATCATTTTTGTCTGACATAGGGAAAAGTTATCACATCTACTGGATATGAAAAAGTGGATTTCCACGGAAAAATGGAAAACTGACATCTCTGACTAAAGACCACTTCGCAAAATTGTCGGTAATGCGACCACCTCGTCAAAGAACCACTTATTTCAATACCAAAATGTCCAATTAACTCTCACAGAGATGACCAGCTGCGAGTCCAGGGATAGGATTAAAAAATATAGAGTAATTTCTTATAAAGTGTATGGATAGATGATAAAAAAATATGTATAAGAAGACGCCTCCCCCCCCCCAAAAAAAAACTCGGTAACACGACCATCTCGCTAATGCGACCATTTTATGGTCCCATTATGGTGGTCGTAATAGCCGGAGTTTACTGTACATGCAGTTGTCTCCCATGCAAACGTACTCTTTTTCCCAAATACTCCATTGGCATTGAGAATGAGTTCACAATGTTAAATTTATGGGGGGGAAACACCAGGGGTGAGTTAAGACATCAGGTATATGACCCGTTGGATTTCGCGCAAGCCAGGTGCCACCTCATATCAAACCTAATAGAACATCTTTTCGGTAGAGGTTATAGTACACTCCACAAAGTACTGGGCGACACAATTGCCTCTTCTCTATTTGAAGCTTACCTTGCAATAGACGTCCAGAGATTGTCCATACAAAGTGTCTACGTGGGAACAAATCCAGCAAAGTAAGCAGTCTTATTCTTGGGCAAACGCCTCGGTCAAACTCATCTAAACTGACACTCACGGACACTACATCAAAAGCACCAAGACGACTCCCTGTCAAAGCACCAAAAAGGATGCTGGAATGCCTCCAAATATACTATTATTTGATCAGGGGCGAAAATTCAATCCGGACAGATGGGGAAATAAGTTAATTTAAGATCAAAGGCGCCACGCTGGCTGGTGCAGAGCTATGAAATCGCTTCTTTGACGGAGTGATGCAAGGCGTGCTGGGGAGGCCCTAGGTGGTCCCAGCGGGGCCGGGCGGGGGACCCGACGGGGGACCCGCATCGTCCGCTCATGTTTTGATGTGACACCTTAGACAAAAATTCAAAGCGGCCAGCGCGGCGCCCAATGAAAATACCCCGAATTAAGCAGAGCCGAGGTGTGAGTGTGGCGTGGGGGGAGGTGTGAGGACCCTATGGGCGATCACCGGGAGGCGGGCCGGGGGCGGGACGGGTGAAAGGAGGGGCAGTGTATGAGCCCCGGCCCGGTCCACCTCACCGAGCCCGGGCCTCGAGATACATCATGCCCAGGCGTCAAGTGAAAAGACAACACACCGGAAAAGCCACTGTGTCCGCTCAAAGGATATCAAAGTGAGTCGGTCAGTGGGGCTTAAATAAGCTTGAAATTCGGCTTGAAGCACCCCTGGGATTGTCCACAGGCCGCCGTCAATGCGCAGGACAATGCCAAGTGGCGCCCCCTGGTGGGAGAAGTCTGCGGAGACTCGGGGGTGCCCCCCGCGCGTCTTTGTCGGGCGGGGTTTTCTCACCTGTGCTGAATTACACAGGTGAGTACAGGTGAGTAGTGTGAGGCTGGGAAAGACACACCCGCGAGGGAGGGCGCAGGGGAAGGACGGGGTACATCAAAGCGGTGCCGGCACACGGGAGGGTGAGCCCGGGCGTGAGGGAGTTACCCCGCGCCCGGTAACCACGGACACCAAATGGCGTCCGTTAGGTGTTGATGGACGCGCCATTTGGCCGCCGGGTACAGTGAGGCGTGCGCCGGGCCCTATGTCCACCCCACCCTCCACTCGGTGTTATTATTATTACCCGACCCCTACACCTTCTGTTCATCCTCCGTTTATAATGCATCCTTGTCTAGCGGCACCTCATCCCCCCTGTCCATTTACCGCAACCAAGTCCGCCTCAAAACTGATTATATACCGTCTGTACAAAAATGCTGTTCCTGGGATGGTGCATCCCTCTCATAAGATCTCACACTCTCTAAGTGGTATTCTGTATTCCAGTCCAAATAAAGCCACTAGGGCGCAAAGTATGTACACAGTATTCCTGCTAGGAGGCTTCATTGAGATTATAGGAATTTTTGGGTTGCATTGATGTACGTGTTTACCACGGGAGGCAAGCCAGTGGATTCTCAAGGCTCTAAGGCTAGTTCGTTAAGAATTCTTCTCCCATAGGGCGTAGTGAGAACCTTGTACAGAATACCACTTAGAGAGTGTGAGATCTTATGAGAGGGTTGCACCTTCACACGCATGCTGATAACATACTTTGGCAATCATCCTGCTCCACCCTTTTAGTTGCCCATAACCTTCATTTATCTAGAAATGTCCTCTTCATTAAAATCCCCCTGATTCCACCACTTTGTTATCCATAGAATACGAAGTCCCCTTTGAAAAAATATAAGGTCACAGTTAACCATTACCCATTATTTCTATGTTGTCCGAAACCATGGCCGTTGATTACTGATTTGAAACTCATTGATAACGCCCTCAAAGCCATTGAATAAAGGAAAATAGTCCCTTATGATATGTACACTATGGCAATTCCTGGGTTTAATCTAATCGAGGAGATAGATAATAAATACGATGGTGCGTGGACAGGCGGCTCTGTAAACCACTCTAGGTTGACTTCGCTTGTGTATTGATACGAGTCAACCACTCGTGGTTGACGACTGCCTGTCAACAATACCATCGTCTATTGTCTATGTAGACACATTAAACTGCCCAGCAAACCTACCCAATCAATATGCCTTCCATGTCCTGGGATGTTTAAACATTTCACTTTAAGATAAGACTTGGGGCATGCACCCACCCTTTCAATACCCCAAACAGGTCACTATTCATCCTCCTGATAACAGATGTACTATCGTAAAACTGGATGAGTTTTAATCTTGGCCACCGTATGCCACGACTGGAGCTTGGCAAAGTGACTTCATGAGGCGAAGCCGAGTGAAGTCCGGAGCCATACTCCAGGACCCCGTCTCCTCGATTTTGGAATATTACGTGATATACAATTTTGTATGGCACTAGTGGCATATAAAACTTCGTACGCCAGTCAGCGTGGCATACAGAAACTCAATGTTAAGCCTATGGGATTATATATTAGGGGTAGGATAAATGTATGTCTTGATGTTGTCTGGTAAATCCATGTTCCCCTCAGTACATACTGCTAACTTGTCCATGACTAATATCATTTGTTATTCTGCTTTATATGTTGCCATTCTGATGATGTCCATAAATGATGTCATGCAGCATGGGGGAGGGGGTGTATCCAGTCTCCATAACCTACATTGATAAGGGTTGTATGACAAGACCTGACAAGGGGGATTGGGGGTCAAAACTTGTCAAAAATAGCATGACGCCAATTATGGACAACCCCTTAAGTTCATCCAAGGGTGCTTCATTCTGCCTATCCACCTGGACCACTACTCCCTTGCTGGATGTGGGTCACTCGATACTGCCCAGTACTTATTAATCGTTCCACACTCCAGCCCGTCTAATACCACATATCCTGCACTGTGTACATGTCTATTCCCATTCTGTCAGACCTTCAATACCCTGACAGCCATATCTGTTTTACACCCGAACATTGTCTCCTGTATATCTTGTCTTTTCTCCATTTTGTCCACCATTCTCAGCGGTCTATTTGTCCACTGCATACCAAAGTCTGTCTGCCTACAAATCAACCTACACCTTTCAACCCTCGAAGCCTACAGATCCGAATGCCCACTTCTCTGTCCATCTGCCCATTGCTTAACCCCTTTCGGTCTGCTTTCCCACCACCCACCAGTCCTCCTGTCCATCTTACACACCTCGCTCCCCGATCGACGACGTTAACAGGCTTGCGTAACGTTAATGCGCATTTCATTGGACCCCGGGGCGGGTAGAGCACTGCCTCCCGGGGGACGCTCTCCGCGTTCCCCGCTACCATCGCCACCCAACAGCCGGTCTCCTTTATACCACCCCGTCCTACAGGGAACAAGCCAGATCGCATGCCATCGCTGGAGGGATTCAGGAGACAGACTAGTGACCAATGTCTGTCATGTACATGAACAGCCTTCCGTCAGAATCACAGCTGTCATTCGTTCATGACAGTTATACAATAACCAAGAGTTGGTGCTGACAGTTACCTAATGCTATCCGTTTCTTATGTAAAGAGGTAATATGGACATGCCCCATGTGCTGAAGAGGCATTGGCCTCGGGCGGATTTTCTCCAGAGTAACCAATTCTAAATCCATCACGTTTTTACGTAATACTAATTACAAGAAGTCTGTAATTAAATATGGGTAACCATTTCTAGTCGCGTGAGCAGGGAATAAACGGCACCGGGGGTAATCTAAACTGTGACAGGAAGATACATGTCAAGTGGATGTGTGCCATGGTTAAAGAACACAATAGTATTTTACAGGTGACCGTTTTGTAATCGCTTTTGATCGATATAAGAGGATTGGATGACAATACTTGATCTCACCTTTGATATTTTACATTATTAACATTGGAAACTCGTTCTCCATGCCCCTATGAGTATTGTAGTCTGTTCTCCATGGTCTATATCCTTTGTGTTGTCCATTCTTTTAGTGTGTACAGGGTTGAGATAAATGCAGAAAGCAACTTGTTTTATTTAAAGAAATTGTTCTCCAACTCGTTTGAATGCTATGTGATATTCACTCAGCTGTCGCCTTTTTCTTATCACCCTGCTTGTGGAGAATGAAGACTTTGACCAAAACTTGCTGGTTTCTTACTTAGTATAACACACCTAAAAGCATTTCTTTCATACAAAATATTAACGGAAGCCAGACATTTTCATTATTTGCTGCTGATGATAAATGTCAAGGGTCAAGGATGAAGAAGTTGTACCAGAATACGTACTATATTTTGATATAAGAATATAAAAGCGGATATATTGCTTCTATTGCTAGGTCATAGATTCTTGGTATCAAATATCAAATCAAGAAAAAACTTGAAAAAACTTAAGTCAAGCTGGGAAATCAATAATGCACAAAATATCAGAACAGGACTAATATAAAAGAAAAGATTCTCAAGGTATTTACAAAGATTCAATCCTTGCCTTAAGATGGCAGTTTATCAATCATATGTTCATTGATACCTTGACATAGTATAGACGTAACAATTAATGATCAATAGACCACACAACACGAAATATGGTACTAACTATTCTTTAATTCTGCTCGTTTATATACATGTACAAAATCTACTTTCTTCACCACATGAATGAGTGAATCAACGAAAAATCTTAAATTAACCTTGTTTTCAATGATGGCAGTATGTACTTCAATAAATACGTATGGTGTTATAAAATATAATAACAGTTGAAAGAAAATAAGTGCATGGTTTCCTTTTTAGGTGCCTGTAATAAGCTCAACACCTACTCATACACATTCTTTAACAAAAGCCTACTCCTAAAAAAAACGGAATTTATTTCAAATAGATCCGCACTTCATTAACGTCATACATAATGATAATCTAACAATTCACGTTATTTAACGCCTTTACAGAACTATATACAATATATACATAGACTGGAGTCGTGGTGACGTCACACGCACGTCTTCCTCATGACGTCACAGTAGTGATGACGCTGGTGACGTCACAGGTATATCCGACGTAGATCTGTAGGGTGTGTTATCATGTTGCACTGTGGACACACCTTCTTGGCTCCCTGTGGAAATAAAAGAAAGGATATTTATTTCAAAGATGGAAACCTTATGTCTCACAACATATTTTTGAGAGTCCGTTGGAGCAGTGGAGAGTGACTCACGTGGTTTGAAGAGTCTGCCCGGAGAGTAGAACCTCTCCTGCTGACATTACCACCGATAAGTCGGTGTTTGTTTGGTTTCTTATCTGACGTCCAGTCAACCATTATAGCAGGGCTCGTACATAGCTGACCCAATAAAATTCAAGGCTTTTTCCAGGCTTTTCCAGCCTCTAATATATCTTTTTCCAGGCACATTTGGTCACTGGTTTTAAAGCCATGTCTGAATCATCACCAAATCTAGTTAAACTGTTTTTCATCTTCATTACTACCTGTGGAGTATCATCGGTTTGGGGTAGATATCTTCAAAATGTCATTTTTCTTTACCACTTTTAAATAGGAGGACAAATAAACAAATTTGGAACTATTTAATCCAAGTCACTGAAATTTCATAGGCAGTCAGGTACCATAGGTAAGGGAAGCTAATATTAACCAGGATTTCATAGACTAAAAAATTGGGTTTTTTTGTTGTTGCAAAACTAGATTTTCCAGGCTCTTCCAGGTTTTTCCAGGCACTCTGTGAGAATTCCAGGCTTTTCCAGGCCTGAAAATCCCAAAAGCATAATTCCAGGCTTTTCCAGGTTTTCCAGGCTCTGTACGAACCCTGTTATAGGTCCTTACAAGACTTTCTCAATGTTCTTTTACACCACTAGGTGGTGATCGAATCTATGTGGTGAATGTATGTAGAAATCTCACCCCTACACATTTACCGAGGTTAGAGTTTTTTTACTTCCCACACCACATAGACATGGTATTAGAAGGATTGGCCTTTGAGGTCAGTATGTGAGGCGGGGTGAGCTGTGAGATGAGGTCAGCATATGTGAGGTGGAGAGAGTAAGCTTGTGTGAATTGAAGTTAGCATATGGCTACCTATATTAGGCAAGGTGTGAGTAAGAGGGATGAGAATGGCATTTTGAGGACAAATAAATCCGGAAAATCAGTGGGGAGACTGGGAGCATTATCTTGTGCTTTCGATGTCATTTGTAAGTGGATCAGGGGGGTAGGAATAAAGTGGAAATCCACTTTTTGGTGGGAAATTCTCATACCTGGAGCATATAAAATTGACAGAGGGCAAATGAGGCAAGGATTTGTTATGCTTGTTTGTGGTTTAACGTGTCAGGGGACCCTGAGGGTATATAGGAACCTATAAATCTATGATTTAATCTTTTCTTTTTCGTAGACTAACTTCAGTCAATTCTTTTCAATGTTTTCAAATATTATCTTTCAAAATACTGATAATATCTTTCGTTGGAATAGTCTAAAGCAACATTTCCATGTCGTTACTATTTTGTCATGTACTTTTTTCTATTTTCTTGTACTCTTTGACAGTTCAGCCGGATACATGCTGAACAGTTTAGGCACATTGTATGCTTGGCATAAAGGGGGATTTTCCGTGATACAAGGAGGGAACAGTTAGAAACTGTATGAAAATACTCTTTTAATAATTTTAATTCTGAGAATTCGGTAGAGTAACCTACCAGAGATCGCAGCCAGCATTCCTCACAATGTACGTGCCAGCACTGAGTTGACGTCACAGGGATGTGGTGTGGTTCCTGCAGAGAAGACAAAAGACTTCTGATAAATTACACCAAACAATCTTATTACTCATGAGTGAAGGTACGACCAAGAAGTACAAATACATTGAACACTAGAAACAGGAGCAACCTAGAGACCACAAACAAATGGAATAGATGTAGAGTGAAGAAAAGGAAGATAATGTTACAGAGAGCTACGGAAGTGACTGATATTGTAAAATGAGAAAGTGAAATAAAGGAAAAGCTTAAAAAAATATATATATATAATACAAATAACTTTATTAAATTCCCATAACTGAGAGTATTGTGTTTGTTTATTCTCATATCACGCATGAAAACTATTTGGACCAATGCCAGTAAAGAAAGGGAGGGAAATACAAAGACCTATGTATATGAATGAGTAAACGGACTAATTTAAACTGAGTATTAAAACAACGCCTCCCGGCAAAGAGTTCATTGTTTACCACCAGTTTTTTTTGTTTGTTTGTTTGTTTGTTGTTTGTTGTTTGGTTGGTTTTTTTTTTTTGGTTTTTTTTTTTTGGGGGGGGGGGGGGGGAGTTCTAACAATTCCTATTAGCGTTCAAACATACAATTATATGGGTGTATTACGCCAGGCTCGGCCAAGGCCGTTATTTAGCCTGTTCCATTCTACGTATACAAACAGAACGGTGTACTTTGAGTTGTTTAGGATTACAATTGGTGACCATAACCACAGGTATGATTACTTTACTTAAATACTTCAGGGAACACAACAAAGCTGGCCTTATCTGTAGTATACACATTTCTTTCCTGGCGGAAATATGGGCCATCAAATCTCCAAGGGAACATGAAGCCATATATATTTCCATCTCATCCCCGGGAATAATTGAATCTTTTATGAGAACAGCATGTTGATAATCTGTGGTGTGGTGTCTGTATTTTGTATATGCTCGGCAAATCAATATATCAAGCCAAAATGTACATATATGATACAAGTTTTACTGAATATATTTTGTTATATGCTTTGATCACAAACTATGGATAAGAATGGACATGTATGTTGTGCCTGATCCAATATAGGAACATACATTGTTAACATTTTTTTTTACATTGTTAACAAAACAAAGGTGAAACAATTCATGTAAAATCCCAAGTAGGGAGACAGAGTAGAACTGGCTAACCGCCTTTGTAACACTCAAAAAGAAAATAAAGAATTAAAAAAGAAGAAAAAAGTTCAGCTTCCAGAGGATGTCTGCAATAGAGTCCTGTCTGATTCGATGGTCAACAATGATCAGTTGTTTTGCACTGAGAGATTAGCCATGAGAACGAACACAAGGTTTATCTTATCCTATGCAAAATATAACATTTTATATAGATTATACAGAATGTGTACTTACCATGCATATGAGACACTTGGGACGTTCTTGTCCAATCAGCTTCTCCTGTTCTTTGATCTTCGCTTTAAGCGAATCAATAATTCCATCAGTGATGCTAAAATAAAGAAGGAAGGTTCCTTTTATTTTAATAATTTTTTCATACATGCTCATCACTATTTAACTTATGTTAAGGAGGTTTAAGTGATATATACATGCTTTTAATAACAATATGGCTGAACAGAACCTAGGATCTGCTGCAACTAATATTCTCGCCTGATCCTCTTTAAAATGAAAATAAATTCTGGCTAAATATGTTTATTCTTGCAGGACAGATCTATGGCGATGAAAGACATACCCTTTATTTTGGATCATCTACTATATCTTTTAGATTTCGTGATCAAAAGCTCAATTTACCTATCACTCATGTAGTTAACGTGCACATTGACATTATCTAATTATTGTTGTTTTCCAATTCATCAAGCGACGGACGTTTTTTTTGTTTTTTTTTAAATTCCTTGACCATTTCTGTACAATACAGTTCTTCCACTGAGCCTTTTCCCGCAATTACATCAAGATCTACAACCGATATTTCAGGATGAGAAACAAAACCAAACCAAGTGTTGGAAAAGTAAGTAGAGAAGGAGTAAGGTACAGTCAAATGGAGAGGTTAGTAAGTTAATTAAATTTATATGTTAGTAGTAGTTATTGAGAAAAGAGAAACGAGTAAGGATGATAAGGCAAGAATGCCAGAATGCAAATGTTGTACGTACAAAACCGGGTTATTTGGAACCGTGTCTTGTGTAACACTGAATGTTTCTTGGTTATTATCATACACCTATGTCTGAACGTCTATGACATACTAACCGCTGCTAGGGGTGTAGTAAAAATAATGTTTGGGCTTACTGAGACGCAGTGAATGTTCAGGCACAATGTCCCATAGTATACTTTGCAAGTACAGAAATTGACATTTTTTCTTGCATGTATTTAGGTGTATAATAATAAGAAAACATGGTGAGTGAACCAGTAGCGATTCCGTTCTCGATCTTTTGTACCACAAAATATGTCCGTCCGAGTCTGGCGTCAGGACGTATTTTATAGGACAAAAGACCTTGAACGGCGATCCCTACGGGCTCACTAACTACGTTAGTTAATAGCTATCCGGTTCATAGAAATGGTGATCAAAACATATTCCAAACGATAACAGGGATTGGGGGGGGGGGGGGCAGTTTTACAGTTCTACTGAGATGATGTCAGTCCCTACTTTTTATTGAGGTCATTTGATGACGTCATGTCCTGGGATTCCGGCGTCGGGGCGTCCCCGCTGTGAGAAGAAGTCGATGTCGTTCTAGATTTGGAGGACTTCGATTTACCTACACAAGGCAAAGAAATGAAACACTTGTAGGAGACCAATAGGCGTAAAATAGGCTACGAACGATCGCTCCAGTAAAAATCAAGCGGTGAAGTCACAATGTTCGCTCTTTGTTTCCTCGGTCTCCACCATATAGCCTGTTTAAAGTGTTAGATGTTATCCAAGAATTGCATAATATCCGTTGATGAAAAATAATTGGATAACACATGTATGTTCACTTTCATTACCCTTACGTACGCAATCGCTCAAATAGCAACTAATGCCTCAATAACTCAATAGGTATGTAGACTGGATTCTAACCGTCTACACGGGACTTTAAAACCGTTTTTCGGTCGTCTCTTGACTATTAGCCATGTTTGAGGGTTTATTATATCTATCACTTCGATTTAAACAAAAACAGTACAGGATCTACCCTATGGACGAATGGCACATCAATGTCATGCCATCTTTTATCTCATGATTTCTACGAGCTCAGTTACCAACATATGGTTACCAGGTTTAAATAATCAAACCGCCACACCTTTGGGCTGATTTAAATTCCATCGAGATCTGTCTGTCGGTTCAGATTCTACAGCCTGCACTTCGGTTCTGGAAAGAAAGATACAAACAATGACTAACATGATGCATTTGAAGTCACTGCTGCTTCGAATACGTTTCCTCAAAGATATAAGTACTCACTTTATAATGGGAACCCTACGGTGTACGACTTCACACTGACATACAGTCACGGTTGCAAGCTACTTATAGCCTAGACAACTCACTACTAAGGTTGCCAGAGCTGTCTGCTTTGGTGGGATTCTACTGAAGGGATGTCAGCCCTTGAGGAAAATCCCTGAAGTCATTTGATATAACGACTACAATGAACAAGCTTTCTGTGAGCTGAAAAAACATTTGTACAGGAACTATAGTATATGCTCTCCAAGCAGAGTCCTACATTTTATGTCCTATTAATGTTAAACCAAATATATGCGTGGGAGATTGTAGTATAGAGCTGGTTCTTGGTGCCAGCTATGCATTCAGACTGGTTAGCATGGTAACAGTGCAATGGTTTCAGGGATTTTCATCCATGTGTTATCTATGGGCAGCTTGTCAGGGAAAACCCTGAAGTTCATGAAAGTAAATAATCCACACAGGGAAGTCAGATGTATACATACGGTTTTAGAAATAATATAGGTTTTACTTAGACAGGTTTCATTGAGGCTTTAGATAGTGAGGGCAATATTTCTGTGTTTTATACACACAAAAAATCCCCCATTTCAGGGATTTCCTTGAACTCTGACATCCCTAAATTGTAAATCTATGATATGGTTGAGAAGAGAAGCAGACGACAATTAGCTGCTCTTACTTGAGGAAGGCTTTCCGGAGTGCAGCTCGCTCCTTGTTCTCGCCTGGTTCATCTGCTATACATGGAATCACGTCCTTTTCACTGTATCTGAGATTGGTTAAGGTATTTATCAACTCTCTCAAATATGACTTACCCCCTTATAACTAGCTACCCGATTAATAATGCCTCTATCTGTGTACAGGAGTGGTTTACAGATCACGTTTGTGTTAATATGCATACATATACTTCAGTACCAGCACTGACAAGATTTTCTTACTTGACTAGCCAACTGACAGACTGACTATTCGACTCTCATAACTGCGTGCCTTATGACCGGAAGAAACATGGCTTAGAACTACGTAGGGACCGTGATGCAAGTGGCTAGAAACCATTATTAGCAAACAGCTACCTTTAAGTTATTCTGATGTGGCCCTAAAATGTATTGGTCCTTAGGCAAAAGCAAAAGTTAAGAGGGATGTCAGTTGGGGTAAAAAAGAAAAGAGTTATTTTTCATGTTGAAGTTGCTGCCTCTGAGAGACAGAAGAAACAAGGAATATATGCTGTTGTCGGCCACATCAAAGTGCTGATAGTCTGTGGGTAGGTTTAAGCCAGTTATATTGGCGTAAATAAGGCTGAATTAATATCATCATTGTTTCACACTAGGAAATGAATTTTTCATATAGAAAAACAAAAACGGGGTTTCCATGGAAAACATCATGGAAAGGTGCAATATCTGGGTTATGAAATGTATATGGTATGATTCGATTGTCCTTGATTTGATTTCTGAGAAGGTTACTGTGGCTGTCCAAACGACGCCTCATCGTCTCCGTCGACATCAAGGTCAATGTCCTCCTCCTCGTCCGTTGCCTTGGTCACCGTTGGGAAACCGGAAGCGCCCAGCCCGCCCGGAAGTAGCGTCGAAGTACGGATGCGCGTCTGCCCGGCCCACTCGTACTCCTCATACGTGACGTCATCGTCGCCCTCCACGTCCACCGACACGTCGTCCTCCGCCTCGCGCTGCCGATCACAGGTCAAGGTCAAGGTCAAGGTCACTTTACCTAGGCGCGCACAAGTTACTTGGGATGCCAGTAGGGGGAAATACGTGCACATGTACAGGCCACAGAGTGATTGCTAGTTTCGCCATCATCCACTAGGCAATTGTAAGATAGCGCCATTGTGATCGGGGTCAACCACATTTATCTGCTGTCATAATCTATGGATTATCGTGAGACGAGCCTATACCCTTTTATGGCAAACCCACCAAAACATTGTAAATGAAATCCTTGACAATTGGACCCACCACCTGGTGTTTTGCTTAGCGTCGAGGGGCAAGATTGCCGCCTCCATAACACAATAGCTCTGTGCCCTATACATGTATGTGACAGTAATGGACAACATTATAAGTGTTGTCAAAATGGCAGGTGGGGGTGGAATCAATATCAGGTCATTATCTCATATATGACTGAAATAAAATGGTTGTTTATATCAGAGAGCAAATCACCGGTGAGCTTTTTCGAACTGAATCCGTGCTACTATATACATATGCGTCGATGATGTCCACACTCCTTCAAATCAGAATTTTTTTTAATCTACAAGGTCGCATCGGCTTCATACAGATACACTGGTCTTATTTCCACGTCCCAAATACTAAACAGTAACAGAAAACAATTTCCAGCACTCTAATGATGTCAGATGTGCACTAGCCATACCACTAGTGAAATCGGATTAAAGGCTTGATTCCATATAGCCGATTTCACTACCGATGTGGTCAAGATATATATACTCCAATTGTGGTCCTGAAGCCCACATACCTTATTCCATTGCGGCGATGACCTCGAGACAGAGACCAGACATAGGCAGGTTTTGGTACCAGGAGTGAAATCGCCTGTATGGAATCAAACCTTTAAGAGGTTTTTTTTTATTTACTCTAACTGAATGAAGATTCAGGTAACCCCCAAACTTGGAATGAAGACTGAAGAATTTATTTACTCTAGTTCCAAATAAGAAACATATCCTGGACATTTACATCTGACTAGAGACTATAGCAACCTATTTCGAGCATCGCAGCGCCTAACAAGGTTAGGTGGGATTCACACCATGGGATTCATGTACCTCACAGGGTGTTTCTCTGAGTCAAATCCTGCTGAGATTCTACACTCGAGCACGTCTAAATTACTAGGTTTCCTTTCCCTGAGATACCCCCCCCCCCCTCCCCCTGTAATTGTTAAAGAGATTTCCCCCTAAAAGGAATAGAATCGCATGAGATTTTGAACCCGGAGAGGTAAAGAAATTTCCCCCTAAAAAGGAATAGAATCGCATGATATTTTGAACCCTGAGAGGTACATGAATCCCACCGTGTGAATCCCGCTTCAGTCTCGACTACGTGGGGCTACACACGTGCCGTACCTGTTTGAGACAGAGGTCGATGTGCTCGTTGAGGTCGTCCGGGTTGGCCGACACCAGCTTCTCACACACGGGGCACGTCGTCTCCTCCGACGGCCGCTTCTTACGACGTCCGCGTGCTGCAAGTTCGTCAATCAAGTCATCATATCAATAGGGTATATGCATGATAAACGGTAGTTGATTGTAGCTCTTTGAGATTATTATAAAACGTTACACTCCTATACAACTGCATTGTTTGCACCGATTCTGCTGTCTAATATACTGCCATTATACACTAGTCAACGACCTATTAGGACCTGATGGAAACCAGCGAAAGTTTCGCTGATCAGCGTACCCTCTTTATGTATGTGGAAGACCTGTTGAAGAAATGTATTATGAACTTTAATGAAATAAAGAAAGTTGTCCAAAAAAAAAAAAGGGATGTCAGTCGAGTAGAAGTATTTCTCATTTGAAATTTGCTCTTTTTTTTCTCCTTTAAAAAAAAAATCATTTTTATTAGGGTAACATTTTACAGTAAATGCCCGGGCTCAGTGTTGCTGTTCTTCCGCCCAGTCCCTCCTGGTCGTTGGAGATATACATCGTTTTGTACATGGCTGTACGAATTGTTGGAAGTCTTTTCCAAAAACATCAGAAAAAAAGCTAAGAAAGCCTATTGAAACTGAACGAATGGCAATCTGAGTGTACTAAAACTGACCAATATGAACCGCCAATTTCAAATGCTATGGTAAAAGTTGTCATACACTCAAAAATATAAAAAAATTGAATTAGTAGGCATTAGATGGATCGTTTGAATGTCTCGTATATGAACTAAATTACCACGAGGACACATACCACATAGACGTGCTTGCCGGCCGGTCTTCACTTTTAAGTAACTCTGTAAATACCAAAAAAAACATAATGATGTAGCAACAATAAGCTCCCTTTAATAGCTACTTCTTCTGTACTAAATAAGAGACATGTGAATATGTTAACTGTTTTCTTTCGGTACAAGCTCGCAATATATCCAATGCTATACTAGGGACCATCCATAAACTACTGCTTCTTCAGTATTCAACAAGAGATATACAAAGAAGAAACTGTTTCAGCTTAAGATCAGGAGGAATATAGTCACACTAACTCGGTATTGGTTCAGGATAAGCATGTATTATGTTAAACACTAAACTACTGACGTTTGTTTATGTTAAAGGAATATCCTACAACCCACAGTGGCGCCACCTCGTGAATTTTGAATAATATCAAATACTGGTCAAAACTGGTTTCTTGGGATTCATTCTAATTCAACATGTGTAAATTTAACGTTTTGTCCAGTTTTTTTCTGATTCCAATTGATAAAATAGGCCGATTACATTTGCTTGGTTTACATAGGAAATGTACTGAAAAATACGGTAATTCTATACTTTCAATCAAAAACAAGTACGGTGACCTATGATTTTTAAAACCTAAATAAGTAGCACTAAATATGTACTTTATTCTGTGAAAATTCGAGGAAAATGACATGGGTTTTACTATGTGAATAAATACTTTTTAGAATTCCTATATATTCTTATATAAGATTATCACAATATTGATCTATAAATCAAAAACTAGCAGGGTGACCCCCGATTTTTAAGTTAGATATGTGTTCTACAACACTTGGAGATCATCATATAAAAATTTCAGGAAATTGACATGGGTTTTAATTTTCAAGCCAAATTGTCCGATATGCCTTTAAACACTAAACTACTGACGTTTGAAAATCTAGATGATATGATAATGTCATCAAGACACAACATCACTTGTGAAACACACGTGTATATTAAAGTCGTTCTTTAACCAGTCCAGCGGCAGCGTCAAAACAGTGGCGCCATCTGTGCTTCCTTACCTCGTAGCGCTCGGCGGGATTCGAGTGATGCTGCGGCGCCTCTTCACCATCACCACCAGTACCACTAGCGCCACCGGAACCACCCGCGGCACCGCCGGTACCACCAGCACCACCGCCCGACGGGTTGGTGGCGCCAGGCTGCACCTGTAGCGTTAAACAAACACACGGGCTCTAAGTCTGCTAATCCGCCTTTCTGTGACAAGGTGAAGCGTGAAGTGTCAGAGGGCACACCTCAGGGAGAACGTTGCTTTACGAACACGTGAATTATTACGCGTTCTACTTAATATACGGTTATATAACAGGAAAACTGACCGGGCATTTAATCTGATAATTTCTACGAATTCTCGTATTTGTTTGTTTGTTTGTTTGGGTAGTTTAAAGCCCAATCTGTTCAATTAGACTTATTTTGGGTTTGAGGGAATCTATGAGATGAATGTAGGTAGGTAGAAATCTCACCCCTATACGTTTATCGAGGTGAGAGTTCTTTCACTTCCCACACCACATGTGCATGCTATGAGAAGGATTGGCCTTTGATATAGCAGTAAATCTACCACTGCTGGTGGTGTAGGAGAAATTCTCGGATCAGCAAATACTTGCCCCGACGCCATTAGGCGGGAGGGGCGTATTTACGAAACCGGGAGTGAGTAATGAGTATCAGATTAAATCCCTAGTCGGTTTTCCTTTTATTGTAAACCTTCTTATATTTTATCTAAAAAATCACCTGCAATCGCTATTTGAAGTACAATTTTGACACGCAGAACTGGGCCGTACAACAGTGTACGGCATACTGCGCAGTAAATCATTTTTACGATTAGGGAGCAGAGGTCAGTAACAATGTATAAGAACAATGTGCACAGGTGTATAATAAAGTAGATTAAATGTCTGGAATGTAATGGAATGACATTGTGCACCAACAGAACTGTTGTACAGGAATGTAGATATCATACATAGACATCTAATATAATGATATGAATTAATACAGTAACACAAGGGTCGTCTAGTGAAGGGACAGGAGGTATATACACTGGGAGTATAAAGGGATAACATTATATACAAATATAAAGTCCCAGTTTTAGAGATTGACTCATCTTCTGTACAGTACATAGTGCAATCCCACATAGGTCTTTCACGCTAAAATTGCTGTATATAAAATTGGACGTACAAATGGTCGGTTCATTTCCAGCACCATTCAGACCGCGAGCATTGGGAGCCGGCAGAAGTAGATAAGGCTTTACTGGCCAGCGCTGAGGGGAGGCACACACCTCGTTGCCATTCATTGAACATGTAAATTACCGCAGGCGACATACATCTCATTACATGTCCATCTATAAACTCGGCCATGCTCCGTCACACACCCTACTGCCGCACTATGGCGCTCTCGCCACGCGGGGGGCTAATTCTAACACGCCGCCTAGCGGGAGATGGCCGCAGAGTTATTGTTGCGGCCATTCGTACTGCAGAGGAGCTGTGTTATTTTTTTATCAGGGGAAGGGAGGGGGAGACCACTCTGCAAGGGTGATAACAAATGGTGGCCGTTGGCAGTTCGGGCAGGGCACCAGTCGGCCCGGATGTACTAGTAAAGCAGAACAAATGGGCGCCTGTAGTTTGAGCGCGCATCAGAAATCACCATACTTTTGCCGAATGTGTCCGGGGAGACAGCGGGGGAGGTGGGGCGGCGGGGGGTGGGTGGTGGAATGGCTGGGGGTGGAATGGAAAGGTGCTGCTGGTTGTGGGGCCGGGAGGTGGTCTGTAGGCAAGCCCTATTAAGTGTCGTTTGTCTCTTCTCGCGCTGATTTGAGTCGCACGTCCTCTGCCCTCACTCTCTCCTTCTAATCCTCAGTCTATCCCAGTCTGTTCTCACTCTCTCCTTCTGATCAACGAGTATACTCGTTGTTCTGATCCGCAGTTTACACCAGTTTACTCTCACTCCCTTCTTCTAATCCACAGTGTACCTCTGCTCTGACTCCCTCATTCTAATCCTCAGTCTACCCCGGTTTACTCTCACTCCCTCCTTCTATCATCTTACCTCTGGTAATTTTTTCCCCATACACTTAAAATTGGAAACTCATACTCAACGCCCGTGGAGTATTGTTGGAAAATACTCAACGGGGGATGATTCTAGCACACATTCTAGCCAATTAGTCAGTGATAGGGGTGAGATAAAATCTAAACTGCACTCGATTCATAGCCACTGATAATATGTCATTCATTTTGGTTTGCTGCATAACCTCACTCGGCTTTGCCTCGTGACATTACTCCGTAACCAAAACTCATGGCATATTGATAATGGCTATGGATCTCGATGCAGTTCACCATTAATCCTCATTCTACCCCAGTCTACTCTCACTCTCTCCTTCTAATATTAAGTCTATCCTAAGTCTACCCCAGTTTGCCCTAACTCCTTCTAATCCCCAGCCTATCCCAGTTTGCCCTCACCCCCTCCTTATAATCCCCAGTCTACCCCAGTTTGCTCTGACTATGGTTTAAACAGATGAGATTCTTCAAACAGTTATCTATTAAAGTTTCAACGTACAATGAAATAATTGACATTACATTGACAAAATATCGCATTATCCTTGACGGTACTACCCGTCTCAGACTAGCAGGGAACTTGCAGTTCACATTCGGCGTTTTACCGCGTTGCGCGCATGAGGGTATCTATGTACCTAAAAACGCACAGTATGAACAGGCCATTAGCAAGAAAACCAGTTTATTCCAGTCTGTTCCCACGTTCCCCATCCCACGACCACCTCTTCGTTCAACTTCCACCTAACCCAAGACCCCGCCCACGTTCCCTACGTTTTTTTTCCCAGCAGATTTTGTCAGTAGCCCCCCTCCCCTGCATCCTCCCCGTCCTGCGCTCGCTCCCTCCCCTGCCGGCCCCCCACAGCCCATCACTCCTACTGAAAGTCCATACGAGCTGTCAGGCGGCTGTCAGCCACGCCCCGGGGAGTCGCAACACAAACAACAACACTTACAGCCCACAACAATTCATCTGTTTTAAAAACCACTTGGCCGGGGCGGCCGGTGCCCGCGCGGGCCGCCTAGTTCATTGGGCGCAGATTGGCCGGTGTCGGCGCCCGGCACTGCGAGGCGGGCACCCGGCAGCCCGCCGCCGCCCTGCCGCCGATCTGCCGGCGTGTCGTGTCGACAGGTTAATCATAAAAGATCACTGGGCTGTCAGCGGGAGGCGCCCCGGGGCCCAGTCCGGGGCCGGGCCCGGGTAAGCGGCAGGGTAGACTTGGGGGGTGGGGGCCGTCCCCACGGGGCCACACCTTTTACACAATACGACCGGAGAACGACAGGCCCAGGGCCTATTATGTGAATACTTGGCGGGGGACAAACATGCGACAGGCCGGGGATATGAGCCGCTCAGAGCTGCTCACGCTGACAATGCATAACACATATGCCGGCCGGGGTTCGGGGTGGCTACTGTACTGCTCATACATGGAGGACTATACTTACCACTGCTGACCACAGACCTAATGCGCTACTCACACACAGCAAACCTCGGGATCTACTCACCTTCCCACCAGTATGAGCTGCTCCTTTAATGCCGCTCTTTTTCCCCACTCTGCAAAAACACATAAAACATATACATATAGAATCATTTATTAACAGCAATGACAATAGAGGGGGATACAAAAAGGATAGTGCCACGTTGAGATATTCATGCATAGTAGGTACAGTCCCCATGGGCACTCAATCCCCATAGACACCGATTCTACAGGACTGCGGTACATACTAGAAGCAGGGTCCTTCAGCAGAGCCTCATTTGCCTGCACTACTTACACGTTTAACACTGTGGCGCTGATAGGCAGGCGCGGCACGCGGTGCACTATTTCAGCACGGGAATCCCACATACGAATGTAAAATGAACCATCTTTTATTTATACGCCGCCGCCCCACTGAGCAGCTCCCCGGTCCCGCCGCACACTCACGCCGCCAGGGGCTGCTCCTTCTGCCCGCCCAGAAGAGCGCAGCGACTCCTGGTGGCTGCCGCGTGCAGCGCTCTCTCGCCGCGACTGGCGCTACTCTCAGCGTCGCCTCGTTTAACCTTGACCTGACCTCGAGGCGTTGACCCCGGCGCCTAACGACGCCGGGCGCGCTGATCGCCCGGTGATTCATTGGTGGGGACGCGGGCAGCTTGCGGCTGTCGGGGCTGGCTAAGTGGCCGCCTACCCGCCGCCGCCCGCCCATTCCTGTCCGCCGCCACTCGGCCGCCCTCCGCCCACCACCCGCCCTCCGCCGCCCGCCGCCACTCGCCCGCCCTCCGCCCGCCACTCGCCGCCCGCCGCCCACCGCCCGCCACCCGCCGCCCGCCCCACCGACGCACGTCAACTTCCGCCAGGTCGCGCGGCGCCGACAACTCGAGCGTCAAACGGGGTGGTTGGGTAATCTACTTGAGCTAACCCGAGTTAAACCGGCGTCTCTGAAGTGCGAATCGGGTTACTGTGCGCGTCCGCGCGTGCGCAATGAAAACAACCCTCGGATGACATGAGCGTGGCAGTGTGCTCATTATGACTGGGGGTGGTGGCCGGCGCAATTAAATAAAGCACAGCAGTAATGACTGATACACACAAGGGCCGTTTTAGATCTTGACCAGTATGTTTCACTGCGACAGATCATAGAGATATAACTATATCTTTACTAAAACTACAGTAGTGTACACAGCATATAGTTTGAAATTATATAAAATCTAAAACAATATACATTAATACAGTTACATACTTAAGGACACCTATTATGTGTATAACAAATCACAATTAATCACAAGTGAGTGATTGAAGTCAGAATCATGGATACATATGAAACTATAATTCATTATATCAAATTTGTACGTTGGATTGGGGGCATTTTCTCTGACATGGTATGAACGGGAGTGGTCACTAGTACTCATTTATCTGTGTCATTGGTACTGACCCCAATCGACAGTCCTTATTAATCCACATGATGGCGCCTGAGGGGGGAAGGGGTCAGGTTGAAGGAATAATAGAAAATATGGAGAGGGGATTTAGGGAATGGGGAAAGAACGTATGGAAAATTAGAGGATATAAGGAAAATAGAACAAAAGAAGAGGTCGGAGGAAGGATTAAACTGTATACAGAACAAAGCATAGTTTGTTTGTCTTCTTTAGAATGCTTTTATTGAGTCATTATTTTGTGTACAAGGTGTTTACTAAATAATATTTCATTTCCATTTAAATAAAGTGGGATTAACAGTCAGCATTTACAGTAATGCTGGTTTCAATCGAGTCCCATAATACATACTGCTTACATATATGGTTTGGTGGGTGGGTAACAACTATACAGTTCTATGATTCATCAAATATTGAAGTGAAAAAATATCCATTGTACATTTTACAAATTTGTAGTTTGATATTAGTGATGTTAAATTATAGATGCTAATGAAGTATATATGAATGAAGAATGATGAAACAAAGTGTTCGGAGTTACCTTCTTCCCATCATTAACTTAACAAAGTCAAACTTGATGCATACTTTATCTGTTTTTGATAGATTCTTGAATTCTTTTAAGCTTGGCGTTGGACGTACAGTAAAACCCCGCTTAAAGGAACACCCTCCGTTCCGAGCAAAGTGTCCCCTTAAGCGAGGTGTCCCTTTAAGCGGGGTTAAAATGAATTATATAAAGATTTCTGTTACAAAAAAACTGTCCCCTTTAGCAGGGTGTTCCCTTAAGCGGGGTGACCCCTTTAGCGGGGTTTCCCCTTTAGCGGGGTGGCCCCTTAAGCGAGTTGTCCCAGAAGCGGGGTTTTACTGTACATGTACTATGTCTGGGAGTCAGGAAAACGACGGAGAGGAGAAGGAAGAGTAATCATCAAAAGGAAAAAAGCAAACTACTTAAATAAAGAAAATATAAAAGGGGTGCTTTAAAAAGAAACTAAAAACAAAGGTATAGATAAGACCAAAGGAATGATATGAATTAAAGGAGTGTGAATATAAAAAGTCTTGAGTTGGGGCGAGAAGAACTATGGGGGGAGAGCGTAGCGTTAGTTGAAATGAGGAGGCGGGGCAGGATGTGGAGGGAGAGTGGGTGGGAGGGAGAGTGGGTGGGAGGGAGAGTGGGTGGGAGGGAGGGCAGAGCACAACCAATTTTCACCATCTCGATATGATGTGTGACGATGACCGCACGTCAGTCCAACGACCCGGGCAATGGTGCGACCAGGGGCCGGCCAATCCCGGCGCCCACTTGACCGTGAACGAGACCCAGCCAGCCGGCAAACTCCCAACGCGCCGGGGGGAGCAGGGCGTGGTCAAACAGCAGCCCATGTTTCATTGTCAACAATACGTGTTCACTTTAGCCGCAGCATTGTAAAATCGTGTTCCGCTGATGTAGGATTTGCACGCACAGATCTACACCGGTTCGTGGATGCCAATGGCAAAGTCTCCGAATCGTACGGGAAATATCTCATATTCTGTGCTGGGCATTGGGTTTTATAGCTACACAAATGTATATCTTTGTGGACATATAGGCGCCAGTATAACAAACATATCTACACGTATACTTTCTTTTTCAATTTGACTGTGTGCATGCTTTTACTTAAAAATATAGGTCGAATTCTAGAATGACCCTGGTAGAAGCTATGCATCATAGAGGGAATCCAGATTCATGTCACAGAGTTGAAACATCATCAATTATTTCGTGGAGACATTTAGAAGAGTACATCTGTCCGTGCTTAGCCCCAGAATGGCTGCAATAGTGTGTCGGTCGTCGTTTTTATGAAGATACTTAAACACTCAAAAACCAGACATGTGAACATGGTGACACTTCTAAAGGTCAACTCATTATACATGTACATATATAGTCCCTAAATTATGGTTAAAAACTCTAAAGAGATGACAAAATTTACCTTCGAATACAATAAAACACGTGTAATAAAGTATATGAGTATTTCAACGTCAGTTATACGATATATACTGGAAGTATATAATAATGACAAAAAAAGTAATATCACCAAGGACATTTTATAAATGAGGCCTTAGGTGCACACTCTGGCGTTAAAATATCTACATGTTTGTGTACGTTTTCCTACATGAAGGCCGTTGTACAGACTGGAAGTTAAAAACACTAGCTCGTCGTATACACGGGTTAAAAAACACACACTGCGCGGCTCTGGTTTTGTGAATGCTGTCGGGAGACTGAGAGCCGAGGCTCTTGAAGCTCTGCCGGCCCCGCGCTTTGAAGGCAGACGGTGAGCGAGAGCCCGTGTCCCGGGACCGGATGAAATAAGGGAATAAACCACAGAGAATTATTTGTGCGACACGGGCATCAACTGTTGAGTGTGAGTGCCGGGCCTCGCCAGTGCGCGCCAAATCCCCGGTCGGCGGGGGACTGCGCGCCCAACTGTATCACTTTGCATGGGTAATCAGCCTTAATTCGGGCCGGGTCCCGGGCGGGGTTAGGCGGCGATCCGGGTCGCGCGCGCCCGGCCCCGGGACCGGTGTGGGCCGCTGTCAGCTCCGCGCCGCCCCTAATCCGCAGTTTTTACCGCCGTGTGTGCCGCACATGGGGTCCTAAGCCCGGCCGGCCCCGGGCAGGGCCCCGGTGGCGGCCCCGGTCGACCCGGCGTCACTTGATGGTGCACTCGGCGACAGGGCGGGACTGATCCCGGGTCGGGCGGCGCTTTGATCCTATACAAACTGCCGCGCACGGACTCTGATCTCTGGCGATCCCACCACACACAGGGCAGCGATCCGACTCAGTCCGTCATTTCACGCCGCCAATCTGCCCCTGGCTTCCGCGCCCCGTCGCCGCCCTGCGCCCTCGCCCTATGATCTCGTCCCCGACCCCCTGCCTCCCATCTCCAACCCCTCACACGCCGCCCCTCAGATCATCAAATGCGCGCCGCGGATCGGGCCCACCTTTTTAGCCGGGCGGCGGTGCGGGGCCGGCGGGCGGCGGGCGGCTTACGGGCGGCGAGCAGCTCCCGAGGAGCTCACCAACACCGACGGCCTACATTAACTCGTGATTGACTCAATCAGGCCAAGTAGCCGCTGCCGGCGCTGCTCACAAACACCTCAATTCGGCGCCAATCTGCCCCTAACTGTAATCAAATAGGAGTTGTGGTCGAGCTGAGGGACGGGGTCGGACGTAGGGCTGGTGGTAGTGGTAGTGGTACTACAGTGGGGTATGTCAGGGGGTGGGTTTTGTTTGTTTGGGTAGGTTAACGTCCAATTTGTATAATTAGACTTACTTTGGGTTTGAGCGAATCTATGAGATGAATTTAGGTAGAAATCTCACCCCTACACATTTACCGAAGTGGGAGATATTTTACTTCCCACACCACATATATATGATAGAGGGATTGGCCTTTGATATAGCAGTAAATCTACTACTGCTGGGGGTGAAGGAGAAAAGTGGGACTCGAACCAACAGAGTCCGACAACCTTGGGATTACAAGTCCCGTGCTCTTTACCACTGAGGTATTTCCCCACCCCAGTCGCTTTAGTTACACTTGCTGGTAAGCATATCAGGCCTGCACTACGAGGAGGGAAGGCGACAGGGGGGTGGGGGGTGGGTGGGTATGGGAGTCGTGGGTAGGTTCATTCAACGGGTATAGCTGCAGGGTATTTAGACCGGAGTAGCGGTGGGCTTCACTCCTCTATATAAGGTCCAGGTCGGTAAATCAGTACCGCGCGTTACACCGGGTTTCCAATCAGCGTCCACATTACCCCGCACCACTCCGCGAAGCTCACAGACGCCCGTGTTAAGAGAGACGCAGCGCGCGCCAATTTGCAGCGCCCGGACATGAGGCGCGGTCAGCGCTGCTAACCGCCGCGAATTGTGGTCAATCTAGACCCATTTGGCGGCGGCGCCGGTTGCGGTCAGTAAGTCGCCGGCGAGGGGCTCTCCGAGGCTGACAGGACTGCACACTTCATCTTTATCTCCGGCCCCCTGCTCTCCCTTGCCCACCCCTCTTACTCGCCACCCGCTCGGCCAGCCCAGTTACCGGCAGTCCGCAATCTACGCCCGTCCCAGGTTCATTCTCCCCACATACATGTCACTTTGCGCCACTGCCACCATGAAGCTACCACCCTTCCCAGCGCTACTTTTCCATTTTCACTTTTTTTTTACTACTCCCTCCGCCTTCATTTTCTCCAGTCTTTACACCGGCGGCCCCTCTGGCGTCTGATTCGTACTATAGAAGAAACCAACAAGTTTTGGTCAAAGTCATAGTTATCCATGAGTTTGATGTGATATGATATGAATGAGGCGACAGCCGAGTGAATATCACATAGTATTCAAACGAGTTGGAGAACGACCTCTTTGACCAATACGAGTTGCTGTCTGTATTTATCCCACCCTTGTACACACTAAAAGAATGGATGACACACAGAATATAGACTATGGACCACAGACTGCAATACTCGTAAGGGCATGGAGAGCGAGTTACCAATGTTAAGCCTATGGGACAAAATACTGAGATAAACAGTGAAACTGATCTCCCACCCGCCCTGCAGCACGCACCACACTGACACGGGCTCGGTTAATGGTGATCAGGATATAGACCATGGGGAACGGACTGCAATACTCGTGGGGGCATGGAGAACGAGTTCTTAATGTTAAGTAGTCTATGGGTAAAAAAAATACCAGGGCTGAGATAAACAGTGAAACTCCCCTCCCGCCCGTCCTGCAGCACGCATCACACTGACACGCGCTCGGTGAATGGGGATCCCAGCTGGCGCCGCCCGCGCCCAATCAACACGTCACGCACGTCGTCATTGACGTCGCCTGACGAGAATCTGCAACGCGCGGTACGGCGTTCCCGCGCGCGGGTCGGCGCTCCACTAAAGTTACTCATGGCGGGGATTAGTCCGCCATTACGCCCCGCGCGCCCCCCGGCGGCAGTGCCGATACCTAACCATCGCCCGCGCCTTCCTCACACTGGACGCCCAAAGTCGTCTGCCATCCACTTTATGTTCATCACTTTTAACAGCACCGTGAGCTGCCCTCTATTATACAAAGACTGTCTCCCACTGCCCACAGATGCTACCTGCCGTCTCCCATCCAAATTATACAGTATCACCGGGCCACTACACATCATTGATTGTCTATTTTTGTATGTCTGTTTGGTTTCACATTCAGTCAACCACAACAGGTTCTTTCTAGACTTTCTCAATGTTCAGCTTTCCTCACTGTCTTACACCACATGGGTGGTGATCGAATCTATGTGATGAATTCTGGTAGAAATTTCACCCCTACACATATACCTAAGTGAGAGATCTTTTACTTCCCATACCACATAGAAATTTATTACAGTAAATCTACCATTGTTGGGCATTAAGGAAAGACGTGGTTGCAGTGGTATTGCCAATTGACACCCTATAAACAAACCACATACCACCCGTCATCTGTCACATACATACACAATATTGACTGGTTTCAGATACAAGCGGCTGTATACTCCGAGGAGTTGACGCGTAGTAATATCTGAGCGTATGCGAGGATATTGCGTAGAGTCAACTCCGAGGAGCATACAAACGCTTTCATCTGAAACCAGTCTATATTGTATTTATTATCCACCTTTTCTGCACAAGTGACATGTCGATATCAGTTCATTTTAATTATGCACTATTTTACCATCCGCACTATTTTTCCGTATGCGCCACCCGGAGCATACAACATATCCGTATGCGCCGGGTATGTCCATACAAATTCCATATGTGTTTTCTATGGACACTTTGTATTAGGTGGATAATAAATGTAGTTTGCACTAGCCATCTCTGAAACTGCCCAGCGTCCAGCAACTCCCGCCTATACCTTTATCTGAAGGCAGAATATCACCTACTGCCCAGCATACACTGTCGTAGATCCATCGTCTTATTCCGGCTACAGTAGTGCTACTCAACACCCATCATCAATTATCCACTACTCAGGCTCTAACAGCTAACCGCACTGCACCGCGGCCAACACACATTTGTATGAGTAGTATACGAAGTCGGCGCCCCGCTCCTGGCGACACCAAGTGGAAGTTGACAGAGGTACAACATGATGGAAATCCAACGACAGGCAATGAATGATACACACCCACTTTTGACGGTTTAAAACAGGGAACCCTTTTATTAAGGTTTCGTAAATATTAGTCAAAGGTTTTCCATGAAAATATGAGGCAAAACATGCAGATAAGAACTTTAGACCCAACCCTTTTAAATATGTGTCATTTTAGTCCGGGTTAACAAGAGGGTGAATATAGAAGATATTTAAGGATAATAAGTTATAAAGTGTTCATTTCATGTACCTCCGAAACAACGAACTGGATGTGGGATCACTGGTCACAGCTTCTGGTGACCAACATATCAAACTTTAGATCTCATTAATTGTGAGAAGGTAATGTTCGTAAATACAAAATGGTGTTTATGTTTTCAATACTAAATATACACGCGACAGTTAAAACCCTGAAGTGAAAGGCTTATGATAAAAGATGTGCACGAGGTACGTTTTATATTGTTTGGTTTTTTTACCACTGAATAACAAAAAAAAGTTGTACTAATAACCTATGTTTGGGAGCCATACTGAATGCACTAACAACTAGAACTTGCCAAGAGGGTAGAGGTAAAATAAGAACGGGTAAAGAATGGAGTTTGTGGTTAGTAACTGATATTTCAGGAGCCTGAGGCCAGGGGTGGGATTAAGAATTATTGATATAACTAGTTGAAGACGAAGATTGCCATTATACAGCTGAGACTTGGGTCTTTTGGAGTGGGATATAGTAAGTTTGTGGGCTAAAATAGCTGCTGGAAACTAGGGGTTAAACTTGTCATGGAAAAAGTCCCCGGTCCAATAACAATATACGGACTCAATCCTTTACCAATATACGGAGTCAATCCTGTAACAATATACAGACCCAGGCACGAATACATGGACCAAGGCCAGCACGAATACATGGACCCAGTCCAATACCAATACAGTCCCAGACCAGCACCAATACCAAGGACCCAGTCCAGTCCCAACATATGGACCCAGACCAGTCCCAATACACGGAACCAGTTCAGTACCAATATACGGACCCAGGGGGCCGTTTAGTAATCAAAGATCCTACATGTAGGACCTTTTCAGTATGCCATAGAGATATAGGAACGATGTGGGTCAACTTTATTCAACACTTATGGGCGACCTTATGGACGGCTAATACTGCATTGTCCAAAAGACATGACTATTATTAACCCAATCCTTACGAACGAATTTTGTGATGCATCGTGTAGGCGGCGATGCCAGCTCATGTGTATGGTTGGTAAGGGCGAGCACCAAATTTCAAAAATGGTGTCACATGACGTGATTTTTGTCATTATGGCAACCATTTCATATTATTTTCAATGATTATGTTGGTCATATCTAAATACATATTTTGTGTAAGAATTGTGTTATAATATTGATAATTTCATGAATTATGGGCCTAAATTGTAAAATGGCAGATGATGCCATTTGGCATCATTCGCCCATGGCTGGGGAATGCCATATGGCATCATTCGCCCGTGGCTGGGGAATGCCATAGTGGCATCATTAGTAAGGAAAGGGTTAAACGATAACCTTTGTCCAAGTGACAGAAAAGAGTCTTCATGCACGATCCTAGATTATTAAACGGGCCCCACTGTCCAGTACCAATATATATATGGATCCAGTCCAGTAGGGCCTACCGGTACTGAGGCTAGGTTGAAAAATTGGTGATGACATTGGTGTGATTTCCGTGTAAAGCTAGGCCTGGAAGGTGGGGCTAGGAGGGTAAATCTTGGGCCGTGCATGGGGCTGTGACTGGGCGGGGAAGCTACTATCGGAGCGATCAGACGTTGGAATCACGTGTTAACATGTTAATGCGCCCGGGCCGGCCCCGGCCCCGAGCCACTAATCCCCCTCCCCTCCCGGGAACCATTCCTGTTTTTACTCGGTCTTGATTATGTCGAGATGAACTTTGTCCGGAGGGCCCCCCAAAAGACACGAGAAACAAAAAAACTCCATGTTTTATGCATGGGTTAACAAATGATGTCGCTGATAGTCATCACCCGGAGCCTGCTTAGCATCGCAGATTCATTTGTTACAAGTTGATAATCTGTCACCCGACCGCAAGTATGGAACCAATTATGTTCACAACAAAGTGTAATATGGTGAATTTCACGGGAGGTTTTCGTAAGTGGTCGGTAAAGTACGGACTCTGTGGGTGCGCTAGTCATTTGGTGGTAATTATAACCGGATAAACACAATAGAGGAGGGTATTATGAAACAGGATGGGCATTATGGTAGTTAATGAGCAATTGTAATACTACAAAGCAGTGCCAATTGTTCTTACTCCATCAGCATTTGCAAGCTACTGCTAATGTATGAAGACTATGACCTCAAAGAGAAACAGACATGAATTTAATAAAGAATTATCTATAATATCGGGCAATATGTTTTCAGCACAATCTAAAGGTTCATAACATTAGATAAAATGGATACCTTTATACAATATAGCGGAATCTTATGAAGCATTTCAAACTAGTCTAATCGAGCATGTTCAAAAATAACTATGGAGTCTATACCTATCGACCTGGTCCAAAACACAATACGTTCATACCAAAATAAATGTGGTGTCTTTAATTTTTCCCTTCTAGATGGGCTAAATTTCCTCAACTTTCGATGAAGTGTATTGGAGAGATTCCAATCTTTTGGGAACATTTTTATTCTAAATATTATGTGTTGAGACCACAAACCATAAGTGAGTTGGGGTGTAGTTGATAATTATTAATAAATATCAGTCGTTTTATATGCACTTCATCAGTTGTTGGTTGTTGTTTATTTAGTGGCAACTTGTAGTTTCGGGTCATGGCCTTCATCAGGATCCGTGGCTAACTGGCTTGGCTTTAAGAATTCTAAACTTTTTTTTAATATATTTTTTTTATTGGGTATCGATTCGTCGGTACAAAACCTCGCTCATCCATCAACCCAGTATATACTATAAGGTCTTACTGTAACAACAAACAATACAAGGAATATAACATAGCAACCTATCAGTTACAACCCAGTGTGCTCATAACACTATATGATATTACACATACTATATGATATAACAAACAATACATGGGTTGGATTTTTGAAACCTGCTAAATTCCGCTTTTGTCCTGGGATAAAACATGCAATTTTTTTTTTAAATAATACTTCTTTTTATATTTTATGTTAGGCACCTACTAAGTACCTTCCAGAAAAATAGTATTCCAACAAAATCAGATGAATGGTTTAGATTTGAGAGACTTTTGAAGTTGTGTATAATACTGCAGTTTGTCCAGCCCCCTAAATATTTGAAATTTCAAGAAATGGTATAAATGCTTATAACTTAAGAAAGACTAATATTATATGGTGACACACATTATATTTTACCCAGAATACCTTTATCATATATTAACTTTAAAAGAAAAGCTCTGAACCATATTTGGGGTGTTGGGCAACACAGGGATGTCGGACAACACGAGGGGTGTCGGACAACACGTTAATAGAATTGCTCAAAACAATGAGAAAAATAATATTTGAGGCTATAATCATTTATATTTTTAATGAAGTGATCATAAGCTATATTTAACAAAGAAAACCACTCAATTACTGATAAAAAACAACCCCAAAATCATAACTTATAATACAGCATGTTGTCCGACACCCTGGGGTGTTGGACAACACGTTTCCAGTTTTTGAACCATAAAAAGTATATTTTTTTATTTAGAAAAAAATCAACCTTGGTATTCATGAGTGGTAGGGATACTTAATATAAACAGGGATATTTGTTATTCCATTATGATTATTGTTTCTTTTATACATCCTTTAGAGATGTGTGGTCCAACACACCATTTTTTGGGAAAATATCATCATGGAATCATAATGTTCTGATATCAGAATGGATAAACCGATTGTGTTGAAACTTTTAGGTATCACAGCCAGGATTCTTGTCAGCATTGTACAATGAAGGAAAATTAATTTCTCTCAATATATTTCATTAGTATTGTCCACTGAAAGTCGGGGTGTTGAACAACATGCTCTATGGGTCTTTATGTTGGAAAATTTGAAGGTCCTAGATATTTTTCACCATTTATTTTTTCAATCATTTACCAATTTTCAAAATTATATTGTCTACACTTCTCATGACGTATGCTTTAAACATGTTAATAAATACAATTGGCTCAAAATTGTGTCTCCTAGATTTTGAACAAAGTGAAAATCACTAGAAAATCACAGTTTTTTTTTATTTTCGGAAGGAAAAATTCCTCAGAGCTCTATAAAACCCTATGTTGGAAAGAAAGACTATCAAAAGATGCACCAAATAATTTCATTTTTACATTGATGAGATACGTTTATACAACATGAACCTTGAATAAGCTTATTTTGGCAATTTAGCAGGTTTTAAAAATCCCACCCACATGGTACTCAACACTACAATAATCTACAGTCATTTCAATATACAGGGTGGACATAGAAAAGTGGTGGTACACAACACTACTTCTGTAAGTCTATCACAGAAAACATTCTGTACTCATCAATGATTAAAACATAGAGCATGTTTACCGGGTCTTGAAGTATTAACGACTAGAACGAGACCTTTCCACGTATAAAAAAGCGCGGGAACTAATTGGGAGTTACAGATGACTGAGTACAACCCAACATAACGATTTATGAAGGTTTGCTCGACGTGGGACATTGCAGTTTAACTCCAGGAGATGCTAAACGAGTACGAAATCGTTCACAGGACTAAATAAAGTATAGGCTCCTACGTCATACGGATTATACGCTCCCCATGGTGTTTCTCCTAAGTACCCTAGCGATGCAAATCCCCTTACATCGGATCTCCTATTATGCAATTATTGCTCTGGCATGTTTATTGGACCTATAAAATGAAAGCATTGACACCTCTGCTGCCTGCCTAATACCGCACCAAATATATTCACCCCATTTACATTTTGATGATATACCGGGATAGAGTGGTGGAGGAGGGGGTGGGGTGGGGGAACGTGTATGAGACATGCTGGTGCTAGTCCATGTAACGGACCGTAGAGTGCTTTGCGGTGTAATATCTGCTCCCCAGCTCTGAACTCTCTCTCTCTCTCTGCTGGTATACACTCCCTTATCTTTACTTGTCCACCTCAGATTGTCATCGCGGTCTTCTTCTCAAATGTCTTTTTTCTCCTAATCCACATTTCCACTCCAATTTCAGCCCCCCCCCCCCCCCCCCCCCCACCTTGCCTTTCTGAATCCGTCCACCCTTTAATATACTCTCGGATATGGATATTCCCACATTCTTACCCCAGTTCCTCTCCTTTAGGAGCCTCCTTTCCAACTTTTCCCCTATTTACACACATTCGCCCTCCCTTCTCACTGTCCCACAGTATCACACTCTCCTCCCTTTTCACTATCCCCTAGTCTCACACTACACATTCTCCTTTCTCACTGTTCTCCCTAGTCCCACATATCGCCCCTATATTCACACTCTCCAATCTAGTTTCATTTACCATCCACTTCCTTCTCACTCTTCCCTAGTAGTACACATCCCCTATCCCGTCTCATTATCCCCTCGTATCACAACTCCTGTCTTCTCACTACCCTCAAGTATCACACACCAACTCCTCTCTTCTCACTATCCACAAGTATCACACACCAACTCCTCTCTTCTCACTATCCCCTAGTATTACGCAACAACTCCTGTCTTCTTACTATCCCCTAGTATCACACAACAACCCCTCCCTTCTCTCTCTCCTAGTCTTATGTACCATCCCCTTCCTTCCCAATGCCTTCACTGATCTCACAAACCCCCATCCCTTCTCAATGTCCCCTAGTATCACACATCCCCCTCCCTTCTTACTATACCCCAGTAGTACACATTAGATTATTCTTTCCCTTTAAACTATCCCCCAGTATTCCACATTAGATTATTCTTTCCCTTTAAACTGTCCCCCAGTATTCCACATTAGATAATCCTTCCCCTTCACACTGTCCTCCTGGTCTCTCACCCCTCCCGCGTCTAGTTCCTGCTCTCATATGGACCCACTCAATCACCATAGAGCACCAGCCCGCCGCCACCTGCGGGCTGGGCTGCTCCTCCAGAGCGCACACTATGTATGCAGGAGCCCGGGCCGCCTTAATTGGGCGCCGAATGGCCGCCGCTCTATCTCTGCCCGCTCTCCGGAGCTGGCGCCGCCCGGAATACGGCCCGGGCCCGCACCGGGGACCGCCCACCACCGTCTTATCATCCGTCACGCCGGGAATAGGCCGGCGCCACCAATGAATTCCTAATAAAATAAACATAACACTTGCAACTGATCAAAATTACATGATCTTTATCTAGAAGCGAAATCATGTCGGAGGGAGGGAGGGAGGGATGACCGGGCGGGGCGAGGCGGAGTGGGTGGGTGGAGGAGGCGGGGGTGGGGGGTGGTGGAGCGGACCCCAGGAGTGACATGTTTGTGTGATGCTGCCCTCTAGTGGGAGTCACAAATCTGACCCCGAGGGCGCGCCGCGCGGGCAGCTCACCAGGGGCGCCACAATAGCCGGGCCTTGCCCGCCCGCCGCGCCCAAAGTGAATCTGACAAGCTATCAGCATAAATGATTATTTATCTCACTTTATCATCCGGGCCAATCTGGACAATTTATAAGCTGCATTAGGCGGCGGGAGCGCTGTCAGTGCGCCTGTCAAGGGGCTCTTAGATCAGCGCCCGATTAGGGCATGGCTATACTGAGGAGGAGGCAGGAGGAGGGGGTGCAGCAATGGAAGGGCGGTGTGGTATGTGGAGAGGAGGACAGTTATGAGGGGTGGAGTGGGAGTACATGTGGCTCAGCAAGCCTGGTGTTCCCTAAATAAAATAAAGAGTGAGAGGTAAAAAAGACGGGTACAGGATATATCACCGTGTGGCAAATGTGTGTACAATGTATATATGGATGGTGGAAAGCAGAGGTGCGTGTGTATGTGTGTGTGTTGGGGGTGGGTGGGAGGGGTCTCCTCTTGGCATACAGTTAGTTCTACTATCACTGGATAGGCAATGCATATTTTAATTCTCTTATTTCAGTGACTATGGCGATCTGATCCAATTTGATCTAAAACAAATGTTGATTTAATCAATCTGTCAACTCTATCTTAATTCAAGTCACTCCGGTGACAGAGCTTAGAATTACTGACATAGAGAGCGCACCATTATAATTCCAGAAGTCCGGCTCGCAAGGGTATGCATATACATGTAGCTGAAAGGAATACACTGTAAGGCTGTAAAACACCTGGTAGCTATAGATGGCAAAAGAATGAAGGACAATACCTTAGATAAAAGATTAACAAGGCTAATAAAACTGGCAAAGGTAAGCTACACCTGGAAATTCTATATGCAGCCACAAATGTAAACATAAAGGCAAAGGCTGGTAATAAAAAAGAAACCAAAAAGTTTTGGTCAAAGTCATCATTCACCACGAGTTTGACGCAGGGCGATATGAACAAGGCAAAGCCGAGTGAAAATTGCAGTGTTCAAACGAGTTGGAGAAGGACAACTTTGACAAATCGAGTCGCTTTCTGTATTTATCTCACCCTTGTAAACACCAAAAGAACAGACGACACACTTGATATATGATGTCATAGACCATGGAGAACGGACTGTAATACTCAAAGGGGCATGGAGAACGAGTTACCATAGTTAGGCCTAAGGGACAGAAATACCAGGGGTGAGATACTGGTAAAGCTGGCAAGACCTAAGCCTTGCAATCACAAACCTAAATAGAGTACACCGATAAGACTAAAGTAAGGAAAGTCAAATCTCTAAAGTTCCAACTGGAAATACCATAGTCGAGAAAATAATGACTAGAAGATCAAATAGGCCAGTAGGCCAATATACCACAGATGAGGACATGGTTTGAGTTAATCCAGTTGCCAATGAGAGAGAGGTTGATAAAAGTCTCCCTCAAAAACGGTGGACTTTTAATGAATAGAGGCAACAATGATACCTTCGACAGCAAAGGTATGGCCAGGAGATATATGACCAAGAAAGATGTATTGCAGTTTGATGCACGCTAGCAATCCTTGAATCATGAACACTAGGTGTTGGGAGAGTAGCCAGAGCATAACAAGGCTGGCAAATAGTAATGGGTTAATCTGTCTATCGCTACAAACAAGGCTGTGTTCCTTCACTTCCACCATATCCGATTCTATCCAGCTGACTATTGACTTCGACTCCCAAATTGTGTCGTTTTCGATGCCACACTCCATCTCATCTCTCCTTTGATGAACCTGATCACTTATTTCCAGACTATATGTACAATAGAACCTCGCATAAGCGGACACTCCGTTCTGGACCATAGTATCCTCTTACGCGGGGTGGCCGCTTACACGGGGTAAAAATAATCGTCTGATAGTAGGGGAACCGTTCCAAGTAAACGTGTCCGTTAACGCGGGGTGACCGCCTGTGTGAGGTGTCCGTTAGATATAGGATTCTACTGTATACCCTTTTTATATACAAGCATACTCTGCTTGCCTGTTTATTTCTCTTCGGTTCTCCCTTACACTACACCCTCCACGTTGCCTCCTTCTAGTCACGTCAGTCCCCATCCTGCCACACCCCTCTACGCGCCTCCTTCCCACCCAGTCCATTTTACACTGACTGCCCAGTGCCGGGCACCGCAATAAAGTCAATTAGACCTGGGCGCCGTATCAGCGCCTGGCGGCCGCCAACTAAAGCCCCCAATCACGGGCCCGACACGCCGCCCGCCAGGGGGACGACAGATACGCCACTGATTACGCCCTTCGCCAATTGGCAAACATCATTTTTGACACACACTGTAGGCCACTCGGAGTTAAAGTTCGGGCGGCGCCGCGGCCAGGGTCTCCATAATTCAACCGCCTCTAAGCCGCCTCATTTTGGGCACCGCCATTAAAGAGCTATTGGTGTATTTAACGCAAATATTGCGCGTCCATAAACACTTGTGGACGCGCGGCCCGGCGCGGCGCGGCCTACGCGCGCGGCACTTAGCGCGCGTTAACTGCTGTCAGCGCGAGCAGAATGGACGCGTGACGGCGCGACCCGGCCGCCCCGCCGCGCGTACCTCCCCGTTAACGCGCCGCCCAGCCCGCACATATCAATTACCCAATAGAGTACATTGTCCCGACATAGCACCGGCGCCACGCGGGGAGGGAGGGAGGGAGGGTAGAAGGGAGGGAGGGAGGGATGGAGGGAGGGCCAGACGGAGGGGGACGGACGGACGGACGGACGGAAGGAGGGAAAGACGGAGGGAGGGAAGGAGGTAGGGGGGAGGGTGTTATGGAGTGAGGGAGGTAGGGGGAGAGAGGGGGAGGGAGGGAGGAGGAGAGGGAGGGAGAGGATGGAGAGAGAGGATGGAGGGAGGGACAGAGTGAGGGAGGGAGGTAGGGGAGGGAGGGAGGTGGGAGGAAGGGACGGAGGAAGGGACGGAGAAAGGGACAGAGGAAGGGACAGAGGAAGGGACGGAGGGAGGGAAGGACAGATTTAGGGAGGGAGGGGAGGGAGGGAGGTGGGAGGAAGGGACGGAGGAAGGGACGGAGGAAAGGATGGACGGAGGGAGGGAGGGAGGGACGGAGGAAGGGACGGAGGAAGGGAGGGACGGAGGGACGGACCAAGGGAGGGACAGACGGACGGACGGACGGAGGGAGGGACGGAGGGACGAAGGAAGGGAGGGACAGACGGAGGGACGGAGGGATGGACGGAGGGAGGGACGGAGGGATGGACGGAGGGATGGACGGAGGGATGGACCGAGGGACAGACGGAGGGACGGTGCGATGGACGGAGGGATGGACAGAGGGATGGACGGAGGGATGGACGGAGGGATGGACGGAGGGATGGACGGACGGAGGGACGGAGGGACGGATGGACGGACGGAGGGACGGAGGGACGGAGGGACGGAGGGACGGACGGACGGACGGACGGAGGGACGGAGGGACGGAGGGACGGAGGGACGGAGGGACGGAGGGACGGAGGGACGGACGGACGGACGGACGGACGGACGGACGGACGGACGGACGGACGGACGGACGGACGGACGGACGGACGGACGGACGGACGGACGGACGGACGGACGGACGGACGGACGGACGGACGGACGGACGGACGGACGGACGGACGGACGGACGGACGGACGGACGGACGGACGGACGGACGGACGGACGGACGGACGGACGGACGGACGGACGGACGGACGGACGGACGGACGGACGGACGGACGGACGGACGGACGGACGGACGGACAGGACCCGACGGACGGACGGACGGACGGACGGACGGACGGACGGACGGACGGACGGACGGACGGACGGACGGACGGACGGACGGACGGACGGACGGACGGACGGACGGACGGACGGACGGACGGACGGACGGACGGACGGACGGACGGACGGACGGACGGACGGACGGACGGACGGACGGACGGACGGACGGACGGACGGACGGACGGACGGACGGACGGACGGACGGACGGACGGACGGACGGACGGACGGACGGACGGACGGACGGACGGACGGACGGACGGACGGACGGACGGACGGACGGACGGACGGACGGACGGACGGACGGACGGACGGACGGACGGACGGACGGACGGACGGACGGACGGACGGACGGACGGACGGACGGACGGACGGACGGACGGACGGACGGACGGACGGACGGACGGACGGACGGACGGACGGACGGACGGACGGACGGACGGACGGACGGACGGACGGGAAGTGGTCAAGGTTTAACTATATGATGGAATATGTGGGTGGTACAGGATCGACATTAACAAAGTTTTAATCATGCGGAATCTCTATATTGAGGCAAAGACTCGAAGTATACTCCTGCTCTCAACCGAAGAATAATGTGGGTACATTGCTAAGGAGAGACTTTGTAGACATGTTCCGAAATAGATGGAAGTTATATAGCAGGTACCAGGACCCCATCAGTGGTCAGTACAGTGAGAGGGCAGATGGAGTCCCGGCAGTGGGCGTTGGGCAGCGGGCAGAAGTGGGGACTTGGAGATAATACCAGTGGACTCGCTACCGCGGCAGACTCGGTCCTTGATTGAACCTGACACCGCTGGAAACTCACTACCGCAGGACGGGTGAATTCAGTACAGCCCACACCTAACAGACCCACAGACCCTAACCCTACCCTACTCTAACCCAAACCTTTGTTTGTTTGGGTAGTTTAATGTCCAACATGTTCTATTAGACTTACTTTGGGTTTGACCAAATCTATGGGTTGAATTTAGGTAGAAATCTCACCCCTTTACATTTACTTCCCACACCACATAGACATGTTATGAGAAGATTGTCCTTTGATATAGTAGTAAATCCACAACTGCTGGGGGTGAAGGGGAAAAGTGGGACTCGAACCCACATATGGGGTATGGAAACAGACCAGGAGTGGAGATATAACCTGGGATAGGTCGTGAGTGGTGAATTGTGGTTTAACTGTTGGCAGAAAATTTAGCGAAAATTGAATTTAAAATCACAGACTGGATGTCTCATGATGTTAAACCCGCGGACGTTTAAGCGCGACATAAATTCAAATTACCTATGCATATCAAATCCTGGTATTAGGACTTGCTTTGGTTTTAGAGGATGTTTTAAGGCCGAGGATCAACTATTGATCGTGAACTGCTATGAATGTTAAAGGCTGATGACTGGAAGGAGCAGCAATCAACCGTGCCTGAACAGGATCTCTGTTTCCACGTACTACTTACAAGCTGACCAAGCACTCTTAGAGATCGCATGGGTTTTAGACTTGATTCACAAATCAAATCATTCTCCCTTTGCATAATCTAACAGCTTCTATTCAAACTCATTTCTCTGTAGAATCGAATCACTAGTAACCAGCCTTTTAAAGACAAGTCCGACGAATTGTGTTTTTTATATCCCGATAAGTTGTTTTTGATCTGCATCGTGCAGAACTGTTGGGTATTGTTAAATAAAAATTAGAAATTTTTAAAAAATGATAATAATTGATTTTGTCCTTGCTGATGTTTTTGGTGTAGAAACAGATAAATTAATATGACCCGCACTCAACAACGGATGACATCTACCCAATCATATTCATGCCACTCTTTGCATGTACAGTAGAACCCCGTGTAAGCGGGCACCCTCTGTTCCAGGCCTAAGTGATCGCTTACACGGTGTTTTCAGTCTGTCGATGTTTTCAGTCTGTCGATGCATAGGCTATGTATTATGTATTATTATATACATGTGGCTGTATGAACTACGTATTGGTAAAATTATTGATCACATACATCCCTTTGCCTACGGCATCGTATGTGATCAATAATTTCACCGCATATTTTTGACGTACGTAGACAGTAAGGCCCGGCGTCCACCTACTACGATATGGCACCGATATGCCCTACGATTCACCACACGGTGCAAAATCAAAATCGCGTCGGAAGGTCACCTAATATCGGGGCAGTTGACCACGTTTCTGCGATTAGACACCGATAAAAACCCATACAATGCATGGTGAATTGGCATGTCTAGACATACGTCTACGATTTTGCACCTTCCCGATATGGCACCGATTTTGACATTTTGTATCGGCGCCATATCGGGAGGTCTACGATTCTATCGTAGTAGGTGGACGCTAGGCCTAAGCCAGTTTCCGTATAATACATTTATATAGGTGATAATATAGTATAGATTCACTGTCATAACCACACAAACACCCCACAGACGCCTACAGGAGCCTATGCATGCCGGTAGACAATCTAGACAATCAGACCACCAGGCAATTCATATCATAAACTAAGAATCAAAATAACCTGGAGTGTTGTCCCCACACCACCCACACACTGCCATGTTTGATACGGTGTCCCTCTGAAGTGTCTGCTTACGTTGGGTTAAATGGATTTTCGTTTCGAAATAAATGCCTGTTAACGCGGGGTTAAAATAAACATCTAATAGACGGTAAAATTTCCGTTCCGAGCAAAAATGTCCGTTAAAGCGGGGTGTCCGCTTAGCGGGGTGTCCGTTTACATGGGGTTCTACTGTACACATCTTACCTGATGAGTCGGTCCACTCGGTCCTTCTCGAGGTTGAGGTGAGACGCCATCTCGCCAGGACGCAGCGTAATCCCGCACACAGGACACAAATGAGTGAAGCCATCTAGCGACGGTTTTTTCCGCGATCCTGAAAACGACGAATTAAAACATTAATTCACTGGGCAAATAAGTTAGACGGACTTCCAGGTAAAGTGTTACCTTGTAGCATAC
This sequence comes from Alentia gelatinosa, assembly GCA_950022655.1. NCBI lineage: Eukaryota > Metazoa > Annelida > Polychaeta > Phyllodocida > Polynoidae > Alentia > Alentia gelatinosa. The sequence goes on from OX465579.1 coordinate 108,634,409, forward strand.
ATAGGAGAGGTAGAGTAGTATTTCATTGAGCTTAGATAAATACGGCGAGGATATATACTGGTCAGACCCAAAGAGTTGCTATAAATCTGTAAAAGAGACATTGTGGGTGGGGGTCAAGGTTTCACCCGAATCGGATTCATCGAGCATCTTAGAATTTGGATATTTCTATGCATATGCTGCATGTCCCTGAGCTTGATAAAGTTTATTAAAGGGCAGAAAGAATCTGTACAGCACAACGCAGAAAGGTGAATAGTTTTCTACCAGGAGTTGTACGTTCACACTATGTTCCCAGCTACCCCTGCGGACCACTGTGTATGAAACGGGAGGACGGGATACAACTCGGGGACACAGGATGGACAAACGTAGCAGACCCTGATCACCGTGGCCATAGTGGCAGAATTCCTAAAAGATCGGCCACGTCAGCCACAGTGTTAAACAGTGATAATGAGAATCGTACAAAGACATGATGAATGCCACATGATCTAACACAGGCTGCGTACAGGAAACCGTGGACAGAACGTGAGAGACGTGACAGAACGCAGGTGGCCAAAACGGGGCCCTTGAACATCCTAAAATTGTGGCCGCCAGGATCATAGTGTAAATTCATATTTATCACTTCCGTGCCATCTACAACAGTGCGAGCCCTACGTTTAGTTGGAACGGGGCTGCCCGGAATATAGTGTAAACGTAACATAGTTCATTATTGAGAGAGTTGAGTGAATTTCCATCTGTATCATCATTCTCCCAGTGATCACATATTCAGTGTTAAAAATTCACTTCCGTTTGTCAACCCATATTCATCAAAGACGTGTGAAAGGTTGTGTGATTCAGTACCCTGGTATCTCTTTATGAGGGATTAATGCGCCCTTCATTTGTTTAGTTTCTGAATTACCCACATATCTCTGTGGTTTGAATATTCGAACCCCAGTTCTCAGAACTACATTAGCCACGGATCAGTAAACACAAGTCGTCAGGTTGTTTATTCCTGTCCCTTCTTCGAATTTGATTCTTTGAAATATTACTCATAGTTACACAGTAATTATGATTGTACGGAAGAACACACTATTCGAGAACCATATTTTAGACTTTGTAAAGAAATTGTCAAACTCTATCTCTCTTAAATTCAACATTCTTTATCCAATTGATAAAGAAAGTAGTCTCTTTTCTGGTTGTATTCCTTTTATGAAATCTCAGGTGACGGTTTTCTTTTACTTACATAGTATTTGCTTTTACAGTGCTGACCGTTGGGGTTAGCCAAAAAGGTTGAAAGCCACCAAGCCCTCTAGCAGATGACCATGGAACAATCATAGCCTCGATTATACGCTAGTTCTCTTGTGGTTATTCGCTAGTCTGAGGCATTCTAGCCAATCATATGAATGGAAATATTCAGTGCCAGTAGTGAACTTGCTCAGATGTGCATATTCTCAACCTATTAGTGGAAAATTTAGGTTGAACGGAGCAAGTTTCGACAGAGGCTCAACAAAACACAGTAAAGGTGAATTTATTCATACCGTAAAACCCCACTTATAAGCCGATTATTTTTAGGGATTTTGGAAACAAAAAATCGGCTAATAAATTGTTGCCAAAGTCGGGATCGGCTTATAATCGAGTTTCGTCAAAAATAAATTTTGATAAACCCCCAAATCAGTACAAATTTATAATAAAGTACAAAAAAACGGAGATACTCAAATGTGGATTATATATTGGTAGTAGATTGTCAGATAGCGTGTGATATCCTATATTGGAACAAAAGTTCATTGAAACGTTCATATTCTATACGAAAAATTCTACAAATAGTTGTGAGTAGGGGGGGAGGGGGGATTGGGGGCCAGGATCCCAAAGTTGGGGGGGGGGGTGGCTTATAAGCGGTTTTTTTTCCCGAAAGTTGAAATGCCTCCAGTTTCGGTTTATAGCATTTAAGTAAAGTCGGGGGTCGGCTTGTAAGCGGGGTTTTCCTGTATATGTCTACAAATGCAACCATTTGTTGTTTGGACTCACTCATGAAGGAACGCCGAATCATTAGGCGAATGTATTTGTCTTAAAGTTGTCCTAAAGTTTAAGAAAAAAAAATCAGGTGTCATATGAACGATTCTGCAACTCTTTATCAATAAAATCTGATTTGCCATGAATGTGTAGGTAGAATACGGATGTTACAATAAACGCTGCTAAATCAAAAAATAATAACAAAATCTGATTTAATTATATAAAGTTTCTTGATTTGTTGAAAATCCTGAGGACATGCGGAGATTTGGAAATCCACTTGAAAGTAGAAGCTTGTCATCCCTGGTCGCATAACAAACCGATTTTAACGAGTCAGTTATGTCAACCTGCCAATTATATAAGCCAATTGAGATGAGATGTATTTTATGGAACAAAAGACCTCGAGCGACCATCCTAAGGGCTCAGTAACCACGTTTTCTCTTATTACATACGTGAATCAAGACGAGATGAAGACACAAATGCTACTAACGAGCTTCTGGGAAATACACCTGCAATGTTAATCTGTGGGACACTCATACCACAACTACGTATATTGTACATTAACAGGCACGGACTACAAGAGGGATGAAGTATGTCCCTTTATTGACAGTTTCTTGGCAGACTGAACAAAGCCTGAATAAAGCCTGTGGATTGTTTCATTTCCAGTTAGCTTGACACGCTGGGAGAGTGTAGCCTTTAAGATCCGTCTCCAAGCTGATAATGACAAACACAGCCGCGCTGTTACCGCCCCCACCTCTCCGCCACCCGCAACATGTGTATGCCCATTCTCTATGTGGATATCGTCAATACCCCAAGCTCTAAATGGTTCATCACCGCGGCTTGGGGTTTTCTATTACTCCAATTAACGCCATTGAAGGGTCCAGGAATAGAGTGATTCTACCGCGCTCAAGCCCGTGGGAGCCTCTCGGATTAACAGTGACACTTAAGCCCCCTCCCTCCCACTGCAGTCCAGTTTCTTTGGCTGCTGTCTATGGTCTCTCAGTGACCCTCCAATGGGCAAGGTTAACGTGGTACAATGCCATCGGAGGTCATTGTTAGTATACCCGGGTAAATATTTGATCAAATTAACTTTACAACACGAATGGATTTCGTCCGCACTGCGTAACCTGCCCCCCCCCCCCCTGATCCTCACAGCAATCAACGCTTCCGGAATTAATTGTGGGAAACAGGTTGAGGTGAAAGAAAGACCCCGTGTCAGGCCATTTAGAGGTGCCTAACAAAACACAGGTGAGGCAGCGGACAGTGGAGCATGGGGTTTTAATTTGCGTTCCTTTACTGGTGAATCAACACAGAATATATTGCCCGGCTGAAACAGGTATTACTCCTGGGAATTTGTATTTATGCCTGAACTAACAATTAAAGCCACGGTAAGGTTGACCAGTCGTAACAACCGTATATAACAAAGACCTATGTGGGAACGAGGTGTGCATGGGATCCGAACAGACCCTTTCACAGCTAAGAGACCCTAGTTCTCCCGTCCCACCCACCCCCAGTACACAAATACGACCATACAGCCTTTTCTCTGAATGCATACGCGCACCACATTACACATGCGTCCACTGCAGAACTCCATCCAATCAAATGTGTATTTGCAATTATCAACTGAGTCCTGGGTTGGGGCGGTGTTGGCATGGTGATCGGGGGCACGGCACACAGACATAGGCTACCCCCTGGGGAGCCGGGCAGAGAATGGCAGGTACGTGGGTAGGTTTTAGAATTGGATATAGTCGGGGTGGAGGGGTGGACAAAGTTGACAAAGTCAGGATTGGGTCTCGCCCATCGCACAGCCGTGTCAACACTCTTTGTGCCATGTTCCCTTACAAACGTGGCCGGCTAGGCGGCTCCAACAGGTGCCCACTGAATGATTAGCGCACTAAAATAAGACCCTTCCCTTTGATACCCCTTCTGAGCACTCTAATAACCCCACATCTACAGGTGGGTCTCTTGTTGTATCTATCCACAAAACCCACCCCTCCAAAAACACGCCCTCCCCCCTAAAGCATCGCCGGAGACGGGTTAAACAGAGTTAAAGACACCGCTACAGAATTATAAAATAAACCAGGCATAAATTAAGTATCTATAATAAGAAACTGTTAGAAGCGGCAATGTGTGGAGTCTAGGGGAGGGTAATTTATGCGAGGGCGTGCTAGCAGGTGTCCGGTACAATATTGACAGGAGTACTCCTGGGGAGTGACAAGGGACTTATTTAGTCACGCTGGATTTATTATCCATCGTACCCAAAGTCCCCATTGAAAATGTATGGGGACTCAGTAAACCACGACCCATCATACGAAACCTGTCAGATACAATAACTGTGGTATACGGATTCAAATCTGTGGTATACGGTCTCAAAGCCCTGGTATACGGGAAAATAGTCTCTTTGAGCCATAAAGCAAATAGTCCCAATTGCTGGGATTAATCTAGTCGAAAAGATGGATAATTAGTACACCA